>OX439006.1:36234567-37434567 GCA_949316495.1 Amphiduros pacificus | reverse complement strand
GAAGGCACTGTGGTTATAGGTCATATTCAATGTGTTCCTTTATTTTATGTCATTACAATACACACAGGCATTTTCTTTGATTCCCAGAGGTTCCAAATATTCATGTTTTCTCAGGGTATGCACACAGCATTCAGCCTACACAACAAGGACAACAATACACAAAAAGAACTATTTGATAGAACATTTACATATACATATGTATGTATATCATATTTATTTTCATATATTAATATATAATCTTATATTCCTGAAAAGAATCCCAATTTATTTTGCAAGTAGAATATGTAAAATGTGCTTAAAAAGGAGGATGATGAAAAAAGTAGTGGCCCGTATGGGGGTCGAACCCACGACATTCGCGTTATTAGCACGACGCTCTAACCAACTGAGCTAACGGGCCTGGCTGGAGATCGGGGAAGTTTAATATATAGAGATTTCTACGTAAACAAATAACACAACAAAGTGCAATTTCTCATGGCAAACATTTTATTTTGGCTGTAATATAAATGTAACAAACAATTGTATATGTTTGAAACACCATCATACCTAGCTTCCAAGATAAATGGATAGAAATAGGCTTTGTGTATGGTATATGTCAGGCAGTATATCCTATACTGAGCGCGCTACGGCGAAGTGACCCCTGGTTAGCACATAACCTATCTGTGCGGGTCTGGTGTTGTAGTTAGCCTTATCTTGTCTCGCTTTGTTATAGATACTTGATGACACGTGGATGAACAAATAACTCTATCTCCCCGTCCCTTTCATCAGTGATCCCCCTACACTGAACATATATTACCTGTTTACGAGTCCCTCTTACTACAAGGCTTTTAACATCCCATACACCACCAGCGTACACTCATCAATGCTCATCCCATACACCACCAGCGTACACTCATCCCATACACCACCAGCGTACACTCATCCCATACACCACCAGCGTACACTCATCCCATACACCACCAGCGTACACTCATCAATGCTCATCCCATACACCACCAGCGTACACTCATCCCATACACCACCAGCGTACACTCATCCCATACACCACCAGCGTACACTCATCAATGCTCATCCCATACACCACCAGCGTACACTCATCCCATACACCACCAGCGTACACTCATCCCATACACCACCAGCATACACTCATCCCATACACCACCAGCGTACACTCATCCCATACACCACCAGTGTACACTCATCCTATACACCACCACCATACACTCATACCATACACCTCCAGCGTACACTCCTCCCATACACCACCAGCATACACTCATCCCATACACCACCAGCGTACACTCATCCCATACACCAACAGCGTACACTCATCCCATACACCACCAGCGTACACTCATCCCATACACCACCAGCATACATTCATCCCATACACCACCATACACTCATCCCATACGCTACCATACACTCATCCCATACGCCACCACCATGCCCTCATACCATACACTTCCAGCCTTTGTTCACTATTCTTCTCAATTTATGATCTCCCACTGAGAGCTTCTGCAAGAAATCCTCCAAAAGCTCCTATACGTCCTCTCCCCAATAAATAGATGAATTTGGAAATTAGCTATGAGCTTAATCTTGTATTTACCCAAAATAAACCAAAAAGATTCTAAATATCAATTGATATTGGTCCATCCCTTCTGGTAGTAATTATCATTGTCATGGTAGAATGAAGAACAAGACGCATTTAACTATAAAAAAAACCAAAAGAAAAACCTTGACAAGTGATTTAAGTATCCTCAGACATGCAAGTATCCAGATTTCTGCCAGAGCAAGTATCTGATTTGAGGGTAATTTGTTGCGCCAGGCCTGTGTGTATATTTGTCATTATTAAGTGTTTTGGCAAGATCCCATATACAACAATAGCGTCCATCCTCCACACCAGGGCACATAACTACTGCCTACTTATGTAATATAATATACCGCACACTGAATCACATTGTTTCTCGCTCTCATTATGTGTGTGTACCTTTAAAAGATCAGAGATCAGAGATTGGCAACTATTTGCAATGCATGATGTTATATTCCTATACATGTCTGATATCCTACATTTAAGTTGCTTTATGGATGTTATTAAACAACTTTTATCTTATCTTATATAATTTTATAAAACAACCTTTATTTTTTATCACAAATGATAAAAACAAATGCAAGTAAGACATGCTAAGATCTTTCAACAGTTGGATAACATATAAAAGAGATCGGAAGCGGTTTCCCCAGGTGCAGTTATGTTGCCTCAAGGAAGATCACTTTGTTTCTAGGCTGTACATTGTGAGTGCATTATAGTGATGATGTGTAGAGGAATCTCACCCTTAGTATAGTGTACATAATGCATGAAGCGATAAACTCGTCATCCAGGTGAACCTCACAAGTGCCTCACACTTCTACAGCCTGTCTCTCCTACTTCATACACAACCTTGTATTGATATTCTAGGATATTCTACAGAATATCATTATATTATTTAGAATATGAGAAATATAAATGAATTTATCATAAAGATATATATATAATAACTATCATTATCATGAACTTCTCCTTTACTTTCAAACTTTAGATAATGGATGATCTCTCAATTGTATTTGACATATTTTTCATTGACGTAAACAGGTTTTCTTCACCTATCTCTTTTTCATTCGTAGATCTAGTTTCTGACAACGCCATAGTTTTTAATAAAATTGAAACAAGGCTCAAAACAAAACATGCTGTGCTCAATAATGACGTTTGCATGTGGCACACATATCTTGTGGTTTGTGTCAAAGGTTTTAAAAAAGCAGCTTTTGAAAATATATTTCAAATGTTTTTTTTTTAAACACAAACAGATTATTACACAGCTTGTATCTTTTACATATAGCATCATAAAACAAACTTTATACATAACAACATAACTGATGAGTAGTAGTAGTCGCCCCATCACAATGTTATCCTGGGGACATAAACAGTGAAGTTAGACTACCATCAACTTCTGCTCTCTCTGAACAGAGAGTTATTTGATGTAGATATGTTGATAACAGGCAGAACTAAATAGACGATAAGAAACATATGATCTACATTACTTGTCATTTTGTTATTGCAGAGAACTTTAAAATGTTTATTTATATGATTTTTGCACATACCTATAAATGTTATTTTACAAAGAAACTAAACCACTATAAATATCATCATGGATATCATTACGTGACAAATCGAGCACCGCCCACTGACAACTGTGCCTCTATTTATGTTATGTAATATAAACTGTTTTGTTCTGTAATAATGAAAGGTTGTGGAGTACACAGCAGATCTATCATATGTTTGAATACAGACAAAATTATATAACTGTGATCATAGCTTAATTGCGATGAGTAGCGAAGTCGATGTTGACTGTGAGCATCAGAGTCGATATGCTGGGGTGGGTTTGGGAGTAGTGAACTGTACTGAACAATCACATATGAAAGTATAGCATACTCAATAATAGGTGGGCAGAAATATATATTATGTGTGGAGATAGGATATAATACTGACTGATGGGCCACAATACTGACTGATGGGTCATATGCAATATTACATGTGTGGAGATGGGACATACTTCTGACTGATGGGCCACAATACTGACTGATCAGTTATAGGCGATAATACATGTGTGGAGATGGGACATAATACTGACTGATGGGCCACAATACTGACTGATCGGTCATAGGTGATATTACATGTGTGGTGATGGGTCATGATACTGACTGACGGGTCACGATACTGACTGATCGGTCATAGGTGATATTACATGTGTGGTGATGGGTCATGATACTGACTGACGGGTCACAGTCCATATTATATGTATGATGATTGGATATGTACTGATGGGTCACAGTCGACATTTCATTGACTAATAGCAAAGATGGACAGGAGATAGGTTGAGACATAATGCTTTGTTGAACAAAAACATAATGCTTTGCTAAGACATTGTGGCTTTCATGCAATGCAAATGTCATCAAAGCTCATAAGTCATAACATAAATAGGGAATATAATTCAGATTTAACTACCTCAAGCCCTGGTTGTTTGTGTCCTTTACCTCAGCATGGTTCATATTGCCACTGAAGAAGCCTGTAATCTTGAGCCTCGTCGTGCTGTGATAAACAGTTATATTTTCTTATATACATTAATCAGTTCAACCTGCCAAGATTTATCTGCACACTGCTTTACCATGTCACTATGTGCCACTAACAAATTGTGTATAGCCAACATAACAGTTTCTTCAAGCATTCATAGTTTTACCCACTAAGAAAAATAAATACTTTGTTGATAGATCAAGTCAAAACATCACTGCTGCGCTCATACTCTGGCAACATCCGACATTCATATCATAAAACATTTCTGTCCTATTTTTGCCATAACTTTAACAAAAGAATTGATATATTTCATTCAGTGTTTATCTATATCATCAAAAACGTTTCTAGGTCAATAATTTTACCATGAGTGACCAGATTCCTTCTAAAAACCTTTTATACTGAGTTTTCATGACGCAAAAAGAGAAGATCCCTGGTCAGAATATAGTAGGTCTTTATGTCCCAATGGCAGGCATATGTTATGCTATATTTGACCTGACATAGCCTTAATTGTATTAAAAGGGTCGTCAATATAAACATACAAATATCTACGTTAAGTGATACAGACCATGATCTCATTTATATATATATATAAATTACCAAAAATGATATTTATTTATATTTATATTAATGTATAACGTATTAAATCTTGAAATAAAATGAAGACCACGTTATCATCTGCCAGACAAAGTTGGAAAAAAATATATCACTTTATCCATGCTAAATATGTCCATTACCATAAGAGTATACACATAAACAAGTAGATTGCTTGGACAATATATTCTGTGCATGTTCAAGTCACCTGATCTGGGACATTTATTGTTTGCCAAGCTCCCTCATTATCACCCTGCTCACACTCTATATATTCAACAGTGACTAATAAATATACCTCAATGCAGATTGGAACTACTTTCAATGTTCCTCTTTTGAAATAATGCGTCAAGATATCATGAATCTAATATGTAGGCCACATCAGGCTCAGATAGAACCCTGCCACCGGGAAACAATGCCCAACTCGTTTCGAGGGACTGGGGATATTCCTAACTATGATCAAAGATGATAATCTTTTTAACCCCATTCTTATATATTTTTTCATCTTCCCATATGAAGATATCATATGGACATTCATGAAGAAGGAGACGAACGTGTTTCATTTATGTAGGATGCACGTTGAGATTGTATGGTCTGTATCAGATAGAATGGACATTTATAGCTGTGTAATTAAACATAATTAAAATCTGGGAAGTTCTTACTTTGTTGGTCCCATTGAAAATGTATTGCGTCAGAACATTCAGGTTAAGGTGGACAATGTATTGCCTTATTGCCCATCTACGGCACTCTGGGCACGTACTAATAAGTTTGTTTTGGCTCATATCCCATAATAATCAAAGCAAAGCCAATAGTGGATCTATATCATAACGGAAGAGGACAGTACTTGTAAAAAGTGTCTGGATGCACACAAAGCATAATTAAAGGGTGAGCAAGAACAGGCTCTGATCAGATATAATATATATATATATATATATATATATATATATATATATATATATATATATATATATATATATATATATATATATATATATATATATATATATATATATATATATATATATATATAAATATATATATAAATATATATATATATATATATATATTTATATATATATATATATATATATATATATATATATATATATATATATATATATATATATATATATATATATATATATATATATATATATATATATATATATATATATATATATATATATATATATATATATATATATATATATATATATATATATATATATATATATATATATATATATATACATATATTTAGGTGTAAAAATGCTTATAATTCAATTCTATAATATATGGTTAGATGGTATGATGGTAGATATATGATGCGTTGGAAAATGAAATTTAGTGCTCATCATTTGTGACATATTTTTGTTTAATCTGGTTGTTTTTGTTTTAATTGTTGGGTATATTATGTATCTAATCGTTATCTCTGAAAGTCTGTGATTTTATAAACATAATATCAGTATTTAATTCAACACAATACGTGCGAATGCATTCGCCATTATCCCTATTCAGCATTTTATTCTGGGCTGGTCCATTACGATAGGCTTTTCTATCATAGTTTGGTCTTTAGGAAATAACACTTCATGTATGTGCACATTTTACCTTAGTTATTTTTGTTTTCATGTTTTATTATCTAGTTTAAAGGAAAATACCACACAACCAGATATGTATATATGGATTCAGATACCACTCATTAATTGCATCAGAGTGCATAAGGCCATCCTATAAATGTAAGGTGTCCTGGACAAAAAAATGTTAAATTAGGTTCTATATATGTTAACAAGGTGTTCTTACTTTATCTACCATTTACGTATGTTGTGTTAACAGCATTGTGTTAATATAATTTCATGAATGTTTGTCGTGATTATACACAGCTTTGTTTGGTGTAAATATCTCATTATTATTATTATCATTATTATTATTATTTGTATATATCATGCATGTTATCTACCTGCCACAAAAAAGGGAGAAGGTATATGTTCCTGTATAGCATATCCTGACCTGCATTTCCTGGTTATTTGTCCCCCTGAGTTATCTCATGTTGTGTTTGATATTTTATTTCCCGGAACTCTCGGCCCTTCCTGGCAGGCTGTAGCAGGCCTCCCAGCAGGACGCTTCTTCACGTATTCCTGCCTCCTGATAGCGATATTTACACAACTTGTACCATACTGTTTTTGCTTCAGAAAACCCATATGACTTCATCGCAAAAATAGACCCCCGGATGTTGAGGTATTCCTACGCCACAACAATGATGTGATTGACTGCACTTGCTGTGATAGGCCATTTATTCATCACATGATGAGAAAGGTTAATAGGCTGTCAAGATGAAAGGTTGGATATCATCTAAGGTATATAAGTATCCCAAATATGTTGTTGTTTTCATTAATCATGGTGTTTTTATATTCAAACTTTTCCCTGAGGTCACGAAGTAATGAAAAATAACCATATCATAGTAAAATATATTTTATTTCAACAAATTGACTCATACAGTGTTATACACGAACAGAGAAAAACAATGAAAAATACTCTTTAAAAAAGCAAAGCTATAATAATACAAGCCACATCTATAGTTCCTTTTCCCTTGGCTCCTTGTACCAAATTGAAACATTCCCGTGCAAGTGATCTTTTAATTCTCATTTTAAGCATAGTTTGTCAAAATAAGAAAACAATATAATTTGTGATTCCTTTGTGCCATTGAAGATAAATCTCATATTTGATTTAAAACTTGGCATTTTATCCATCTTGATCAATTTGTTTCTTATCGTCTTATTTAATAGAATTGCATGTGAAAATTTAATTTCGCTTCTCCTGCTTCAAACAGTTTAATAAATCGAGCATCTAAATACAAATATTGCTATTAATGGGCCAATATTAAGTGAACGTGAAAACCGTCTTCTTTGAATTTCTAGAAGTTAATGACCCGGGTCACAGATATATGCACAACAGATGACCCGGGCGCGTGCGCCACACGTGCTACTGATCACGTTCTCGCCCGGCACTCTCGTTCCGGATGAGATTAGTAACGCTGATTAGACGTCAGAAGCTTATCTCATGAGATGATCCATACCTATAAGATGAATCTTATCATCGCCTTGTCCTTAACCATTCCTCGCAGTATCTACATTTGTAGTCTCCCTTTTCCAATGCTTACCTTTGGCACTTTATGCTACCTTCTTGCTGAGAACTTAATTTTACAGAGAAAAATATTGACTTTTTCTTAAGATATTCACTAAATGTGTTTCCAAAGGCATGTATAACTATCTATAGGTATTTATTTGTAAAATGTCGATGTTGCCGTCAATGCAAGTAAGAGAAACATGATCAGGTTGGAAGTATTCAGTAGATGTATATAAGCAATGGCTTGTTTCCTGGTGGTACACTTCTCCCACCTTACTCAGCTTACCGCCCCACACCTTGAGTTACTCTAGCCTTGCCCAGGATAGACCCAGGAGCACCACATATCCCTGAACTCTGATCTAAGCTTATTGCATCAAACACAAGAATGCATGCTCGCATTCTGCACGTAGCGCGTGTTGCATCATAGAGCCATAACAAACATCTGTCCTACCATCCCCGGCTGCCATGCATTCACCCTATCCTGGCAGGGACGGATAGCTAGTAACTATATCTGCTTGGTACCCACTATCCTTTTTACATCTCAAACTAGCAAACGAAAAATGTTAATATCAAAGCAATGACTATTTATCCACAATTTTGAAAGAGGTTTTGCACATCGTACAGATCAAAATACTAACGTCAGTGCCTGCTTGAGACAAATGACAGATGAATGTTCAATATCGGGAATATGATTACGTATGTTGATGTAAGAAAGTTAATAGTCTTGCCAATATAATTATTCTCAAGATGTTCTAGCTTTTTGAACATATTATTATTTAGTTAAATTTTGCAATTTTGCGAGATGATCACCGAGTACAAATAATTAATATCAAATATTGTTTTGGGAGAAAGTAAAGTAGAAAATAGAAGAAATATGTAGATGTAGTTACGAGATTCTGATGCAATAATTCATTGATGAGGTTTATATAAATGGTAATTAGCAATATAGGTTACATAATTGCAAGGAACGTGGACACATACAGATGCAATTAAGGATGTCTAACATGATAGGCTTATGTCAGACATCAATCATCCCATCTGCTGTTATTTCATCAGCTATCAGCCATCAGTCACCTATTTGTTGAACATTTATACCGATTTCTCAGTAACGAAAGCGTGCCCAGCACAAATTTCAGTAGCATCATTTCATCAGCGTGTTTATTATAGTCATTGCTCATAGATTAGTGAAGGAATATTTGGACTGGACTGTGTATGTTTACGACACTAGGAACCTTGAGATATGAGATATAAGATTCTTTGAGGTTACATCATATATTATGAACAAGAATCAATTACGTCCTGCCATGTCTCATAATTGGTTCCTTATATATCTCTTGTTGATGTAACAGTTGGATATGACCCACCTCACCACTGCTCTAAGGTATTATTAATACATGTGAATGCTTCAAATGTGGCTAACATTGAAGGTATCTTGTTTAGCTTGTCCTTTAACTAAACTAGATTGGTTACAAAAGGGTTTAGTTGTCCTTTTTATTATCAATATGAATAGGACAACCAAATGTAATAGATATTTGCAAATATTTTGAATGGGAATTTACTTAAAGGTTACAGAGTGGGAGACACGAGATGATAATTATGTAATAACTATATTCAGGAAATGAACAGGAGATATTTACATGTTTACATTATAAATCAATTAACTTGATTAAATGCAATATTTAATATATTCAGATCGCTTGTCCAGCTATAACAAAGAATATTATTTTAATCCAACTCCTACTACTACATGATTTTCATAATTGTAATAAAGAATTATTCTATGTACAATATATTCATCATTTTTTTCAATCAAGTTAACTTTTCCTATGTACGAACATACAACAATTACTATTCTCACTGATTCGACTAAGAATATATTTTTTACAGTTTTTATTTAAATATCTTGAACCTTATGAATTACTATGCCCCCATAATATATCATTTTAACTGCATATACAGTTATGTTAATTACAGATATGACAATTTCAGATATGGGTATTCAAGCCTGGATTTCAAGTGAACATCATAATATAATATCCTAAAACCTGTTTAATCAGGGCATTGCTGTGCTAATCAATAAATACACCGACGTCATATGACCCTGAAAACAATTTAGCTGATAAACATCAATTGCCTGGCTTTATATGCATTTTAGAGGAATAAATATTGGATTTCTTTCTATTACATTACAAATGTGTGAGACAGATGGTTAACTATGTTCGGTTGCCTTTTTCACTTATATACAAAGGGTTTTCTATTGAAATTATTACATTATAATTAATCCAACTTCTACTATTTCACATTATTGATGAACACAATATTTTAATGAATTTAACATGATTAGCTTTCTATCTATCTATATATCTGTACGTATATTGTTTATATATGTATTTATATAAAAAAAACAATATGTTATTGATTTGGCAGCTATAGTCACTTTGTCAGTTAGTCATCTTGTGATATTTCATAAAATTTTAATATTAAGTCAGATATAAGATACAGCTTAGAAAGCAAACCTTATCAAGGTTCTTTATTTGGTAGATCCTGTAATAAAATAATATATCGCTCAAAATATCAAACATTTGACTTGACTTAAGTTCATAAATATCTTTACAAATAGTTTTACATGTTCTTTTGTTTCCATTGCATTTCCATTTGTTCAGTCATTTTGTGCATTTTGGCTTGGTAATCCATATGTAAAGCTTTTAATTCATTCTCGGCTTCTTGTGACATCCTGTTCAATGCATCCTGGGCTTTTATTCCATATTCTAATGCCTGAAATGTAAACTTATTGGGTTCCATCTCAATTGGCAAGCATGTTTCATACTTTGCTATATTGATTGTTCAAGAGTATTTATTCACATAAGATCGTGATTTACATGCACAGTAATATGGGACTGGACCTCTGAATCTTAGTACATTCAATGGATTAAACGGCATCAGTTTTTGTGATACTTTTATGACTATATGGAATCAAGGTTTGGGAGAGAATAATTTAATGAAAAACTAATGTACAAATGAAAAATTACAAAGAAAATTAATTATTTTAAAGGTATCCTATAAATTATGCAAATGTATAATTTGCTTATGAAGAATAATTTTTATGCTCAAATAACATCATTTTTAACAGCAAAGCACAGTTTAACCTTTGTATTATAAAACCTTTCTGTTATATGCACATATGAATGCTTTAGAAACATCGGAAATTATACCTTATCAATAGCTACAATTTTAACAGGGTAATGACTAACCTTTTGAGCATCTTTTTGTTCCAGCTGGTTACACTGGGCATCATATTGTGCCTTCTTCTGCAGCAGGGCATCCATCAGCTTGCCATATTTGTCCGCTAGGAGGTTATCATACACCATCTTGGTCTGTGTCACCAGCATGGTATAGTCCCTGCCCTGGGGGCACTGCAGGGACACGGTGGGGGGCTGGCTTAACATGGCTGACTTCTGGCTGGTAAGACCCACATAGAACACAAGACACATTAGATTAAGATGTGAACTGATTTTATACTATATTATAAAGATTTTATGATAATGTTGTCCATGTTCATTAGATACCTTGTTATAAGATTTTTGTGATGTGTATAATGAAAGGTATTTTACAATGTGTGATTTTTATGTGTAAATTCCTGGTTATTTATTAATTACAATTGAAAGAAATAAACGTGTTTTATTGAAATTTCAATTAATGTTATATTTAGTGCAGTTACGAAAGAATTCACGAAAATATAATTGAGTAAATATAACTGAAAATGTCTTATAAATAAACCAAAGATTCTTTAAAGGATAGTAAATAAACTAGAATAAAAAATAAAATAATATATAGGACAAAATATCAGGGATATGATAACATGCAGTCCTATCCATAATAATGAGGTGAATGTATCATTTGAAAAGGATGATCCTGTCGTTACACAGGGTTGAATCTGAAATGCTGAAATGCAATGAAATCTACAAGCATTTGACGAGAAATGAAATTAGACATAAGTATCTATTTTCAATCTTCTTCGCCCAAGAGCAGTGTTACATACCAACCACTGTTCTAACTATGAATGCATTTATGGTGTGTACGTTGCATAAATAACTACATAAGGAAGGTGAAAGAGGTCGATGAGATTGTTTAGAATTCTATACTTCTCTATTCATTTACGATTGGAGGTTTTTTGTTTGTGTTGAGTAATAGTGTTTACACTTTATGCATTCACGAAACTACTATAGCCCAAGCATTCACACAATATCCACAATTCCAACAGACATATTACACTAATACTTGGGGAGAAACCACATTAAGCTGAAGGTAAATTTATTCTATAATAGATAAATAGAAGCCCTTTACCAGGATAAAATGCCCGGCTCATCGCAAATATATTCTTTAATTTAGCATTTTCTCATAATTTATAATACACTTTAACTGTGAACACTAAATGGGGGAGACTCTTTTCTCAGTAGGTGGCAACCCTTATCAATTATTTCAAGTAATTATTTGTTTATTTTTCTATTTATCTCCAAAAACAACTTTGATTATTTGATTGTGGTTTCTACCCCAAATGTCATGTATATTATCATGTTCCCAACCGGTCTACCATTGGCGACATGAAGTATGAGTATTCATTGTTTTAATATATATTTTGGATAGAACCAAAATATTCATAATTTACAGTTCTATCATTACACATGTTTTGAAGAGATATTTAAAATGAACTACTTGGATTATTGTCGCCAATAGTGTGCCATGTATAAAGATAAAGACAAATGGTGTGGTCCTTACATTTCCATGTTGACTCTCTGTTGCTCTGCTTTCTACAAATCTACAAGTAACTACAACATAATACACACGTCAGACAATCTGCCAGAGAGATGCTTTCACCATTCAACATGGAATGTATTTCATGTATTATCAATATCTATTCAAAACAACTGCACATGTCTGCAAATACAAATAGATTCTTAAATACTATGCACTGATCAAAATAAGTTTGCATATACCAAGGTGTTTTAAATTAGGAACCTATGTTTTTTGAACAATATATATTATTTGAATTTAGCAACTTATTTTTTCAGTGAAGCTCTATAAACCTAAGCAATATATGATCTTCACAAAAGATGAAGACATTATATCGATAAAATCAAATATTTGTAAACAAAATTGGCTTCTTTTCTGATCGCAGTTAATATGTATTGGATACCACTGCAATAAATGAGCATTGTGGCTATGTCTGACCTTTTATTGTTCTAGCTGACCCTTGACCTTCATCAATTCATTGTACAGCACAGAGTAGTAGTGTTTTATTCATATATATACATATATATAACATATATATATATATATATATTTATATATATATAAAGCCAAAATCAACCAATGACCTACTTAATGAATATATATATATGTATATGTATAACTATATGTATATATATATACATATATTATTTGAAATAGCACAAATGAGTATATCTTGTCGAGACTACATAGAGTGATATGCACTTCCATGGCCAATTTCATGTTAATATCATGAATGCTTGGCATGTTTAGGACTGGCTCATTTACACTCATTATCCTGCGTAATAACCACCAAGCTCCATAATGCCAACAAACTGGAATCCAACCTGAAAAGTGGTAAAACGATAATGATGTGGTGCCCCCCAACACTGGAATGGGGCGGGATGAAGTGGTGCATTGTAACCCATGTGGGGGAGAGGAGAGGAGTTGGTCATTCCGTATGGCATGAGTGTGACTTTGTTAAGATATGAAAGGTTATGAGAAGATTGAACTATTAAGGAAGTTATGAGGACATATGAGTTGCTACATCATATTTTATTCTTCCACAATAATATTTGTTTCTTATATGAGTGCACAACGAGTTACATATCCGTGCCAGATATTACAATGTACCTTTGATACAACTATGTCAGATCGCTAATGAGTCATTCAACTATGATAACTACGCTAATTGTCCACATCAAAGCATACATAACCCTAAGCATATGCTGTACTTCTAAAAAAACCTACTGACAGTCATAACAGTCATAACAGTCATAACTAAGACTAATGAATAATGTTGTCAAATATATTTAATTTATGAAAGTGATATCCTGTACTTTTGCTTGATGGGTATTTTATGTGTACTTTGATTTTGCCTTGATAAATCATATGTATATATTTGATATGATTGCCCAGCTCACTGGTAAAGCTCTCTTCATGGATTGATAGATATGCAAGTATTTATTTGTATATGCAGGTTCATTGTAGTGATATGGGGTTAAGATCGACCCACAAAGTACCACAATGGTCAAAGTGGTATAACAACCCTATTGACATTCCTCTGCCACCCCAAACAGCGCCAAATTGCACCCCAGTCATAAAACCATCTCAATTCTGCCCAGGGGTCAAGTGAAGTCTTGAATGGCTCATTGTGCAGCGACACCCTGGATATCAAAAGAGATCTATTTAGAATTTTCACAAATGAATATTTATTCACTCGCAACTATGATAAATGTACGACATCTTCTATATAAAGCTACAATTCTGGCCTTCTGCTTGGATGGGCACCATATGGGATTATCTACTTTTAGCTACTAATTAACACAAGTTGATCTTAACTCCAACCTTCAAAGAGTTGAGGTGACGATTCCCACAAGATTTAATCATCCGTGAAAGTGGAACCATACTTCAAATGCTTCAAAGTTATTGGCTATGACTTCTTTGACAAGCTCATAGAGAAAAGTTATATTCAATAACTTGAGGATATTATGTTTTTGTCTATTATTCATATCTATAGTGTACATGAAGGGATTATTCAGAGTGATAAAAGTCAGATGCAAACATAAAACACAAGTCAATGATTAAACACGTCTCATTAAGTTAAGTCCTATGATTATATTTATACATGGATTTATATCGCACATTGAAACTTATTTTAAAAGACCTGGATCTGTTGAACGAACTCTTTGAAAAACTGACCATGTTTTTTAATGGGATTTACATTTTGTAAGGAACAAACATGGTTGTTCCTATTAAAATCCAGATATGTATGTTGCCTGTCAAGTGCAAAGTTATCTAAAGACTATCTAGGGTATAGGAATCTTACAGTCCAATTCTGAGCCTATCCTATAAAGAAATGCCAAATAAATTAGATTAAGCATCTTTTAAAATAATGTTGACACATATAACTGATTGGTACACAATCCTTTTTAGCTCAGTAGGACAGCCACACTTCTTTCTGGAGATGCCTGAGTATTTTGATGGAGCACAATAGGTAGTAAACAGGGGTGCATGGACATTGTCCACTTGACTCACTAACATAACACACCACTACCTTCCCACGTCTCCATGCCTCACAAAAAATCCTCCATACATATTTCAATTTTCAAGGATCTAATTTATAGAGCACCCCTCTCTGCACTTAACAAAACTCTTTAAACAGAATTATGCCGATAATAAATCAATGCCTGTGAGATATACATTAAACTATTTATATCAGAAATATCTAATTTAGATTCTTTGTTGTCACAATTCTACACCGCCCACGATGGATACATCCATGCTGAGACATAGTCTCTTTCAAAATCGTCTGCACAATTTTACTTGAACATCGTGTTGTATTGCCTTCACAGTCTTACGCCGCTGGACATGTAATGGATATATATATATATATATATATATATATATATATATATATATATATATATATCTATATATTCAATTAATGAATTACATTTCAGCACCCTGATGGGGTTATATAGGCCTGAAAATGGATATGAACAGGAAATTGTGAAATGAATTTTGGAAGGTATGGTGCACTGGGTTCATACTTAGAGAAATATTCCAAGGTTCACACAAGTGTAGCCTGGTACATCATTATAAAGTGATAAAATCAAGATGTGTGTAGCCTCATTTCTTGATTCTCTCATGGTCTGCTGAGCTTCCTCACAAGCCATTCCCGTGTTTATGTATCTTTCATGTTTTGTCTGGCTTTTGTTATTTATATTGAGTTGTCATCTGGTGAATCGTATCAGGTATACTTATTTGCGTTATTTAAAGCTAATGTTAGCACTCCATCTCCTGAAGATAATGGCGAGAACAATGACAATCAAATGTTCTTCTTCTTGACTTTGATTGTTTAGCCATGCACAGACTTAAAGCATGAAAGGAATGGAAAGACAAGAAGTAAATAAGATGGGACAATATTGACATTTGTCTCTTTATGTGGCACGGCAACCCCCACCAGCTCCCTGGCGTGATTCATACAACTATGTCCTCTCAATTCCTATTATATTCCCTGCAACTCATTTTCTTTCAGGTAGACTATGTTGTGTGTGAGGGTGCAACCATTTGATACATGCAAATGGGGGTATAGATTTGGAATACTATTATCCAGCTTTTCCTGGTTATAGCCATAACTCATTTAAACGTGACACAACATAGTTTTCAGTTGACTATTGGCAAGTGAATTTGATTATATTAGAGATGTAAAAAAGGAGAAGCATTGGAGAGAATTTTTATGTACATTAATTATCAAAGGGTTTGCCTCTTCTGTTCAATGCACTCCCTGTGAGTCAATGGGCATGGAACTGCCCAAACAGCCTGAGGACTGGTCTATTGTGGCCTTAATTTGTCGGATCTCATGTCAGTCAGTCACAAATTGCTGGTCTGCCATAGATCGCCACAGACCCTTAACAAATGCTTGTCACTTTTAATTGAAACTTTTGACAGCATCACAACCACCTTTCTATAATTATGATGCAATTTTCACCGGGTCATATTAAGGTTCACTTTGTTTACTTGCCCTCAATGTTAGTGGGGGATTTTATGTTGGTGCAGGGCAAAATAGGAACTTGTATGACCTTCAGCAACCACAACAACACAAAGGTGTTCCTTGACTTTAGGTTAGAAGATGCAGGAAGCCTCTAGAAGGTGAACATTAACACAGAGATAAGAGACTGACTTATACCATCTGACTGGTGCAAATGTTAATGACACCTTACATCACTGCAGTACATCCCACTTTAAACATAACCTTTTGCTTTTCCCTTGAGACCAAGATATGACAAATACCAGCCACACAGTATGCACAACAATGTGTTAGCTCTTCGCAGTTTCTATTGAATGTGTGTTATTTGTTTTATTTCCTTTGCAAACTACATAACTCCAGTAAATCTACACAACAGGTTTGGGAGATGTATATATATGCATCTGGGACTTGTGTCAGTCACATATTGTGCGTTATTTATTTTCTCTTTACAGTTTTCTACGTCTCAAATAATATCTGCCTCACCTATCGTTAACAGATGTAGCAATTATCATCACATATATAACATGATGATATAATTATCATGAGCAATCCGGACTGTATATTTAACTTTGCCAAATGATATTATGAAATCATAAATGCCATTAGCATATTCTAGAATACAAATGATGTGTATATGATTTTTATGATAAAAACTGATAATCAATATTATATATGTGCCGTCAATGTAATTTTACTGTTTTATGATCAACAATTATGTCAAAACCAAGATTGTAGCTTTGGTGCCAATGATGTGGACACATTTGCTAAGCTCTCGATTCTAAAACTAGCAATCTGTAGTCAAGTATACCCCAGTCGACATTGGTAAACAAACTGTGTACACATAATTGCCAACATTTGTGTGCAGAGCTTAATTATATTACAGATATAAAGAGAATCATTCGTTAATTTGGTATCATTCTCCGATAGGAGCAAATATTTTAAACCATTATAAAATAATGACTCACTCACCTTTTAGGTTAAAACCAATTAATCGCTATATTCCAATTGTTATTTAAATCAAACAAACATTGATGTGAAGTATCAGCGTATTGTAAGAAAGTTTGTTATCAAACTATCAGAGAATGGCAGAAGTTGTGGCCTTTTGCATCGAATGCAGCCTGAAGGTTAGTGGATGAAGCTTTCCGGAGAGTAGTCCCGCGCCCCGCGTCTAACCTGGCAAGCTGACTGAAACCCGAGGCCGTACAGCGCGCGCCCCCGCCGCACCCTCTATCTCTAGCTACCTCTCAGGTGTAGTTTTTGTAGTAGGTGTTGCGGCATGTGGTCTCCATGTTGTGGTAGGAGGCTGACACTAAAGGACAGCATCAGCTTAACATGTGCCAGTCAGTGTTTATTATTCCACGTTGACTTGCAGGCATGTAACTTCTGGCTCTTGTCCAGGGTCGCCGCATCGCTGGGGTGGTGAATATGGCGGAGGCAGCACAACACAATGTGACCACACGTACGCCGCATTCTATTGACCACGACATCCACTCCACTGACCACACTCCGTTGATCACACTTCACTGACCACACAAACAATCTATAGACCACATAACACACTCCATTGGTCACTTACCTCACTGTATTTGCCACACTTCACCACATAGCATAATACGTTGCATCAGTAGAAATGACAGACAGGCATATAATGTTTTTACTGTGTGGCACTCAAATACAAATGATACCTCACTGAATGTGGACCTTTGTAGGCTGTTTGTAGGCTATCAAATATCGCCAGTGATCTTAAAGTGAATTTTGAAAGTCTTTGGAAATGAAACTCCTATTTCCGTGGACTTAATATAAATTACATTATTCAAGCACCTGCATCTTTCGAAAAAGAGCTCATTGAGTCTATATTCATCAAAATCCATTCCTAACATTATTAGAGCAATTCTTAATTCTGGACCAATCTGCAAGGGAAATTAGAGGGAATTTTGACATGCTGAGCTATTTCGAAACAAAATCTATAATAACAAATAATTAGTGGTTAATTTATGAAAGTATATAATACACTGCATGGAAAAAAGTTCAATGCTGAAAGTAAAATAAAAATAAAGTCTGTCAATGTCGAGATTTATTAACAAATTTAAATTGGTAAAAAATAGCTTGAAAGTAGTAGGTGTGGAAAAGATGAAAATTGGTGGACTTTTAATTAATCCAATGCAAATCATACATATAAAATATGTGTTATTTCAGAAAATAACCCCCAATAATTTGCTCTAATAATAATGGTACATAACAAATGATGATCAGTGTGAGAAAATGTACCAAATTTGCAATAGAAAAAAATTAGGTGATAAGAAATGTGTCAAACTGTAGACACAAATGGATCACCTCATTGAATAGCTGAAATCTTTGTGCAAATATTTATACATTTTATTTTATTCTTCAATAAGAGGAAGATGCTAAAATTATATAAGGGTGCACCGCGCTGACACCTAGTGGCAGACCTGCTCTTTCCAATTTCTGTTTAAATATCTCTGACTCCACCGACAACACTCCACCACCACATAACAATTTTCATTGGCCACACCACACTCCATTGACCACACTCCACTGACCATACTTCATTGACCACACAACACACTCCATTGAGCACACTTCGCAGACCACATGACATAACACATTGACCACACTGTACACTCCACTGACCACACTCCAATGACGCTAGAACCACCACACCCAACTAGTTAAACAGATATGTTGTGTGACCAACTTGAAATACTCTTACTACTAAAATACATAAACATGATAAATGAATAGACAGACTATGAAGCAAATATACAAAATATTATCTACTGACCACACTAATCGTGTATGCACAAAAATACTGGCAAACAAATATTGAGACTGAATAACTGAATTCTACTGATTAGCATTTATGTATGTATGTATTCTGTTTGATATACACCACTGACCTCACTGTCTTTGAATATTCGTTCATATATTCATTTGATATAGACTATAAAGACAGAACTCTAATGAAAAGCAGTATATATCTATGTAGATGACAATTATTCTGCTGACAATAACTACATATATACGTACATGCACTCTAATGACAATGGGTCATACACTGTATATATTGTAGCGACAATGGGTCATAGACGGTATATATTGTAACGACAATGGGTCATAGACTGTATATATTGTAACGACAATGGGTCATAGACTGTATATATTGTAACGACAATGGGTCATAGACTGTATATATTGTAACGACAATGGGTCATAGACTGTATATATTGTAACGACAATGGGTCATAGACTGTATATATTGTAACGACAATGGGTCATAGACTGTAGATATTGTAACGACAATGAGTCATAGACTGTATATATTGTAACGACAATGGGTCATAGACTGTAAATATTATAATGACAATGGGTCATAGACTGTATATATTGTAACGACAATGGGCCATAGACTGTATATATTGTAAACGACAATGGGTTAGAGACTGTATATATTGTAATGACAATGGGTCATAGACTGTATATATTGTAATGACAATGGGTCATAGACTGTATATATTGTTATGACAATGGGTCATAGACTGTATATATTGTAATGACAATGGGTCATAGACTGTATATATTGTAACGACAATGGGTTAGAGACTGTATATATTGTAATGACAATGGGTCATAGACTGTATATAGTGTAACGACAATGGGTTAGAGACTGTATATGTTGTAACGACAATCGGTCATAGACTGTATATATTGTAACAACAATGGGTCATAGACTGTATATATTGTAACGACAATGGGTTAGAGACTGTATATATTGTAATGACAATGGGTTAGAGACTGTATATATTGTAACGACAATGGGTCATAGACTGTACATATTATAATGACAATGGGTCATAGACTGTATATATTGTAACGACAATGGGTCATAGACTGTATATATTGTAAACGACAATGGGTTAGAGACTGTATATATTGTAATGACAATGGGTCATAGACTGTATATATTGTAATGACAATGGGTCATAGACTGTATATATTGTAACGACAATGGGTTAGAGACTGTATATATTGTAATGACAATGGGTCATAGACTGTATATATTGTAACGACAATGGGTCATAGACTGTATATATTGTAACGACAATGGGTCATAGACTGTATATATTGTAACGACAATGGGTCATAGACTGTATATATTGTAACGACAATGGGTTAGAGACTGTATATATTGTAATGACAATGGGTTAGAGACTGTATATATTGTAACGACAATGGGTCATAGACTGTATATATTGTAACGACAATGGGTCATAGACTGTATATATTGTAACGACAATGGGTCGTATACTGTATATATTGTAACGACAATGGGTCATACACTGTGTATATTGTAACGACAATGGGTCATACACTGTGTATATTGTAACGACAATGAGTTAGAGACTGTATATATTGTAATGATAATGGGCCATAGACTGTATATATTGTAACGACAATGGGTCATAGACTGTATATATTATAATGACAATGAGTTAGAGACTGTATATATTGTAACGACAATGAGTCATAGACTGTATATGTTGTAACGACAATGGGTCATAGACTGTATATATTGTAACGAGAATGGGTCATAGACTGTATATATTGTAACGACAATGGGTTAGAGACTGTATATATATTTATTATAGTATTCGTACATTGAATATAGCATAACATGCATATATAAAAGTACACTTTGTAAAACATGTTAAAAAAAATAAGGCATGCACAAGTTAAGATTTACAGATGATCAAGTGTTACATACAATAAGTACAGTATCAGCATATCCTCACATTACATGGAGGAAATAAAGTTAACAAGTTCAGTTATTTCAGTGGAGCTGAATCCCTCAACACCTGATTTCAGCTCCAAAATCATCTCAACATGACAACTCCATTTTTGTACATCTCTGTCCTCATGTATAGATGCATATGTCACTGTATATATATCATGTCTTGATGCCAATCTCCAGTCTTTACATATTTGTGAGATGTTCATCCCAATATGACCTCTGATGTCATGTTCTGCTAGTTTTACAAGAAAGACTAACCTGTCATTTGCTCCATTTACAATTGTCTTCATAACATTACAAAATCTTGTGTAAACCATATCCTTAATATGTTTACCATCATTCAAAATACTCAATACGATTTTATGACTGTCATAGGGCAATTGCCATATTCTCCTCATCATCTTATTCCACATTACATACATGTTGTTCAAGTGCTTGTCTGAAAAATTCCAACATTGTGAACCATAGAGGTGACACACATAAGAGCTAAAAAGGCGCATCATCACGTCTGGGGACACCTTTTTATATCGCGCCAAAAGGCCATTGAAGCTGCCGATATGACGCCTCATTTTCTGCGCAACCTCGTCTCTCTCTGACAGGGTGCTCTCGACTGTATTGCCAAGATGCTTAACATGTTTGCACCATACCAGTATTTTCCCATCCAACTGCAGCTGACTACTGCTTGGCATATATATTGTAACGACAATGGGTCAAAGACTGTATATATTATCATGACAACGAGAATGTATTTGTATCAGGCAGATACTTGGTATGTATCTAATTACCCGAACAAACTACAATTGGGTTAAATGGGTATGTAAGAATACATGACAAAATATTAAAAAATGGCTTCAGTCAATTGTTTCATTCAAAGTCTTAAGATCAAAGTCATCTGGTTTTGTAATAAATGATTTACTTGAAGAAAAAGTCTACATAAATTGTCTCTACTATAACACAGATATGTTTGGAGGAATCTGAAACTGTTTGAACTACATAGAATTATGTCTGAATATCTCCTGGTACAAATTAATGTTAAACATGATGTATCACGCAATCCAGGATGTGAAGATGAAATGTATGGCTCTTATATTGGTTAACACAATGCTAAATAAAGAATGAAAACTGTAAAAAACTAACTATTTTTTTTTTTTAAATAGTAAGACTTATTTTGAAGTATATCAAACAATTTATAGAGTCAAATAAACGTTAATTATTTAATAAGAAAGAGAAAATGAGGCAATTTTCTTCCCTAAAAACCAGTTTGACTAAGGTTATAACTTTGCAAAAGCATACACTTTCGTGAAAGCGACAAAACAGTTAAATATGGCTTTAAAAGAACAGTTCATAAATGGATATGCTTGGAGGAGTTTGAGCACGTGTTTGAGGAGTACCTGCCAGCTGCAAGGGACTTGGGAGGGTCTGGCGACCGGCATCGCACAGAGACAGATTTACAGAGTGATGTGGAGACACCTCCAAGTAGGGCTGTCAACTTAAAAATCATTTTATTTGGATCCTGTTAAAACCAATGCTATCAGCTAGATCACCAAGAAACAAGTAATTTTAAAATAAAGTTTATACATTTATCTTTTTATACATTTATCAGAAAAAAAGTTATTACATTTTTTGTCTCGGAAATAAGTGACTTTTTCCGAGGACCTCTGCCGAAATTGTCATTTCATGTCTATTTTGAGCTTTCAATCTTCTATGATCTCAAAAATCTCCTTAGAAAGCTTCTGTTTTGCACAGCTCAACTCTGTTATATACAGATTGAGAAAAAAAGGTTGAATTTATTGATAGACATCCTCTAGTTTGCAAGAGGGGGGGGGGTCAAAATTGAAAAATATTATGTACGACTTTTCAGGCATCATGATTTGAGCAATTAAATAGAGTCTATGGTAAGTGTCAATAAATGGTTTTGATATTTTGATTCACATTTTGATATCTACAATATTGAATCATATTTATCAATATATCATTACATTTAGTTAAAAAATTATTTAAAATATTCTAAATGAAACATAAATCACCTAATAATAATATTTCTATTCAAAACCATAAAATTAATGTTAGGATTTCTTTTTTCTCAGCAGTACCACCTGGTGGCAATAGTTGGCATATGTACCACTTTTCCAAATTACCTTGTCTCAAACAATGATGTTGTGCACCTCTATGGTTAAATTTAGCTTTTCAAACATGGATAACATTTGGAGATTTGAAGACATTTGAGATCACGTTTAGATCTGTAACAAACAGGACATGCAAAAATTCTTTGAAAAAACGATGTTGGAACTGAGCAGAGTGGAGCAAAATGGCGGACATGTTGGATCTCCACATTAAGTCAATGGGATTGGGTTTCACAAAATGGACGTTTTTTCCATGACCTCTGTGTATCAAAATTGACTTTGCACTCTTATGCTTGGTATATTATGTATAAAAAATCGTCAGGGTTGTAGAAAATTATATTCTGCACAGTTTGGAAGATCTAACCAAATAATTTCATAAGATTCCTGGCTTTTATGAATGGCCAAAAATAAGCTTTGAAAGTTTTTTCAAATAGAAACATTCATCCAAATGTAATATAAACTATAAAATCATAATCTTCATAGTTGAAATGATATTATGTGAAAATATAAGAAAAAAGTAGCAAATATTACAAAAGTTATCAGCTGTTGAAGTTACGTTGTCAATTGGCTCAGATTTTGACAAAGCTAAAACACTGAAAATTTGCGTTTCCAAATCGTAGTGCAATTAGTTTTTATTGCTGTTTTTTTGGCATTAATTTTGACATTTTTCTTAATATGTTGAAATATATGTGTCCTCCTACATACTGATATTCTAATTCCAAAAGAAAAGATTTTTCTGACACATTCTGATGAAGTGACAATGACGTAAACATGGCCAATATTTAGTGAAAAGGCACCACTCAGAATCCCGTGAGCTATTGTCTCGACCTCCCAATTCCAAGGTTCTTGTGCCAATCAAGGAAATGGCCAACAGGTTTGGCAATGTTGGTAAGTACCAGTCCGCACTGTACATATATCATTTATGATTGACAGTTATCAAAATGTTTCTTGAATTTGAGATGTTCAACAAGGAGTATTTTGTATTTTGAATTCACATATGTATGTTTATGTTAGCTTATCAATAAGGGGGGTTAAAGCTGGGAGCCGTTAGGTGTGGCATTAATCAGAGGTCACACCCAGTAGGGGTGCACAGTAACCTAGCAACGGCGCATGGTCACATGGGAGACTCAAGCCTTGGCGGGCTGGTTGATTCAAAGTCATTCTGTTGCTGACCACTGCTCTCTTTAGACATTTCAACACTGACCAGCCGAAAACGCTAGCCAAGAAGGTATGTGCCGGAAAAGAAGACAGGGCAGCGGGTTTGCGTCCAGAACCCTCATGGCTTGAGCGGTGTAAGCAGCAGGGTCATGTCTAGTCCGTCCAGATGTGTCTTGTCCTGTGTGTCTTGTGTGTCGTCGACCGTCCCTGGACCGTGCAGTGTGTGTGTCTCCCATCTCGTCGCCTGAGGTACTGTGTATGTGCTGTACACTTGTAATATCATAGACTCATAGTTATCATTGTGAACTTTATAGACCTGCATAAACTCGTTATAGACCTATATAGACTTTTATAGACTGGCTAGGTGTCCTTCCCCGACCATGTCTACCAGGGAAAGGACATGCAGGGCATGTGGAGAGCCGGCCAAGGGTCACAAGGGTCCCATTGGTGTAGGCAACTGCACAAAGGGGACCACTGGTGAATCCAGCCAACCACTGGGGCTGTAGCCTGTATGCCATGAGAGGGTATGTCTACCGTCACTGTCACCGACACAGCGAACCCGGCATCACCGGTACTCAGCTCAGGTAACTCATTCCTGGACGTGACCCCAGCAAGGCTACCACTAGGTACCCCACCCAGTTTACCGCCAGCCACCACCCCTGCAATAGGGTTTCAAGACATGAGTCAACATATGAACAATGTGAGTGACATGTCTAATTTAGTATCTCAAATTTCTGTTATGCTTCGCTCTCACCAGGACCTGTGCAAGACAGTGGCCAACATCCAGGACCGGCTAGGAGGGGGCCCGAGTATCCAGCTTACTGCATACCCAATGCAGCCAGTGCAGAACATCGCTAACCCGGCGGGCATCCACCTGGGAGCAGCAGCGCACTATGGGCCATCCTGGCAGCCCCAAGAAGCAGTCCTCATACCGGGGTTGACCCCACCACTGTCAGCGGACACACCCCCACAGTTGGGCGGTCCGGTCTCAGGCTTGACCAACAGTCTAATTTAGTATCTCAAATTTCTGTTATGCTTCGCTCTCACCAGGACAGCATAACAGATTTCTCCAAACTATGTAAAGTACAGAGCACCCCTGAAAAGGCTGTCAAAGCTGCGTTACAGGGTGAGTTTATCCATGTTGATGACTTTTTACAGAATTTGCATATGCCATCTGATAACATCAATAACATCGAATCATACATGGATAACACTGGGGCTATTGCCTATCGCCAGAAGAGACAACGCAGGCGGGTTTTTTATTTGTCTAGTTGGCTGAAAGCTTGGGGGGAATATGAGAGACTGATGGTTCATCAACATGGGTTATTTATTTATGACCAAATGGCGGACTATCGCAGGCAGATAACGTATAAATTGCGATCTTGGACATGAGGCATAGATTAGAACTTAGCTAGATCTCTGTAGAATTTAGCAAGATAAATCCTCATTTGGTGTATATTATTCTTGACACAACAGCAGTTAAGGCCAACATCCAGACATGCCCATGTTGCATGTCTGTCGACCATGTTAGGCAGGTGGATTGCCCCTTTCCCAGGGCGGCGACGGCGGGCTATACCTGTAATAACTACCAGACCCTTAAGTGCAACTTCAAGGGCTGTCGCTGTCTTCACGTCTGTAGGCAGTGTAAAGGCCCCCTCCCATTTGACATCTGTGTCAAGCAGGGCAAATGCGTAGCCGGCTCTACACTAGGGACTTGGCTAACGCCTTCCAAAGTATCAAGATTCATCCCAGCCAAAGACATCTTTTAGGTTTTATGTGGCCAGACTACAATGGCAATGATGCATTCTATCAAATTGCCTGCCTGCTGTTTGGCCTGTGTAGTGCCCCCAGGCTATTTGATGACTTTGCATCCACCCTGGAATTTATATATAAGAAGCGTGGGGCATCCAGGGACATGATCCACTACCTGGATGATATAATATGTATTGATGGCAGCAAGTCAGCATGCCAGGATTCTCTGGACATAGTCCTGGAGACATCCCACATCGTGGGATTCGAGATACAGCATAAAAAGACGTTAGGCCCATCTAAGGTCCTGGAATTTCTTGGGATAGTTATAGACACCATAAAGGGCCAACTTAGGATCTCTGAAGAAAGGATGCAGGAAGTGTTAGCCCATTTGGAGGACCTGGGTAATGCCAGATACGCCACCAAGTGGACACTTCTCTCAATTACAGGGAAACTAATGTTTTGTTCTAAAGTGGTATCCGGTGGAGCCATCTTTACGAGAAGGCTCATACATTTAGCCAAGAAAGCCAAAGCTCTCCATCACAAAATCAGGCCATGAGGCCAGAGCGGATCTTGCATGGTGGAAACGTTGTTCCCCTCAGCTTGGTCTATGCAGGATGCTCACATTATATTTACTGATGCATCCGACCTGGGCCTGGGTGTAGTGTATGAACAGTCTTGGACTTTATTGCCGTTCACCAATAACTTTGCCTGGATAAAGGAAAAGACTATAGCTTGGTGTGAACTGACATGGCAGTCGTCGTAGCGTTAGCCACATTTGGCCCTCGCCTTGCCTATTAGAAGGTAGCCATGAATATAGACAATACGGCAGTGTGCTTTAGTATAAATGATAAGAAGTCTAAAGACCCAGGCATGATGAACCTTATACGTTCTCTGTACTATTACACTAGCATTTATCATATTGACTGGCTTATCACATGGTACAATGTACAACGGCCCTGTTGACGCCCTCAGTAGGATGGATATTCAGAGGTTCAGGCACTTAATGCCAAACAGTGAGGGGCTATGTACACCCCCTGTTGATATCCTGTATGATTATTGATTAACTGACCCGCTAGGGCAGTGGCAATGTAAAGGGGTTATTCTAATAGTGTAGGATATGGAATACACACCCAGAGACTCTCAGAAATACATAAACATTCATAGACAATAACGCACGATACTGATGGTTGATGAGTCACCATAACCACCACTCCGTGAAAGTCACGTGTAAGACGGACGAGCCGAAGTTAGATAGGACACGCAGGCAGGGCAGGACGAGTCCATCTGATGACGCGTGAGGAAGCCACGTAGGCAAGCCCCCAGGGATGACGCGGAGTGGCCCCTTAAAAGAGACGCGCAACCGTAGTTGCGGGGCAGAAGTAGTTAGAAGTTCCCAGTTTCAGAAGAACCCGAGGAGGAGATCAACGACCACTTGCCACGGAAGATCCACGACTCTCAGTATCGTGACCACATAGACTTGGGTGTTTAGCATATAGTCAGGGTTTCATAAGTATCATGCAAAGTGGTAATTCATATGCCTCGCTCATTGCCATGCCGGCCTAGCCAGACAAGCAGGGATCACAGCACTGAGTAAAGGTAACTATTACACTGTGTATATCCTGTGTCTGCAGTCCTTACTTCCCGTCATTTATATGAGGGTATGACATGATAGCTAGGATCCGTGCCCCAAACTCACAGCCAGCGAGTCAGCGAGCTATGGTTAACAGTACAGTACAGTACGATAGAGTAGAACAGGTCAGAGTATCTATCTAATTGGTAGAGTATTGATCCCCCGTCCACGTCCCCCAACGACGGATACTCATCCATTAGTGGGTAACAATATGGTGGAGAATATCCGAATCGATCCATGGCTTTGAGCGTTGCTGATACTGTATGGAGATCCTGACTGCCGCCCTGTTACTTGAATATAAGTCTATGTTGCTCCGGTCTTCTAAAAAGCTTTCCACCAAGCTGCAAGTGGCTCGTGATCCTCCGCTAGCTGAAGACAATTCTACATCTGCAGGTGAGTTTGATTTACTTTTTCAAGATTCCCCCGAGAAGCAAAATGATCTCGTGAGTGGTTCTGTACACGTGGAACCCCCCTCTACTCCTTCCTTGTCCGATCTCAACTCTTCTTCTGGTGTGCACACCTTCACGTCTTTCAGTGGTAGCAAGGCTCCCTTGTCTCATACATCTGCCAGTACAGTCAGCACTTCTCCGCTTCACCCTCGCGCTTCTACCTCATCTGACTCCGACTCGGACGTTCAATTTGGTCCCTTCCTCGTTGCAGAGAGCGACCGAGAGGCCTTTCCCATACCAAAAGCGCCTATTAACTTTGCAAATTCTGATAATTCGGGTCCTGATCGCTCACGATCCCCCTCGGTAGAGATGGCTGAAGGGGAGAATGTACAGGTGATGCTACACCAAATTATAGACCACTTGCGCAGCGTTGATATTGCCGGTGCTCAGACTGACATTGTAGACATGTTGAATGCACAATCAAAAGATAACAAAATCCACCAACAGAGACAAGGTTCCAAGTCGCTCCTCCCCCCTCCATTTTATGGTAGATCCACGGATGATCCCCTCCGTTTTATGAACAAATTCCTTACTTACACCCAACTTTCCCATACTCCTGCAGATTTGAAAGTGCCCGCTTGTCGCATGTTGCTACATGGCGCAGCAGACGTTTGGTACCTTTCCCTGCCCCCAGATGTCACTAGCTCTTGGGATTCCTTCTATGCAGCTTTTGTTAAGTTTTTCGGCAGTGAGACAAACGCTTGGCTACTCGAGCAATCTTTGGATGCTAGAAGTCAAAAAAAGAAAGAATCTGCTGAAACGTACATCAATGATGTCCTCAGCCAGTGCCAGAGATTGCAGAAGGATGACATCGAGACTAAGAAAATATTGGTTAGGGATCTCCTCCCTAGTCTCAAAGCTTTTGTGGTGGGGAAGTCGCCTAAAACGCTCGATGACACCATTGAACAAATTAAATTAGCTGAGACAGTCTGTACGATGACTAGTGATTCCTCCATCACTTTAAATGGGTTAGATTCACCACCCGACTCCACGTCTCAGTTTTTGGCACAGCAATCCTCCACTTTGGCTGCCCTCCGCGAAGAGGTCGCAGATGTCGGGAAGGGGCTACATAGGCTTGGCAACCGTCCTGAAGAGGGCGACTCCTTCTGTTTTTTCTGCAGAAACTCCGGTCATTGGATCAGAGATTGCAAGGCTCGCCATGACTGTAGTTTCTGTGGACGGGACTCTCACCTGTCTATCTTCTGCCCCGATAAATTCTGTGCTTCCCGTGACCAGGCCCCCCGTACTCCCCCGAGGTCAGACAACCGTTCTAACTGCCCCACTGGCCGTTTCCAGACCGGGTATGGCCGGGACCGTTATGAACAAAATAATGGTAGAAACAGTCTGCGCCCATCCCAAAATAGACCTTATTCAAACAACAGGCAGGGAAACGATGGTAGATATAATTCGAGCCGCCCCCCCTTTAATGACCAACGCCGCTCTGGGCCAAGACAGGACAGTAGGCCTCAATATCGGCAGGAAAACTACTAACTCCTGTCCCGCCCCGTGAGCCACGTGATAGGAGTAGTAATTCGTTTAATATCGCAATAAACCATAGTAAATCAGACATATTGAACGAGGTTCACTGTTACTTTGCAAAGATGTCCCCTCATTCCCTTGACTCACAAGACGACCCCCTGGTATCTGCCTGCCCCGCTTCTGTACCACTAGATCCCCCTACTATTTTGAACAATGATATAAAATTCTTTCCCCTCTCTTCTGATGGCCGTATCGCGACAAAAACCAAGTTTAGCACCATAGATGCCTTATTAGACTCCGGAGCGCAACGTAGCATCATCACGCTTGCCTCCGTACGTGCATTCTGTCCTGACGACTCATTCCCACGACAAGCCTCGGCCAGCAAGATTGTTGTGGTTGCAGAGGGCAGCTCAGTCCCTATTCACTTTCAAACCCATCTTAACCTACTTATCGGGGATCAGGAGTGCCTTGTTTGCTTTCAGGTGGTCCCTGACCTACAATATCCCGTTTTACTGGGGCGCGATTTTTTCACGACTTATGGCGTAGTCCTTGACTTCGCTCAACGCGGTGTTGCCTTTAAATTGTCCCCGAAATTACGTCTGTCTGAAACGATCAGAATCCCTGCCAAGTCTGAATTTATAACTCATGCTCGCCTCAAACCTAGCAATCTGTCTGGTCTTTTGGGTGTTTGCACTATGGATGGTGAATTACCCTCCTACCCTGAGGTTGCCATGGCAAGAGTTTTTGCTACTGTCCATGACGATCAGAGGGTGCCCGTACGTTTAATGAATATGGCCGATAATGCCATCACCTTACCAAAAGGCGTTGCAGTTGGCTATTTCGACCCCATTCCCCTTGGTTCCGAGCCGCAAGAACTTCCCACTTTAGACCTTACATGGGGAGCCCCCGCCGGTGACGTCACAAATGACATAGAATTAGCTCCCATTTCGGCCTCTACTGCCGATCCAGACCCCCATCACAAAATTGACCTTACAAATTCTGATCTGTCATCCACTCAGAAAGACTCCCTGAAACGTCTCATTTCGTCTTTTAGTGACATTTTCACAACCCGCGATGGCGAGTTTGGCGACACGAATGTTGTGCAACATACCATTTATCTCAAAGGGTCGGTTAGTCCCATTAAGCTACGGCCATATCGTGCCGGTTATAAACAAAGGGGTATTATAGACAAAGAGGTACAGCGCCTCCTAGACAAAGACATTATCCGGCCCTCCAACAGTCCGTGGGCTTTCCCAGCCGTCCTAGTTGAGAAGCCAGCCCAAGACGGTACTGTCTCATATCGCATGTGCATAGACTTTCGGAAGCTTAATGAAGTCACCGTGCCTGACTCTTTCCCGTTGCCGCATATTCAAGACACCTTAGACAGTTTGGGAGCTCGTAGATTAACGCACATAAGCACACTTGACCTCATGGGCGGGTTCCACCAAGTGAGCGTTCACCCCGACTCTCGACCCCATACCGCCTTCATCACCCACCGTGGCCTTTATGAATATAAACGTCTCCCGTTTGGTGTCATCAATGAACCCCCAACATTCCAACGTCTCATGGAAACTGTGTTACAAGGCCTCTCTGACCTCTGTCTCATATATTTGGACGATGTCCTCGTCCACAGCCCTTCTTTCGAGCGTCATTTGACCGACCTTACGCGAGTTTTTACGCGTTTTCGCAAAGCTAAATTGAAACTCCGCACTGACAAATGTTTTTTCGCGAAAAAACAGGTTAAATACCTCGGTCACATCATATCTAAAAATGGCATAGAGGTAGATCCCTCGAAGACTACGGCTGTTGACGAATACCCTGTACCCCCCTCTTGCAAAGATGTGCGAGCCTTTCTGGGATTGTCAGGATATTATCATCGGTTTGTGCAGGGATATGCGAAAATTGCACAGCCGCTCAATGTCCTTACCAGTAAAAATAGCACATTTGAGTGGGATAAAATTAAACAGGCTGCATTCGACTCTCTCAAGGCGAAATTGGTATCGGCTCCGATACTGGCTTTCCCTCGCATTGAACCCAATAACCCATTCATCATTACGACTGATGCCAGTCTTTTTGCGATCGGAAACGTTTTGAGTCAATTGCAGGATGGCTCTGAGCGTGTCATTGCTTATGGTGGCCGAGCCCTAAGTCCCGCTGAGCAAAATTATACATGTACCGAGCGGGAATGCCTCAGCATCATTGCTGCTTGTAAACAACATGAGCCGTATCTCAAATACGAGAAATTCACTATCGTGACTGACCATTCTGCCCTACAATGGCTATTTCGTTCTGAACCTAAAGGCCGCCTGGGAAGGTGGATGCTGACCCTTCAACAATTTCGTTATGAGATTGTCCACAAACAAGGGAAATCGATCCCGCACGCTGACAGCCTCAGTCGCCGCACGTATCCATTGGATACCCCGGAGCTAGAGCTTAAATTGGCTGCTATCTCTGACCTGCCCTGCGATATTGACCCTCAACCGGTCCCCCCCGATGAGGCTGCCCAATGTTTGTCTGATCTTAACCAGTCGTCCGGCACTTTGTACACCTTCAATGACATCGGTGTGAAACAATCTGCTGATCCCTCCCTTCAGTCCTTCATCAGGTATTTCAAGTCAGCCCAGCTCCCTTCAACCCAGCGCGAGGCCCGCAAACTCCTCGCACAAGTAGATGACTATTACTTGCAAGAAGACGTGTTATTTCATTTGTACGTGACCCCAGGTAAAGGCCCGGCTAAGGACCGTTGCAAAACTCAACTGGTTATCCCACCCACCCTTCGCCATGATTTACTCGAGGCTTTTCATGATAGCTCGATGGGTGCTCATTTGGGAACTGACAAGCTATATTCTACAATACGCCAGAAATATTATTGGCCTGGTATGCATAGTGATATCATGAACTGGGTTCAGTCCTGTCAAGTTTGTAGTAAAACTAGTAAACTCCCGAAAAATAGACAAGGTTCCCTACGCCCTATTCCTGTTTCACGCCCCTTCCAGCGAGTTCACACTGATCTTATCGGCCCACTCCCCAAAACAGACCGCGGTAACAAATATATCCTTGTTTTTCAAGACGCTCTCACACGTTTCCCTGAAGCCTTTCCCCTCCCTGATCAGTCAGCCGTCTCGGTGGTGGAACGCCTCTTTGAAGATATTTGGTGCCGCTGGGGAAATGTTGAATCTATTGTAAGCGATCGTGGTGGGTGTTACGCTAGCGTAATCGCTGAGGAGTTGTGTAAATTGATGCAGGCTCGAAAGGTCATGACTACGCCTTACTGCCCTCGTAGTAATGGAATGGCCGAACGCAGTGTTCAGTCAATCTCTAAGAATCTTACGCGTCTTTGTCATGATAAATCTACTTCTTGGGATTTGTTCTTACCCTCTGCATTGTTTGCCATGCGATCGTCAGTACACCAAGCCACGATGTACAGCCCGTTATTCTTGCTGACTGGCCGTGATGCCAAACACCCGTTTGAAACGTCCCTGCCTGACCCCCCTTATCCAAGTCCCTCTGTCCGCCATTACGTGTGGGACGTGTTTGAACGCGTTGAAACTGCGCGAAAATGGGCTAAGGAGAATAACGAAGTTATGCAGGCCAAAATGAAATCTTATCATGACTCTCGAAATAAAGGTTGGAAGTTTCAAGTTGGTGATAAAGTATGGATTTATTCCCCCGCCACCAAAGTCCCTGGCCGTAAACTTAAATCCCCCTACAGTGGCCCATATTACTTGATCGAGCAAACTGCTCCACTCAATTTTAAAGTGCGTGCATGCGACACCCACGTGGAACCCAAGTCCTCTATTCATGTTAACAGATTTCACCCTTGCGTCACGCGTTTCGATCGCCCCGTTTCTCCGCTGCAATTCGAAGACGGCAATCCACCGGGTGACTACCTCCCGGCCGATGCAATCCCGCCCTCGGACCTTTTGCCGGAGAATGACCCTCCAGACCCTGGTGGTAGTGATGTACCCGCTCAAGCTGCCGTCCCACCCGACTCTGATGCTGATGACGCGGATGACGAGTCTGATACACAGTATGAAATTGAGCGTATTCTGAAACAGCGTAAGGGCTCGCAAGAAATGGAATACCTGATTAAATGGAAAAATTATAGTACCAAAGACAATACATGGGAACCGTTTTCCTTTTTGGGAAAAAAGACTCAGGCAGATGTACTTGCCACCCCTCCCCCTACTGTTCGGGAACGGAAAAAGTGAATTGATTAGTTTGTTAGGTGTTGTATTGTTGTAGATTTTGTCGTTTCTTACAAATCCCTTATTCGTTGTGTTTAGTTGTTGCTTCAGCCGCACATAATTGTCTCTATATTCTTCGTTGACTCGCTTCTCGTACCCTACAAACAGCCTGCTATAATTGCCTTCGCCGAATATCGATTTGTACACGGGGTTGCCAATTTGGACATCCTATCCCACTTTGTTTCACAAGCAACCTTTCGGGTACTTTACTCTGATGACCCTCGTATGGCCCCGTTTATGCCGGCTTATTAGAATTTATTTATGTATAGCCTTGTTCTTCATGATGATTCGATTGACATCTGTTTTCCCACATTTCCATGTGGCCTTTTGTCCGTTGTTGGTGACACTCTGATCTGTGCCCATCGGACCCTTACTAATTGACCCTGTGAAATTGGCTTCTCTCCTCGTTAGTGTGTCTCCCTCTGTTCCCCGCATGACTCATGACAGGCTGCCTGCCACTTTGTTACCTGCGTGCGCAGGATTGGACGCTGTGTGCGCGATGCAGCTGGATGATATAGCGGTTCCGCTGACATCTCAGACACTTTCAGCATCCGCGCCTTCAAGTAGCTTCCTCCTGCCTACGTGCTTCGTTCCATCGTTGTGGTCTCCGCACTTCGTATATTAGATCGACTTTTGTGTTACTGACTGGCCAGTTCTTAAAGTTGTGTCCCACTGCACATTATCGTGAGTATTCTCATTTTATACAGTGGATCCTTCTTTTGTTATAGTAATACTTGTGTCTCTGATTATACATTGACTTCTGACTTGACTTTGACGACCTTCCAGCGTTGTAGCCTAAAACGTGAGTGTTTCCTCCGGTCCTCTTGCGAACGAATATGTTGATTGAGCCATGACTACTTCACCGCAAACAGTAAATATAGTTTGCAACAGCGACGCATAGCACAGAGTGTTTGATGGTTACATTGAGATTTCTTATTCTTCACGTATACCGCAACTAGTAGTAAAGTTTGCGAAGGCAACGCATCACACAGGGTGTTCGATGGTTGCATCGGGTTTTCTTATTTTTCACGTGTACCGCAACTAGTAGTAAAATTGCGAAGGCAACGCATGACACAGGGTGTTCGATGGTTGCATCGGGTTTTCTTATTCTTCACTTATACCGCAAACAGTAGACAAAATTTTGCGAAGGCAACACATTACACGGGTTGTTAAATGGTTGCGCTTTGGCTTCTTATTCCCATTTAATTCCGTAAACGAAGAAACTAAGTTTACGAAGGCAACGCATCACACGGGGTGTTCGATGGTTGCATCGGGCTTTCTTATTTTCCACTTATACCGCAACACAGTAATAGAGTTTGCGAAGGTAACGCATCACATAGAGCGCTTTGTAGTTTGCATCGAGAATTCGTATTTTTCACTTATACCACAGGCAGTAATAGAGCTTGTGCAGGCAACACATTACACGGGGTGTTCAATGGTTGCGTTTTGGTTTCTTATTCCCATTTATTCCGTAAACTAGTAAACGAAGTTTACGTAGACAACGCATTACACGGGGTGTTCAATGGTTGTATTTTGGTTCCCTGCTTCTTCTCTGTACCGTAAACAAGGACCGATAGGTTTACGAAGACAGTGCATTCCACAGGGTGTTGGTTGGCTGTATTACTCAAACTGTCCCTTTCTGTACCACAACAGTAATGGAGTTGTGAAGACGGCGCATTCCACGGCGTTGGGTGGCTGTATCTTATGTATATTCCGCGCGATCGGGTGTAAGACGCGATGTAATGATTAATATATATTCCGCGCCTCGGGACACAGGCTGCGATGATTTTTGAGCACTCCTCCACTAAAGATGGACGGATTGCCTTATGTGTACCGGTACATGGACGATTTTTTTTTAGGCTCATGAGTATTTACGCAGAGTGACGGTTACAACGGCTGTTTTGTTAACATTTTACGACGACACACCACGACGATTAGCCTGATCCGGATGTTTGAGTCCCCTTTTATGTAACTCACACCGCTGATAATGCTGTGTTTGCTGGTTGCTCTAGTGCACACTGTGCTGCTTTATTATTAAATCGACTGCTTGATGCGAGTCGTAAGTGCCGTTTCATGCCGACCCTGTAATTTATCTTATGTCAATTATACGTTCGTTGTTCGAATCTATTTGAAGTGGAAGACTGCCTTTTTACTGCCGATGTTAGACTGTTCATTGACACCCTGCTATTAGCTGTTGATGTTAGATCTTATCTTGTGATGTAGACTGTGTTCTTGTATTCTTATACCATGTTATTATCTCATCTCTACTCCACGGTTACGTGACCTGACCGTGTGCTATTCAATTTACACAATCTTTGATAGCATGCTTCCCTACCAGTTTTTCATTTTTCTCTGTCACACCCGCATGCCTGAGTAACATAACTAATCGTTAAATCGTTCACCCTCCAGGTGAGACGACTATGTTCCTGTCATGACTCCTGCAGACTCTCCTATCACCCTTCCTGATGCTCCTCCACTAGCCTTTCTTTCGGACGAGGAAGTTAACGACATTTTGGACGCACTCCCCAGTGATAAAACTTTGTGGGCTAACGTTTTTGATACAGAAGACCCGTCATTTCCGATCCCCACTGTCCCTTTACATACGCCACCAGCATCTGTCTCTCCCGATCCTTCTGTACCCCTCCCTCGTTTTGCCTCAATAAACGGCAGACCTCACCTCCTCCCCATTACTCCACAATTCCCACCTGCCCTCCATCCACCACATATTCCGCCCCCACCTCCCACTCCACAGCGGCCAGATCCCAGTGCCGCGTGCCCCGTTCTCTACGTCCCCCGCGACCAACCCGCCTTCGCCTCAGTGGTACAGACGTGCCCCAAGTGCAACGCTAGTGTCCGCGTTCAAGAATTCACCCTTATCCCTTATCATTGTTTGACTCGTTTGGGCTCGAGTACTCGCTTCTAAAAGTCATGTATGTAATTTGGGTCCTTTTGGTGCTTGCACCCACGGTGTCTGCTGTCAGTGTTTTGGGCCGCCCAAATGTCGGTGCCCTCCTTACCAAACAAGGTTACGTTGCAAACAGTGCGGCGACATGGCAAGTCATGTTTGCAGTCCCACATCTTGAGCTACCGGCTTCTACGCCTCCGTTCAGCATGTGTGATGAAGAAATTCCGTTGGTCCTCTTCCCTCGAAGAAGGCGAGATGTGTCTATCGCCCACGGTTTTTGTACCACCTTTGGTTCCCTAACTGCCGCTTATCGGAATCTTAACGATTCCCTCACTAACCATATCCATCGCTATTGGCGATCTATCAAGAAACTGTGGCCGATCACGCAGCCCCCACCCCGCAAGAACGGACGGCAGAAACGTTCGTTCCTACCATTTGTAGGATCCTTCCTCGGCTCTGCTTTCGGTTTGGTCACTGACAAACAACGAAATAAACTGATGAAGAGAGTTAGCGTGGTGGAAAGTAATTCCAAACGCTTGCAAACTAATCTCAATGCCTTGCATGCTCAAACCTCTTCACTGGTGAGAGTTACAAACGAACGCTTGGATATTGTTTCTGATGGAGTGGTTAATAATACCTTGAACATTGCTAGACTTCTCCACAACAGTGAGTCACTTGTTCACAGACTCGAGGTTGTGCAGGTCCAGACTGATGCACAACGGCTCCTTTTGAGATCTTTATCTGATTTCACATATGCCAGTGTTTCTGAAATTGGTCACATTCAAGCCTTAACGTTATTAGAATCAGAAGCACGGGCGACCCTTCTTGCTTTGGAAACCATTGCTGCAAACAAGTTGTCTCCCATTTTGGTCCCCCCTGATGTCTTACATAAATCTATGAGACAGGTTGCCAGATTACTGCGTGTGCAATACCCAAATTTCAAATTGATGTATGACCAACCCAGTGCTATCTACGCCATTCCAGGGGTAACGGCCCTCAACAGTGACTCCCATTTGTATATTGATGTTAGCCTGCCACTTGTGGTGAAAGATAATGCCTTCACAATATATGAGGTATCGTCTTTCCCGATACCGACAGGAGGCAAGAAGCCAAATCAATTTACTCGTCTCTCGGGGTTCTCTGATTTCATTGGTATATCCTGTGATGAGAGATTCTACATAGAATTATCTAGGGCTGATTTGGCAGAATGTTTTGGGACAGGCGTTCGCCATTGCTACAGGACCTTCCCGGAATTTCCGGTTGACATCCCGTCTTGTGCCTTGTCCATTTATAAAGGCGAAGTTCGTGACATTATGTCATATTGCCAAGTAGACCTCATAGAGCTTAAATCCCCATTGCGCGTTGTCAGGGATTTGCAGAACTCATCCTTCTTGGTCATCGGCCATAGTGAACCTTGGTTGGTCACGTGTCAGTTAGATGTTACCCCCACCGAAGTTGAACCCTGCACTTTCTGCACATTGACTCTGGGTTGCGGGTGTAGTATGCGATCTAGTTCTGGCGTGTATATTCCGCCGAGCCTGATCCACTGTGACACAAATGTCATGACTCGGGTGGCTAAGTCCTACATCGCAAATTTATTGTTTATTTCCCTGTTTCACAATGACACTGCCATGCATGGCATGACAGCTGACACCTTGTTCCCTGAACCGCCTGGTTTAGAGGTACCGGATTTAGACTTACTTACGTTGGGTGTAGATGAGTTCGTTGACAGACAGGGTATGGTTATTGCTGATCTAAATCGCACCGCTTCTGCGTGGAAAGATTCACAAGTCCCGTACATTGACCCCTCATGGACCTTGCCAGGTAGTTTTACTACACAAGACAGCCCAGGTTGGCTTAGCCTCCTGAATACAATCGGGACTGGGTTATCCATAGCATGCGCGATTTGCCTGTTTGTCCTACACGGCAAATACGCACATCTTCAGAAAACAGTCTTATTATACCAACTCAGCCAGGTGCCCGCTTCAGATGCCTTGCCCATTTTTCCTAATTCCCGTCCCCTACACCTATTTGACCTCATTGGCCTTGCTGCCTTGTCCGTTATTGCCGCAATTCTTGTGTCCCAGAAAATCTACTATATTTATCGCCGCGGACACGACTTGTCCTCGGTCATGCGCATGTTTGACCGAGACACGAAATGCCCTAGGTCGAGTATTTTCCTAGAACTTTTTTCTGGCACATCTAGAGTAGTTCTCTTTGCAACCGAAATCCTGACATTTCCTGGTTGTATCAAAGTTGCCCCTGGTGAAGCAATGCCACACGCTGAACTTTTGGGCGGATGCCTTAACCGCCACCTCATAATTGACTGGGATATGACTATGTTACGGGACACACATCGTGAACTCAAGTTCCATATGCCCTCTGTTATAAATGTACCCTTACACCTTAGGATGCTCACTAGGTCTGTCATATCTTCCTCCCACGCCCTAAATTTGCTCATTGGATGCGACAGCTATTATATACTCCACGCACTGCCCTCTGACTTACCCTTACGCCCCCGTGGCAACATTCTTACTCCCCTCAGTCGCAAAGCCCTGTCATCACCTGATGATCCCCGTAAACAAGATAAGAGACGTTGCATTAGGCATTTCAGCTCCGTTTTCCCCACATTTGACCAATTGCATGAAGATCACCAGGACAATAATCGCTCTACACGCACGAGTGTTCTATCCCCCGCTAAATCATCACCCTGTCTGACATTCCATGAACCCCCTACGAAGAAGGTTCGGTGGGGTGATCATACAAATTAAGAAATTACACCCGGGGATACACCAGTCACCTTGGGTGATCGACTGTAGATAATTACAGGAAACGAAAGACAATATACAAAGATATACTAATAAAAAGATAGGTGGCGCCTGCTTCCGGGTGCGATATTCACTCAACAGTTTCCCTTTCAGGCATATAATCACCCCCTTTCCTTTGAGGACTTTCATTTTCGGTAAGTATGGCTGACCCCTCATCCCAGCCCCAGGTAAGTTCTGCCTCATACGATAACCAGATTGTACCCATGGAGTCACAAAAATTCAAAATGGATATGTTTGAATTACACCTGCTAGCTTCATTTGTCACGAATTCTGCCACACCAACCTTGCCTCTCCATTTTACCTCACAAATTCTGATCAAAATCAGGACTAACGCGGCGCTGGCCGGCGTATTGGCTTATTATGTTCTTTACCATGACAACGCTAGTTGTTACGTTTGTTTTGAATTGGACAAACCTTGAAGCTCTAAATGCCTTGAGAAATTAGCACTCCGCTTCTTGAAACTGTTTTTTGGGTCCAATCCCATGACATGGGCCATGGCCGAACGCGTTGTGCGTCGAGCCCTTTCATATTTTCGCTTAGAAGGCAGAGACATTTTTTCCCCTAAGTATTTCATGGCTTTAGCATCATTAGACCCGTGGCTGTCATTTATTTCCGTTCACACTCCTGGTGTCCCAGACTCTGTGGTTACTCGCCCTCCCTCTGTGGAGTGAGACGCTCTACTAAATGCTTTTAATTCAGGTGCTTATAATCTTACGGTGCGGTGTCTTTTGCTTATTTTTCTCTCACCCCCTCTTCACAATTATCTAACACCACTAACGTTTAACACTCAATGGATTATTGTTTTTAACTCTGACATATGTATTATTCATAGAAAGCGTTTTGGGCTAGATTTTTTTTACCGTTTATTGCTTTATTTTTACGTGTTGTCTTTAATGTTTTACTTCCAGATGGTTTACCTCGAGGACCCTGATGAATTCACATCTCGCTATGCCTCACGGCGCGAGATTTTCTTCACTGAGGTATGTAGCACCCCTTTAGAAAACCTCCCTATGGAGCGGTATTTGACGCTAGAATCGATCATCTCTCATAGGGATGGTAACGTTGCGCTGGCGGGAACCGCCAGGTGTCTCCCTCGGTTCATAGATATTCCGAGAGAGTGCGCTCCTGACAGGAGAGTGCCTTTTCTCCACAGCTTCAGTGCTTTTTGGTTTGTGGTTATGGAGATACACACTTCTTGTGGGTTGGGATTTTATGATATTCCCCGTGGCACCCACAAGTCGTTTATTATGACCCTCTCTGAAGTATGCCATTTCGCATACTTCCCTAACCTTGCAATGATGGTGCATAGAATATTGTCGGATTGTGTCTGCTGCATGCTGGTACCGTTGCCTGACATACTCAGCATTCCCTTACTAACTCCCCCTGAGCTTTACTTTGACTTACTTGGCCCCCCCTTAAAATTCCGTAGCCCCGTGTCAGTCCAACTCCCACCTGTCACTGAATCTCAGGTGGTTGTCTTTTCAGATTACCTTAAACCACATTCACCCTTGTCTAAGATCTTCTCCCCCAAACCACGTTTTAGGACTGCCCGCCCTGACCCCTCATATGGTGGCTACGGGTTTGTCTACTTGCCCTTTGTCCCTACAGGACCCCTCCCCCAGGCTGTTTGCCATAATCGTCTGTCGTCTTCCCCCTTCAGTACCCCTTGTGCCCTATTCATCAGAAATGCTGTACACTCCGTTTCGAGTTGCCTTAATCAAACCCCTGTCCTCATCCCTACTCCCACGGACGCCCTTTGTATTCCACCACCCGCCTCTCCCGACCCTTTCGCCACTTCCTTAAATTGCCCAGCTTCCTGGCCCTTGTGTTCAAGTCCTCCGATACGTTCTTGGCCATCTCACGGAACCCGCAAACCTTTATGTTTTGATTGTGCATTTAGACCAAAATCACCCCCTAAATCTGGTTTTTAACACACTCTCTCGCCCCTTCATCTTCACGACAACATTTGACACCTCTAATGATTAAACTTCAAAGGTTTTCTTTTTCACATACTTTACACATCTCATTTTATTACTCCACGACTTTTCTTACATCATTATCACACTTTGATATTCACTTTGATTACATCACCCCTTGCCCCATTACCCACTACCCTTTGGCATCTGGCCATTTAATTTACCCGTTTAACCCCTGTTCCCTTCACCCCACACCCGTTTAACATCTTTTGTTGAAATATCACAGTCACTTTACATTGTCCTCATGTTCGTCTATGTTTGCTAATTGTTTCACAATCCTTCCATAATCACACATTTTCACCATAAGTCCATACTGTAAGAGTCCAGCTTCTCACCCCATTGTCGCCCCATCTCCTTATTTCACGAGTCCCGACTGTATCACAGATTGCTTCAGCACCAGTCCCTGGTTGTTTTTATGGCACATTGTTGTCACCAACTATCACAGGTGTTCTTTAATATCACAGCAGTTTACACCACGTACTCCGGGTGTTTTTGCTAGCACAACAGTTTCACACTGCACTCATTTGTATTTAGCCAGGTTGTCTTAATCTCAGCGGCTGTCGACCGTCACTCGACCTTGACGATGCTGCACTCGCATTGTCCTGTGTTCATTACTTCGCGGCACATACTTACACGTCCTTTTATCTGAACGTGTTGTGTTTTGACCATCACGGAGTTGTCATTTAGCCTCCCGGTCCACGCCGTCTGCTACCTTGTTCATTGGTGTGTGCGAATGCATGCATTTACAGCCAGCTGTGCAGTCACCCGTGACGGTCCGGTAGCTTCATTATACGGCACCGTTCACAGTTCTTTGATACCAGCGGTGCCTTCCCACCTGTGCCACGCAGGCAAATTACAGTCTCTCGGCCCCTTCGCCGGCTGGTGCGTTGCACTAGTAGACTGTTTAGGAAGGCGGTCTTCTCGGAGGCCCTTCCCACACACTCCTGTCTATCTAATCATACCTGTACACTAATTCACGTGTAACCTCTGTTAGAAAGGTTGAAGTACCTTTCGAACAGCCGACCGCCCTGTTCTGAAAGGACGGGGTGACGAGTTCCGAAAGTATATGACGCCGAAGTTCCGAAAATCGTGATAAAAGCATTGACCCCTTTTTTGAATATTAAATTTCATAAAATTTTGAAATAATTTTGAACTAGAATTTGGAATCCCCATTTCAGACTACCCTTTACATACAAAAAAAATATAGTCATGGCATTCCTTGTGAGCGACGTGAGCGAATCATCAGACAAAATCATTTAATAGTCCCTACTTTAAAACCAACATACACAATAAATAACTGCCTACTTTACTTGATTACAAACAATCTGGATTAAAACAATAAGTTGATTGAAGCACCAATCACTGTGCTTATTCCGGCACTAATCACAGTGCTGCCCACACCGCTCACAAGTAGAATTTCACAACCCCCGATAAAAAAACTTTAGAAAAATCCGAATATGAAAGAAAACTAAAACCTTTACAGCCCTACCCGCTTACCTACCTAACCCTACCCTCAAAATCTACGCTACCTCCCCCCCAGGTCCCTCCACCGCCCTCATCCCCTCCTGCCGCCGCTCCCTCAGCCGCCGTTGCCGCGCTTGATAAATCTGAAAAATATGTTCATATTACTGTTCATATAACAATCTCCGTGCGATGTCACATACATCAACCACACGTTTTATTTCACTTACCGTTGGGTCACTCTGACCTTAGCTTTTCGTCCATCCCCCGCCTTTCCCTATTTCGTCCCCCCTTTACATAAAAACCCCCCTCATCCCTACCGCTACGCAGGTCGATGTTTGACCTTTGACACCTGAGTTTGGTGTTTCTCCGTGATCACTTCACTTCTTTCCTTGTTTCCCATTTTTCCCTTTTCCCGATCACTCCACACGTGTATTACCTCGTCACCTTGTTCGTGATCATTTTCCATGCCATCATGGATGCGGACTTTTAAGTCCTGCACGAATCTGTCTGTTCGTCTCGTTGGCTAGACAGTGCTGTCTGGGAGCTGAGCCCCGCCCTCCACGTCGTCAAATGAAACTTTCCACCACTAGTTTCCTAACCCGGCAGTTTCAAATTGATCCCTCCGATGCTGGATCCTACCCACGTTGATTACATTTTCTAACTGAACCCGACCACTTCCGACTTTGCTTGTGCCGCAGTTCAATTCTTGACATGTTTCCCTATCTACCTACGTGTTTTGTGAGGATATTTGACCAGTGGTCACCCTGACACATCCCTGTATTTCTTGCTGATCCATGCCGGTGATCTACTGCCGGCGCCATCTTTCTCCATCAGCCTTCACACACACCCAACTTTGTTATCGCTATTTCTCCCTGACAAACAACTTGCGGGATGAAAATTGTACTTACCCAGTAGCCGGCGAATGCGGCATCCACCATGAGGTGGGCAAACTCTGCCCACGACCATCCTCCATCGATAAATCGATGAAGGAGGCTGCGGGCTCTCCTCTCCACGTCTGTGATTATCGCTGAGATGTCCATGACTGACCTTGCACCTGCGCAGTGCGTATGTCCTCGCCGCTTGACGGCGCTCCACATCTTGGCCCGATTGTCCTTCCTTGCAAAGTATGTGGCGATATTTGTTTTAAACCACCACTTTATTTCTTCTATTCTCTTCTGTCCCGCCTTGTACCTCTATTTATTGCTTCTACGTCGTGAGAGTTCACCCTGCCCTACACCCCCTGACGTCCAAATATGGTCCATGTCTCACGCTTAAACGTTACGTCATTTTGGGATTTCTGCCAGCTCGTCTGCTCGAGGGCTGTCCCAAAAGTCGTCCGAGGATTGGTCTTCTCATCATATTAACCTGCATTTTTTTTTTCCCTTTTCCTTTGCTCAGTGAATATTTCTTTCGTGTACAATATTAGCCTTCACTTTTGTGGCCCCACGTTTTCTTTAGACTGTTCCGGTTGATATTTCTGAACGTCTCTTTCCCTCGTTCCCATGGAGGAGTTTGTTGTGTTTATTTTTTTCCGTGACCCTTCGTCACCCCTTTAACTCCGACCAACTTTGAACCGTCTTACAGATTGATGGCAGTGATGACAGCTCGCTCCCATTCTTTTGCATTGTGCTCCAAACATTAATTTGTCACCTTCTTTTTGTTTGGTTTTCTTTTACAGCACTTTTGTGGAATTACCATGTGGGGTCTCTCCATGCAAGAAGGTCTCTACGTACACTTACCCATAGATCAATATTACCCCTGTGGGTTGGGGAATTAGAATATACCCACTGCATCCCCTGCATGTTGTAAGAGGCTATAATTTCTATCAAAATAAAAAATGTTTCAATTCTATATGTTCTGATGTGCATGTTGCAAAAATAAAACTTCAAAATAAAGATTTCAGCTTCAGCATGAATAAAAAAGAAATATATTGTTCCCGGTGGGAATCTAACCCCAGACCTTTAGCATGGGTGACAGACGTCTTACCCACTGAGCCATGTTGATTACTATGATTTGACCTTCTCACTGGTAAATCACACAAATAGTCAACATCTTTATCACTTGATCAAGTTATTTTTATAAAGGGATTTTTCGTTATTTCACACAAAAGCCTAAATTAAATTTATAGAGTAAAATTTTCCAAAAATATGTTTGTCTAAGATGATATCAATAGTAATGCAAATCGATAAAAAGAAACAGATATCTATAACTCATCTCTCATTTAAATCTAACCATTTTCCAGTTGATTCTCTGTAGGTAGGTATATAAGGTTAACATGTAATAATTTATATTGAATATGAGGTGTGTCATATAATGTCCATACACATTTTATATATTTAACTCGAACACACAAAACAGAGAATTGAAATTAGCCAAAGAAAATCAGTTACTGGAGTGGTGCACATTTTTCTGGAGAAGTCTTATGGAAAGTAGTCCGGTAGGATGTTGATTTCATAGGGAGTTAATGTGTTAATATGTACTCAATGAGTTCACTCATAACAGAAATCAAGATGGCCGAATGTTGGTTGAGAAAGTGCTTGATTTCTCTTAAGGGGAGTACACGTCATGTTAATTATATGTATATGTGTGGTTAATTAAGATATTATATGTATGTTTGTATGATTACCTAATGTTCATGCCACAAGTATCTGCCAGATGGAGCTGCGGTCAACATTTGGTATAGCATTCACGTAACGTTAGGTAAGCCTGGTTGTGGTAGATTTATTGTTAAATAGATCAATTGTGTGCAAATTTATTCATTTGTTCTCGGCTCCCATTTCTTTAATAACCAGTTAAGACCAGTTTCAGGGTATGGATCAGGGTATGGAAATAATGCAGACTGTCTAAATTACTGAAAGATATACTGAAAGATAAAAACGCATGGATTCCACTTGTTGTACTTGCATATGGAACTTCCTGATGAACAAATTACAGATATATTTAATTTGACTTTTTTTGGCATTTAGGGAGCATTTGGACCATGACTTCCCCTAAGTTCAAGATAAAGTCAGATTTAGAATGCCTGAAGTAAATAAATGCCTTGCTTGCCAAATTAGTAATTCCATTATCAACAAAAAATTTTAAATTTTTCAGTTAATAACCTTTAAGGTCTATAATCCACAATGAAAAACTGGGACAGACTTATGTTTTTTGGCTTAAATGTGTTCAAAGTAATGTTATTTGTTAATTTAGCACAGAGAAAGTAAACTTAACCAGCTAGTCTAAAATTTTTATTATCTAAATTGAACCCGTTTTAACTAGCGTTAAAACAGGTTCGACTCAGTTTTTGCAGCTGGCGACTTATATCAAGAATTTATATTTTCTTTATTTAATGCCATCCAAAGAATAATCAAGCTCTTTTGGGACATTTTAGATATAATCATGGCATAAAATATGAGTTATCACTAAAAGAGTTGGGTATTAAAAAATATCATGCAAACGAGTTTGTCCGCCATGTGTGCCGAAGGCAGTTACGTAAATATACGAGACCACACGAAGTTCTCTCCAGATGCTTCAAACTGATTGTGGATTATAGACCTTAAGAGCATTCACTTGCCTGGGCAGGCAACTCACGTGACTGTCAGCTTGCTTGGTTTATATCATAGATGTGTTCAGAATATAATATTTGAATATTCAAAGAATGTTTTGGATTTTCAACCAGCTCTTTCAATCAATAGTTGGTCTTTTTTTTTTGGCTTTATTTTCTTTTTGAAAGGAACTGGAGCATTGCAAGCTTGATATGTTGATCTAAATCAAGCTTGTATGCTTCACATATAGTCCAGAAAGAACTGCCAAAGCGGAAAGGCAGAATATTCGGTACCGGTAAGAGAATTTTAGCAGTTTTACTTATTAAACAATTTTTGCTCTGGATATCAAGATAGCAATTTTCTGCTAGTTTGTATTACAGGGAGGGGCTAAACAAGATTTTATCAAGAAGTGATTTAAAGAATGATTATTTCAATTGAACAACATTACTTATTTTGTCTGTTAGTTCATTCAGTCAGCATTTTTTTCCTACAAAACCCATTTCATACATAGCAGGTACTTATGTGTCAATTGGAAGTAAAACAAAAAAGTTGTTTAGGACAGCTCAAACTTCAAACATTTATGACATAAAGAAACAGAGGCTTGATACATAGCCAAATATTCTAATATCAACCTTTAATGACAACTCACAATTTTGGATGCAGTATTTGTTATTGGTGCTGGTAAGGTTTTTCTATTTGAAATTTTAAAAATTATAACTAAATAGAATATCTTTTGAATTTTCAAACAAAACACTAAATAATAAAATTTTTGAAATTAAACAATTTGAAAAAATACATCATCTGATATCGAAAGTGGCAACTTTTATCGAGTGATGCCTCATAGTGTCTAAATCTGGTATTAACTCATTTTCGAAAATCTAGTCCATTAGGACCCTTTTCGCCTGGGAGCTGTGAAAGCTTCATTCATTTCTCTGGATCTGTGTTGGACTGTCCCCTGGTGGATTTAATCTTCACCAGTTTTTCGCGGCAACACTCATATCATACAAAAAAGTGCATCACTGCAAACAACAAACATATGATTATATCTTCTTTATTATTTGGGGTACACCTTCCAATGATATATGACCAATTATAAACGATTTAAGCTATTTTATAAAATACTGTCGATGATAATAGTGAACTTGAAGCGATTATTAAGTGACCTTGAAATTGAAAATCATATTTCTACGGATATGTCTACGGATTTAACTGAATATCCTACCATATATATCTTCTAATTAAAAGTTCAATGAATCCTTATTAGTGGAGATCCGTTCATAGTTCAAAATATAAGAGCAGTTTGAAGTATTTTGATTGATTTCAAGAGATATCAGAGTAAAATAGCTGGGCAATCATGAAATAATATTAATAATGTCAGCTTATAATGGGGTTAATTTATGAAAGTATATACATATATAGAACAACACATAAATATTCAACAGAAACTGAATTCAACAGAAACCGAAAATATAGACCGACCATCTCAAGATTTATTAACAAGACTTATGAAAATAAATCAAACTGAGTACATTTTCAACCTTTCAAAATTTACTGACTTTATATCGAGCTTACGTGATCTTTTGAATTATGTATATATATATATAAGTATCAATGTGTGTGTAATATCAGAAAATTTATAGATAATAATAATAATACTTATTTTCAAAACATATTTTCATGCATATAGGAGAAATATTTCTAAACAGGACTAGCTTTGGAATATAAGAAGACGATCATAAAAATATAAGGGAATAGAAACACAATAGTATTCCGGGACAGCAGTATTTAACAGCTGATGTCACTCTGCATATTTTCATGTATTTGATTATTTTCTAGAACATGAGGAAGTTTTAGGAATATGTATATCAAATGGAGATTGTCCTCTTTTAGGTATCATTTATGCTGGGTGAAAGTTACGTTGATTACCCGCTATAACAAGAAGTTGTTGATACCCATTCCATTTTCAATTTCTCTCATTTCTAGTGATGGTAATCGGGCCTTTTCGGGCCTTGTCTATCGGGCCTTGTCTATCGGGCCTTGTCTATCGGGCCTTGTCTATCGGGCCTTGTCTATCGGGCCTTGTCTATCGGGCCTTGTCTATCGGGCCTTGTCTATCGGGCCTTGTCTATCGGGCCTTGTCTATCGGGCCTTGTCTATCGGGCCTTGTCTATCGGGCCTTGTCTATCGGGCCTTGTCTATCGGGCCTTGTCTATCGGGCCTTGTCTCTTGCAGTACATCACTGTTTATATAATATTGAATGGAATTAAGTTTAGTTGAATTATTGCATCTCACAGCTGTTGCACTTTTGCACCTTTTACCTAACAAATGTCAACTAAAACTTATTGCCAGATAGATTTTATCAATAAAATGGGTAGATAATTCAAAAATGGAAATATATATATATATATATTTTAAAGTAAGACCTTTGTTATCCCCTTCAATCGTGGTGGGTAAGGGTAATGACCGCATGTGATGGGGTAAGGGAAATGCCTGCCTGTGATGGGGTAAGGGTAATGGCTGCATGTCGTGGGGTAATGATCTTTTGTCACCAAGACAACTTTTAATTGCGAAAATGTTTTTGCAATTTTTTTTTTCATTTCATTTCCTCATTGATAAAATTATTCCAAAGTCCTTCTATATTCTATATATTCTATTATCTGTGTATCTCCAACTTTGATAGATATGAGTATAGTAGCACTCTTTTAATGTGAGTGATTTTCCACACACCATCATTTAATTTGATTTTCAATTATGAGAAGTTTAAGCGTAATGGGTGCATCATGGTCTCAATTTATCATTTCATTTCATGGGGAGAAGGGGTCCTCCATTGTAACGCATAATTTTATATATATATATATATATATATATATATATATATATACGAAAAGCCCATGACATGAGTTAATAAGCTTTCAAGAAAATACTTACTCCAAACACCAATTAATATCCATAAGATTAAACAAAAAACTGATTGAATTTATCAAAAATTATTTATTTGTAAACGAGAATAAATGAATATGTTTATTGTCATTAATGTCTAAACATTAATGAATAGTAATTCGCACAATAAATGTCATTTATTACAATTATCACAATGGAGGGTTATTTGCAAATGCAAAATGGCGGTCCCTAGTGTCACAGATATTTATAGCCTCCAGAGGATAAGCGTTATAACATCATTGACACAATTTATTATTTCATTGCATGGGGGAGAAGGGCTCCATTGTAGCCGCGTATAAATTTGTGTTGTCAGCTTACTAGCACCAGTTCCTCTGTGGTGATCCAAAGGTTGTAGGTTCGATCCCCGGCCGTGCCGAGATTGAACTCATGATATAATTTCCCATCTGAGCTGAGGCCCGTGCCTAAAGGGTTAACCCGTTGTCCTTGTAAATATGTAACCGGGTGGGTTGTCACGTCAAGGACCTGCGACATGACAATTCAGTGAGGCAGCACTGTCATGAAATAACTGAAATAGTGTTGAAAGTGACGTAAAACCCCAAACAAGCAATATATCTGACTAGTGTTCTTTAATGCCTATATATATATATATATATATATATATATATATATATATATATATATATATATATATATATATATATATATATATATATATATATATATATATATATATATATATATATATATATATATATACCACTAGTTATCAAGGACAATGTGTTGTCATGCCTATATCATAAGGCAAAAGCTCACAATGCTTATTCATTCTTCGAAATGAGTAGGGCATTGGGGGCCAGTTGTAAGCTTTAATCTCAGCTGATGCCAACAACTACATGTAAATAGTGCTCACTTTATTTTATCTTTTGCTTCTCCGTGTTTGCTCTCCTACTTATTGTCTATTTTCCTCTTATTTTATTACTATTTTCCTATTTCCGGTCTTTTGCATTCTAATCTTTATAGTTTCCATTCATTTCTTAGTATTTGCCTTAACAACTTCTTCCATCACGAACTCGGAGAATTGAGAGGTTGCATAGATGATGGGCAAATATTAAAAAGGCGAATATTAAGAACAGTAAATATGAAGATTGCGAAGTAAATCAAGAAAGGCGAAAATGTACAAAAGGTGAATGTAACCTTCCAGGGCGAGATATCTCTCCATAGTCTGCCCTATCGGAAAACAAGATAATGATTACAGTGTATTTATTGCTTTTGATATTTTATCAGATTTAGATCTATATTGTAGTGAAGTCAATTTATATGCCACATTTAATCTGTGAATGTAGGTACATGGATGTGCATTTGTGACATCTTCACAAGCAGAAATTTCTATGAAATTAAGTGTAGTAATATTTATTTAAATTGCAATGTCGAAGGATGGTGTTGAATCTATGATGTGATGCAAGGTATTTTTATAATCAGATGATGATACATGTCTTACATCCGAGGGAAAATGTTTTATGCCATTAATTTGTAACAGGAGAAGGCAATGTACCACAGAGAACATATAAGGCCAGCCTGGTACAGCTAATAATAAATAAACCTAAAATGTTACATCCTGCTGATACATTACACGCCAATGCATATGATTACTCATATACAACTATATTATCGGACATAATATGTCCTCTGTATTCCTTTTAACAGGTCTTTATTAAACAAACAAACAAATAAACATGGTCATTGGTGCATGGCAACATATTCCTCTCCAGTCTCTGCTTCTTTTGATTAGGATATATTGTGCTCCTTGACTCACAGCTACAGTCAACATTAACATGACGAGACATATATGAACCAAGACGGAGATGGAATAAAAGATAGAATGGAGAGGTCTATTTAAACCTCCCTTTAAAACGAACGTACGACACCATGACAGTTGTGGGCAGGCTTATAGAACCAGTTTCCAATATGGAGGTCGATTCTGACTCAAAGTGTGTCCGTCTTCTGAACAGCTTTTTGTAGGCGTCCCTGAATTGCTGGCTTTTCCAACTGTACACCAAGGGGTTCACAAATGAATTTGCATACATTATGTTGAGTAAGATCCTGAAGTATAATATCATTGAATGATTGTTTAATGTATGTTCGCTAAGAGTGCGACTCACCACGTTAAATGTAGTTAAGGGAGCCCAAAATATGATGAGAGATATTAACACAATAAACATCATCTTTGCCACTTTGACATCTCGCGCTCTCCTCTCGTCGCTGCGTGACTTGACAGCAGCTCCTCCGAGTCCCGAGACCTTGCTACTTTGACTCCTCACAGAATAGTATATCATAGAGTAACAAACAAAGCAAATGATGAGAAAGAATACGTTGTGTGCATTAATGATATTCATAAACTCGTTTGGAACAATGAATTGAGAAACACAGAATATGCCAGGTTCCCAATTGTTGTGCATCCCAAAGTATATTGAAAATAAGCCCAAATACAACCATATCATTAAACACATCAAGTACAGTTTAAAGCTTGTTTTTTTGTTCTTTCGGTGTCTTTCATAAAAGAAAGGCTTATAAATTGCAATGCAGCGCTCAACTGCAATGAGAGCGAGGGATATCATAGAGGTCGCTGCGGAGATAATGACGAGAGTTTGAGATATAAGACAGACAAGTTTACCAGAGCTGCTTGTATAGAGGGGGGATATAAGGAAAGCGTTCAATGGACAGACACCTCCTAGAAGTGTGTCTGCTATGCTCAGATTCACAACGAAAATATTAGTCATGGTCTGTAAGGATTTAAACCTGAAGACCGCACAGATGGTAAGAACATTTCCAAAACACAAGACACCCATAACGATGCTTACAGCAAAGAAGGTATACCGAATCATCCGGTCTGTTTCAGGGTCCGTAGAAAATAAAGTTGATGCAGCATGTGTAGTATTATTGAGTATGTCCATTGTGATCGTTAAATTCCATCACAAAATACCGGTCTGAAAATCTTAAACTTATGTGTAGGCTATTGTTTAATTATGATATGACAAGACGTATTGGTGATATATGCTAAATAGGATATAAATCAATACAGATTTGAGACAATGTATGCAAATGTATGCTACTCAAATAACTGTGTTGTTGTTACCCAATCAATGAGCGGTAGTTGTTTGTTTGTGCATTTGCTGTGACATTATCTTGGCAAAGAAAACTCTCCTTTAATTACTAGTGCTTAGTAATATTGTTGGTTTTAATTAAAGGTCTTTGCTTGAGTACACAACCGGTGAACACTGCCACAAATCCATTGTGTTCCATTGTGATCAATATCAAGTACACTATCAGTTCAAATAATGTACAGTAGTAATAATAATAATAATAATAATAATAATAATAATAATAATAATAATAATAATAATAATAATAATAATAATAATAATAATAATAATAATAATAATAATAATAAAAATAATAATAATAATAATAATAATAATAATAATAATAATAATAATAATAATAATAATAATAATAATAATAATAATAATAATAATAATAATAATAATAATAATAATAATAATAATAATAATAATAATAATAATAATAAGATATAAGATAAGATAAGATACCTTTATTTTACCTGGATAGCATATTCAACATATTTAAACCTTGATCTTCAATATGGTCCAGGCAAATAAACATGTATCAAGGACACACAGATGTATATACAAAACACACAAGTAAAATTAAATAACAATAAGTTAAAAACTGATAAAAACTGCACTCAATGACTAAAACGTGCCTTGAGGTATGATGTCTTAAAAGCATTCAGACTAGATGATTCTCTTGTTACAGGATCCAGTTCATTCCACATTTTAGCACCACTATATGTAAAAGATCTCTTAAGTTGATTATTTTTAGGTTTGACTAGAATAAGATTATTTTGTGTACTGTTCCTGGTTTCATGCTCATGTTGGCTTTTAACATTGTCAAATAGCTGTGTAATATAATTTGGTGCAAGATCATTCCTGCATTTGTACATGAGACACATTTTATGAAAGTCCACTCTGTCCTTTACATTCATCCATTTAAGATCATTTAGCATGTCTGCAGTGTGAGTTCTGTAATCACAGCCTAGTAGTAAACGTGCCCCCTTGTTTTGCAGCATCTGGAGTCTCTTCAGAGCACTTACACTGCAATTTCCATACACTACATCACTATAATCAAATAAGGGTAGCACAATTGCATTGTATAACATGTGAAGGGTTTTTTGCGGGAGGTTGTATTTGATTCGCCTTAATATGCCCAACCTCCTGGATATCTTTGAGCACATTTTGTCTATATGATAGTTCCAATTTAAATTTTCATCAATCCACATCCCGAGGTATTTGTATTGTGACACCTGTTCAAGTGGTGAGTCACCAACGTGGAGCGACATAGCAGTTGACCTAGACAGTTTTTGCTGTGTCCCTAAGAGGCTCCACTTTGTCTTACTGATATTTAGGTGTAGTCTATTTTCCTGGAACCACTTGTGAGCTTTGTCCAAGTCATACTGCAGCTTTTCTTGAGCTTCCGTGGTATTTTTGGCAGAGAATAATAAAACCGTGTCATCTGCATATAATCCGATTTTACAATATTTAATGCATGTTGGAAGATCATTAATAAATAATATAAACAATAACGGTCCCAATATGCTTCCTTGTGGGACTTTTTGAGAGCGGTCTTTTAAATAGCACCGGAACCACTCTAAGGCACTACCTCTGACTCCTACCCAGGATAACTTGTGTATCATTACCTCTGGGTCAACAGTATCAAATGCCTTGCGTAAATCCAAATAAACAACTCCAGTTAAATTACTCCTGTTCATACTATCCAATATGTATTCTGTGACATCCACAAGGGCAGTCAATGTGGAGTGGTTACTTCTGAACCCAGATTGCTGGGAACAGAGATACCCCTATCTAGTTAGGTAACCCTCCAATTGATTATGAACAGCCCTTTCAAAGACTTTCATACATATGGATAGCACTGAGATGGGTCTGTAGTTGGTTGGACTAGTTTGAGGCCCATCCTTGTGTATAGCAGTCACTTTGGCTAATTTCCACTCTGATGTTATAATTCCTGAGTGTAATGAGGTGTTCATGATGGCAGTCAGTGGACCTGCTATGGCTGGAGCTGCATCCCGCAGAAGCCGTGCATTAACTCCATCTAGTCCACTGGACTTTTTAGTATCCAAGTGACATAGTTGTTTTAATGTGAAATCCACTGTTATATCCTCAAATGTGAAAATGGAATCATGTTCAGCATAAGGGTTTTGCTGAGGGAGTGGCTGTCCAGCAAAGATGGCTGCAAGTTTACTACCAATGGTGGAGAAAAATCTGTTGAATGATGAGGCCACTCCATTTGGATCAGTATGTTCCCCTTCATCATCAATAAGTTTGGTGTTTTGTACACCTTTCTTTCCTTTTGGTAGTATAGTTTTAATGGATTTCCACAGCTGATCAGGCTTATTTCTGTTTTCCATGATCAGAGCTTTGTAATACTCTGCCTTGGCCTTTCTAAGAGCACTATTTACATTGTTTCTCAGCTTCTTGTATTTCTCATAGAGATCTTGATCTCTAGCTTTCTGAGCTTTTGTTTTGATCCGATCACGTTCTTCCATCATTTTGTTTATTTCATTGGTTTTCCATGGAATATCAAAAGCTCTTATCCTTTTTTCCATAATTGGCGCATGCTGTTTTGCTGCCTCTTGAAAGAATGTCAAAAATATGTGTAGTTGATCTATGGGATCATCAAGTGCTTCTATCACAGTCCATGGGAATCTATACAAATGTTCCAAGAAGTTTCGCTCATTGTAATTTTTAAAATTCCTAGTGATGATGGTTTTTTGTGGTTTTTTCGGTATAAATGCCTTTCTAACAACAAATGGAAGGTAGTGATCTGTTATTCCTGTTTGAATAACTCCATTTTGTATGACCTTTTCCCTATGTGTTACAAATGTTAGGTCAATACCTGTGGATGATGTTGCTGTTACTCTGGTTGGCTCATCCACTAATTGGTCCATTGTTTGGTTCTCACGTACCTTCTGGGCCAGATACCCATCAGGTATGAGAACATCTGAGTTCATATCACCAAGCATATACATTTCCTTATCCTCAGAGCTGACTTTGTCTAAGTGAGTACTTAGATTGGTGTAGTACTCAGCAGGTGATTTGGGGTGCCTATACACTGATCCCACTAATATTGGCTTGGTGTTAGGTAATTTGATGTCAATCCACATAATCTCCAAGTTTTCCTCATTCAGCTCTGGTCTCTCTGCATAATCAAGGTGGTCAGAGATATATATCCCTACTCCTCCTGCACCATCTGGGGCCCATGTAATCCCTTGAGGCCTATTTCTATATATAAAGTTATAGCCTGGGATATCATATTCACCCTTTTCATGGTTGGTGTCTATAAGCCAAGTCTCTGAGACTGTCAGTATATCCAAAGGCTTGTTTATCATAACAAGCTTTAGTTCATTGAAATGGGCTGACAGCTTCTGTACATTGAGAAGCAACAACAACAACAACACCACCAACAACAACAACAACAACAACAACAACAACAACAACAACAACAATAATAATAATAATAATAATAATAATAATAATAATAATAATAATAATAATAATAATATGTGATTGTTTCAGTGATTAGTGAAAAATATTGTTCTTATTCATGAGAAAGGGTCTGAACCAATTGTTTGTAGTTTTTATTTATTTATGAACAAAGCAGATTTGATGTGTCACGTGATTTTGATTTATCTTGAAGTAATTTACCTGAACTTCAGATTTATTAGCGGGACACCCTCTGACGCAAACTGTGCCATTTGTTAAGGAATTATCAAAACATTGTGAGTTTTCCTCTACTAAACTTCTCAAGCGGGTATCCGACTGTATTGAAGTAACCACCATTGTGTTCCCATGTCTGCCATCTCTCTTATGTACCATGTGTTGTCTCCTTCAATATTGCTAATTAACCCAATACATGCAATCAAAACAAAGAATTACACGATGTTGAGAGAACATATTTGTTCCAAATTTGATACTATTCAGCAAATAGAAGCCTATAATAAAATGAGATAGAAGGTTAGCTAAAATAAATACGTACCCAGCATGAATTTGATTATATTACGAGAATTTATGTTGCAATATGTTTTCAAGAGGTCTGACATATGTTTTTTGCTGAAGTCGCTGAAGTTTTAACAAAATCCTTGGTTAGAATATTGCTTATATATCACTATATCATGACGGGTTATATGGAGCGATTTCTATTTGGCATATTCAAATTTCTCCAAGAGATAACTTCAAGAATATGCCACCTGTAAGCCGCCCAGGAGCTATCAATATCCAGTTGAGGGTCACTGGATTAAGGATATATATCAAATCACAGAACTAGTTGAGCTATTATGCAGAAATCCTTGATCTTGAAGTAATAGAATATATTATGAAAGGCCTGACAAGATTAAGGGTGACGTCACATGATCTGATGTTAGTTATTTTATTTTTGTTAGACAACCCTCTTGTTTTGTTGTCAGTTCTGCTTGAGTTTTTCTAATGTTTCAAATGTTTTTCCTGTAATAGTAAGGCAAGAACATGTGAGTGCAGTGTTCAGGCTGACAAATCTCTCATGTTGGCTCTGGTGGAAGGATCTCAAGAGGCCGTAGAGTGAGTTTCTTGAACCACTCAAAACCTTTAAAATTTATCAAACCATTTTATACATTTTCTTTATATGTCTATCGAGATCCTAAGTGAGGAAGTCATGGTGGCATATGGTATTTATCGATGTTGTTAAGAGGACCTCAGCCAGGTGACCTTGACCCACATTAGGTAGGGGCAATGTCATCCCAAGCTTCATGCAACCTATACAAAGATAAATTCAAGAATATAACAAGAGTGGCTGATCACCAGAACCGGACTAATATAGAAAATCTTCAGGTTATAGTTCTTAACTTCATATGGTTTTGTGGGGAATTTTATCTGATAACACCCAAAACAGATAGAGGTCATTTAACATGTGGCTTATTCATATGAACATGAACATGTTAAAATGGGCTTGTTTCAGCCCTTATGGAACTCTTTTATTAAGCAAATATTGGTAGATGGTATTTCTTGACCAACAGAGGTGTAGAAAATAATGCTCTGGCCTTGTTTTCTCATAGTCTGTTTTCTTATAGTCTGTAAAAGAGGAGCAAATCGTAATATAAATGATCCAAGATAATTATACGATCTGATTTAATGCAAAATTGGTTCCATGCTAAAGTAAAGACCTTCAAATATATTAAAAAGTTGTCATTACGTGTTTTCCCCTTAAGCCAAAATACCTTAAGACAAAAAGAAGAAAGTCTCAGGTCAGGGTACCAGTGGTAGAGATTAAAAATATGAGTTGGCTTCAAGCTGAGAATGGTTGTTTGCTGGGGTGTGTGGTCACTTTCAGATTTTTAAAGTAAGGCAAATCACTGTACACACATTTTAACATTATTTCTACATATATTTCTTCATCTCAATTTTGGTTTTATTTGATAAATAAAATAATGTAATATTTGATAATTTATTGTTAATATAGAAAGTCTAATTCTATATTGTTTATAGTGTTTAAACAACTGTGAACTGGAGAACTATTTTGGAAGCAATGACAACATTTCCAAGAGGTGATCTGACTTTCATATCATTCAAAGAAGATTCCAACATGTTTTTTGTATAAAGTAGTTATTTTTTATATTTTTTGCCATTATAAAAACATTTTAATTCTATATGTTCTGATGTGCATATAGATAAAATAGAATTTCACCGTGAAAAAAAACATCGGGGAATTGAACCCTCAAACCTTTAGCATGGAAGGCAGGTGTCTTATCCACTGAGCCATGTTGAAAGGTATAATTTGATCGTCTCACTGGTAAATCATACAATTAGTCAAAATTATCATCACTGAAACACAGCCTAAGATAGATTTATAAATCAAGACTTTCTAGAAATACGTTTGACTCGGATGATATCAAAATTAATGCAAATAGATCACAAAAAGCATTAGATATCTGCAACTCATGTCTCATTTAAATCTAAGACACTATTTTCTAGTTGATTCTCTGCATGTAGGTATATAAGTTAAGCATGTAATTATATATATATGGGATATAAAGCAATAACACTGGTAATTACTCGATTATTCTCCCTGAGTAGCTTGCAATGGTATTTATCAAACAGTGCAAACAGCTTTGAATGTAAACAAAATGTCATTTTTCTCAAACATTTCAATGATTTTTATGATAAAATTTAGAACATTTGCAAGTTAAATTGACAAATCCAACAAACAGTTACACTGAAAAGCTTAGAAAGAAGGAATTTTAAATGATGGTCTATATTTTGAAATATTTGTTTTTCTTCTCAAATATTTTAATTATTTTACTGAAAAGCATCATTCTTGCTAGTTTTACAGATTGGAAGTGCAGTTATTTTCAAAAATGTTGTCCAGGTTAACTCTATTCTTTCTTTAGAAATGGAGACGCCAACACCGGAGTAAATTTGGACATAAATGATTTATTTCATTTGACAAATAAATCTAACTACCACCATTTAGCCAATTCACAGTTGGCGCCCTCTACATTCAACTAATACAATTACAATTACATTATGCACATATTACAAACGTCAGTTTCATTATGAAATAATGAATATTGGATATTACATTTAATACCTTTTATTAAATACTCAATTTTTGATGTACAGGAACAATTGCCCTGGTCATGTGACACTGACCATATTAATTGGCCTGTCTAACACGCTCTACCCCTCTAACTCACTTTAAATATTTATCTAAAGTCTCCTTAAATGTTCCCAACAATTTTGTCCACTTTTTACATTTTTGGCTCAAATCATTAAAATCAACAAAATATTAAGAACACCAAAACCAAATCAAACGAAAATTCCACTCCTTAGCATTTGATACATTTACAGCTGATTATTTTAATACAAACCCATTATCTATGTCAATAGTGGGGGTTCAAATGGTGGGGACATGATTTGTTTGCAGGAGAAAGGAATTTTGGAAGACACTAATGTTAACATTTAATAATAACAACGACAATGTTAACATTGCACCTTCTTCCAATTGAGCCCAAGACCAAACAGATCGGCGCAGTGGATGCTGTGTATGAATTAATTAATGACTTTATTATTCCTATTCCTATTAAATATTAATAGACAATGCTAAACATTGATTCTCAGTCACACAGGCACAGCTGTCTATACATTTGGTTGGTGAACAGTTTTAGAGATTGTTAGAATTGATCAAAATAATCTTTGATCACAGTTTCCTCATGAGGAAGGACATACAATTCTAGCTGGATTTATATGTGAAAATCAAAACATTATTTATTGCGTAAATGGCATTAGAATAGTGGGTGGAGCTTTAATTCAATATGATTTCAGGCCCACCCCCTTTTGTAATGGCCTTTTACGCACTTGATAATTGTCAAATTAATTTATTTTATTTAGTATCAGAACATCATACCATATCTTACTTACTTCAAAAGTATTTTTTTATTCATTATGCAAAATTGTGTTGATTAGTCATGTGATATAATTTTGTAAAATAATTTTGATTCTGGAAAATCTTGAGGTTTTTATTGATATATTATGTATGTTGATGGACCAATTATTTGAGAAACTATGATCAAATGTGTTTAGAAACAGGAATTAGATAGTGAACTTTGACAATCCTGGGTGGAAGTATTGAGGGTCATTTATGCTTGTGGATAGCTGGGATAAGAACATTGGGCGGTAGAAAAAGGTGGATATATGTTCCTGAGCTTTTCTCACTATTACCAGTGATCTACAAAATAATTATCATATTTATTTTCACACTAGGACTACACTAGGGCCAACTGCGCGCCATATTTTATCACTTGTCTTTCCTCTTTCTCTGTTAAATGTCCACAGAAATATTTGAAGTAAAACATTAGAGTATAAATTAAGAATCAATTTTAGTGAGATATATCTCACTTTTTCTCCATCAGGTTATCATACTAATGCCAATGTACGACACCAGAGGGCACTGAGATAAAAGCCAGCCCCCCATCAGTCACTGTGCGGTGCCTTGCGTGGATCAATATCTGATGAGTCAGATGATGCGAATTTGGCTGAAATATAACCGGGTTCCATCCAAGGTGTCCTGAAACAACTTTCAATATTACAGACACGAGAATTTTAATAATTCATTTAGGTATGTTGAATTAGTATTTCAGTCGTAAACGATATCGTTGCTATTAGCACTGATATTAGCACATGATGTTTTATCAGGTAGAAGTGCGGCAATGATAACACCCACTTAACACACAGCGAGTCGCAGGAAGTACAACCCATAACAAGTGGTGAGAGACAGGTGCTACGGCACCAATACACTCTTAACCTATATATCTAAGAGGAGCCTGGCAAATTTATTTGGAATAAAACAGAATATAGTAAGTAAAAATTCAATTTTAGTTGCAAGACATAACAAAGAAGTTCACAAGCTATCAGGTGTTACTTGAGGGGTGCTACTTGATGCCGTTATGGTGTAAATTTACTGGTAATCGCGGTCTTATTGTCTGAGAATGATATCACAAAATCAAGGCTTCATTCAGCCCCAGATATTCGCACCAGACAACCTTTTGTATATATTTGTGCAAACTCTATGCCATCTGAGTGTATGATCCTTTTCCGTGCATTAGTTATCTGCCATTTGATAAAAAGACCAAATCAAATTGATGAATTATGTGAAGGTTAGAATAATATTAATATTTTGACCTTTTGTTAAAAAACTCATTTAAACAGAAGGCAGACAACTTAAGTATAAATGAAAGATTTGCCAAATACTGCCAAACTACATGTTCACCTCATTACGCATCAGTACAGGTTGTGTGCATGATGAACAAAAGGTTCAAATCTTTTATACTTGTAGCCAGAAAAAAGTTTATATAGGTTAAATATATATATATACATATAGGTTAAATATATATATATATATATATATATATATATATATATATATATATATATATATATATATATATATATATATATACTTGTAGCCAGAAAAAAGTTTATATAGGTTAAATATATATATATATATATATATATATATATATATATATATATATATATATATATATATATATATATATATATATATATATATATATATATATATATATATATATATATATATATATATATGCAGAAGATGGCGATTATTATGAACAGTTCTTTTCCAAATATTTAGTTTCTAATAACTGTTACATTTTAAAAAATATATAACATGCAAATAAGTGACAAGCATTTGTCAGTAAAACGTTGAAACATTGAAGATGAATATATGTACAATTATATTTTCAGAACTGAAAGTTTGGAGCTTGGGAGTATGGGAATATGACGTCATGGTTCCTTTCCAAATCTGTAAGGAGCAATCAAACCACGCCATGTATCAAAACTTTATGCGAACAGTGAACGCTGAATACTGTATGAAACGCATCTCGATGCTGGGTACCTTTGTGAAACACTGACAGAGGCACAATGGTTGTCCAATATTGATCAGTCTAACCATCAGCCTGATCATCTGAGACCGTTTGCCACGCTGGATAAAGTGCTAAATATTGGATAAGCGCAGCTGACATTACACATGTTATGAAACAATCCAATAATTATTACACTATATTGCAATTTAACTCTAGGTTTTATTTTGTCAGTAATTCAACATGAGGAAGTTATTTAGGCTTATCAAATTGCTTTGCTTGGCAACATCATTCTTATCACTTATTCTGATATATTTTGTTCTGTATGGAGATAAAACCAAGCATCAGGTATATTTTGACAGATTACTGGCAAAAAGGGATTTCTCTGAACAGCGAATATTACCAAAGATTGAACTCAACATATCTGAAAAAGGTAAACCTGAAGTTGTAAATAGTCATCTGCAAGTGCACAACATTATAAAAGCAAAAATAGAAAATGTCAAGGAATCGGGAATTATTAATATTAAGGGCAACACGATACAATCAAATAACTCTATATTAAATAATACTTCAGAACATATTATAATAACAGTGGATAGTGGGGGTGACGTGGCATGTCCAATGCGCTGCCCATACTGGAGACAATATCAGAAAGCCAGACAAATCACACCCAATATAGCGAGTCTCAAACTACCAAAGGACATACCAGGGAGGAAATTCTATGCAACAAAACCCCCTTCTCAGATACAAGAGAAATACAAGTACGATATTAAACATAACTGGGATCCAACCAGGCCTAATAGTCTGAGCCTTACCATATCAGAAGAATGTGATGGCAGCATTGGAACAGGGGGAACAAATTTCAGAGTGGAGTACCGATCACAATCTGTGCTGACTTTGTGTATGGTAGAGGATGCTGGCAACGGGACATACACAGTGCGGTGCCAATTTGACTCGGCCTGTCCCACAGTTACAGTGTACCTCATGTTTATCAGGTATCAAGCTTACGTTGACTACTGGAATAACATGCCTATGAATAAAAGGATATGGGAGAAATCTTTCTGCTCAGAGGAGAGAGATGATTTTAACTTGGATGCATATCCAGTGTGCCATTCTATAAATCCCCGAGGAAAGGTAATGTGGGCCAAGGGTAGAAATGATACAGAATACAATCATGTATTAGTAGACAAATGCAAAGTGGGTGAAAAAAACTATGACTATATTAAATCCTGTTTATCCAGATTTGCGTCATTTAACTTGATTGGTGATTCTCACTCGAGGTTGAACTATCTATACTTACTTGATAAGTTAAAATTGTTTACGCCAAAGGATTTAAGAACAAAAAATCCTTCCTACCAGATGGAAAATATCTTATACAGGGCAGCTGGATTCTCTAATGAGACCAAACTTCATCTTGAATATGTGATAAACAGAGTAAAAAATGTCTCAGGAAAGCATATTGTGATAATTAACAACGGTGATTGGGACCTCATGTTTCAGAATTCTGAGAAATATGTTACAGATTTTATGAAATATGTTATACCTGTTGTGAAAGTGTGGAGGGAGAAATATAAAGAACATATGAAAATGATCTGGCTGTCTATAGGTGGGTATCCAGATCAACAGACCAAACGTGGAAGAAGGAATAATTACTTGAATACTGCATTTAATAGTTGGATAAAGTGTCAACTGGAATCTCTTGGCGTTGATATGTTCACAATAAGATACGATATCACTGACATCAGGAACAATATGAATGTCTGTACAGATCACTACTTATGCAATGATGACCAGATTAAATTCTCAGGAATAGCTGGTATGAGAGTTGTAGATGCTCTACTAACATATGTGTGTGATACAATACCTTGAGCTCAATTACAAAACGCATATTTCAAATAGCGTTTACATATCAATCATATCTGAAAAGAGCAACCAGCTGTCCTTCCTCGCTTCCGGTCAGAGCACATGCTTTTGTTAATTGATTTTGCCATATGGCTTATTTTGAGAGTGTGTTTTAATTGGCTTATTGCATTCGTTGTGAATGATGACATAAATGCTGACCTAATTTAACGTCATCCTAATGCACGAAAGTTAGAACATGTTTCAAATAATTATAATAATGTTAAAAGGTAAAGTGGGTTTTATATCATGGATATTTTACAATTACGATTTCTGACAAGTTAAATACAACATCCTATACAATAGATAAAAAACCAAATGTCCAAAAATTGAAGGATTTTATTGAAATGAAAGTATAAAATAAAAGCTGGGGAATCATATAATGGGATGAAAATGATGTTTTTAATATTAATAGCCGTCCAAAAGTCAATTTTCAAGTGAAATCCTTTACATCTCACAGCATAGAAACTCAGATTACCATTTTGGCGACTGTTTTATATAATATATGACAATGAGACGAGGCACCAGTTACCTTGACAACCTAGATCTCTTCATGGTCCCTAGAGCAAACATAGATCTCTTCATCAATAATTACTCTAAAGTAAAACGTAGATCTCAGCAATCAACACCCAAAAGCAAAACGTAGATTTCATCAATCAACATCCAAAAGCAAAACGTAGATCAAAATGTCAAAATGTATATCTCTCCAACCATTACCCTAAAGCAAAAGTTAAGTTTCATCAATCAACACCCTAAAGCAAAACATGGATCTCCTCCTCAATCACTCCATAAAGCAAATAAAACAAAGATCTCTCCATCAGACATTACCCTGAGGCGTAGCCTATGTCTCTATATCATCCATTATACTCTGAAGAAAACGACTTGTACATGTGTGAATGTTGTGAATGATGTATTTGGGATCCTTCACACCTAAACACTGCTGATGTTCAAAGTGATGGGCGGATCCTTATATCAATGAAAGGAGTAAATGTGGACAGTAAAATGTGTATATGTAAGCTCTGACCTGAAATATGAAATCACACAGCCATGCAATGATAGTAAAGACAGATGAACATAAATAGACCTTAGCTGTCTGTGCATATCATACTATCTTATAGAGATATTCCACCGTCTACGCCACTCACAAGCTACAAGACATACTACTCTCTGGCAGTGTTGGGGTTCAGATAATAGTTTTGATCATATTTTATGAGGAAAACAATTGTCTATAAGCCAATACACCATGATAGACAGTGGTCTAACAATTACACATAATCCATTATGATTTCCCATCTCAATGGTTTTGCTTTATTCAGTTCTGAATTACATCATGCTCAACTCAGTTATGATTTTACATTTTCAAAACGTGTCCGATAAATATATAATGTCCACAGCTTGCATATAATAAAAAAGGTAATTGTCATCCTTGTTTTATCAATCATTAAAGAGGCTTGTTGAAATTTTAAAATATTGTATCTTATCTGGATTAGATGCTGTTTTCGTTATTATTGCAATGATCTTATATTTTCCCTTGTGGTCTCATTTTTTTATCCTCTACTAGCTGGTCCTCTACTGAAGTCTCGTTCATTTTTTCTCTACTAGCAGGTCCTCTACTGAGGTCTCGTTCATTTTTTCTCTACTAGCAGGTCCTCTACTGAGGTCTCGTTCATTTTTTCTCTACTAGCAGGTCCTCTACTGAAGTCTCGTTCATTTTTTCTCTACTAGCAGGTCCTCTACTGAGGTCTCGTTCATTTTTCTCTACTAGCAGGTCCTCTACTGAAGTCTCGTTCATTTTTTCTCTACTAGCAGGTCCTCTACTGAGGTCTCGTTCATTTTTTCTCTACTAGCAAGTCCTCTACTGAAGTCTCGTTCATTTATTCTCTGCTTGCTGGTCCTCTACTGAGGTCTTGTTCATTTATTCTCTGCTAGCAGGTCCTCTACTGAGGTCTCGTTCATTTATTCTCTGCTTGCTGGTCCTCTACTGAGGTCTTGTTCATTTATTCTCTGCTAGCTGGTCCTCTACTGAGGTCTTGTTCATTTATTCTCTACTAGCCGGTCCTCTACTGAGGTCTCGTTTATTTATTCTCTACTAGCAGGTCCTCTACTGAGGTCTCGTTTATTTTTTCTCTACTAGCAGGTCCTCTACTGAAGTCTCGTTTATTTATTCTCTACTAGCAGGTCCTCTACTGAGGTCTCGTTTATTTTTTCTCTACTAGCAGGTCCTCTACTGAAGTCTCGTTTATTTATTCTCTACTAGCAGGTCCTCTACTGAGGTCTCGTTTATTTTTTCTCTACTAGCAGGTCCTCTACTGAAGTCTCGTTTATTTATTCTCTACTAGCAGGTCCTCTACTGAGGTCTCATTTATTTTTTCTCTACTAGCAGGTCCTCTACTGAAGTCTCGTTCATTTTTCTCTACTAGCAGGTCCTCTACTGAAGTCTCGTTTATTTATTCTCTACTAGCAGGTCCTCTACTGAGGTCTCATTTATTTTTTCTCTACTAGCAGGTCCTCTACTGAAGTCTCGTTCATTTTTCTCTACTAGCAGGTCCTCTACTGAGGTCTCGTTTATTTATTCTCTACTAGCAGGTCCTCTACTGAAGTCTCGTTCATTTTTCTCTACTAGCAGGTCCTCTACTGAGGTCTCGTTTATTTATTCTCTACTAGCAGGTCCTCTACTGAAGTCTCGTTCATTTTTCTCTACTTGCTGGTCCTCTACTGAGGTCTTGTTCATTTATTCTCTGCTAGCAGGTCCTCTACTGAGGTCTCGTTTATTTATTCTCTACTAGCAGGTCCTCTACTGAGGTCTCGTTTTTTTATTCTCTACTAGCAGGTCCTCTACTGTGGTCTCGTGTATTTATTCACTACTAGCTGATCACACTCCAATTGTCCAGTTATCCACTATTCATTGCCTTATTTCGACCACCTGTGCTATTACATGTTTAACCAGATGTATTTAACCAACTGGTTTAACATAACTGCTATGAACTTGCTCTAGCTTATGTGTGGGTAAATGAGAAAAAAACAGTGGTCAATTTGTGTAGATATAGCTTGATATGTAGAGTGAATGATGGCAATGATTTAGGAAAATGCAGTCAGTCTAACCTTGGAGTACGATGGTTCATTATACTCCATGGTTCATTATACTCCAAGGTCTAATTGAATCAGATTGAAACCGTTGTTGGTATTGGCTTGTGTTTTGCACTCATCATCAAAGATTTATTTGACTAATTCAATAAATCAATACATATGCATATATTACTTTTCCACCATAAATCATTTTAATGATATTGCCTATCACACCAAACATTAAAAAGACGTCTATTTTGATAATACCATTTCAAATCTATTAGATCTGCTGAAGTTTTTTGTGTGTTCTTTTCCATATTACCGAAAGGTTGCCATGCACAACGTCGGCCTTCTTTTGGATGGTTGGCGGGTGAATATTTGGATGAGCCCATTGTTTTGAAACATAAATAATGAGATTGGCCTTGCTTTTTTGTCATCCACCCAGTAATGATTAATGGTCCGTCCCTAGTGACATGTCACTTGTTACTTGCCATATAAAGCAATGACACTAAATGACCATGATATCACCTGTGGATACCTTTGGACTCATTGATATAAGTTTTGGCCACTCACTAAACAATCCCAAAGCGATTCCATCACACTGTAAATAGTCCAGGCATATAGTGAAAGGATTCCACCAATCCTTTAATGGTCTAGCCATGAAGCGATTTGTCCCAAACCATAATAGAAAAAAATAAATTATAAATTGGCAAGTCTGAAAAATGTTTGAATTGGGCAGTTTTAAAGCCAGATTTTATGGTAACCCAGCAGAGAAAATACTTTGTTTATTCATTAACATCAATAACTATGTATTGATCATTTGAAGCTCCGGGCACTTGGGCGGTATAGGTGTTATATTATTGGGCTCCAGCGGGTAAATATTAACTATAGTTACCAGTTACCAGTTCATTTATGATTTGATACATTCCTGACAGGTAGAGGAACTGTGGTGTTCAGGACAGCCTATGGGGCAATGGTGTGTAACTTGCTACAGATTGTATTGCACGCAATCTTCTTAGTTAGTATATAGCATTGGTTCGGCATTATTATATTATTAAAAGGTTCATGGTTGGTTGGTTCTATAGAGGATGTCAATAATATTGTCTCCTCACCAGACGTCCGTGAAGTTGGCAGGATATTCTGGAGAGGAGACAATCAATTGATTCAGGTTCTTTGATATTATTGTGTGGCCGCCAGGCTAAAGTTTAAGAGTATGAATTCATGGTCTGATTTTGTTAAAAATAATGAAGAGAAAACCTGTTTTGCAGTTGATAATAATGTACTCATACCATACTCAAATGGAGAATCATACCAAAATCATACCATACTCAAATGGAGAATCATACCAAAATCATACCATACTCAAATGGAGAATCATACCAAAATCTTCTCGAAGGTTGTCTTATCTGGAAAGGTTAAACTTTTAAGGATTCAACTGTTTTAAATGATTTCAAAAGATATTGAATAAAAGACAAAATAAAAATAAAATGAATAGAATATCTTTTGAAATTGATTCTGGGCTAGTCTCTTTTTACTCAGGACCACATTGTGTAATAGTTGTAATTAAATATATTTTAATCCTGCGTAAATATTTCGGACTAAATAATTAAATGAATAAATAAATATCCCTGTGGCAGTGTTAGATGCTTGACACTGACTTTGCAAGAGATTTGTTTGCTAAGAGTCCTGATAACATACAGCTAGCTATATAAAGGTTACTGGGCGATAATGCCCCCATATATCATGCTTACATCACGTGAGCTATATGCAAGCCAAATAAGGATAGGTCCTCAGCCATGTGTCCATATTTAGTATTACTGTATATAGACTAAGGGCATGGCAATTATACATATCTGTCAAATTTGAAGATAACAAATTTCTAACACCGTGAAGATTAAAAATCTTCTCGTCCAAGATTGTGATTTCAGCTTTCATCATTTAATTGAAAATGACAGAAGAAAGAGTTGACATTACATTGATCAAACACTTTGGACACTGTATTAGATTTTCATATTTCCTATAATTACAACACTTTTGATCTCAGTTTACACTTTGTTTGAAGAAGGATACTTGATAAATAAACTCTGTAAAGTATCTTATCTACATATATAAATAAAATTAAATTAATCTTCATTAGACTGTAAATTATACATTTGACATACCCTTTGATCTTTTATCTTTTTGATATTATCTTTTTGATAATTTATGTTTCTCAATATGATTAGAACAATGAATAGATTGGGTCACAAGGCTTTAATTTTTGTGATGAATCTTTCCATGGTCAGGTGTTTAGCATAGCATAGCATAGCATAGCATAGCATAGCATAGCATAGCATAGCATAGCATAGCATAGCATAGCATAGCATAGCATAGCATAGCATAGCATGATGGCGTGTCACATTTACCAAACAAAACTGAATGATATCAGCTATTAAATGACATAATCCATGTTTCTACATCTGATACATTTGTTATCATCACAGTTTTTGATCCATGCGTTTGGTGAGACATTTTCTGATATTTTGATTTTTCTATTCAGTTATTTATGTATTATTATGATTAGAACAACTTTTAAGAGGTTGTCATCTGAAATTACAAGAATATTTTACAAATATGAAACTTGAAAAGGGAGCATGGGATCAATTTAAAGTCCGTTAATTTTCATCTTTTGGAAACCTACCATGTTCCAGGTATTTCTTATCAAATTTAGCCTGTTAACAAATCTCAAAATTGATGGATTCTATTTTCAGTTTCTGTTCATTTTTAAAGTCTTTTCTATCCAGTATAATATGTACTTTCATAGTCTTTATATAAGTTTTTATAACAAATATTATTTCAAAATAGTTCAGCATGTCATTTTTCCTCTAATTTCCCTTGAAAATGGCTCCAAAAATTAAAAATTGTTAAAAAATGTCTTGGGTCATAGCTGTGCCTTTTTAAACGTTTTTTCACTCATGTGACCTTTGGCCTTGACCTTGAAATCAGAATTTTATTCCAGTCAGTCACAGTCCTTGGGAAAAAGCTGCATTTATAAAGTTCACACCTTGTCGCCATTTCTATATAGCGATTTCCATGGTTTTTCCTAATAGAAGCTGATTTCATTTTGACATGTTCTGGTAGTTTCATAGCTATTTCACCATTTAGAGCCTTGTACAGTAAAACCAGCCCCTGCGTCCTCTTCTCCCTGCTAGTGAATCCCATTTTAGGTCTTCCAGGATTTTTGTTACAGTGCCTGTTTCTCTCTTCCAATTTCCAGACACAAATATAGCAGCTTGTCTTTGTACTGATTCTATTCGGTCTAAATCTTTCCTGATGTAAGGGTCTTCTGTGCATATTCTGTGAGATCACACAAAAGTATTGTACGCAGCCTTTCGGATATTTCCAGGGCACATGTTGAGATTCTTTCTTACAAAGCCCAGTACTTGATTTGTTCATCTTCACAACATCTCACAACCATTAAAATCGAATAAACACAGGCCAATGGCCTTAGAGCTATCCTGATCATTATTTTTTTGGAATGTTTGTGAACATTTCTGAAAAATGCTTCATAAATGAGCAGATAATTTTGACCAATCAAAATTCATGTTACTTATCAAATTAGGCCCAAACTTGTTATCTCAAGTCTCATCCACTAATATTTTTAATGTTGTTCAAATTGTCAGTCTCCTTAGTGATAGCTATTAATTGTTTTTTAAATCATAACAAAATGGAAAAAGATATGAGCATAATGGAAAACCTTGGTCCCCTGAAATGCATCTTGCCTACTAATAGCTAAGAACTCCACCCAGTAGTTTCAGAGAAGCAGATCAAAGTTGAAGGACAGAATATTTTCCCATCACTGTAGAAGCATAATCTATCTGCTAGTTACACTTTATCTCAGTTCATAAGTTTTCATTTAAATCAGCAGAGCTATCAACCAAGGGGATAATGTTCTATGTTCATTTCAAAGATTTGGTCACAAAAACCTTAAAATGTTGGTCAGTCACTGACATATGCACACTTTCAAGATTTAGTTATGATGCATTATCCCTGATTTAATCTTCAAGAAACAAAAGGTATTTGTTTTGAAGTTATTGTCTTCAACAAAGGGGCAGACAACCAGGTGTGCAGGCTCTGATAGTGTTACCCTTTCAGCAAGAAATTGCCTTTGGGTAAAAACACAAAATCTTCTGTGTATTCAATGCTTTTTTATTTTCTTAAAAAGATCACATTTTTTCACATACGTGAGCTGCTGTTCTGTGCATAAATAAAAATCATTGTAACTCATTGGCAAAATCTGCATATATATATATATATATATATTTATTATATATATAAACATATATATATATTTATTACATGTATATATTTATTTCATATATATATATATATATATATATATATATATATATATATATATATATATATATATATATATATATATATATATATATATATATATATATATATATATATATATATATATATATATATATATATATATATATATATTTATATATATATTTTATTTATATATAGTGGGTTCAGAACCCAAAAACAAGCCATTTGCATTTTACAGCAGTGAATATCTTAGTATAAATGACTGAATAAGTATTCACATGTACACGCTACAAAAGAGTGATTTTGATTGTTTAAGAAAAAAAATACAGAATTTTGAAAATCTTTCTTTATGTTAAATTTGAAATTGTTTTGAAGTTTTGACAACAGATTTTATTCTTAGGGACAATAACTGTCTATAATTTGCAAGTATTGTCTCACTGGTCTATGTGTGGACAGCTTATAAATTGTACTATAGTGTGAAGTGAAGTCATTTGGAATGAAATTGTGGAGCCTTCAGATGCAATGTCCATACTGTACAAGTAAGCAACAGGCATGGATGACTTGGACGAGGTCAAATTGAAAACAAAATCAATTATGGAGGATCAAAAAGTTGAATGGTGTTTTGAAGAACTGTAGTCAAGGTGGTTGACCATGTGTTAAAACTTGTCTCATCTCCTAAGGACTAAACACATAAGCTGACCTTCATTCGACCTTCATTCGACCTTCACTTGACACTCAATTTCACATGTCATCCACATTGTTTTTAACCTGCTGCCCCAATCTAGAATTCACAAGTTAACCTTTTGCATCAATTTGACATGCACAATTTGTTTTTCCAGACTCATCAGTTCTTTAAGCTTTGGAGTTCCTGATTATTGTATTCAACCACTATTCAATTTCCCTTATTACATCAAAATGATAGCTGTCAGATTATTCTGATATTTTGAAGATATTCCCGTTTTCACATATAAACAAACACCTCTTGGTTGAAGTCCCAAACCAATCATACAAATAACATTAAAACCCTTTATAAAACTTTTACACAATACCTTAATGTCATTTATTTATAATGTTTTATTTGTGAAAAATCTCTTTTAAAAATAAATATTCAATAAACATTGTATGATTACATATTTGTCAAACATACACAGTCCAGTGGTGGTATATGGCAGTAACTAGTTTATTAGTTATTTTCAGATGTACAGTTATATACACCCTGTTCTTTCCATTCATTTACAATTGTGTCTCATCCATCTACCAAACAAAACATTTCTTTGAACATGTTTATTTGTCAAAAATAAATAAATGTACATTCACAGAAACATAACAATGAATCTAAACATTTTTATGAAAGTAACAAACAATTTGCATGGAGATTGCATAATATATACATATACAAAAGCAGTAGCTGTGATTGTGGACAGGTTTTGCCACCCTTTACTGTGCATGGCAAGGCTGAGTTAAATACTTCTTCTTCCAGTTATGACTAGGATTTGCATCAGAATTTGATGGAATAAATTAGCCTATTAAACGGACAGCTAAGCAGCTGGTTGCACAAACCAAAACAAACATTTTCAAACATACATGTGCTGATAGACCATTTCTTCTCCAGGGGAGGGGGGTGAAAAAAATATTGAGACAAATAGATATTGAGTAAGGCTTTGATCAAGTGAAAAAACAAAAATATGGATTTTTTTTTCATCCAATGAATAAATAATTAATACGGTCCATCTCTTGCTAATTGTGACCACACATTTGGTGATGATTGGCTGATAAAATCATGAAATAAGTGTGAATTTCTTAGAAGTCACTCACACAGTCAGCTCTGACCAAACCTTGCAGAGGAAGTATATGACTCAACCTACCCATGCAGAGTAACCACGCTTGTGTAAAATTGCAAATCATTGTGTAATACTGAACTATCCAATGCGAGCAACAATAACTGATATGTTATTAATAATATCGTTACACCTGGTATGTGGAATGAAAGCTTGAAAAAAATACCCATGTTTATCACACAAATGCATTCAAGTTACTCAATAATCAACCACTATTATTCTCTAATAGCATGCAAATTAAGTAATACAAGTGTAAAGTGCTTTGTGAAGAATGAGGGCTGTTTGAGAAATATACTGCTTGATTTTGGTAGACATCCCTGTTTCTGTTTACTGAGTGCTATACCTTAATGAGAATGAACAGGCAGCTGATTTATTTATTGGATTAATTGCGAGTTTATCAAATTGTTCAATGTGTCCCTGCCTGATGGTAATAACACATTCAAATGACCTAAACTTATAACAAGTCCACCAAAATTGACTGTACAGCTGCGGATCAGCCAATGTTGATCAGTCAATTTATTTATTTTTTTTTTTTAATGATTTTTTTTAATTTTCTTAAACAGTCAGTCAAGGTTGATCAATCAATGCATATAATGACTGATAGATGTTTATGAACCTAGCAGGACCTGAAAGCTTCTTCCTTGATTGATTCCTGGTCTAATTACTATACAGAGCTCAAATCTTTTAAGCACTTGAGTTCAGAGATATAAAAGCCATCTCTAGACAGGTTTCCATTTTTACATAAGATTACATCATATTGATTTTGGTTGTTTTATTATATATATTGTCATTCGTCTCAGACAGACGTTATGTGACAATAGTCTATAAATAACTCTGGCAGCCTGCATTTATTGAGCTAACAAAACTGAAGCAGAGGTCCTACACACTGTCATAAAGGGATCCTTACTTGATTCCACCTGTTTTCTTTATATCTTTTTATCTGTTTTCTTTTCCTGTTCTATTAGATTATCTATCCATATATAGAAATGAAATAGAAATCTATAAAATTTCCAAATTTAATAACAATTCCAGAGATTGTGTTACTCAATTTAACATGTGGACACAGCCAAAATTGTCCATTTTAGGATCCAGTGTAAAAATTAGAAATAATTTCTCTTCAGTTAGTTATGTGAAAACTAACCTCTAAAATTAATTTAATTTCATTGTTGATTTAATAAGTTTGTGATCTATGTGTACTTGCATTCTTCCTCAGAGATATGAATATGACAATGTTAAGTAATAAATATGTCAAGCTAATAAAACATATGCACTTAAACAATTAAGCTTTTTATATAGACAGTGCATTGGAATGATTAGTTGTTGAATCATCAGTAAATATTCTTCAATAATTAAGAAAATATGTGAGATATGACTCTGTGTATAAATACCGTATGGCAAGCAAGAATTAGCGATGACATAGAAAATGACAAGATTGACCCAACAAAAATTCTTACAAAAATCTCAATACTTGCAAAACAAAATACTATGGCACAATCCTAAATCAAATACTATTTACCTAGAGATACATATATTTCTCTACCTTTACATTTACCCCATACAAAATATTGGCAGGACATTGATCATTACAAAACAATGATTACAAAAAGTATTCCTAGTTTAAATGTGACAATAAAAAAAACAAATATGTCTCACACATATACATAAAATTAAATGATGTTATATTATGCAGGCAAATTTTGGCTTTATATCAATGATAGCATCATAATCTATAAACAGAATAATGAACATAATAGTTATATACATATCTGATAAACAGTCATAGCACTATAAACGTAGTCAGGAATGTTTGAGAAAAGAACATTTTGCTCCTTAGACACAATTGGATATCTACCTCTAGTTCACTCAAACAAAGTTCCCTGTCTTAACTTATGTTTATCAAAAAAGTTTAAAGATATCCCTGTACAAAGATTGCCCTTCAAATGAAGCGTATCAAAATATCAAAATATGTCTGTAACCGTGAGACAAATATTTCTTTGCATATTAAATATGATCGTGAAAACATCACAGAATCATCACGGAAACCAATCAAAATCAGTCACCATGGTAACACGTCACTGAGAACATGAAGCTTAAAATTGATAATGATAATAAAAACCTTTGTTGCATTTTCCTCCCAGCATTAATATCTCTGAGTCAGGAGTGACATTAATAACTCTGCTGCTACAGCAGGTGACATCATGCAAAGAAACTATATCCACCAGGAGTTAACTACTACTACTGTCTTCATCACAGTTTAACTTGACATTCATAAAGTGGTTAAAAAATTGCCTTATGAAAGGAAGTTTTAAGCAGAGAGTACACAGAGTCAGATGCATTACTTGTCCATACCATACACTCTACGATACAATTTTAACAGTATTCTCTGTCAATCATACCGTAATTTTCATCTTACATTCACATTTGAAAGAATATGTTGATATACTTTAAGTCACCAGAACTGTATGATAGTTCCAATAAAAACTCCACATGAACTACCAGTATTTTAGTCTTGGCCCCTGTTAATAAATATTTGATAATATGATAGTTATAAACTCCATTGATCCTACAATATTTCTATGCCATACCAGTTTGTCCATTTAAAAGTTATTTGCCTTTTTCAACAAACATTTGCCAATTTACTTGTGATCTACTGAAAATATTCTTTTATCCTTTTATTTATTTAATTATATTCCTAAAGTTGAGGAAATCTTATACCAATGATGGCAAGGAAATGATTTCTGGTTGAAGAATATAAGAAATATTGTCTTATTTTCAACAATTTTGAACAAAGCCATTATATTTTGTCTCTCAGAGACTTGTTTTGTGAATGTGCTAATAATTACTCAATTGTTGATTGGCTTATAGCAAGGTGTTTTCAGTTAATTCAGAGACGAACATTTCAAATTATGATATTTGTAAAATAGTCTTGTTATCTTTCATAAAGATTAGTTTATTCATTGGAAATTACTGGCCAAAACTATGGCAAGAATTAAAAGCTGATTTCGTATCAGAACTGTCACGATGCTTCTCACAAAAGAATTGTACTTATATCATCTCCAAAACAAGGTAAGTGAAATTTTTCTACTTTTTCTATGAAAAGATCTTCACACATATTGAATTATTTTTTTTCTTTTCCTAAAGGTGAATGCTTGTTTCAATTATACACATTTAATTGCTGGTCTTTCTGTCTGAAATTGAACTGGATATAATATACAGCTTTAGTTTTTTGGAAATTCAGGTCAAATATTTAGGAAGGCAGATCACTTTGTTTTAATGATCTGGAGGTTTTAAAGTTACTAATGAAATACCTATATTCAATGATCATTATTCTAAAATTGCCATACGATTTTCAAGATATTATTTTAAATCAACATTAAAATACATTAAAGATACTGTGTAGTATGCACATAATGTACATTTTATATTAGAGTATAAATGTCTTGTTATACTAGTTAAGCACTTGTATAGAAAAATGAGCAAGTTACATGATTAAGTACTAGGTTGCATTTCAACGATTTCTTTCTCTGATAAAAAAGTAAATCCTTTTTTTTGTTTCTGAAAAGTACACTACCTTTGTATTTATTTTAAGGACGGTCTCATTGCCGCATCGAACGTGAATAAATCTAAAGACAAAGAGTGACGAATAATTTGCATCCCAATGGAGTTGAATATACATCTACATTTTGTCTGTTTCATATCAATATATATTTATATATTTATATATATATAGTAGGTGATTATGAACAACATTCAGTCACTTGTCATATGAATATTTACAATTTGTGTTCAGTAATGTCTATCAAATTACAGGTATCAATTATTTATCTGTTTATCAAACAGTGGAAATTATTCAGTTTGATATGAAATCTCCGACAAAATACAGCATATATGCAATGGAAAACAATTTGATTCTTCATCCAAATATCAACATCACACAGTACATTACCCCGTGGTAGTTGACTGCCAGAAACATTGATACCAAGATGGCAGCACTGGCATTCTGACCTAGGTGGCAGCACTAATATTCCTTTGCTCAAGCTCCTTGATATCTTAGCAGTTTAATCAATCAAGTCAAGATGGCACACTTTGTGACAAAGTATGAACAGAGTTTAGTGAATCAATCAATCTTGTTGGTGTCACCTGTTGAGAGCTCAGTCAAGCTCAAATCCGAGAGATAAATGGAACTTAAATATTCAATATACGCTACGTTCACAAAACCTGCCTTTTTTGTCATTTTACTTCTATTTAGCCTCGATCGTATCCATAAACTCCCCACCAACTGCCTAATTTCCTGAACAAAATGATGCACTTCTTTAAGAGAACAACTTAATCCTTAATCACTGAAATTACAGTTACCTTTTTAAAAAATAACCGTTTAAGCACTGTCTCTCTCAGCAAGAATTTTACACAGAACATTCAACCCATATCTACATTTCACTGTCATTTACTGTAAAATTGTTATTGTCATTACTGTAAAATTGATATTGTCAAATTCTTGTCAAACATGTCAAAATGATCGAGACCTCTTCACTTTTAATAATCTTGATTTTTCCCTCAACTTGTTTCCTTTTGAAAAAGATTTTGATCTACATCTGTAAGATCTCCAACCCAGTGAAAGAGACGTTCTTGAACTTGATTTTACTTTTCTTGGCCTTGACTTTGGCTTCACCGTATGCTATCTTTTGTTCACTTCTTGGGCCTGGGAGGGCCGGATGACGGACATTTGGACACTAGGTGGCTCCACCTTGGGAGACTCATTCTGGAGCCGGACGAGCTGTTCTATGGCGATGCGTCTCATCTCCACCTGTTCCTGCAGGTCGTGACGCTCTTGTAACAATTCCACCAACTCCTCGGAAACATCTGCAAATACAGCAAAACTTACTCATACCAACATGAAGAAAACATAACTCTTTCCTAAATAATGTTATTTATGTGCGTTATTGAAAAAAATAATTTTGATCCTTATTTATTAAAGACACATTTATCTGGTAATAATTTTTTTTAGGCTTATTGCATTCGGCACGTTGCGCGTTTGATAAATGGCGCGTTCAACACAGAGTGACTTGTATCAGTGTGACGTCACAGAAGGACAGTGTGTGAAAGGCATCAGTGGCATGTCCAGGGTTTTACATTTGTTAAAATGGGGTACACTACAGTATCTTTTCTGTACAAGTATTTATTATTTTTTTGGCATATTCGTGTTCACAAATATCATACAAAGTCCTATAAGAAGAAGAAATGCCAAATGATATAAATTGTGAAATTTGTTAAATTGAACACCCCCTTCAATATCCATTTCTGGACACGCCAATATACAAAAGCTGATTCCCGCCAAATTCAGTCCTTGTGTGACGTCAGATGGATACAAGTCACTCTGTGTTGAACGCGCCATTTATCAAACGCGCAACGTGCCGAATGCAAAAAGCCTTTTTTTTATTAGTTCTTGTTCATTTTGTAACTATTAAGCTGGGAGAAAATATACTCAATAATACAATTTGACAGTAGGGGTATATCAAAGGCATTCTTTGCTTCCAATTCAATGGGCAGCTCAATAACAAAATATATTAAATCCTAATTAAATCACGAAAAAAAACAAAATGTGACAAGTGTTCATTTTTGACAAATTAAGTTCGAGCAGGAATTGCAAATGCAAATGTAAATATGACTCGAATTCTTTGACAAAATCTCTAAGGCCAAGTCTGAGATTTTCCAATACTTTGCTGACTGCATGCTGGGTCACACACTACAATTTGATTTTCACCCATTCCAATCTTGATACAAAAACAACATCAAGTGGCAGAGGAGCCTTAAGATGGCAACCTAATGATACGGGTGATAATACAGTGACAATCCATAGACTCACAGTCTATTGAATTAAAACCTCAATCACCCAGACCTGAAGGCAGAACAAAAACAAGTAAAAATAATGTTCAAATATAATCTGAATATGGATATCTGCAAATAATATTTAGAATCAAATTCTTTTAATCACCAGATGGCAGCACAAGTTCAGTTGTGAGTCAGGGAGTCAGACATGATGTCATTCTGAACGTCCCTTGATCTTTTGACAGACATTATATAATGGGACATTTTTCTGATAACAGATTTGTGTACGGTAAAATATCTGCTGATTAATAAATCACACAGTAAAATAAATCATATGTTTAAAATCAGACAAATCAAAGCTTAAATCTGGCAAATCTATATTTCATGTAGAAAGACTTGTTGAACATGCAACACAAGCCAGTTGGTACTAAAATAGAGCTAAAGATGTTTGAAAATAAATACTTGCAAGGATGGAAATAGTATATATGTTATAAAGTCATCATTAAGGATAATACATTTAAAGTATATATTGAAGCACCAGAATGGAGTGGGTGAAAGGTGAATGAGAGTGGCAGATATACTAGTGACCAAGAAATAAAATAGGAAAGGTCAAATATACATGCTACCAGAATAAACAAAATGTGAACGGAAAAAAATGCTTTTCAAGAGGCAGATATGTAAGCTACCAGGATGTATTGTAAGAAAATGTGATTGAGGTCAGCAGTGCCTGAGGTGACTGAAGAACCAACTCTTCTCAAAAAGGCAGCTATATGTGTTAGCAGGGTGTAGTTTGGAAGGTGACTGAAGAACCAGTTCTCCTCAAAGGGGCTATTATATATGTTAGCATGGTAAAGTGTGGATGGTGTCTAAAGAACCAACTCTTCTCAAAGTGGCAGCTATATGGGCTAAAAGGTGTTATGTATAAATGATTGTTGAAATTACATATTCTGCTCCAAGGGAGATTCCTCACTGAGAAGATACCAGGGTTGAGTATAGATGGGGAGTAATTATGTAACAGCCATGAGGACTACCAACCTGGACTTGTGATCCATGATAAACTGGCGTGAATGTGACAGAGAGTGCAGATCACTTCCCTAAGCTGAGCAGTCTGAGATGTTTGCCCCAAAAATGATTCAAAAAAGTCAAAATGACCTTGGATCATAAGAAAACTTCTCATACTCAAAATCTAAAAACTTATCATACTCAAAATCTAAATTGATTGTGCTTATGTGAAAAATAAATCAAAAATTGTTTCAGACTTTTTAAGATGTTTTAAATTCAGGCAAATTAGAAAAAAACCGGGTGAAAGCATGACCTCCTTGGCAGAGTTAACCACCGCTTCTCCCTCTCTCCACGAGAGACTGTGGAGCATCCATATTCCACCAAATACACTGCACTGACAGGAAGAACTGCATAAATCAGATGTTGGCTGGAAATAAATCAATTGGAACCACATTTTATCAGAAGAAAGGAAGGACTGAACTCACTTTGTATTTGTTTGTAGAAGTGTTCCAGCAATGTGACCAAGTCTTCCTTACATCGGTGCAATACTGAAACATAAACAAACCTCAATTATACTGGTGTATACCAACAACTTACATAACAATTAGCAACTTTTCTTTAAATTTTGTTTTTAAAGCCCAAAAAACAGTAATTTTAACAGAATCTAATAACACGTTTGGCAAATTCTTAATATATTTCCATAAAGTATATACTATCTGTTTTTTGTGACAATTATATTTCCATAAGGAAGCCTAAGTATAAAAAGTGACAAAATTTGCAAAAGATTTTTTTTACATGTATTAGCAGTTTTCGCAACTCAGCCCCCAAACAAAGATATTGTGAGCATGTGAGTAGTGGGTAGGAGGAGGCACGCGACCCAGAGCACGTCGACTGGTCATCCGGTATGCAGCCAGCCCGCTCAGTAATTGGCCTGCTTGTTATACCTTCACAGCCTCGGCCCTGTCTCTCCTCCCTTCATCCCGCCACAAATTTGCAGCCTTTCACTCGGCCAATGAATCTCTGTGTGCACATATTTGCCTTTCTAACCAGTCTGACCCCGGGTATCATCATGGCTGTTCTCTCTAAGGGCTCACCTATCCACTCCGACTGACCCTAAATTGAACCCGCTTCTTTGACATACTGACACCGAAATTTTTCGATTCATGCACTCCTTATCGCAACACTTTGATCACTAAAACCTTTTTTCAAATATGCCATTCTATAATGACCAAAAATAAACTGTCTGCACTTTTGATGAAACCTTAAAAAGAAGCACGATCTTATATCATCACATACCATGGCTCATCTGCATGCATATGACTGCCACTGCTGTCACACAACAAAGTCACCTTTCAAATGTTTCTTTGGTATATGATAGTAAAAAAAAAACATTTATAAATATATCTCATTGTGTAAGGTAAGAGTCTTAAAAACAATGCAGTGGAAGTATATAACATTGCAAGAGGTTGAATAAATAAAGGGTTAACAGCCATATATCTACGCAGCAGCGAAGGTCATGTACATATGTGTCAAATGAGGAGAAAAAGCATCCTGCAAAGTACATGGCTATCATTCACTTAACTATTCTAGTCCCAACTGCTCCATGAATATTTCAATTCCAGTCCAGGGGATAATATTGACCTCACTTCTTCTGGCAAGGTTCATAAATCTCTCATAATCTCCTCCAAGGAGAGATAATCTCTAATCTTTACAAACAGCTTTACTTTACTCATTCCTCATGACAGTGTTACTATGTCATATGCTGAGAATTAGATTACTTTTCACCAATTAGGCTCCAGAGTGTCCAGGTATGTGTTGCCATGGACGGACGAAGCAGATATGTTCAAAAATAGCTATGTAAAACATGCTTCTCGGCACGGCCCATTTTTCAACATGTAACTCCGAAGAGTCGTTCACACCCATTGTGATGTTAATACAACAGCCCTATATAGTTTGGCTTTTTTATGCTCTATTTTATGAAAAAAATGAGGATAAAGCCAAGAATGAATGAATTATTCAGAGAAAATGAGATCATAAACCATCTTACCGCCATGGATATAGCGACAGGATTAATTGGGCGTCAACTTGCATCGTCAGTTTATTATAAACAGAGGTGCCACGGGCGCAGCTATAGCTCGGGGCATACAAATATTATAGTCATAATTAAACCTATTTTTCTTAGGGCTTATATAGCGTGGAAGCTATGTTAGGATCTGCATCACAAAAAGTTTGGAATGAAGCAAGTTGATGATGATGTTCTCATGTAGATACAAGATTCTCATATTTATAATTAGAAATGGAAATTCATTTAAAAGATGTACATTTCACCGACTCAGAATCCACTAAGAAAACATGATAAATGCACTGAAAAATGCAATAATATTTGAGCTGTTTATTCTTATGGAAGATATTTTCCACATACTGTATGTACATAGAAGGACCACTCATGTTGTATGCTATGTAGTTGATCTTTTAAGGAAAGATCAATATTTTAAATGCCAAAAACTGCAATAAAATAAAAACAAATCGCCACACAACAGTTTTATCTTTAAATATTTATTTTTAACAAAAATGTTGCGATTCTCTTGCCAGTACTGGCTGCATTTTTCCAAATTGATTAAGCCTTTCAAAAAGGGAAGCGAACAAGATTGATAGATTGTTCTATAAAAATACTAATCACAATGCCATTGAATAGTGATATGTTTTTGATGAATGAAGACAGTAACTCAATTAATGAGTTTTCATGACAGTTCAAATAAATAATCTCTTCTATAGATATTCTGAAGTGCCCAAGATAGTAAGTTTTTTATATTAAGTTATTTATTATCAAATAAAGCGGCAAAGAGCATAAAATATTTATTGAAAACCTTTCACAGTGGAAGGTCCACAATGGAAGGTAGTGTATATATATATATATATATATATATATATATATATACTTTATATATATATATATATATATATATATATATATATATATATATATACTTTATATATTTTTATATATGTACACCACTAATATTTTGGCCATTTTTGTAAACATTAAACAAGAGCGTTAAGGAGATAAAGAAGAAGATAATGGGACATAAGCTTTGTAATGGGCCCTTATTCCCACGTCCTCTTTTATATTATAATTCCCCAGTTGCTATTAGTCCCGGCAACAGAGGACATTCAAGCCCTGGAGTGATATTACTGGGATGTTACTAACCTTCAGGAACAAAAGGGTTACAACACATCTTGTCTGGACCCGAGCAGCAGATGCCTGTTGCTTTTGTGTATTCAAGGCAGAACCCATATTGTATTAGATGTAATTTAGTGGGCTGGTACCACAGAGGTGTGGAGCACATTCAACAGACCCAAGTAGCAGACTGGCGGCCGAATGGAAGCAGCCGCCCTACTGTATATACTGTAGTTGTTTCACAAATTGCCAGAGAGATTCTTTTGGTATTCTGTTGGCTTGCCCTCAATAGGGCCCAAATCTAAAAAATCCCCGACAATGGGGTTCTGTCAGTTTGAAAGTTGGCCCAAGTGGAGATGCGCTAATCCTCCGTCAGAACCCCTTATTGTGCTAATCCCCGTCAGAGCCTCTCAGTGGTCATTCTGTCCACTTGGGTGGCCACAACGGCCCGTAAATCGTCTCCTGATGGGACCGTGCTGACAGACAGATGGACTCGACCTTCTGGGGCAATGCATGTTCCAAGCAGCCTCATACTTATATCATCTGATGGTCAGATGGTGAGCCTCGGAGCATGCTGGGAGGAAGGGCTGTGAATACTGATGATCCAGCAGCAACAGAGACTAGTTACAAAGTCTGAGGTCCAGACCTGTTTATAGGTCCTGCCAATCACAGTGTTACAGCATGCTGTTTGTCTGAGGTCCAGACCTGTTTATAAGTCCTGCCAATCACAGTGTTACAGCATGCTGTTTGTCTGAGGTCCAGACCTGTTTATAGGTCCTGCCAATCACTGTGTTACAGCATGCTGTTTGTCTGAGGTCCAGACCTGTTTATAGGTCCTGCCAATCACTGTGTTACAACATGCTGTTTGTCTGAGGTCCAGACCTGTTTATAAGTCCTGCCAATCACAGTGTTACAGCATGCTGTTTGTCTGAGGTCCAGACCTGTTTATAGGTCCTGCCAATCACTGTGTTACAGCATGCTGTTTGTCTGAGGTCCAGACCTGTTTATAAGTCCTGCCAATCACAGTGTTACAGCATGCTGTTTGTCTGAGGTCCAGACCTGTTTATAGGTCCTGCCAATCACTGTGTTACAGCATGCTGTTTGTCTGAGGTCCAGGCCTGTTTATAAGTCCTGCCAATCACTGTGTTACAGCATGCTGTTTGTCTAAGGTCCAGGCCTGTGGCATGCCATTTGTCTGAGATTAATGCCCATTTTTACCATTCACATGTATAAGCAGCATGCGGAGGTCCCATAAAAATTCCAAAGTCCCATACAAGTTCATTGGACCAATGGTCCTGTTTTGGTTTGCAATATCAAACCCAATGTATGATACAGGCAGACAAGATCCCATCCTGGCAGCCTAGAACCACTATGGGACATTAAAATCATAAATCCCATCCAGGTAAAATGATCCGTGGTTCCATCCTAGCAATCAAAACAAAATATTCATTCTAGCAGACTGGACATAATGTTTCACAGCGGCAGATAACTATTTCATCCGTCCACACAAACAGACCTAACGGGCAATCAAGGAATGTAACCTCTAACCTAAACTCATATTCTTCTAATCATGAAGGGTTCATCGTATGATAAAATATCATCCTCTCTGAATATGTAGAAAGTCTGAGATCACTTTGCCTTGGCTTCTGTTGTGTTGTGGAAACAATCATTCCGAGAAGTAAATGCAAATTCATGGACATGCACATAGTGTTTTTTCGGACCAACTGATCAAACAGATGGGTCGTTGACCATGTAGCCGAGTTGCATAAATGTCTAGGTACCCCAGACATATAACAACACAAAGAAATTATGTATCAACCACATGGCAAACATTACTTACATCAGAATATTGGTACTGCTCCAGTACACCCCTACGCATGCACACACGGCACTTGGCTTGATTGGGTGCGTCTGATGTGTGGCTTTATTGTCCGAAATTGCCTTAAATGCAAATATGTAGATGTCTAATGTCAGTAAGAGCAGCCCTATCTTGTTTGAGGATGCAGCCACCGGAGGCATACAAGTCAAACACAAACCCTTGCAAAAGAACGTAGTACCCTAATTTCCTTCTGATTTTCTTATGACATGATAATGAGCTGTTGATCAGTTTCAAGCATGGAAACAGAGCCTCGGTACAACATCCAAAATAGACACACGAGCTGCACGTTTGATCTGGGTTTATTAGGGAGAATGAGGTAGCCGTGTTTGTCTGATGTCCTTCTCGATGCACTGACCTTTTAGCTGCTAGGTCCCTAGCCTGCTTGTGGGTCTATCCGTATTCATGCCACCTGCCCGGGAGCATCTCTGGGGCCTCGTCACGCATTCGCCACTACCTCAGCTCTACCCATGCCTCAGCGAGCTGCTAATACCTACATACCATGAGTCACAATCTATCCCACTACCTCCAGGTGAACGCATTCATCTCAATTTGCTCATAAAACGATACAATATCAGGCCATAAATAATTTTTAATTGGTTTTTTTGGAATAAGTATGAAATTATTTATCATATGCTTAGTTTCAAATACAATTCATTTCTAGTGGTATCCCTCTATAGCTTAAGTAATAGCTTAAAAATAATAGCTTGAATCAAAACCAATTATAGCTTAAATGCCTAAAACAATCCATGTTTCCTAAGTAATTAATTACAGGTTAAATGAAGCATCAATAATTTACAAAGTACTGAAGTACAATTATATCTATTCAGATATCATTCACATTTCTCCAGGTTTATACACTTTCAGTATTTTCTCCACAAGAATCAGCTAATTCCTTGGAGTGATTGATGCAGGATCCAGAGTGAAGTAAATTGCTTGTAACTCTGTCAGCCACTCCTTCTCACTTCCATGTAAATACTAATTCCAACAACGCCTTCATTGTAAATGACAACCCAATCGAAAGCTTACCAACCACTTTCGCACCTTTTTTTTCTAAAAAACATAATCTATTCCATTATATATGATAGGTATGAAATCTCATAAGGGAGGGACTTAGGAAAAAAAACCTTCACTACCTTCTCTTAAATCTTTTCTCTCACAACTATGGAAAATGGAGCATTTGTGAGTTTGATGAAATTTACAATGAACACATACTCCAGGAAACTGGAGTGGGACAAGTTAGAGATAATTCAATGTTTGTAAACTTTATAAGAACCTTTCCAGATAGAGTTATTCTACCATTTTTTTCAACAACATTTTTTTCTGAACAGATTCATTTACCAATAAAATCTAGTTAAAAGGGTGTAAAAAAAGTAACTGGATGCGCCTTCAAGCCTGGCAAATACTCCACCACAGAAAACACAGAAACATAAAGATTGAAAAGGCAAAGTTGAAACTGGGCTGCAAAGCTAGTAGATAAAGACTTGAATGAGAAATGTGACCTGTGACTTCTATGAGTGCCGCAAACTTCCAATAACACTCCAAATATTCTCAGCAAAATACTAATCTTCCACTGACAGTGTCTTTGCCGAAATTAACAGTGTCATTCACTCACAGACTTCTGGGCTTTGAAATGTTAAGTAAATCAGGAAAATGGACTTCTGTTGACAAAGCATCAGAGCTCTTTCTGCCGCTTGAAGATTTTCAGGCAGCAACGCTTGGGATTAACACTACACTCTTCAGGGAAAGAGTCAAGAAAGTGGCTTCTGACGTGTCTTTATTATCAACAGCAAGTATTCTTTGGTCATTTCGTGATGTTTTGTGCAGCGGAGAAATGTTTCATAAGTTCTCTCCCAGGCTAGAATGGCCCAATAGAACTTTGAAATTGGATACTTGGGTAGTGAATGTGTCTGTTGGGGGCAAAAATGCAAGGGTCTATCAACTGGGAGAAAAAAACATAAATCTGTCTCTATCTGCGGGGACGAAAAGATAAATGTGTCTGAATGGCTGAGTGTACTGGGAGGAGGCATTCATATTCAAGGTATTGTTCAGCCAAAATTGATAATGCAGCATATGGCCTTATAGTGATAACAGCTTTATTTAAGATTGAAGTATTCCATGACAGAGTGCCCAATAATGTCTTTATCAAACACCCAGATTTATGAAATTTATTTGAAGTTTTACACTTTGAAAGCATTTATGAGTTTATCAAATAAATTCCAAAGAAACTGTAACTCTGTAACCCTTTATGTAAAGGATTAATGCAGGCTATTGACAATAACATATACATATATATCAAGCAATGCATATAATTATCATTGTCCTTTATTGCACGATGTTTAAATTTGTTACTCAATATTTCGGCATGTCGTGTCAGACATTCCATGAACATGACAACCTTTCAAACCCACAATGCAATGGATAAAGTGAGACAGGAAGTGACAATTCTTGCAAACCCACAATGCAATGGATAAGGTCAAACAGGAAGTAACAACCTTTCAATCCCAAAATGCAATGGATAAAGTGAGACAGGTTGTGGCGATACTTCAATCCCATTATGTAATGGATAAAGTTAAATAGGAAGTGACAACCTTTCATTCCCACAATGCAATGGATAAGGTCAAACAGGAAGGGACAGTCTATCAAATCCACACACTGTCCACCAGAGGCACACGCAAACTATTACCTCTGGCCAACCCAGATTAATATTCCTCCGGTACTACTTTTACTGGCCATGTGCTCAAGAACTGTCAGTGTGTTGTAAATGTGATTGACGTATTAACATCTCTTAATATCAAATATGAAGTTGCCTTGAGATGTATTTGAGTTCATTTGTTAACATTTGAACATTTTTTGTTGGTTATATTGACCAAAAGTATAAAAGATTATGAGAATTCAAATTGTAAACAAAGCGGCCATCTTTGTTGTGGTTCCGCCTTATCACTACCCCAGGAAATGGCTCCTCCGGTTGAGAAAGTAGTTCCAAGTTTTATTTCTTGTAAAAGTTGTTTCTACATGCACAAAATTTTGTATTAAGGGTGAAATATATCATAATATACCAATCTGAGTACAATTTAAGAAAAAAAATAAGTAAGATGGACAATTACATAAAAATTGGTGGATGTGCTGAACCAGCACAAAAAGGCACCTTGTACAGAGGTGATAGGTTCACCACGTCGCCCTCTGGTGGAGTTTGTCAAATCCACAATGCAATCAATAAGATAAAACAGGAAGTAACAATCTTTCAAACCTAGAATGCAATGGATATGGTGAGACAGGGAGTTACTGAGCACTGAGACTTATAAAGGGCAGATGTGTGCAGACTGACATGATATTCACCTCTTTATCGCCCCACCAAATTACATAGCATGCAATATCTGTGACATAACGTGGTGGTGTATAAACACCCACACGGTCATAATATAAACACTCTGCACACAAGTCTGGGGAGTTTCCGTCCCTTCTGGACCAACATGGACAAATCTATTTCTTGTTATTGGTCATCTGACTCATTCTGTGACAACATCACTTGAAGCAACATATGCTCCCCGCGCTGATAATTATCGCAATCACGTACACCTTGTTACAGTAAATCATCAAAGTAAATAAGAAAGAAACACTCAACATGCACTGGCTATCATAAATATAGAGATATCATGCCAAAGGTCAAAATTCAGTTCTGTAAAAATGTCATTGACCTTTAAACTGTATGATATGGAGATCAATATAAAATATGTAATATTTCTGTCCATTTAGAACATGACTCATCGGGATACAGATATTGTAACCCAAATATATGTATTAGTGAGATATTATATAATTTCTCAATTTCTCAGTAATGATATTAATACCAGACTTAATATTTTAAATTGACAAAATACATTGTCCATAAAATATCAAAAGAAAAAAAATGAAATGTCAGATAAAATAAAAAATTAAATGTCAGATAAGATAATAGTTGTTCTGATTTTTTATATTTGAATGTAGTAATAATTCTATATTTCAGGGAAAAATTAAAATCTCTTAATATGTAGAAGAACAATATCCAGCCACTTTACCAATTCAAGTGAGTGGAATGCCATATGATAAAATCAATTTGTGTTACTCCAGTTCAGCAAAATGATGGCCAATATGATAATAAAGTATTGCTCGATTCAATGCATGCCAACCTCAATTACAAACTTTAGACACAAAATAATAAGATGTCTTAAATGTCAACCTAAATGGGTAACTACAGTATCAACCTAAATAGTAATCTCAAATATCAACCCAAAAGGTCAATTTGGAGAACTTTATTTGAAATGAAGCAATATACTAACAACAAATATCAACCTAAATCGCCAAGCTCAGAACATAACAATAATAGAGAACAAAGTTTTGAATTATATTTCAATTTTACTCAAAGTACTTTTTTATTTTTTTATTATGTTAATAAATCAAAGAGCTGAAACTGTTGATGTATTTCCAGAAAATGAAACTCTGTAAGGCTAATAATTATTTGGTTACATAATAAATGTGTGTTTGATAAAGGCAATTTTCTGACTGTTTGTTGCTGATGACCTTGGTGACTCAGCTGCCATAAATCTTCAACAGTCAGGCAACATGTTACTACCTGATCCCAGCACCCCATGCTCCACGTGCTTGAATCACAAGTATTTCAATAAAAGTCAGTAATTGCTAAAGAACTTTTTTTCATAAAAGCTGAGCACCTTATGCTTCACACATGCTAGAAACAGAAGTATTTCAATAAAAGTCACCAAATATTTGAGGATTTTTTTCATCAAAGAATCAGGATAATGATGTTCAGAGCCTTAAAGACACAAAATTATCTCACTCTTCAAGCTTCGAACTGTTGATGAGCAGAGTAGAATTTGTATTTGCTGATGTCACCATGATTTAGCTACATAGTTCTGACCACCATTGACAACAAAATGGTCGGTAACAAAGGCTCTGAGGCCATTTCAGAGCTAACTCATCCGCCACAAAGAGCTGTGTGACCATTTATGGGTATTGCCATTTCTACTAAAAGGCTGGTCCAATCATATGGGCCTGTCCCATGCACAAATGCACTCACTTTAAAACTTTAAAACCCCAATCATCAGTGAGATATACAATTTGATCGAACTTTTCACATTATCCCTCTCAATTTGTGTTTGGTTCTGAAAAATAACTGATGACATCACATTTCAATAAACATCTACTTCAAATCAACATATATAAAGTCACAATCTGAAACTTTCACACTTAATGTCAGTCATTTTCCCGATTGCAGTAAATAGTCTGATATTAAGAATACACCTATACGTGTTATGTTGTTTTAGTTTTTTCCCTTTTTTGGCCCGGAGAAAGTTTATGGGGGAGCAGAGCATTCATTTACTCTGCCATTGATGAGAGCGCTCACGCAGCAAAGACACACAAACATAAATGGCCAGGTTGTTTCCCCCCTGGGACCGGCTAACAGGACATTAACCCTTAATACTCTATACATCAAAACTGACCAGTCTCCTAGTCGTAATTTGATCAAATATTCCTCCTTTCAGCTGTGCACATAAAACTGATTTATTGAGATTAGTAACCCAGAACCCAAAAACTTGGACTGAGATTTCAGATAGAAAAAAACCCCACGGAAACTGGATTTTTTTCTCATATTAAGATCAACTTGGCTGGGTGAGTTTTTTGTATCCTTTCTAAAGGTCAAGTGATGAAGTCATTACCATTTAAAAAATAATGTTATAGTTTATAAAGAGCAAAACATCGCAACTGCATTTAGATAGTATGCTGAGCGAGTTAAGGTGATTCAGCCCTGCATCTGGCAGGAAACTTGACTGGTAAGGTGCATTAAGCTTGTATCTAGTCCCGGGGGAGGCATGGCAATGTCACATGACGTCCAATGACAACCACAGACCCAGCATGACCAAATAAATATTAGAACATGCTTTCAACCAAACAAAATAGACAGTTGCAGCCAAATATCTATTTGGTCGTACCTGAATGTGACCAAAAAAGTTCACACAGGTCATTGCATGATAATACAGTGCAATCCACCTTGTTTGTGTGAACAAATTAATGTTTGTCTCTGACGAAAGAAAACATCTTGGTGTGTACTTATCTGGGTATCTAAAAGTCTTTGCAATACATTCTGTTTTTAATCTTTGCATAGTATCTTCTAAAATACTCTCAACATATATTATGATTTGTTTATTTGAGTATTTAAAAGTCTTTGCAATACATTTTGGTTTTAAACATAGTATCTTATAAAATACTCTTATAAAATCTTTTTGATTTTTTTATGATTTTCAATAGACAAACACATTGCAAAGTTTGTCACTGAGTAATATTTGCAGACTTGACTTGAGGCTAGTATACGGCTGTGGATTGAGATGTTTTTTCTACGCTGGCAGTTCTCATCCCAACCCTCCCCTACACCAGTCTCCTCTTTTTACCAAGGTTCAATAACATGTCAATAGCAGAGCCTGAAATAAAATCTGTTTCAATGTGATGGATCGAAGCAAAGCAAAGTGCAAAACAAGGGTCATGGTTTATGTTTTCCCCTTGAGAAGATCTGACCATTTATAACAAGCACATTACGAAAGGTGAGATTGCGATTTGTAGGAAGGTTCTGTGTAAACAAACCTTTCTCAACCTTCAACACTTCCTCTGCACCTTTTCCAACCTTTTAACCCGCTACTTTTCCTCTTACTGATTTAGCCTCGTGGGACAAGGCCACACCCATAAATCTTAGCCCCGCCTTCCTCCATGACAGCAGCCAATAGAAAATCAATATGGCCGCTATGTCGCCATGGCAGCATGAGTCTGGCGGGACATTACATTACACTCTAATGTCTTACTCTTATTTTTTCATGTTTCTATTCGGTGAGGCTTTTGAGTGTATGGGCAATATTGTAAGTTCTTGATCCGTGATTCACATCATGAAACACTTTACTGCAACACTAACAGACCACACAAAAGGCCTGCAGATAAACCCATCTACTTCATCACACAGATCAACTTCTCCCTTTACACAAATATACATATTTCCTAAACATAATATTGTAGAATCTAACATTTTTATACCAAAAACTGCATTCTGTCTGGACAATTTTATTTTCATATATTAAGAAGAATGAAGTTAGACAATTAACCTTTAAAATAATATGCATTACTTTGGCTCAAGAAATATAACATTCTGAAGAATTTCATTAACCTGAATTTTTTTTTAAACGAGCAAATTCTTGTTGAAATTGTCTTCTTCAGTGTGTTGTGCTGAGCTTGTTTTGGTTGTTTTATCGGGGTGAGGGATAGCAGGTGAGAAGATGTGCCCTGATGAGCGATAATGTGTCCTGATGAGCAATTATACCTCATCAGAGAACTGCTCACAATGTCCTCCCGGCAACACTTGACGACCTTTCTCATCCTCATCACATATTTTCTGTGCTAATTATGACGATCTGTCATGCTTCTTTCATGACCTGTCAGGGTCACACACGACCCCATTGACCTTTAAACCTTCACATGACCTTTGTCACCACAATATGACCTTTGTCACCTTGGCATGTTGTGGTGATGAGCATGGACATTGATCTTTCGGGCTGTGAAGATGAGGCCCTCCGTCCCATACATGTGCTGCCCTCTACCAAGCCCCTTATATCACACACAATGAGAATTTAATCTTTCATGATATTGGCTTGATCAAAGAAAATTATGAATTGCATCATGCCATTGTTGTGTAAAGATCAAGCCTGTTTCTACCTTTATTTCTTTGTTACGGCAGCTATCATGACCCAGTGAGTTCAGGTTTGTCCGTTATTGTGTGTACACAACATGATTAGGACATGCAGATTGCCATAGAAAATTCAGAACATTCTGATTTACAGCATCAACCCACTTACCCATTTTTTTTCTATCTTATCTGGTTCTGCAGGCTGATACAAAGACACAGTACGTGCTGTTCTGAGCTGGATTGGACAAAGCAAAAAACTGTGTCACAGTATGGATAGGATGGAGCCCAACTTAATATGGGTGATTACCATCTCTTTAATGACATTGTTGGCTGCTTTCCATCAGATGACCTGGAAGCCTTGTTTGTGTCTGCAAATGTCCTATGATGATTTTGTTTGATTGTTTGTTCAGGGATTTACATCACTTTCACCACTATTTCAATTATTTCATGATAAGACCTACTTGTTTCAATTATAAGCATTTGCGGAAGCTTCTCCTAGTTTCTGTACTTGCCACATTGTAAGCCACGTTTCTTGCATGTGTTTTTTTGTTTGTTTTGAGTTTTACATCACTTTCAATGTAACATCATTTATCTCATGACAAGACTTACTTGTTGCTGCCTCACCGAATTGTCATTGACATAACAACCCACCCAGTCACAGATTTTCAAGGACAACAGGTTAGTTATTCAGGCAGGGGCCTCAGCTCATGTGAGAAATTGTAACATGAATTCAATCACAGCATGGCTGGGATCGAACCCAAGACCTCCGGATCATCACAGAGAAACTAGTGCTTATAAGCTTACACTGTAACCAACTGCACCAAGACCCATGGCCTCCTATACATATATCGTCTACATCTAAGGACTAGAGTAATATTCTCACAATGATGTATTGGTTCTACCTTTCTTGAGGCCCATCCTTCATGTATATGATTGTTTTCTCTCTTTTGGCCAACTTATCTTGCTATTTAAGCCTTATTATAGGAATTGATGGTTACTCTCTGTCTGATGTTAATTACCCTCTTTCTCACTACCTTGATGATTACCCTCTTGATATATAGGGTCAGATGGTTATTCTGAATAATGAAAATTACCCTCCCTCTCATGACCTTGATGGTTACCCTCTCTCTATTTCTGTCCTAATATAATTACCCTCTCTCTAATGACCAGACCTTTCATGTCTTAATCAGGACAGCATTACATGGCAAATATGTACTAATCAATCTCTCACCATTCCCATAGCAACTTCAGGCCATTTCTTGTCTTTAGCTCTCACCCCACACAGGCCCTTTATTGGACCAGTAAATCCCTATCAGTCCTTTCCCAATTAATGTTAACTAGGTGTAATCACTCTTTTTACATTTCCCGACACTGCCAATTTTTCATTCTTTCAGTACACTGGAGCACAGAGAGGAAATTGTCAGATAATGTTCATTACGTGCCTCCAGCTAGAGTGGTAAGTCCAAAATAATTTCACAAATTTGATATTGTTCAACTCAGATTAAGATCAAAATAAATTGCCGGGTGAACTTAAGTTGCAAACTATTGCATGATGTAGAGCATTCTGGGGCAGACGCAAAATGTAACTTTGCCGATTCAGGATGCCTCCTGTAAATCACATGAAAGATGTAAAAGCTGGTATTTGGGGGGCATAACAATGATATAACATCGCCGGCCAATCTCAAATCATCAACCAAATTCTGCACAAATTACTGATATCGGCACTGGTACAAGATATAAACCACGATTCCGTCATACTTGTTTCTATCCTGCCAATGAAACATGGCCATTTTGGTCGCTATAACAACGAGATGAGATATGGTTATGGGCCGAGCTATTCTCCTTGCCTCAGGCCAGACTGACACCAGGACAAATCTCAGGCAGTGATTTAATATACAGTCCAAATGTGTGTGAAGTCTGGACCCTGTTACTTCCCACATCTATCACAGTGATATCCCACTTATCAGACAAGATGCAGATTTATGCTACAAGCACGCTGACACCATTACCCGTGTTCCGACCCTCCTCCGTACCTTGGTATTGAACGCTTCCTTCTGGATATCAAATGTGCCAATATATATATAGATAAATGATAAGTTCTAGTGCAGCAAATACAAATAATTATATCACAACATGTATATTTGAATATGCTTGTAAATACAAATAAGTGCCTTGGTGATTCTATAGACATGTATTTGAAAATAAAACATTTTCAGTGCCAGCAATTATGAAGAAAGTATATTAATCCGTGCCGTCAGGTGGCGCAACTAACAATGCACCCTATCTCTGCTAAATTTTTGTATATTGTGATGCAACCCTTTAAAGCATTTAGCAAAATTTGCAACCCTGAAGAATTATATTAATAGTATTCTGCACTTGATTCTATCAAATTTTCCCATTTGAGTTTGTCAGATTGACTGCATGTTCAATAAATCAGAAGAACATTATTTTCAAGTAATCAAAAAACAATCCTTTTCTAATCCTGTAAAAATCTTTTTAATAAAGAAGTGATATTATTCAATGTTTGCATTTCAATAAAACATAATCAATCCTACTATGAACCAAGGCTGTGAGAATTTCAATTAAACAAAGTATCCCACATAATGCTAGCACTTCTTTCCAGAATGCAAAGAAACATAACATGGAGTTGAAAAAGGTAAAACTAGATTTCTCAGTGAGCGTAAATCATTGTTATCATCAAATTCATCAGCCATAAATCACCATGGCCTTCACAAATAAGATGTGATAAAACTCAAAGACTAACTAACAAATTATCGGAGAAATCTTGGCAGAGGCATTTCTAATCTATTTGAAAGACCATGAAATCTTATTGGGATAAGACAATCTGCAATGCCAATGTACTGAAATAGGTTGGTGATTCAAACTGTGATAATTTCCTTGCTGTCTGATCTGAGTGAAATCTTTTTCTCTGAATCAGGAAGAAGGGATGGTCTTAAATACCCTGGAGAGCAGCATTCGCATTGTTATGGTAAAGGATCTGACATCCTTCACAGGAGCAGTGCAAATGGGCTTGTTTGAATATATTACTGCCAAAGAAATCTGCAGAATTCCAATAAAAACGGGCCGCAAATGTTTGTTATCGGTGGCCCAGAAATGTTTAATATGGATTAAAAATCTTTCAGTCAGTCCTTTCTCTTTTTATTCAATTTTGATCCCAAACTGCATTGCATATACAATTTTAAGTATTGAGATGTACTGAAGGGTTGTAAATTTTGATTGGGAGGTAAGATTTTGAATGTCATTCCTAAGCGTTGTGACAAGGCAACATATGCGAGCAAAGACGAGTTTGATACAAGCAGCCATCACAAGAATGGATCAAAGCATATTTTATTGCCATACTCAAAGTGGGAACATCGGCAAGATGGTCGTAAAAAGCTATCAAGAAGGGAGACACCCTTTTCTCGCCAATATGCACCTCTGCCACCAACATCATGTCTTGCTTTACAGATTGGTCCGTCATGGCATATTTCTGCCATTTTTTGCCTTTATGGAGATCTATGAAGTCTTATCCGTGTGAGTGGAGGTCAGACTTTTTACTGCAACAAGTGAGAATCCATGCAGGGACATAGAGATCCACTACCATTGTGTGAGAAGATGGTTAGCCCCTCCACCGTCAGCCATGAAATATACAACCATAATTGTGTCACTTCTGCTCCACATTCCTAAAATGTTCATCACATTTATTTTCAATAAAAGTTCTTTGATATGACATTTTCTTCAACATTCCTTGAAATTTCTTGCAAATTATTTTTGATAAAAAATAATTTCGGGCCAAAATGTGACTCATAATTACTTTCCTCGTGGCAGTCAGGGAGTTCTGTAAGATGTATGGTTGTGAGCCAATAGGGAGGTTCAGAGGAAGTGGCATTGACTGGAAGTAGCATTGCGGTGTAGCGAGATTGTTCTGCCAACCAACATTGTCCAAACTTTCCATCATACCACTATGACCACTGAGGAAAGCTGGGGCAGTCAAAAAAATCAGAAGTTGGGTGTTTGTGAATGGTGATGTTCAACAACAGTATTCCAAGCTAGATACTTATTTTCATTTAAAAAGCACATCTTTAAAAAAAGAGTAATTTAGCCAAATAAAAATTAATATTAGCCTGATTTAAGAAACAAAATAATAGAATTTTTTCATTAAAATAGTTCAAAATATTCAACACTGCGGCATTTTAATCTGGTGCCAATCAAGCTTCATTATCCGAATTGATTTTCAATACTTTTCACTTTAAATCTTTAACAATTTATTTTGCTTTAATATAAGTGTTTGAAAAAGAATCCTCATTTCCAGGCAAATCTTTAAATTGACTGACCTGAGGGGTTAAAAACATTATGATTTTAATGTGCTACAAATGTCGAATATGAAGCAGTAAATGTTTGAGAGGTACAAAATCCTCAAAGGCAAATGTTGAGAGTGATCCAGGGTGATTGTGAGTGTTACCTCATTTCCCCCAGTCTATCCCCACCCATCCCATGCTCACAGCCTGCCTCTGTGTTTGTGTAGGGTATTGGAAGTGGCCTGAGATATAGACTGTAAGACAAACAACTGTACAGGGGATACCCTCCCCGATACACAGTCAGCTAATGCTGGTGACCTGATGCTGGGATGGGTCTCGCAATCAAGTCAGCTCTCTTCATATTTCTATGGAAATCAAGGAAGATTCTTGATATCACTACACTGCATTTCATATATATAGAAAACAGTACTATATGATATAGAGTAGAAGTAGCCCTCCTTACCATTCATATTGTGAGGTTTATAACAATACAGCAATACCTCTATATAACAATCATTATGTTTTTACTACATTTGCGAATGAAATAAAATGTGTTCAGTCCTACTTGGAGGATTCTTTTATAATTCTAGGTGTGGGAGGGGAAAATAGTGATCTGGAGGATCCTTCTGTCTGGGTTAGGTGTGGGAAAATGGAAACATGGAGGATGCCTCTAACTTGGTGTGGGAGAGGAAAATGGAAACATGGAGGATGCCTCTAACTTAGTGTGGGAGAGGAAAATGGAAACATGGAGGATGCCTCTAACTTGGTGTGGGAGGGGAAAATGGAAACATGGAGGATGCCTCTAACTTGGTGTGGGAGAGGAAAATGGAAACATGGAGGATGCCTCTAACTTGGTGTGGGAGAGGAAAATGGAAACATGGAGGATGCCTCTAACTTAGTGTGGGAGGGGAAAATGGAAACATCAAGGATGCCTCTAACTTGGTGTGGGAGAGGAAAATGGAAACATGGAGGATGCCTCTAACTTAGTGTGGGAGAGGAAAATGGAAACATGGAGGATGCCTCTAACTTGGTGTGGGAGGGGAAAATGGAAACATGGAGGATGCCTCTAACTTGGTGTGGGAGGGGAAAATGGAAACATGGAGGATGCCTCTAACTTGGTGTGGGAGAGGAAAATGGAAACATGGAGGATGCCTCTAACTTGGTGTGGGAGAGGAAAATGGAAACATGGAGGATGCCTCTAACTTGGTGTGGGAGGGGAAAATGGAAACATCAAGGATGCCTCTATCTTGGTGTGGGAGAGGAAAATTGAAACATGGAGGATGCCTCTAACTTAGTGTGGGAGGGGAAAATGGAAACATGGAGGATGCCTCTAACTTGGTGTGGGAGAGGAAAATGGAAACATGGAGGATGCCTCTAACTTGGTGTGGGATGGGAAAACAGAGAAAGGTGCCTCTAGTTTGCACATTGAGGTGAGAGTAAGATAGATGCAGTCAGCTCCATTTTATTCCATTCCAGAGTTTCTTGCAGCTCCCCCGACACAGCTGTCAGCTCAGACTTGTTGCGGCCATGCACGAGACAAGGACAACTGCATTCAATCTACTTCTGTCCAGTAAGGTGTAAACAATGACTTTCATATATATTGTATTAGACCTGCATGTCCCCATATGCTCTCTTTGAAAGTCAGCAGTAAATTTGCTTTACTTAGAAATAAATTTAGGTATGGCTATTAGAAAACTAATTATTTTGAATGCATTTTCTAGTTCCTGACAAAAGTATTGTCTTTTCCATTCAGCTATATTATCCAGGTAATAAGCATGATAAAGGGCATTCACCAGTGAACGATATTCAGATACAGCTAGGTGAATGCATAATAAAATACAAATGTTAATGATTTCCATTAGCAAAACACTACGATAAAGAACAATAAAATGTTTATGGGTGTCGTGGGATGAGAAGCCGATCCCATATTTCCCAGCATGCACTGTGTTAATATTGCAACCTGAATAACGTTATCGGCAGTCTATCTACCTATATCTAATTCAAAACAACTGTCAGTAAAATAACCAAAAATAATCAATGTTGAAAACATAAAGGAATAAGGGCGGTTATTTTCAAATTTGAAAGTTAACACCAAAACTGTGTTTTACAGGATTTTTTGACGATGTTTAAAATATGGTCTGGAAGAGCTTTACTAAATCAACAGATGGTAATAGGGAAAAAAACCACAACAAGATGTATACTTTGCTTTCTGGCACAAAGTCCCTAGTAACAATCTGTAAGCATCTTACCATTGCATATTTTATAGAGAGAAACGGTTGGAGGGAGAACTTCCAATGTGCTGCGGCGGAGGCCATAAAACGGGAGATTTTACTGCACTCTGCGGCCGTATATGGAGGCCATACGGTTTGTTCTCATGCATGTGTTGCTTTTTGCCTAATAACACACCTTGGCATCCTGCAATTCTCTGCTATAGATAATGTTTGAAGTGTTATAGCTTTTCTCACACAGAGCAAGGCTACCCTCATCTGCGAAGCTCCCATTACCCATCGTCGTTCTTCCAACCACGTCCTTGAAATCATTTTGAGAAATTGTAAAGAAAGATTGAGTACATTGTTATTCTAGACAGGAGATAAGTCAGTTACACTACTTTGTAAGCACTCGAGCTGAAAAGGCAAAACCACCAGAAATCGGAATGGTTCTTTGCATTACAATTGAGTGTAACAGGAAGCGAAGCTTGGTTTCTTTCTTCCTGTTTAATTAAGCATGACTAACAGGACTGGTAAATCTCAAGTGTAGATATACATCAACGTATCCATCCTTCTGTACAAACACAAATTATAACATATGCTGCAATTAACTTAAAGATTTCTGGAAAATTTTGTTTACTGTAATTTGCTGTCTAAATTTAATGGCACTTCTAATTATAACGTACTCTCCAAATGTGGTTTCATGAAAGAATCTTCTGGCTTCTTGTTTACTTAGTCCAGCATAATAAATAAATAAGCAATTTTGATTAACATTTTCATTATTAGCATACTAGTTGGTTCTGTGTATACTCAAGTGTTGTGTCAAGGTCACATAATCCATTATCCACAAAGAAAACTCCGTCCATCTTCATATCTCGGACACTCGGCAGACGTTTTCCTAATGACAAGCTCACAGAAAGCCCATCACGATCCTCCGATGATGGGCCTGCCTTGCCAGACTTAATGAGAACTCTCCTCTGTGGGAGGTAATAAACTAGTCTGAGATGAAGACGTATCATAGCCGCCATCATACAGATCGGCCACCAGTGCTTTCACATCTGTCTTTTGAAAAGCTGGACAAATCATTCGTTATTTGGGAATGTCTTCCCAAATCTCATTAAAACCTAGAATTTATCAATAACCAATGTCAAGATTGCAGCCAAAGGAGAAATACATTCTATTTTTATCTACATATATAAATATTAGGCATTTGATTATTTTGATCCCCAAATTGAATTGGGAAAAGCAAAGAAAATGCATTACTCGGCCTAAACAGCTTACTTGGTTGAGCACTTGCCTTTTGAGACCCAGGGATACCCGGTTCAAATCCCAACCAGTTTCTATCAAGTACTATGAGCAGGCAATATCTGGAATTCATCCCATATAAATGTTACCATTTTATCAGATACAAACACATATGCAAAATTCAGGCAATTTTGAACACATTGAAATTTACCAATTTTTGAAATTGATACCGTTGTTTTATGATTGGTTTAATAAACAGTATACATGAAAAAATAGAGCCTGGAGTAATTCATAATCAAACCATAAATGGAAATTAGCATGAGCTTTCTGCATCACGTTGATTAAAAAAGTGACAGATTTCAATTATCAACCTGAACAATGTCAAACTATCTGTCTCTCATCACCTGAATATATCATCATAATGATATCATATGCATTATCATATTAAATATCATATTAAAATGCCTATTCTGTTCTCAGAACCCATCAATTTCAGATCTCTACATTAAGTGTGTTTATTCCACCAAATACACTGGAGATAATTTTCAATGTTCTTTCCTTTTAATGCTTTGTAGTGACCTAAATGGCAATAACAAAATGTATCACATCAAATTTGAATGTGTAAAAACTGCAGTGCAGGTGCAGGTGCAAGTCCAGGTGTAATTGTTTTCTTAAAGAACTGTGTCAATATCAATCATAAAATCCATTACTGTTTAATCCCATAAATGGCAAACACTAGACATTTTATTCAAAGTACATTTTTAATCCCAAACAACCTCCAGAATGTGTGTTCTTATTTTATTATTTTTTTACAGAAAAGTAAGCAATTTAGTTTAAGTGGTGATATTTTGCTCTTTTTTTTGTGGTAGCATCTGGCAGATTATGGCCATATGCAGCATGTAGAGTGGTCAGTTCCTATACATCTAGCCACCCCTGAGAGGGCCAACAGGGAAATATGTGTCCACATGCCATGGATTATTGATGTCTTCACATAACAATAAAGTATAATCTTAATGCTATCAGAACTTTGACCTTGGGCTGACCTTGTCTTACAAACCCACAGTATGTATGCATAATGAATAACTATTGTGACCACCATTTGATAATTTAGCGGTTTCTGACTTACAATTTTCAGGAACCAATTAATTTTTCAATTTCTTTTGGAGTTGATAGTATTAAATTATATATAATTAGCAGTGTTGCTTCATGTTCCAGAGTCACCCTAAACATTTCGCTCTGCATATGAACCCCTTCATACCATATCTGGACAGGCTATGGAGCTGCCATCACATGATACCCCAGGGGTCTCTGACATAGCACAATTAGACACCCCAGAGTTGATATATATAATACAGATATGCCAAGGAACATATTTCCTTTTTTACCCACTTCTGTTTTAATGAAATTATAAAATGACATATATTGATCATTTTGTTACTGATAAAAAAACACCCATCACCATTAATTAGAGTATTTAAAACATTTAGTGCCAAATGGTAATTTTATAGATCAATGCTTTAAGTGAAAAATCATTAATAATGTAACAAACAATTACAAAATGCACACATTTATATGATCCACATCAATTTGTCATTTATTAACTCTTACTTATTTTAATTGAAAGAGAAAACAGCCAAAACTCCCTCAATAGCTTATATCAAATCTTGCAAAGGATTTCAATTTGTAATTATATATCAAAACAAAGTTGAGATGCTTTATGTGAAAATTGTTCTTTTACAAAGCTTTCATGAATCCTCCAAGATACTCAACATTTTTCACTCATAAACAACACATTTATGCATAATTCAAAGTTTCATTTGGAAGTTAGAAATATGAAAATACTTGTTTTGAACAGTTTGTACATTTTCGATTGAAGCACTTCTTCAATGGGCTATAAATCTGACAAAGTGTTAATAAATAATTTCTTCTCAAAGTATCTTTTTGATAGAGAACAAGATTTCCTACGATAGAGGCTCGTGTATGTGTGTTGTTTCTCATATGAGTTGAGGCCCATGCCTGAAGTGTTAACCCATTGTCCTTGTAAATCTGTGACCGGGTGGATTGTCATGTCAAGGACCTGTGACATGACAATTCAGTGAGGCAGCACTAAATCTGCTACAAGTTGGTCTCATCATGAAATGACTGAAATAATATTGAAGGTAGGGTAAAACCACAGGCAAACAAAAAAGAACACATGCAAGAAATGTGGCTTACAATATGACAAGTACAGAAACAAGGAGAATCTTTGGTAAATTCTCCAGGGATCATAAAAGAGATGCTATCTACTGTGCCACACCTTCACTTGCACCTTCATCCAAACACTGAGGAAGTGGAGGACACACCCAAACCATATTCAACAGAATATCCTGGAACTCAATGGAATATACTGGAACTCAATGGAATATCCTGGAACTGATCCACCAAGACTCTTTCCTTCCAAGGTCCACAAATTTCCCCCAACACCAGGGATCTGTCTGGTGCTACAGGTTGCAAATTCAGGAAACTTCAATGAGCAAATAGTGGACTCTTTTGTTAGTGATTATCAAATTTTGTTCCCATCTCAGGGATCTCACTATTCCCTCTACCCTCTAAGGGATTAGTACATACCCAGGAACAACACTAGAGTAATTCATATCCATTTCCGTACACCCATTTATGATCGTTTCATCTCCCGTCAGACCCCCACTGCCCTACTCCACCTGCATGACCCCAGCATCTCCTTGGGTTCTAAGAACCCCCTGAGGAGCCTCAAGTCCTAGTTTTTTAGTCAAACTGACCCATGTGATGACCCTGCAGGTCAGTTAAGCCATCATTCCATTAAACAATATATTTGCCATAGTAGCTTCCAATCTGGATTATGATCATTTTGACCAATCAAAACAGATGTTACATATTGAATTTGGCACCAAATTGTTATCTTAATTCTCATTGGCTAATATTTGTTATCTTTTTCAAAATGGAAGCCTCCTTGACAACTCATTAATAGCTATTAGATTTTTTTTAAGTCACATAAAAATGGAAAATATTATGAGCCTAATGGAAAATAGGTAGAATTGGTCCCAAGAAAATAGAATATCTTGCCTACTAATAGTTAAGAATTCACTTTGAGAATAGAGAGAATGAGAAAAAAGTTCTTCCCCTCACTTCAGAAGCTATGCTATACATAGCTAAAAAAAACCACATTCTACATATCTACCTGTTTCTTTTCTTCTGCTACCAGATTATAATAGTGCCTAAGACATTCACAGACACACTTTCTGAGCTCGCCGGTTTTGTTTCCTCTGTCTCTGGACTATAGCAATATCTTTTACACTCAATCTTTCTTGATTTAACTGTGTTTTTATTCTGATACCAGAAAAGAATAACAATACCTTACTAACTGAAAAAAAACACATTCTATATATCTACCAGTTTCTTTTCTACTGCTACCAGATTATAATAGTAACTGAGATATTCACGGACACACCTCCTGGATTCACCTGGCCTGAAGTGTTTGCAGAACATGCTGCACATTCTCCTCGCACAGGAAACTTCACATTCTACTCCTCATTCTACATCTACTGCTAAAAAACACTAATGAAATGAGGCAATAATGAATTTATACTGATCTGCATTTCCTTCTCCTGTGTTTTTTTGTATGTTATGATGATGATTTATTGCAGGAACACATGACATTTTGCATAGTTTCGCATCCTGTAATTTATCATCAAAATTCAATACTGCCAAAATAAAGATATTAACTTTTGCCTTTTTTTGGAGTTGCAATAATTTTATTTCATTCAATATTTCAGGGAAAAATCCAAATGGTCTGAATGCATTATTGAATTATCTTGTGATTTCTATGTTTTTTGGAAAGTCAAATTGAGGTCAATAGGAAAAAACTTATGAGTGAAATATTTTTCATGAAATGGCAACTGTTAAAGCATATACACGTTATTCAGTCTCATGTCATAGCTTTGTACATGTAACTCCAAAATCTTCATTACACTATAAATAGAATCATCATTCACCTTAATATTGTGACTTATTTTGCATAATAATATAATGAACAATATTGTATTTTACCTTGTCAGTCTATGAAAATTGTTACCCATTTTATAGTAGTATCAAAATATGCCAAGAATGTTATGTCTTGTTTCTCTAAAATGAAACTTCCCGATGTCATGCCCTGAACCAAGACATCCAATTCTCATCTTGACTGTCTTCAATATCTATCATGTTGCATGACATTGGAACTGCATGACCTTGTGTTTTGTAGGAGGTTTCAGTTTCCCGGTTCAGCTTTGTCTGACAAAACACAGCCATGTTAGTTCCTCTTTCAAATCGAGATATATCACTGATGCACTCCCCAAGCAGCAGATTTTTCTGTCACATGTTCAATAACATGCATTGATGCTGCCTGGAGAGTGAGAGTCGCTAATGATGTATACTTTAGTTAAACCAATGTGACAAGTACAGGCTGTTCTCTATTGCACACCCCTTTCCATCATCATGGTTTCCGTAGTTACCCACGAGGTGACAGATCACCTGTCATCTTACCTTATTCCATAATGTACCCACCAAACATTACTTTTGCCAATCCTCTTACCTTATTCCAAACAATCCCATGGAATTCCCTATGTTTCCTTTTCTACCTCATTTTTGCACAAATATCACAATGAACAAACGGTTCTTCCCTCTCACATCACAAATTGGCAGCTTTTGAGATATTTAAAGGTGTCACATAGGATTAGATGTATTTCGTGAACCTGAGCTCTCGGATGGAGACTACCTCATAAATATAACAGCCAAAGTCTTCCAAATTCCTGTCCTCATCCACATTTCATTAGTTACCATAGCAACCAGCCAGTCTCCAGGGAAACTTGCACCTTCAGAGAGTTGTTTGTCTTCCTGTGTGTAACTCTTCTGTGTTTGAGACGTATAATGGCAACCGTGGGACTCCTGAGTGTAAATATGTGCCAACAATTTCTTGGTACTTCGGAGCCTGAAATATCAATATCCTTTACAAGGCATTTAATGTCATCCCTATCAAGAAGATTTTGCACACACTAATAGGTCAGAGAAACAGCCAATCAAAATACGACCACCAAAGTGTTTGAATGAAGGGGAAACGCTGAGACAAATGTGGAACCAGAAGATACAAAGAGTGACTACATGCACAGATATAAAATAAGAGAGTCCGACATTGATGGTATAAAGTAGCATAAGAAAGAGCTAACAAAGATTTAATAGGCCATGAAAAACAGGAGATAGAGGAGGTTTTGGAAAAATAAATGTGACCCAAGGCAGTGATTGAGGGCAAGTTGAAATCCTCGGCAGTGGTACAGATACCTCACAATAGTTAGTATATGCTATGCTCAGGTCATTTAGAAATTTCACTATCATGGACGCCAAGGCTTGTCAAACATAACAAGGAAATATAAAATTTAAAAATATTAAGTTAATGGATATAGATATTTTCAGGACAATTTAAGTATAAATGTTTCCCTTTTTTACACTCAAAAGTTTCAATTATAATTGTTATTTTAAATCTGACAAAGAAAAAATCATGGACACATTTACAGTGTAAACCTAGAAATCTGTAGTGAAATTTCAGGATGACTTTGAGAGCAGGCAGGAAAGGGCCATAACTGTAGCTTATCTGTAGCCTGAGTACTTGTGTGCAATAATCCTGGGCTGGGTTTGTGTTTTATTGTGTTAGCGGTGGCAGTCAGACAGTGGCAGGATTAGTCTGAGTCAGGCGAATAGATGGACGCATGGACAGACGCCCGACCCGCCGACGACCCACGCCGGAGACTTGTGGCTTGTCTGAATGTCTGGAAATCATGCAGACACACCTCTGACCCTTGTCTTAATCCTCGTGGAATATATCTGTTCTTGTATTGAATACAGATCTGCTGTTGTCACATTCCGCAAAATATCACATTCATATGTGACTGCACCTTGTTCAGACAGTCTCACCACCAAAAATAAATATTATTATACCGACAAAAATATTTTTAAAAAGTTTGCTGACGATGATTCATCTCATATAGCCTGACAAATATATTCATTCTTTATCATATTTAACCAGTAATATCCCAAATAGACATACCAGTCATTTATGGTCACTTTTATTTTGCAAAATAATTATCTATTTAGTAATTTAAGTTTGCCAGGAAAAATATGATATGTCAGATTTTGGACTTTTTTTCCATCAGAACTTTATATCATTAGTCTGTTCTTTGCTGCACAATATAAACTACGTGACTATATATATATCTAATAAGATCATTGCGCTTGATGTTTTTACAATGATGGAAACAAACATCAGCAATATTTGATATTATTGGCCTGTGAATCATCTGAGCTGTGCATTGTGGGTAAAAAAGGAAAATAGAACAATAAGCAATAACATTATAACATATCATATATATTTATATTTATGGTCATGTTTTTATTTTTCCACTTTGCATCTAGATCTGTTTTGTCTGAAGCCAAATTGGAAGAATTCTTTACTCTAAATATTATCAAATGAGGTCACATAATCTCAAACCATTTCTGTATTATCTAACCCCCTTTCCAATCCGATTATATTCTGCAACTGACATTTGTGTACATCAAACTATGACATTTGATTCTTCCATGAGAATTTGGAAATGAGTGGCGTAATTAGACATTTTAGTGCATGGTAATAAAATTGACATTACATCACCAACCAATCTAAATGGCATTTTTCGCAAAACATTTCATACAGTACAAAATCACTGAATCAGTCGATTGTTAATAAGAATAATGTAACCTTGTAAGTAAATCAGTTTGTCACATTTAAATAAAAAAAAAATTAGTTTGTCACATTTAAATAAAAACAAAATTCAATTACAACCTGTCCTTCTCAATTAGTGTGAAACATATGCGATGTGCGATTCAGCAGCAGCACAATGTATTCTTATTGGTCAAGGTTCTATAGATCCCAATGAGCTCTTCCACCATTTAAACAAAAAGGTTTTATTTTCATCAAGGAAACACTAAATAACTGTCAAATCCTGAAAATGGAACTTTTGGGAACATCCCAAAAAGTTTGGCTAAATTTGGCAATACCCTTTATTGATTCTTTAGTGGTGTTCAATTTCACCTGTCTTTCTCACTGCAAACAATGATTGCAGTATTTACAACCCTAACAATCCTAACTGTTTCCAGCAATGATACCTCCTTTGAGCTTGTATGGCGATTTTGATTTGAATCCTATTTTTTTTGTGAACTTCAGATTGAATAAATGTTTCACTTCAGATTGATTAACTGTTTTACTTGAAATTTTTACACTTATGAATCTGTGATAATCTACCACAGATTCTTCTCCAAGATTCTTGACAAGCAACATGGGGATCTCATTTGGTATGCAATAAGAAATATAAAGAGCCAAATGATATAACATTTATCAAAAGGTATAGTACTAATGTGATAAAATAAAAGATCGGCTGATTGAGTATTACAAAGATAGCCACTGCAAATACTCCTTTTATCACTCAGTTGACAAAATTAAGATGACGACCACAAAAAAAGATACAGATAAAGATATTTTTTAAAGATACTGCAAAATATTTTTTTATCATGCATTTATCAAAGTACGAGCAATATTCAAAGAGGACAATATTCAAAGCTCATTGTTGAGTCGATTATGCCTATTAAATCTGAGAATGTTTGTATGTACATGTATATGATTAGAGTCGAGAATGACATTGCTGAAAAAAGGGCATTTTAATTATGCAGCACCTAATGAGTAGAAAAAAGGGGCCATATCAAATGATAATATTCATGGATATTGAGATTTCTACAGATATTTTGTCAACAAGCATCATGCAATTACAAGATCATGAACTGATTTTAATATTTACGCAAGACTTGATTAAAATCTAACATCATCATTTCCTCAACCAAAGAGAGATGCCACAAAAGGATAAGATGTTAATCCAAAACTAATACAACATGCACTTTAGAAGCAGTATATATTCATTGGACAGATTATGACTTTACTTAATGTTCCCAAATGTTTTGGATTGTGCTGCTCTTGTCATTATAAATGTCTCCCTTGGATGGCTGGTCATGAGTTTGAGGAACCTTAGAGCAATTATAGCATCTGTAAGTATCTCTAATTCTGACTGTAATATTAAAACTTAATGATCTATGATCATTCAATTCATACCTGCACTCCCCATGAGAGCTCATTAGGAGATATGACTTCCCATTTAAAGATGGTGGCACATTATCATTTCTTAAGCATATTCATGTTCAATGGCAGACTAGAAGATGAAAGCACATTTATGTTTAGACAATTTAGATATATCATAAAATCTTAGTTACATCCTGGTATTGAAAACTATCTTAATAACAGGTTGCTTTGCATTAAAACTGTATACTTTCGATATTTTCTATCATTATTTCCTGGAAATTTTGAGTAGAAAAGGCAAAGAAAGAGATAGGCAACGATCACAGTCACTGGCCAAAATTTCTTGGAAATTTTGATTTAAGGGTAATTCAAATTGTATGGATACTTTTCAAATTATAATTTTATCTATATGCATATATAATAAACAGTTAGTCTGGGGAGATCCCAGTAAAGCAAATACTAATTGCTCGTACTTTGATAAATGCATGATAAAAAAATATTTTGCAGTATCTTTAAAAAATATCTTTATCTGTATCTTTTTTTGTGGTCGTCATCTTAATTTTGTCAAATCTCATGTTATTATTCTCTCCTTTGAAACCATGAGATATAAATGTGACTGAACTAGATATATGAGATATAAATATACATTAGCCCAATCTCAGAGTTTAAGGTGAAATATTGCATACTATATTTAAATCAGTCTAACATAATATCTGGTGATAATGTCTAGATGTCTGTATGATGAGATTCCCTTTGTCTAATTATGTGGGTGACCTCTTTCTTTCTCTCTAGTTGTCTATATAATAAGGTTCTATCTGTGTTCATGGATTCTCTGTCTAGTGATATGTATGATCAGATTCAATATGTGTACATTATTAGATTCCCTGTCTACTTAAATATATGATGAGGCTCCACCTTTCTGCAAGATCATTTTTCATAGTCCAGATGACTATGAAATCTGATTGCCCCTGTATAGAAGTCTTTTGCTTCAGATTCCCCCTGTCTAGAAATCTTTTTGATCAGATTATCTCTGTCTAGAAGTCTTTTTGATCAGATTCCTCCTGTCTAGAAGTCTTTTATGGTGAGATTTAATCAGTTTGCTTTGCTTGATCAGATTGCTTGATCAGATGCGTCCCTTTAGTCTAGGTGCATACAACCGTCATATTGCCAGTATCTGTGAATCCAGCATATGGTCAAAAATAGACACATTTGTTTTTGGGAGGTTCAGCCAGTGTCAACAGACTTATTACATCATATATGAGAGCTTGGCAAAACATAGGCAGATAATTCTACTGGAAACATCAACATCATTATCCTATTTTGCCATGTTCAGGTACAATGGCACAATTATGGCATAAATGAACACCATTTGTGGGCATTAGGGCATTTTTGCTCCAAGTATAATTCAGAAAAATGTTGATACCTTTTGAACTCGGAGATCACAGAAACAATTAGCTATTACCAAGAAAATGATGCCTCTCTTGATATAGCAAGTCAAAAAGTACAGAATAAAGGATATGTATGGTGCAAATTGTTGCAGACTAATTAATGTTTATTTTGGAAAATGCAACTGCTGGAGTTGTGCAATATTGACCTAAGAAAGATTTGCAAAAGTCTGGTCTTTCTATCAAAAGGAGATACATCAAAGTGCTATCCAAATTCAAAGGGAAATCACAATTTCCTTTTTAGATGATGACATTGTTTCAAATCCAGTTTTGTTAATTTGCTTTATTAGATGCAAAATTCTGCCTTAGACATTTATATAATTACAATGCACATTAGCTTTAAAGGAAAACAAAATGATAAGGGGAAGATTTGCCACACAGGGACTTTGTAGCGAGTGTAATATTTACAACAATGTCGGCATGTAACTGGAATAAAAATAGAGAAAAATGTGAGATCCAGAATGCTGGCATTGAACAAAAGAGGATATTGCTGCCAATTTGTAGAGATGCACAAGACGACAACAAATGTATCTAAAATCACAGGCCCTCATTGCTGCCAAGCTCAGCTGCCACTTAGGGCACTCCTCAGATATGGGCTGTTCCAGAGCCATCATTCAATTCACTTCTCAAAGACATGGTCTGTTCCAGAGGTGGATCTCAGCACATTTCTAAAAGACATGGGTTTTTCCAGAGCCAGATCTCAACACACTTTTAAAAGACACGGGCTGTTCCAGAGCCAGATCTCAACACACTTTTAAAAGACACGGGCTGTTCCAGAGCCATATCTCGATATACTTCTAAAAGACATGGACTGTTCCAGAGCCAGATCTCAGCACATTTCTAAAAGACATGGGCTGTTCCATAGCCTGATCTCAACACACTTCTAAAAAACATGGGCTGTTCCATAGCAAGATCTCAACACACTTCTAAAAGACATGGGCTGTTCCATAGCAAGATCTCAACACACTTCTAAAAGACATGGGCTGTTCCATAGCAAGATCTCAACACACTTCTGAAAGACATGGGCTGTTCCAGAGCCAGATCTCAACACACTTCTGAAAGACATGGGCTGTTCCAGAGCCAGATCTCAGCACATTTCTAAAAGACATGGGCTATTCCAGAGCCAGATCTGAATATTCTTCTAAAAGACATGGGCTGTTCCATAGCCTGATCTCAACACACTTCTAAAAAACATGGGCTGTTCCATAGCAAGATCTCAACACACTTCTAAAAGACATGAGCTGTTCCAGAGCCTGATCTCAACACACTTCTAAAAGACATGGGCTGTTCCATAGCAAGATCTCAACACACTTCTGAAAGACACGGGCTGTTCCAGAGCCAGATCTCAACACACTTCTGAAAGACATGGGCTGTTCCAGAGCCAGATCTCAACACACTTCTGAAAGACATAGTCAAATGTATTGGTTGCTCTATCAGTTGCTCTAGTGGTCACTTTTAATAATCATGGATTGATCCTGATATAGATCTCAACAGATATTTGGGCTGTCAAAAGGGCAAATCTCAAAATATTGCCAAATGCTCTGGAACGAGGTAAGAAGAAAATTTTGTATGAAAATGTGTGAACTGAAGCAAGTCTCTGAACAATTTAGAATAATTCTGTCTGTGCCCTTCTTAAAACTTTCTTCTAGAAAACTTTTAGAGTTTTAAAAGCCTATTACTATTGACATTTCTGTCCTCTATCCTTTTGGCTATCTAATGCCAAGATATGTCCCCTATTTTCTTTTGGCTATATGACAGCCAGATATGAGGATAACACTGTATTCTATCTAAGAACACCTATCCTAGATGACAAAGATCTGTGTGCAGTCATATAAATAATTTGTCAGCTGGTGCAACTTCTGACTTTACACTCCACTGACCACTTTTATTCCTGCTATGACAATTCAGGTGATACTCTAGGCTTTATAGCCTGTCATATTAAACTTGATAAAGTGATGCACAGTAGGTAGAGCAATGGATCTGTACCTTACATGGTTATATAAGTGGAGAGCGGGAGGTGGTGGGTTCAGCTCCCATTGCCGTCAGTGTTACTTTCACACTGGTTAAAAGTATTGAGATATGACCAGTGTGGCTGAAAGGGTCGCAAAATCACCATTTCACAATTCTTATTTGATAAAGCCATCAAATGAGTGACACGACAATATTTGACTGACCTTTTTCAATCCCAATAACTCCATTGTGTTAAGAGTGAGATCAGGACACCAGCATATATTTTTTTTCACTTGTGTTCATAGCTATTCTGCATTATAGCAGTAATGATGCTATTCATTCAATCCTCTCACTACATCATTGCCCTGTATTTGATATCAAATTTGGAGTTCCCCGAGTCATAAATACTCATCTTGCTCACCAAAATATTATCCAATCCAAATTGACCAGCATCAGGTCATGACCTGTGATCAGGTGTCTGACCCAGAAACTGACCAATCAGTACAACCATCAGTACAAAACAAACCTGTACATATATTCATCTATTCTTTCACCACTCAATCTGCATGAATAGTCACAGTTTGCGTCTGATCTTGACTCATTTTTTTACCAATATCAACAGGGACTGATATGAGTGTGAGAAGTCCTGTAATGGAGGATAGCAAATAGCAAAATCAGTGTTAAATTGTTTGTTGTTCTTGTGTCGCAACATTTGTGCAGAAACTGTGATTTTTCGTTTTATTGAGAGCTGCTGTATCAAATATCCTCGAATATTTCATTTGCCATAAATTGTCTATTTATCCATCATCTTCAATCTTTTCTAGATATGACTTGATCACAAGTCTGGAACGCCCCATTTAAGGAAAATAAGAAAGATTTCTCCGGATGATGAATGAGATGCTGTGTGTCTCTGTGGGGCTTTAACAGTTTGTATGCATATAGGTCTGCAAACACTACCACAACAATAGACCTGACAGATAGATGAGATTGATGTATAGATTCTGATGATACAGGGGAGAGGGCGGCAGGGATGGGGGCGAAATCTCTGCAGAAATGGGGGAATACTAAAGGGAGGGGGAGGGGTAGCAGTCTGTGCAAATACAGGGCGATTACAACAGAGATCAGGGTAGTGGTCTCAGATACAGAGTGAAGGCAGCAGGGATAGGGGCGAGATCTCTGCAGATACAGGGTGAAGGCAGCAGGGATGGGGGAGAGGTCTCATCAGATACAGGGTGAAGGCAGCAGGGATGGGGGAGAGGTCATATCAGATACAGGGTGAATACAGCAGGGATGGGGGGAGAGGTCTCATCAGATACAGGGTGAATACAGCAGGGATAGGGGAGAGGTCTCATCAGATACAGGGTGAATACAGCAGGGATGGGGGAGAGGTCTCATCAGATACAGGGTGAAGGCAGCAGGGATGGGGGAGAGGTCATATCAGATACAGGGTGAATACAGCAGGGATGGGGGGAGAGGTCTCTTCAGATACAGGGTGAATACAGCAGGGATGGGGGAGAGGTCTCTTCAGATACAGGGTGAATACAGCAGGGATGGGGGAGAGGTCTCTTCAGATACAGGGTGAATACAGCAGGGATGGGGGAGAGGTCTCAGCAGAGATGGGGGAGTGGTCTCCTCAGATACAGGGTGAATACAGCAGAGATGGGGGAGTGGTCTCCTCAGATACAGGGTGAATACAGCAGGGATGGGGGAGAGGTCTCTTCAGATACAGGGTGAATACAGCAGGGATGGGGGAGAGGTCTCTTCAGATACAGGGTGAATACAGCAGGGATAGGGGAGAGGTCTCATCAGATACAGGGTGAATACAGCAGGGATGGGGGAGAGGTCATATCAGATACAGGGTGAATACAGCAGGGATGGGGGAGAGGTCTCATCAGATACAGGGTGAATACAGCAGGGATGGGGGAGAGGTCTCTTCAGATACAGGGTGAATACAGCAGGGATGGGGGAGAGGTCTCAGCAGAGATGGGGGAGTGGTCTCCTCAGATACAGGGTGAATACAGCAGGGATGGAGGAGAGGTCTCTTCAGATACAGGGTGAATACAGCAGGGATGGGGGAGAGGTCTCTTCAGATACAGGGTGAATACAGCAGGGATGGGGGAGAGGTCTCTTCAGATACAGGGTGAATACAGCAGGGATAGGGGAGAGGTCTCATCAGATACAGGGTGAATACAGCAGGGATGGGGGAGAGGTCATATCAGATACAGGGTGAATACAGCAGGGATGGGGGAGAGGTCTCATCAGATACAGGGTGAATACAGCAGGGATGGGGGAGTGGTCTCCTCAGATACAGGGTGAATACAGCAGGGATGGAGGAGAGGTCTCTTCAGATACAGGGTGAATACAGCAGGGATGGGGGAGAGGTCTCTTCAGATACAGGGTGAATACAGCAGGGATGGGGGAGAGGTCTCATCAGATACAGGGTGAAGGCAGCAGGGATGGGGGAGAGGTCTCTTCAGATACAGGGTGAATACAGCAGGGATGGGGGAGAGGTCATATCAGATACAGGGTGAATACAGCAGGGATGGGGGAGAGGTCTCTTCAGATACAGGGTGAATACAGCAGGGATGGGGGAGAGGTCTCTTCAGATACAGGGTGAATACAGCAGGGATAGGGGAGAGGTCTCATCAGATACAGGGTGAATACAGCAGGGATGGGGGAGAGGTCATATCAGATACAGGGTGAATACAGCAGGGATGGGGGAGAGGTCTCATCAGATACAGGGTGAATACAGCAGGGATGGGGGAGAGGTCTCTTCAGATACAGGGTGAATACAGCAGGGATGGGGGAGAGGTTTCAGCAGAGATGGGGGAGTGGTCTCCTCAGATACAGGGTGAATACAGCAGGGATGGGGGAGAGGTCTCTTCAGATACAGGGTGAATACAGCAGGGATGGGGGAGAGGTCTCTTCAGATACAGGGTGAATACAGCAGGGATGGGGGAGAGGTCTCTTCAGATACAGGGTGAATACAGCAGGGATGGGGTGTTGGTATATTTAGTTACAGGGTGAATTCAGCAAGGGTAAAAGAATGGTCTCTGTGGATGCAAAGTGAATACAGGGATCAGAACATGAGACAGATAGGGCAGTTTACCTCAGCTGCAAGGTGGATCTGCCATGTTGGGAGGGAGTGGTCACTAAGGATGAAGGGTGAATACAGGTCGGGTGGTGAAATCCCAGTACAATATTATACAGCAAATAATAGTAAGATCTCTAGTGATTTCAAAGCCAGGAAACATCACTCATGTTTTCTAATAAGACATGAAAAATATGTGAGCAAAGTATTCATCATTGTGCCCCAGTAGCAAATTCTGAGCTCAATTCTTGCCTCTAAAGTCCTTCATCTTTGTAGGTAGGATTTTCACATTAAGACTTGCATATTAATTCTGATTAAGAGTTTATTTTCTAAAACAATAAAATCATTAAAATCAACCTATCTTTCAAATATGAATTACCTAACAAAAGACTGATTGACCTTAATTAATAGATTACTTTTTTAATCAAATCATTAAACACTAATTTACTTGACCTTAGTTTATGCTAATTAGCTAGTATTATTTCCTTTTTGTTCTCAAAAAGCCATTGTAAGAGAAAAAGTGAATGTCTATCACAAGCCCCGCATTATAAGGCTAATCAGCGTCTTGGCCTAAATGGGGCACCAAGCGGTGACGGGCCTCCCATCATGCCCCAGTCTGGTGCGGGACCCTCGTAACTGGCACATTAGGCTCATTATCTGTGAGACAAATCATGACAACCCGCCGCATCCATAAGCTGCACTATTACCACAACAAAGGTAAATAATGGTCGCCAGTTTGAGCAGACCACTGCGAGATGATCCGTCATTGTCCGTCATCTGCCCCTGACAGTCCTCGCTACTAGTAGCTCTTATATACACCAAGGAACCATGCATGATATGCAAGATTACAATGCCAAAGAAAAAAATCTCTCGCTCTCTGATTAGGTTGTGCCCAAAATATTCATTGGGATCCAATTTCATCATTTCACCCTGAGAAAAGTTTTGAAAATTGCATCCATGTATCAAATTTCCGGATTTAGCTGTTTCAGTAAACCTTTTACATTGTTGAAACACAAACAATTACTGTTAGGCAAGGTAAACCATGTGATAGAGATATGGATAATTTGCATTTCATCCCTCAGTTGAATGGAAATAGTATGAAACAAATATGTATCATAATATGCATATATTAAAGTACCTGTTCCTGAGACCATAAAGCCCTGTGACTCCACCATGATTCTGTTCATGACTTTTATAGCTGGAATAAGCCTTATATATAAGTCAATGGCAACAATCTCATGTAGCTGTATACAAAAAGAAGACTTATACAGCTGTGAATGTAATGAAGACTTATACAGCTGTGAATGTAATGAAGACTTATACAGCTGTGAATGTAATGAAGCCTTATACAGCTGTAGTTCTAATTACACAGTCACAAAGAAGCCTAATATTTTGCCTTAACCCTGAGGAATCCTTACACAGCAGTGGTATTAAGAAGACTGAATTCAGAATTTTCTAATATAGGAAATGATGCAAATTTGTATGTGTCAACTTCACAGATTGGCATCATGAATTATGCACTGCTGAATATGCCTAGACATTCTTGTATGCAACAAACTGTTGGTTTTTTGTATTCATTTAAAAAATCATCACTGTCTTGTATGTGCATATTCATTAGATTTAGCACAAAATGTGCTTTAATGTTTCGAAAGAAATCATCTTCCAATGAACTACATATAGTGGTGAATATGGGATTGTATGATCCAAAATGATTGAATCCTTTTAGAACTGGTAGTATTATCATGATTTGAACAGGGTCCATAAAGTAAACACTGTACTAATACCAGATGACATCTGAACACTAATGCCCCACCACAGCAATTAGGAGTCATTAAGTCTTTGTCGCAATTAAATTCACCCATTTGATTAGCATATACACCAGGTTCAAATTTTCACGGGCTAAGCCTGTAAGCTAACACTCTATCACCATTTTTCACCAAATTGCCCAGGCCCATGTGACATCAAGCAACCCTTTCAAATTTGTTTTACCAATTTGCTCATGTAACTGTATAGACATAAACCATGATTATCACATGCCTACATTGCTTCCCCGAAATCTGTGTGATGAAAATGCATTGAAGCCTTGTTTAAAAACCCGGACGATTACAATTGTTAATGCCCGGGTTTTGTGCCCTAATTTTGAGGCTGTGCAGTGTCATATCAAGGTACTTCACAGAATTATATTTTGAGATCATTATGATGTTTATTCTATGCTTATAACCATTATTACTAAAAACTACAAAGGATATATACTAAAAAAAAAGGTATGTGTATCCTACAAGAATGCATAATTACTACATGTATCCCTGATAACAGATTTTGGCCTGAGAGATTTTTTTCTGAGAGCTGGCATCTTATCCCCACCATTCAAAATCTACTATCAGGGATATAAGTAGTAATTAGGTGTTCTTGTGGACGTAAGCCGTGGCTGTCTTAATTCACTATCATTATATTATACTCCTCATCAGAAAGAAACAGGCAGCCAATGCATTGTAATCTTTTTCATTTTGGGCCATAACAGTGTTATCAATTATATTGAAAATTCAAGTCACTTGACTATAAAAACACTATAAAAGTCTATCTATATCACTCGACATGATATAAATTAGAAACAGAAATTATTTTAGTTTGAAAGCCAGGATCTCTATATTGACTGTACACAGCAAGGATGAATAAAATCTTATCAATAAATACCATTAAGACACAACAATTATATATGTACTTCACTCATGGTAATTCCTACTTTTTATAATCATGAATTCCTCATTGATGACTCCAGAGTTTACCCTATCTTTTATCATCTTATCTTTACAACGCCCTATCATGTTCTATGTGTTTGTGTAAGTGAAACATCATTCTCGGCTTTCAGCTGAGCGATGTGTAATTAGTGACTGATGATGAGAATGCTAGTACTACAAAATAGTAATAGCTGTGTGCTTATCTAATACATCTCATTGTGTTCTGTGTACTTATTCCTTGTGTGAAATACCCACACGTTGCTGCAACTCACAATATCATATCATTTTACCACATTAATATATAGTGTATCTTCTGTTTTACTGCATAGTTCTTTACTTATTCAACATGATACTCTTATATAATTGGACTGTTTTATCTAATATTTTTTTCTAATCAGAGAAATATATTTATGGGAGGAACTTTTGTAAATTTTGAAGTGCTGCATCATACCTCTGTTGAAAGTGTAAACTACAAAAGCCGAGGAGTGTGAGACGTTGAGGAAGGAAGCACATGGCTGGCCTAGTATTGATCCATACTCTGCTACCCGCTCTACTCCTTGTGTAATTATGGGGTCTCACATTGATGAGAGACATGGCTCAATGGACTCTAAATGAGCCACATCTCCTGCACTCCATCAACCTTTTTGTCTCTTAATTAAAAGTTATGAGTTGATTATGTGTTTCTGTCTAAATCTGACCGGTCACGGAGGGGCACTTGAGAGACGTCTGGCCGGCTTGATATACGAGCTATATTTAATGCACTCTGATTGGTCAATATATTCACATGTGTAGCATGGTCGTTATCGCAAGAAGACATATTGACCAGTGCCACACACAGAGCATGTCCCCCATGAAACTGCTAGATGATTCAGGCTCCCATACCACTTATATTTCCTTTCCTCCGGCAATTCTCGGTGTTTTCCCGAGCTAGAATTATGCCGGACTACAGACAGATATTCTGCGAGTGGCCTGCACATGCTAACAGGTCCCCCATACAAATCAGGTTAGTTGGCTGTCCAGATCCCTAAATTAGGGGTATTCACCTACCAGGATGTCTAACCAGATAACTAGGACTGTCCACTGGCAAAATAAACAGCTACTTACGTTTATCACGAGTGTATTTCATGGCATCTGTAAGAACCAGACCGCCCGGCGTAGTTTCTGTCGTCCGGCAGTTCTCCCGTTCTGCATCGTCCTTGCTTGTGCTAGTGTCGGCGGAAGTGTCGGTGTTTTTGCTGTTTTCTTCATAGTCCGTTTGGCTCAGTGTGCCTTTGCTGCTCAAACTCAAGTCTATACCAGGTGAAACTGTTTTGCTATTATCTTTATCCGGTTTTTCTTCTTCGGTCGGAGACTTTACAGGACTTAAAGTTCTTTCTACTTTATCACTTTTAATATTCATATCTCCATGCGAGTGTCGTCTCATATTAAACTCACAATTTAAATCCTGAAGTCGACTTGATTCGGATAAAACACAACTTCTTGTCCGCATTGCCCTATTTCTTTTTTTCGTGATGAAATCCTGCGAGCAATCACACCATGTTCGACTTGACATGACCTTTGATCTCAGCAATTGATCAGTCTTTCTATCCCATGTGGGTAGGCCAGAATGGAGCACATTGTACATAGAGACTGGCCGTCTATTCTGTGCAACACGTGTGTGACTGCCTGAATCATTATCCCCACACGGGTTATCACACGAAGACGATCTAATACACTGATGTTGTGAGCTGGGAACACTTGTGTGATTGTTTTCATCCCTGTCCTTGTCATGAGCACAGCTGGCCGCTTCCTCCATTGCCATCCCACGATGCCCCTCACCTGAATCAGGCCCGGCCAGAGGCGCCAGCCTGTCTGGTCCCCCACGCTCGTTTGAGCAGCCCTTACAGCTGCTGGCTGGGCTTCCCCCACTAAATCTTCTATATCGGTTCACTATACTACCACCGCTGATGTTACTGCCCAGTCGACCAAGAAGATTTATTCTCACTCCGCGACTGGGCCCTGTCTTACACGATGCCATTGAGTTCTCCCTTGATGAACTCCCCTCACACTTGCTCTCACTCGTGTCTGATCTCCCGCCATTCCTCAGTGATATCATAGAATACGATGTCTCCACAACCCCCTTCTCATTCTGCTCACACTCAGTCTCATGGCTGTCACCTATCATACTGCCCTCTGGTGTTAAACATCCCAGCCCACCACCACTGCCGCATATATGTTTTCTGCCGTTTGATGGGCTCCAGGAATATCGCGGTTCCTCACAACAACTGCGCTTTTTAGAAGTGTCTGATGTGCACGAAGAGAGTGATGTCAAGGACGAGGACTTATTTCCCCCAATCAAAGCATCCTCTGGCTTCAAGGATGTGCGACTGCCACCAGTTTCGGATGTTGTACGTTTCATATAAGTCCGAGTTTGTAAGCCCATTCTTGGTGAATTTGGCACACTGTAGGTTCGGAAATATGATATCTGCTCCAACTTCGGAGATCCAGGCATATTGTCGTCAGGCTGAGTCAATGTGTTCCCGTGAATTAGTCTGGGAGAGTTGGGCATACTAACCGACTTTCTTTTGAAAGCAGGACTTATATGCAAATTGTTCTGTTTTAAAACTTGATGTGCTTTTTGGAAGCACACTGCATGAGCAGTGAGATTTGTGTGAACTGGCTCTGCAATCCTATTAAACCCTTGAGTGATGTTCAACAAAGGAGGGTGAAGACACAAGTCACATGACACAAGTGGTTCATCAGTTGCTAAGCAACAGATATCACACTCCTCCTCTAGACTGATGGATACAAACGTGTCCACCATCCTCACCACCAGGGGTCTCCACCCTGATCAGCGCCATCTCTACAAAGACAAAATCAGAAATACTATTATCAATCTATTTAAGTTTGAGATAATGAACAGAGCTTTTTACACATAATCTATTAAGTAACATTTTCATTTTTGTATGCATTTTTGTATATGTAAATTATATTTGTCCTATTTTAGAATAAATGAAAGGAAAATTAAGGAAAACAAGAAGATCAGTATTTTCTCTCAGACAAAAGTATGCAAATTTAACACCCACACCAGGTGTCTCCATGGCAACAATATTTTGGGGTTGTAAGCATTAAACAATGGTGCTGACAAAGTTATTTTCTAAATATCCAAAACTGACACTTTATCACCATGACAACACTTCCTGTCAAAACACGACAGACAAAAAACTCCTCACAAGAACTCTTGCCTTTTCAAGGCTTCAGTAATGCTATCTTTCTACTCTTGTCAAAAAAGATTCTGCAAAATCCAACTTTTCAATGAAAGTATTACCCTAACCCTTTAAGTGCTAGGAATTGCCTGGAAGACAAGATCTCCATCCCATTAAAGAAAGTATTTTCAAGACACATTTATCCATGAGACACAAGATATCAGAAAACTGACTATCATGATTTTCATTTGAAATTTCTTAATGAAAGTGAAGTATTAAATGATTGGTAAATGTGTCCCTCAATAAATGGCAGTTAAGGTTTATCCAATGCACCCGTGTGAGTCATGGCAAGGAAAGTCTTGCTAACTACTTTGGTAAACTTAGCTCCTAAGGCTCATTAGCAGAATAATACAATTACACAAAATGAGAATGAAATTACTGGTCATGTTTTATTCAAATGTGGACTTTATTCACAAGAGTAAAAGCCTTCTTGTTAATGTTCTGATTTGTAACAACATGATCTGACAAGTTTGAAATTCAATACACCACAGCATGTAAAAAGATGCAGTTGTAAATACAAATGCAGAAGTTCACAACTCTGAGTTTAAAGACAGAGGCGAAAAAGATATTCACAAATACCTACGGAGAATTTCAATTGTCTAGATATGTACTACTACCATTGACACTTAGAACATAACAAAACTTTTCTCTGCTTGTCTTTATATAAATCTTAAATTCATATTATTCAAATTTATTAGTAATATATAATTAAGGTTTTACATGTTATCCTTGTGTTATCTCAAAAACATGCAGAGATTTGAAAATTCCACTGATTTCAATTTTTCATTGTTCTTGCCATGGAAACATAGCTAACAAGCACTGTCTGCATGCAAATCAGTAGATGAGATGATTTCAACATCAGTGAACACATTTTAAAACCAAAATCTGGATTTTTTGCTACAAGACACGTGAAGGCATAATTAAATTGTATTGTGTTTTCAAGTTCTTAAAAGTGCCTAACATTAAATGCTCTCAAGATTTATGCTCTTCATTAAAAGATTTTGTTGTCTGAAAATAAATCAATTTTGTCTTTTCCACATCTTGAGAAAAATATTGCGAGTTTGGACTCCATTTCTAACATTGCTTGATATTGTCTTATCATGCAAGCATACATCATTCTGGTTCCCAACCACCGCTAGTCCTGCAGCCTTATAAATCATTCTAATTATTTATTCTGGTTCCTTAAACAAAACTGCTTTATCTGTGTTGTTAGAAAAGAAATTAATGCAATAACTACTTCAATAAATATTAACTATTCTAACACATCACTGAGAACTGGTAAATTCTATTAATGTTTACATTACACCGGGACCCCCTAAACAATTCCTTTGTGGGTTTTTGCCTTGTGTGATGTATTTATTCATCTGTATTTGAAAAGTGAAAAGATTTTCCTATTTTTGTTTTTAAAAGTATTATCATGTCACTTTCCCTAGAAATTTAAGTATTAACTTCTTTCACAACATACAAAGCTTTTTTGTGGCATATCAATTCTTTAGACTTTTCTGTCTGGACTTGACATACACTGGCTGAAATACAAAGTACTGGACAGGAAGAAGCAAATTACAGCCAAATATATCAAATATCCAATTAAGATCAGAAAATTATAAAATTCAAAGGAGACATTAGTATCTTCATCAGTCACGTTCTGACGATTCAAGTTGAAAGCCAGATAAACAGACAGACCACATAATGACAACAATATCCATGGGCACTTTCTGTAACCAAGGGGTTAAAATCATTACAAATGCAATTCTTGGCAGTGATCAAGATCAAGCTACAATCTCCTGAGTGAAAGTGATGGGCAGATTCTGGCTAATAGGGTCTGATGAATTACCGAATGAGGCTTTTACGTCAACAGAACCATGTCACAGTTTGTTTATTCACCACTTCAGCACAACACAAATAAATATTTATCTTTTCATCCTTCGCTCTCAAGAGAGTTGTTGTATCACAACTGGGGACCACTTTTGTAAAAACACTAATGGATCGTTAAACAGTGCTTGTATGGGGTGATCAAAATGGAGGACCGGAATCTGCACTTGAACTGTTGTCACTACGGAGGCACATGGCGTCACGAGCAGACAAGTAAAGATGAAGCAAGATTTAGTAACTTTGTGAGTCATCAATTCGCAATGCAGCATTCGTAGGGCAGCATTGTGTGTAATGTAGGTTATGTCAGGTTTGGGCACCGTGACCCGCTTTAGTGTTTAATGGCAGCACTCTCCTCTTATAGAACTCTACATTTGGCAAATTGATTCTATTATTGCACTGAGGGTCCATGTGCTCAGTATGTTAATAATCAAAGGTTTTGTGTTAGTCTTTACCATATAAATGCAAATTTCAAAGGTATTAAACCTGACAAAATGAATCAATTCACAGATGTGTTGGCTTTTTTATTGTATCACCTTGACGAGGGAATAATGTTAAAAGGCTTTGAAATTGTGTAAGATAAATTAAACATAACAGAGAAATTTATCAAACGAGATATTCAAGTATGATTCTATTTATAACCAATTAGTATATTTCAAGCAGATGAGGCTAATTGTTTACAGAAAGTATATCATGTATTTATATCATGTTATAGCATTGTATCATGGAATTATCTTAGGAAATTCAGCAATATAGCTGATGGTGAAAGCGCATTCTGTGAATCTTCATATCTTATTTCAATTTGATTATGATGATGTGTGTAATTGTAACATGTAATAATGAAAATAAATCCTAAACATTCTAAGATTCCTTTACAGACAAATATTAACAGTGATAAAGTACAATATTGGAGACAATTTCTTCACTTTATAAATGGCAAATATAAAGATTTATATTATTTATTACAAATTTATGGGAAACTTAATATAAGTATCAATATCTTATTGAAAAAAATTTAAAATTTAGACTGCTTCATATTTTTTACACTTTAAACATTAAAATTTGCTTCCAATTTTCATTACTACTGATTACATTTTTTATTGCATGTGTTATTTGAAATAATTGAAGACTTCAAGAAGGTTGAAGTTAATGCATTTGAAAGTGTTAAAAAATAAGTAATATTGTGTAAAATATGTAAAGATGTCAAGTTTATATCAATATTTTGCAAATTAGTAAACTTGAATGTTCCCAAGGATGAATAAATCTGTATGTCACACAACTTGAATGATTTTGAATGACCAGTATATAAAATGGGAATATCTGTATATCCCACAAATTGGGTAAACTCAACTTGCATGTTACACATAATGGGTATATCTGTACAACACATACATTGGACAAACTTGAATATCACACAAAATGGGCATATCTATACATCACACAAATTGGATAAACTTGAATATCACACAAAATGGGCATATCTATACATCACACAAATTGGATAAACTTGAATATCACACAAAATGGGTATATCTATACATCACACAAATTGGATAAACTTGAATATCACACAAAATGGGTATATCTATACATCACACAAATTGGATAAACTTGAATATCACACAAAATGGGTATATCTATACATCACACAAATTGGATAAACTTGAATATCACACAAAATGGGTATATCTATACATTACACAAATTGGGTAAACTTGAATGTTACACAAAATGTGAATATGTATACATCACACAAATTGGGTAAACTTGAATATCACACAAAATGGGTATATCTATACATCACACAAATTGGGTAAACTTGAATATCACACAAAATGGGTATATCTATACATCACACAAATTGGGTAAACTTGAATGTTACACAAAATGTGAATATGTATACATCACACAAATTGGGTAAACTTGAATATCACACAAAATGGGTATATCTATACATCAAACAAATTGGGTAAATTTGAATATCACACAAAATGGGTATATCTATACATCACACAAATTGGGTAAACTTGAATATCACACAAAATGGGTATATCTATACATCACACAAATTGGGTAAACTTGAATATCACACAAAATGGGTATATCTATACATCAAACAAATTGGGTAAATTTGAATATCACACAAAATGGGTATATCTATACATCACACAAATTGGGTAAACTTGAATATCACACAAAATGGGTATATCTATACATCACACAGATTTGGAAAACTTGAATGTTACACAAAATGGGAATATCTGTATATCAAACAAATTGGTTAATTTTTAATTTCACACATATGTTCAAAATGTTGCCCAGATGATTTGCTAATATTCAGTATCATAATATTATAACAAGAGAATATTTTAGCCAAATTTAGCTGAATATGCAACAAGAGCAATAAATTTGCCTGAAAGTATCTAAATTACAAATGCTTGTTATATATCTTGGCCAAAAATGCCATTTTTTATCAGAATCAGAATAAGAAAATATCATCTTTTAGATTTCAGGTCAAGATATTCTATTCAGGCTAAATCAAGCTGATAAAAACCAAGCCTGTTAAATCAATAGCAGATAAATCTTCATTAATGTGCGATGTCTTTAGATGAAAGAATAACATGCTTGGAATGCTTCTAATCCATAAAGACAATTTAGAGTTATCCGCAATTATGGAGCTTGGGAAAGTGTTCTAAATTCATTCCAGATTAAATCAATTTTTCTCATAAATCCCTGAATATCAATAATCTAAAAATCTCCCAGGATAATGGAGGTATTGTCTGCGATACTTCAAACCAGTTTGAGATTAAAATCAAATATAAAGGTTTCTTTTCTTATATTCTTTATTAACATTTTACAGGAAAAACATATTAATGGAACTCATAAATATTCTGTAAAAAAATGCAGTTGATCATAATTTAAATGACAAAAAAATGATAATAAAAAAAAGAAACTAAAGAGAGCTTTCCTGAAGATCACAGCAAGGGATACGGCTAATTGGCCTTGAAGACTTTATCAGGAAGTGTATTTCTTGTTGAGGCAGGGAAGTGCCCCCAGAGAGGAGAATGTCCTGCAGCCTGCAGCCTGCAGCCTGCATCCTGCGGCCTACAGGACCATCCCCCAGCATGAGCTGCTTCACAATGATAGCTGATTTCAAAATTAATTTCCTTGATGAATTGGAAATTAGCACAGTTCAGTGGATCCAGGGGTGGACCATATAAAAAGGGGAGGACTATTTGGTGCAAACTTGAATAGTTCTGATCGGGGCACTACTTTAAGATCCTCAGTGTATTAGTTTTATGTCAGCAGTATATATGCCAGTGTTCACATCTCCAATAATATAAACATGACAAAATGTGAAAATATGTCTGTACCTTTACCTTCTAAAAAATGAAAGGTAGTCTGGAAGAAGTCTATAAAATATAATACCACAATGTGGTAACCCCCTCAACCAACCCCCCCCCCCCCCCCCCCCGCCATCCCTTAAAAAAATAATATTGATAATAAAAATACAGAAAAAATCAGATTTGATATCAGTATTGATTCAGTGACAAACCATCTTGTCTGTTTGACTCATCACTTACTTTACGTGCAATAAGCCAATACCCTCCAATGTTTCCTCATGACCTTTGACCTTGACTTGACCTTGATCTCAATAGTGAGATCCATGGGGGCAAATCAGCTCAGTAAATCTGTCAAAACTATGGATGTCCGAAGCAAAAAAATGTTGGTATCACCAAAGTGATTATGATAAGAGCATCATAAATAAATGGACAAATACTATCAGGATGGCATTTTTCTGTTAGGCCCATGCTGATTTTCTTATCAACTATCTCTCTATTTTCACCATGAATGCTTTTCAATTTCCTTGGACCATAGTTGCAGCTTATTTCTTCTTGAAAATTATGTCACATGCTATGAGGCATCACAACTCAGTCACAAGTTACGGGAAGCAAAGTCTGTGCAGAGATTCTTACTATTTGATTATGCAGACCCTTTCGATAACTATTCAATTTCACCTGTTTATATGTTAAACTTTCTGTGAAATAAAGATATGGAAGATTATTATGTTGAAATATTAAGGATCTTGTTTGAGGGGAGACATGAGCTTACTAAAATCACGAATGTCTCATTCTGATCCATGCCAAAAGGAAAAATGGATCCATCAATGTTTTTTAATGTAGTTATTTTTGTTCTTCAATGTATGATATAGTTCTTGCACGCTCACCATTTTGCTACCAGTTAGCTTTGAAATATTAATGTTAATATCATTATGTCAATGTACAGTGTCAATGTACCATGATTGGCTATTATAGATATTCGGTCTTATAAAATGCCCTTTAATAACCTAATAGCATTGTCTTGTCCTATCTAATTTTGAATTGTCTCAACACTTTAAGTTTGTATTTTCCTTCTAGCAATATCTCTAGCAATATCTCTGAATAGGTTAATATAAGAATTATTACGACAAAATCACCCTTTATATCTTATCTCAGAATGAAATAACTTGATAAGTTACTTAATCAGAACAGCATGGATACCATGACAATGACCCGAGATTAAGGCCGCAGATTAGCCATGTTGTCCTAGATAAGTGGCTATTAAGAATGGGTGTAATATAGTGGAATGGCCAGAGGTTAGAGATGTGGGTCACATTTAAGGGACTTGAATGGACAAATATCAGGGATGGTTGTTTTGGAATAGGGTTAGAATGCAGTCTGGATAAAGCTTAGAAACAGGAGACATAGTAATGCCCCATAGAGAACAACTAAAATAAACCACCCCAACAAAAGTATTGATAATAATGATGTTAATCAGCCCATTGGATAATATATTCAAATATCTCATTCAATCTCATATCTCATTGAAAATAAATTTGTCAGTATAACTTCAGCAGAAATATTCTTACATAGAGCTATTCATTCTCAAAATATTAAAGAACCACATAAAACAATTAAAAAAAACACCCAAACATAAAAGAATGACGCTAATTAACCCATCGGACAGAATATTCAAATATTCAATTCATTTAAAAAATAAATTCTTGAGTATAACTTTAGCAGAAAGGTTCTTACACAGAGCTATTTATTCTCAAAATATTTGAGGGGAACAAAGCAAGTATAATCTTTGGTGCTGCTGTCACTGAACACACTCTTACTTTGATCGGTCTGATGGCAAAATCTCCCAAACTCAGACAAGACACACGCAAGTCCTACCATAACATTCATACTATTTTCTTGAGGGTTGAGTACTGTTAAAGAAAAAGAAATAAAATCTAATTTGTGATCTCGAGCCTTATTTGTTAATCTCTCCATAATGGTCTTTTTTTTTTCTTGAGTCAACATTTTACAAAAGAATGATGACATTTTGGTTCAGAATCTTAAGAAGAAGTCCCTGTGAAATTAATGGTTTTTGTGTGTAAACAATGGCGACAGGCAACATTCAAATCCAGTGAACATTTGAAGATGTTGACATGCACATATTTTGTAACATGTTGTCTGCCGTCTGATGTTTCGCTCGCTCTTTTGCATGACAGGGAAATTCAATTTGGGAAGTGAGTCAATGATGTAAAAGAGAAAGTCTGTGAAATGGAAAAGTAAATGAGTTGAAAAACTAGTGATATCTCGACAGGTTTTAATCAAAATTAACTTGTCTCATGAACTGATCTGCACAAACAGAATGGAAACTTCATTTTCTAGTTTAAAACAAAACTCAATTTAAATCTGTTTTTTTTCTTTCGCTTCCATAATGATATGACCGCCTCATTCAAAAATTATCTTCAAAAGAACAAATATTGGTTTTTTTTGTCTTAAAATGATCAAAGAATCCTGTAATAACACAGCCTAAGAAAATAAATTTGACAGATTTCACTAAGTCATTTTCATTACGTTGACAAAACGACTGTCAGGATTGAAAGCCGGAATCATAAGAAAGAGGTAGGGGCACTGTATCTGTCAATTTCATGGTGCCGTGGTTAAATCAAAGCTTTCAGGTAACGTCTGTCTATGATTGAATGCTATTTCACTTGATGACTTAATTGTCCTTTTTTGTGATTCAGCTGCCACAAGAGGTCTCTTCCATCAAAGTTAGGCATCTCAAAAGACAAAAGCATCTTCCCACCTATTCAGTGCCTGATATGAATTGATATCTTATTCTTCCTATAACCCTGCTTGTACACATGATATGTTATTACTCTGCTTGATGCAATGATGAGCACGTTTCTCCTTCCCCGGTCTCCCAATTATAGGAGACATTTATAAACAACTGACAGTTGTAGGACATCGGTACTTGTCACAGCCAGCTTACATTTATAGGTCCCAACTTCTTGTGACGAACTTAAACAATATGATTTATTATATAAAAATTAGTGTCACATCCAACTTTTGCATATGTCATATCTTATACAGGCTAATAGTTAATGATGCACACTACCTGTCAGGATTCTCATATGTCATGATATATTGTTAGGTCATTTTAATCAAATGTGTCCATTAAATCTTATCTATTTTCAATTCAATATTGGCAAACCAAAACCCTAAATATTCCCAAGAGTTCAATTATTTGTAATAACTATTGCAATATGATACTGCAATACTGAACTCAAATCAGAGGAAAACTTGTTTTCATTTTGGCAAAGAACATCATGCAAAGATCTAATATCTGTCGTGAGAAGTCTTAAAGTCGGTATTATACAAATGCAGGTTACTGGGTAATCAGGTCATGAAGCAATTAACAAATCCTTTTTATCTTGAATCAAAAACAACAACTTCCTGTTGATAGAAAAACCTGAAATTTCCTGAATAATTAAATACCAAAACCACTCCCATTTTTTCCTGCACACCTGCATTGGTAGAGATTCTGTTTCAAAGAAGACAGATACAGGCAAGGTGTTCTGCCATGTCTCTGAGCATGCTCAGTGTCACATTCCACACCTGGTCACATGATCTGCCTCATGTTCCATACCTGGTCACATGATCTGCCTCATGTTCCCTACCAGGTCACATGATCTGCATCACGTTCCAGAGTAGCTCAAGGTTCCACACCCTGTCACTTGATCTGGGTCACATGCAACCCTACTTGTTTAATATCAGTTTGTGTTGAGGTTGTACAGGTTCATATTTTGACTCATTCTAACCTTTATGCTCACACTTTCATCATTTCTTATTCTGCTCCAGATGGGGCTAGTGGTAGAGTATAACAGGTGTGAGCACAAGGGACAAGAGGAGCCTATAAATATGCCAAAATGATGAGCCTCTATGACCTAATATCCTGACTGTTGATGAAGTATGAATTTTTATATTGTTTGCCTTCCATTTAAATAGTAACAACGCATCGAATGGTGAATTCAAGATGTGGTCTGATGTTGTGACTTCATTAACAAGCCATCTACCCATAACATGAAAGGCAGACTATCAGAACCTAAAGGACACTTGCATATGATGGAAATCTATTCATCTCTAAGGTTCCTCATGTCAATGGAAAATACATGATGCACAATGAACAATTATGGAAATTGTTCCAAATAAAACGATTGATCACAATGTAAAAGCGAATATACTGGGTCACTGGTGCAACAAAGGTCTTTTGTCTTTATAGATAAAGAGTTCTCATCTAAACGATTTGGCCTGTTGCCATGGCTACTTGATGGTATCTAAACTAGCTACATATCCCATGGATACATTGGTTACCATTGTTCCAGCACTGTCGTGTTTAACTTGGCTATTTCATAAGAATGCTAGAGACCAGGCTCCAGGAAAAGACACTCTGCTATCAATGCAGCAATCAGAGGCTGCAGTTTTCCACTACTGGGACCCCACCTCTTTCACGTGTCCTGAAATATTCATCTCATCAAAGTCACGACCTACTATTGCATTTTTCATTCACGGAAGACGTATTTGGTTTGAGAATCTGCCAGTCTGGATTCTACCCATACATTCATTGATTCTGTGCTTATGCCCATCATGAATTTATTTCACCACTCAAAAAAAGAAAAAACAAAAACAAAAAACAAAAAAACAATCACATTTTCCTTTCATGCTGGATTTGTTTTATAACATGTAAACTTGCATGAGTATTGGTGTTCTAAGTAACACCACTCCGAATTAATGGTCAGTTGAGCAATAGAAGTACACAGTGGAGAATGGGTTGGAGAAAGCTGGGTGGAGTGATGGGCTGAGACCCGACTCCCCCAGGCGTGATCCTCACACTCCTACACGAGGTGCAGTCAAATGAATGGCTTTTTTCTGATTTCAGGGTGGATGGTCATTGATGCATTGGGAACAAAAAATTGAAACATTAACGGCCTGTAGAACAATGTTGAATGTTTAGTTGCTTTTCAACTGACTATAAAAACAGGCTGCCAGGTCAAGGTTTAGTTTTGCCACAACCAGAAATGAGATCTGTATATTCTGACTTGCTTGCTACATTCCACTCCCATTTATATGTTATCCTTCCTGCTTAAAACCTGCTCTTAATTGCAATATACACATATATCTACTTCCAAAAAGGACAAAGAAGACATGGTTTCTATGCAATTAACAAAGTGGCTAAAAGATAATATATTATCATGTGAAACAAAAATGATTTGACATGCAGTATAAGAAATGCAGGTACTGATAAAATCCATCAAACTCAGGTTTAAATAATAATTTCTAATTCTTAATTAGAAAAAAAAAAGATTAAGTACATGTGTGCAGCTGGAGCTACATGTAAGTGTTAGTGTCTGGGAAGTTGAGATCTGGCCATGACGGGACAGAAAGATGGGCATGAAATCTGGACTAATAGCTACACGACATCCAATGTGATCATCAGTCATCATTAATCGTCACATAGCACTGTGCCATCCATAGCAATATGCCCTGCCTCGTATCAGGGTCAATAAACTCTAGACTGCAATGGCTGCAAGATGGTGTAACAATATGCCCTTCCCTCGTATCAGGGTCAATAAACTCCAGACTGCAATGGCTGCAAGATGGTGTAACAATATGCCCTGCCTCGTATCAGGGTCAATAAACTCCAGACTGCAATGGCTGCAAGATGGTGTAACAATATGTCCTTCCCCCGTATCAGGGTCAATAAACTCTAGACTGCAATGGCTGCAAGATGGTGTAACAATATGCCCTTCCCTTCTATCAGGGTCAATAAACTCTACACTGGAATGGCTGCAAGATGGTGTAACAATATGCCCTGCCTCGTATCAGGGTCAATAAACTCTAGAATGGAATGGCTGCAAGATGGTGTAACAATATGCCCTTCCCTCGTATCAGGGTCAATAAACTCTAGACTGGAATGGCTGCAAGATGGTGTAACAATATGCCCTTCCCTTGTATCAGGGTCAATAAACTCTAGACTGGAATGGCTGCAAGATGGTGTAACAATATGCCCTGCCTCGTATCAGGGTCAATAAACTCTCGACTGCAATGGCTGCAAGATGGTATAACAATATGCCCTTCCCTCGTATCAGGGTCAATAAACTCTAGACTGGAATGGCTGCAAGATAATGTACCAATATGTCCTTCCCTTATATCAGGGTCAATAAACTCTAGACTGGAATGGCTGCAAAATGGTGTAACAATATGCCCTTCCCTCGTATCAGGGTCAATAAACTCTAGACTGGAATGGCTGCAAGATGGTGTAACAATATGCCCTTCCCTCGTATCAGGGTCAATAAACTCTAGGCTGCAATGGCTGCAAGATGGTGTAACAATATGCCCTTCCCTCGTATCAGGGTCAATAAACACTTGGTTACAATGGGTTAATAATTTGCCTCTCTCTTGCATCAGGGTCAGTAAACTCTAGGCTTGAATGGCATAAGATGGTCTAATAATATACCCTTCCCTTGTATCAGGGAACTAAATTCTCAGTTGGAACAGCTTAATAATGTGCCCTTCCCTCAGGTATCAATGGACCCTTAAAATATAACTGAAATCTCGCAGTTTGGCTGATTAGCTGTTAAAAGGGCTCTCATGCTATAAAGTTAATCTCGGTGGACAGTAAACTTCATGAAGAGATGGGGATGAGAGGTCATTTCATCCCATTGTTCCATTGCGGTATTCTGGCAAGAACATGAGTCTCAACCTGCCAGTAGACAAGTGAATGATCTGTCTGACATCCTGAACATGTAATTGTGTATATTGCAGACATAGTGAACTGGGTAGCTCAGTCCTCAAAGCCATTATTCAATATAAATTTACTTTATAAATATATACATGCACATTTGGTTTAAAACATTTTGTTAATTTGCGAGTTGTAAAATGTCTGTTTTGGCACATTCAGCCCATTGAGGTCTCACTATTCAACTGTTTTGATCATTCTTTCCCCCAATTGTTCCTTAAATTTCCTTAAATCGTTAGACATATTTCCTCCAAGCTACTTTAGAACTGATGCCAAACAAAGATACTCTCAAATAGCGGAAACGCAAGGAATCTATCACAGTGGAGAATTGAGAGAGATTTGCTGGATTCCGTTCTCTTGGTGCATGTGTATATAGTTTCCTAGAGGTTGACTGAGTTGATGAGAACGCAGCCAGTATAGTAGCAGTCTGCCTGTCTCCATACTCAGTGTCATGCACTGGAGGCTTCCGCATCCACAAGAACTCAAACCAAGACCAGTTACCATAGAAGTATAATCAGGTCTGTTACCTTATCTTTGCAATCAGGTCAGGCACCATATCTTTACAATTAGGTCTGGCACCATATCTTTACAATTAAGTCTGGCACCATATCTTTGCAATTAGGTTCGGCACCATATCTTTACAATTAAGTCTGGCACCATATCTTTGCAATTAAGTCTGGCACCATATCTTTACAATTAAGTCTGGCACCATATCTTTGCAATTAGGTTCGGCACCATATCTTTACAATTAAGTCTGGCACCATATCTTTGCAATTAGTTCAGGCACCATATATTTGCAATCAGGTCAGGGACCACGTCTTTGCAATCAGGTCTGGCACCATGTCTTTGCAATCAGGTCTGGCACCATATCTTTGCAATCAGGTCCGGCACCATGTCTTTGCAATCAGGTCAGGGACCACGTCTTTGCAATCAGGTCAGGGACCACATCTTTGCAATCAGATCAGGGACCACGTCTTTGCAATCAGGTCAGGCACCATATCGTTGCAATCAGGTCCTGCACCATATCTTTGCAATCAGGCTAGGCACCACATCTTTGCAATCAGGTCCGGCACCATATCTTTGCAATCAGGCCCGGCACCATATCTTTGCAATCAGGTCCTGCACCATATCGTTGCAATCAGGTCCTGCACCATATCTTTGCAATCAGGCCAGGAACCACATCTTTGCAATTAGGTCATATACAATATCATTGCAATCAGGTCAGCGACCATATCTATGTAATTATATCTTTGTAATCAGGTCAGGGACCATATCAGTGCAATAAGATCAGGGATCATATCATTGCAGGAAGGGTTACAGTATCATGTCAGGGTGAGTATCATGTCTTCCCACTGGGTATAATATCAGTCAGGATCAAGCACCATAATACTGAGGGTTTTTTTAATATAATAAAATGACATTAACATCACTGAGAACATATAATTTAGTACACGACTGGCCTTTCCTCATATGTAATTTTCTACATAGAGATTATCTCATACATAATAGACAATATAAGTATGACAGTTTATGTTCTGGCCTCATGAAGGACCTCGTGGTGCGGTCCATTGTTATGAAGCTTTCTTATCCTGCCTGAAGCTGCAGTGGTTATTTTTTTTTACAATGCCTCAACTACACCTTGACTGAGCTTAATCTCATCTCTAACTTGACTTTCTGACTTTCATACAAGCAAAAACAACCAGATATTGAACTCAGGCCTGGCATCTGATTTTTCTTCAGAATTTTTATTGTCAATGGCATTTAAAAAGTGGCATTTAAAAAGTGAAATATGGGCAGTTTGAACAGTAACTAAAGGCCTTGTGAATCAATCTTTCAAAAGATTTTTGGTTTGTTTTGATATTTGGTTGGTTTATTTATGACATACAAATATAACAAAAATTAAATAATACTAATATTGGAAACAGTATTCTTGGTACCTGTGAGTTTCCTTATTTAGCTGATTACTGTGAAACTGACTGAGTATGAATGTTTGAATATCAAAATTGGAGTTCCTCTGGCAGCTGGTGGGTTAAGCGGTGCATTTTTGAAGGATGAGCGGAGTGTCTGCCACACTTGCCAGCATCACCCGACCTCAATGTCTGTCTTCTGTTGCTTAAACAGTCTGTCAGGATTGGTTGCCATGAGTCACCGCGGTTACCATTGTCCTATCTCCTCCACTCACACTGCCCTTTGTGGCTAGGGTGATGACCTGGGTGGCAATTAGTACCTGCCCTGATTGTCTCTTCAAACAATAACCCTACCCCGTCATAACACAACCCCACTCTTTAAGCCTGGCTTTCCCAGACTCTCTCACCCCAGACTCTCTCACCCCCAGACTCTCTCACCCCCAGACTCTCTCAGCCCCACTGACAGGCGTACCCTTTGATGACACATAAAACTAAATTCTCACTTCTCCTTACATTCAATTGCCTGATAAGCCATTCTTAATCAAAATTAAATTTGATTGAGGTTATGTACGTTACATGTAGATATATAATATGTCTTCTTGATGTGACCATGAAAATAAAGAGATATAGACCTTACTTAACAGAGGTCATACTGAGAGTTACATTTTCTTTATATGACCATGATGACAAAAAGATATCAAACTTACCTAACAGAGATCATACTTTGACTGATCCAGCATGGAGAGACACAAAGAAATAATTATTTTTCCAGAAAGGTTGATTTCTTCCTCATGAAAATGTCCAGGTAAACAAGCCTTGTCTTTCAGAAAGTACATGTCAGAGGCTAATAACCCAGTTATTGTGATTACCCAGATATAAGACAGCACTTGAGAGAGTCCAGGCCCTAGCCTGAATGGCGGTGCACGAGGAGCTGGCATGCTGCGGCTATGCCAACCACAGACCTCAGCCGTGCCAATAAGATCATGGCTAAAAACCAGCCAAACTCCATTGTTTGTCCTCCCATACTTCTGACTTGTCTGAATGCTGAGAAACAAATTTCACTTTTTTTTTGTGCTACTCTTCTCATAACCCTGCAATCAAGCATGTTTCTTTGTGGATTATCTGAATTTGTTTTACTTCTTTTAGATGTACATGACCTCTTCATCGTAATAGCATTTAAGGACATGATTTCAGTTTTATTATAAGTTTCCTCAATGTTGCATAAATGTAGAAGGCAAAGGTAAATAGAAGGCGGGTGTAGACTAAGAGGCATACTTGTATCCAAGCCCACACTGTCTAGGAGACATAGACAACCAAGGCAGACACCAGATATAATAAATGGCTTATACAATTACTTTGCCATTCAGTCAATGCTCACTATATTTTTTATCCAAATCACCTGCACCACTCAAAAGTGCTTGTTTCTACTGCAAACGGCATGATCAGAATTTGCAATTGGGTAATAATCTTCCCCACAAAAAAAACTGCAAACTCCGTCAAACAGCCTTCGCTCTGTGTGAGTCTGATCATAAAAATATCATTCTTTGCATTATTCTTGTGAGCTGTTATTTGTTTAGATGGTGCTAAATGTTTGTCTTCTTTGCAAAACAGGGCTATGCACTTTAACACCATCATTTGCACAGACCCTGTAAAAACATGGCTTGTGTTGATGGCGTGGTTAGAGGGGACTCGGGCGGGTGTGATAGTGCATTGAGGACCCCTCACATGTAACACTACACAAGTAAAAGTCTACTTGACTTGCTCTACCACATACTTGATGAGAAATAACACATAACACAATATGCAGTGCCAGCATCCACCACACGGAAGCCCCAGTGGATTCTGACAGGTACAAAAGTGGCCATTATTTTCACCTGTGTCCTTCCATAACTGATTTGTCAAAATCTGTGATTGCTCCCAGGTCATATAAAGAGCAGATGTCTGATCTTATTTGTGTTTGACCTTAATGACGACTCTGTGAGTTGCAAAATGCAAGAAATGTGCACCTCAATTCCTCTGAGTACATCCTACACCATTCAATGTAATTAAAAAGATCAAAGCAAAAGGATGGCAAACATGATTGATTCTAATCAGCACTTGCAAACAGTATTGGAAAGATGGAAATGGATAAAACAGGAAATAACCAAGTGGAATGTCACACTGAAAAAGTCATGTTAGTTTTCCAGGAAGTTTCAAGCTTAGATATTGGAAACCTTTATCTATTATTTTCTCCCTCAAAAAAGTGAAGTTTTGTATATTGTAAAAGTTTCAATAACAGATCAGAAAGGCATATTCATTATGACCAGGCAACGATATGACTCATAACACATGAAGCAAGAGTCCCTAGGCTTGAAAAATGCTCCATTCTGCATTTAACGTAAAAAAACTTTCTGATAATGTTAGGTATCAATTCCAATCAAACCAGACATTTTAGCATCAGTGGTGCATCATTATGATACATATATTACATCCTGGAATAAGAGGAAGGCATGAAAAGTTAAGCATGAGTACACCACTGTGTATGTTAAAGACTGCATATTTGCACCTTCTCTTGAGACAACTGATCTAAAAAATGATTTCCATTTGAGGGATGTCGGTAGGTTGCTTGCTAGACATATAGGGATGCCTGTATTAGGTTGCTTGCTAGACATACAGGGATGCCTGTATTAGGTTGCCTGCCAGCCATACAGGGATGCCTGTATTAGGTTGCTTGCCAGCCATACAGGGATGCCTGTATTAGGTTGCTTGCCAGCCATACAGGGATGCCTGTATTAGGTTGCTTGCCAGCCATACAGGGATGCCTGTATTAGGTTGCTTGCCAGCCGTACAGGGCTGCCTGTATTAGGTTGCTTGCCAGCCATACAGGGATGCCTGTATTAGGTTGCTTGCCAGCTGTATAGGGATGCCTGTATTAGGTTGCTTGCCAGCCGTACAGGGCTGCCTGTATTAGGTTGCTTGCCAGCCATACAGGGATGCCTGTATTAGGTTGCTTGCCAGCTGTATAGGGATGCCTGTATTAGGTTGCTTGCCAGCCATACAGGGATGCCTGTATTAGGTTGCTTGCCAGCTGTATAGGGATGCCTGTATTAGGTTGCTTGCCAGCCATACAGGGATGTCTGTATTAGGTTGCTTGCCAGCCATACAGGGATGCCTGTATTAGGTTGCTTGCCAGCCATACAGGGATGCCAGTATTAGGTTGCTTGCCAGCCATACAGGGATGCCTGTATTAGGTTGCTTGCCAGCCGTACAGGGATGCCTGTATTAGGTTGCTTGCCAGCCATATAGGGATGCCTGTATTAGGTTGCTTGCCAGCCGTACAGGGCTGCCTGTATTAGGTTGCTTGCCAGCCATACAGGGATGCCTGTATTAGGTTGCTTGCCAGCTGTATAGGGATGCCTGTATTAGGTTGCTTGCCAGCCGTACAGGGCTGCCTGTATTAGGTTGCTTGCCAGCCATACAGGGATGCCTGTATTAGGTTGCTTGCCAGCTGTATAGGGATGCCTGTATTAGGTTGCTTGCCAGCCATACAGGGATGCCTGTATTAGGTTGCTTGCCAGCTGTATAGGGATGCCTGTATTAGGTTGCTTGCCAGCCGTACAGGGCTGCCTGTATTAGGTTGCTTGCCAGCCATACAGGGATGCCTGTATTAGGTTGCTTGCCAGCCATACAGGGATGCCTGTATTAGGTTGCTTGCCAGCCATACAGGGATGCCTGTATTAGGTTGCTTGCCAGCCATACAGGGATGCCTGTATTAGGTTGCTTGCCAGCCATACAGGGATGCCTGTATTAGGTTGCTTGCCAGCCATACAGGGATGTCTGTATTAGGTTGCTTGCCAGCCATACAGGGATGCCTGTATTAGGTTGCTTGCCAGCCATACAGGGATGCCTGTATTAGGTTGCTTGCCAGCTGTATAGGGATGCCTGTATTAGGTTGCTTGCCAGTCATACAGGGATGCCTGTATTAGGTTGCTTGCCAGCCATACAGGGATGTCTGTATTAGGTTGCTTGGCAGTCATATAGGGATGTCTGTATTAGGTTTATTGCCAGCCGTACAGGGATGCCTGTATTAGGTTGCTTGCCAGTCATACAGGGGTGCCTGTATTAGGTTGCTTGCCAGCCGTACAGGGATGCCTGTATTAGGTTGCTTGCCAGCCATACAGGGATATAGCAGATAGCAGCTTCCTGACTGAGACACACAGTACACACAGGGACATGTCCGCTAGATCAATATACTGCACCTTCTCATGCACTCAAAGTCATTCTTTATGTTCAAATTATATAATAATACTGATCATGACAGTTGAAAATGTTTCTCTCCTACCGAGGAGACCTGCTGCAAATTCTGATTTTTGACATCTAAGATAGTTCTTTCTTGTACATGATTAAAAAAAACACATGTTTTAATCTGTGTAGTACTTTGTTCCTGATTGTTGTTATATTATTTTCGCCGCATTGAATGTACTAGTACATGCAATATTTCAATTTCTATGGATGTCCTTGTGAATTTCTACAATCGGCGGACAGGATGTTTTGGCAAGTTGTGCCGTCGTTTGTGTCAACACTATCCACATTTGACACTCGCTTGAGCCATCTGCACAGCCAGATGCTGACAACATTCTGATTTCACAATCAGAAACAGAGCCAAAGGACTCTAAGAAATATACCAGATGTGGCTGGGCAATAGCCAATCAATATCAATTACTGGTCTGATTTCACCATGCGCCGTAAGCTACGCCGCCCGGCCTGGTCATTGCCTAAACAACGACGCATATATTGCAAAGATTAGCAAACATAAAACAGGTGATTGATCCAAACTGTAAATACAAGCCTTGTACCAGGCAATGTTTACAAGAATCTGTCAATAACACAAAGCCTTTTATCCATCACAATAGCTGTATATCTGACAATCACATCAGCACTTTACACAATCCCCACCTCCCTCCTCATCTCGTCATGTCGGACAAATCTGGAAATATTTTTAACTCGGTCTCCGATTTAAAACACCGAAATCCAAGATCACATTTAATTTTGATGAGCCAAACTAGCTTTATTCATGTTTGACTTCAGGAAAATAAATGTCAACATGGACCACAAATCTGGTTCAAACTTTGTCAAATAGCATAGGAATCACGTCCAGAAATAATGTGGTAATGGTTCTAGACTGGGATAGCCATGGTATTACAGAGGGATTATGTTGGCTGGCCAAGGATTGCATATTCCAAGTGTTTATCAGATTGTTGATATCAGAAGCTTACAAGTGGGGAATAATAGCTTTCATCTTTCATACCCAGATAGTCAATTTCGTGAATGGTTATTTCTTTCAAAACTTCACTATTCTGTTTATTTTAAAGCTGATTTCATTCAAATAGTATGTTCCCCATTACATCATAACCACTGGCCAATATAAAAAAAGATAGATGAAATATTGATACCCAATGGCATACTTTGTTGATCGTGCTAGGTTAATATTACTAGAAGTTAGCTAAGACTTGCTTCAATCATTTCCCACCACACCTGATTAATGTCAGAAAAGCTGTGCAAGCATATGCAGGGCATCATGTGTACCCCATGTTACATGCATGCCCGCTTCCCTAGTGGCTGTAGCGTACAGGCTCAGCATGATGAATGGCTGGCACAGATTCACACAGCTTACCAATAAGCACCCCATATAAGTCATTTGCACTTGATTCCTGTACTGTGATATGGGATGGGATTTGGGGTTTGCCAACTGGATGAGAAAGCCAAGTGGAAAAAGAGAGATTATATTTCTGCTTGCTCAATAGGCATGGTCCAACACCATTTCCTATATGGTCACCAAAAGCCCTTCCAGGGGTGCATGCTGCCCCCTTTGATCTTCAAAGAAGAAGTTTTGATACCAGTGTAATGGCTACGTTGATTTTTACATGAAGTTAATCATCAATAAATGGTGATAAATATTATCACAGCAAGTGGTAGAGTTAAGCATCACATAAACTGGCTAAATTAAATATCATACAAAATAGTTAAACAGAGTATGATTAAAAATTACCACACTAAATATATCAACACTGCATCAACTTCATGGTGGAAAATTATAGAAAAGAGAAATTAAACTGAGCTAACATGGAAGGGATTTTCTTCTCACTTTAGTTTCAGTATAAAATATATTATTTCTCAAAGTTTAATCGATATATATGATAACGCATTGCAAAAGTTGTTATTTTGTGTGGTCCCTGTCAGGGCCATGTGGTTAAATCCCTGGATCAGAGCCAAATAAATATCTTTCACTTGGGCTAATGATTCTTTCTGGCAGTTTGGTCAAAGTTACTCAATAATTCCACACACATGATGGACGCTGATATTTCCGCTGAATTTGAGGAGTGCTTTTCAGGACAAATCTTTACAAAAACTAAAATGTTTCATATCGGCACTGCAATTATATTTGTTGGTGCTCCTGTCAAATATGATCAATTAAATGCCAACATCAAGTTCATATTTAACATTGCATTTTTGTTCAAATAGCCAAATAGATATTGACATAAATATAATGATTATTAACTGATGTTTTGAATGTGTTCTTCATCTAAAGCTAAAAATCATGGCAACATGGTAGAGTAACATCATTTGCTGATGGCTTCACAAGCATGCCTACTTCATCACAAATCTGTCTTTGCAATATTTCATCTTTTCCTCATTTTTTACATTAAACATCAACATTGACATTGCTTCCAAGCATATCACATACCGTCTGCTAGCTCAGACACATATTTACTTAGAAGGAAAAATTATCAACTCAGCGCTGCTGTGTTCTTTACCATTCCTCTCTCTGTTCCCATTTTAGCATCTCCACCATCAAGTGATTCTTCCAAGAGATTCTTGTACAAATACTGGCCACTTCTCAATAGAAACACATGCAGAGACTCGCAAGACTCTTCTCCATTATCTTCAGTCCATTATTTTGTCTTCCTCCAGAAAGCAGCCAATGACTCCAGCCCCTGGGCATATTGTCTAAATTGAAAACAATCTGGAGTTAATCGGGCACGGATGTCTGCAGAAGACTGTGATCCCTGGTATCTGGCTACGATCCCTCGGCGGACATTGTCACTCTCCTCATGCACAAATTAAAAGGGCATCTCGCATATCGGGCGGCTTTCCTGCTCATAGGGGCTGACACTAGAGATGCTGACCGGGCAGCACCGAATCAATACACTCCGAGGACCACACTTCTGTCAGAGGGCAATACAGGTCTATACTGTAGGCTATACAATGTCACGATGCAGTGTCACGATGCAGTGTCACTGGACACTGTAGGCTATACAATGTCACAATGAAGTGTCACTGGACACTGTAGGGCTATACAATGTCACGATGCAGTGCCACTGTATGATGTCTCTGGGCACTGTAGGGCTATACAATGTCACGATGCAGTGTCACTGGACACTGTAGGGCTATACAATGTCACGATACAGTGTCACTGGGCACTGTAGGGCTATACAATGTCACGATGCAGTGTCACTATATGATGTTTCTGGACACTGTAAGGCTATACAATGTCACGATGCAGTGTCACTGGACACTGTAGGCTATACGATGTCACAATGCAGTGTCACTGGACACTGTAGGGCTATACAATGTCACGATGCCATGTCACTGGACATTGCAGGGCTATACAATGTCACTGAACAATGACACGATATGATGTCTCTGGCAAGCAAGGCTATACAATATCACTATTCAATATCACTATACAATGTCACTGTACACTGCAGGGTTGTACAATATCACAGGATATTGTAGAGCTGTAGATTTTCACTATATAATCAAACTAAATATTTAGAGCTACACAATGGACATCTCATGCCATGTCACTGAGCAATATACTGCTATACCATGCTATGGTTATAGAACAATGTCATATCAAGGTCATTACATAGCAATGTAGGTGTAAATGACTTGGAGAGTAGTGATTGCCAATTAACAGAGGACTGGATACCTATGTTAGAGACAAATCCGGGATTTTGGAACAGGCCAAACTGTAAGACACAGGATTTGTTCTCAACTTCTATTTAGTGATTGACTTTGGGTTTCATCTTGTTTCCATTTCCCAGTTTAGTCGCAATTGAAGAATTTAAAAATAGTACAAGATAATGGTATTGACAAAAATTGGACAAAGCGACTGTCGTGTGTTTTTGGTACTGTGTCTTCCTGTCTGGTGAGATATCCGCAGATCCCATTAGTCTTGTAGAACAGGCCATTATTGCATATCCATTACTCATCACACTCCAGACTCTGGATTAAATCACTCTGGATTAAATCATACAGCATCCTAGCCGGCTTATCCCTCCATCCATACCCTCCATCAGCTTTAATTGGCTCATCTCCCACAGCCTGCACTTCAGCTTTAATAGAGTCAATAGTAATTATCAGGATTGGATTCTCGGGCAGGGTGCCAACTCCATCACTGGGTGGGATACTGGGGCAGGGTGCGGACTCCATCACTGGGGCAGGGTGCTGACTCCATCACAGGGTGGGACACTGGGGCAGGGTGCTGACTCCATCACTGGGTGGGATACTGGGGCAGTGTGCTGACTTCATCACAGGGTGGGATACTGGGGCAGGGTGCCGACTCCATCACAGGGTGGGATACTTGGGCAGGGTGCGGACTCCATCACAGGGTGGGATGGAAATCTCTGGCAGGGTGATAATCCATCACAGGGAGGGGTAGGAATCTGGGGTGGGTTGGGATTCTGGGGCAGGGCTGGGATGGACAACCACAGTGTGTTTTCCGATCCAAAGTTTGCACAGTGCCAGATTAATGACGGTGAACAACCTCCCTGGGCTGTCTTATCAAATACCAGTTTTACCAATTGCTCCTTCCACCCATATCAGCTAATATCGTAAAACAAAATTATCATTTATATCATGCCTATTTACATAATAAACAGATTAACTAGGTCTCCGATAAGGAATCCATAATATTTCTTCTTTCCTTTGCTAGTAAATACTAATAAAAATGTCATGAGGCTTTTGATATTTATTTCTTAGAATTTTTAATATTTTTAGATATTCAACATTGATATGAATGGAGTGTTTGGATTATTCAAAACCATTGAAACCATTCTTAACAGATTTAGTCTAAGACTTCTGTGACGAATCAGAGCTAAAGATGTATCAGGTCAAACAGTTATATGGGATAATGAGGTCACATAGGTCAATCATGTCACCACGGATCAAGTATATTAGGACAAACAGTAGCCCTGTATAATTTCATTTAGTGACATCTATTTGCGACCCTAACAAATGACATCAAGAAAAATACAAAATCTCGAATGACAACAGCAGTTCAAACCACAGACAAATCCCATAATGATTCAAAACCACCTCCCATATGACCGAGTATTAATTAGCGTGGCATGCGATAAATTGGCTTGCTTAGTCATAAACATTCAACGTCTTGCATTCTATTTCATGTAATCCATTTCTAAAAAGTTACATGGGAAAGGAGCCCCTCAAAGTCAATAAATCGTAAATTTTTTGACAATATTTTGCATGATAATTTGTCATAGACATCTCACATTTGTGCTGCATGTAATACATTTTCTCATTCTACACAGCAATTCCAGTTACTTCATCATGATACAGGCATTATCTTTACAACAATGTCCATGGGACATTAATATCCCTAATAACTTTGGCGCCAATTTTGACAGGCCATATTTGTTAATTGGTCGTCAAATTAAACATTGAAGTGTCATGGCAGCTAAATTTACTTATTTGCATTTATTTGTTAATGTTGATCATGGCCAACTAAAATCAATCAATCTAATGGCCCATGGAGCCTTTGAAATTGACAAAAGCAATACCATTTCTGTCATGACTTGAAAAGAACAAAATTAAAATGATTTGATAGCATTTATTTATTTGGCTCTTAAAAGATAATAGGCCCAGCAAATTTCAGAATTGTACAAAATCTATTGATACCTTTAATCCCATTATGGAATTTAACATGTTGAAAATTATTGCATGATTTTAAAAATTTATGTATATTCAATATTCAAGGTATATCTTCTATTAAACTGGTCATATTGAGGGGGATGGATGGAATGCTTAATACCATACATCAAGGGAGGTAACAAACTGCATGATTTATAAATAATGCAGAATAATAAAACATGTATCAAACTGCACAAAGGACCAAATGATATTCACATTAAAAGGAATATACAAATACAATATTGATTTGACCGGCATTGTCAGCGTTTGTGGAAGTTGTATGTGATTGTAAGCTTCTGCCATACCACTGCGAATGGTGCATTCTGGGACATGACAAGTTGCATTTTGGGAAATGACAAGTCTGCGATTAATGTAAATGTACCTACATCAATCAGTCAGTGACAGGTACACTTTCAAACCGTGCTTCTGTCTGTATATCTAGTCATTGCTCCTTCATTTATATCATAGTCATTTAACATTGTTGCTGGGTTTACTTTTTTCTTCAAAGAGAACAAATATGAGAGTTGGACTGGAGTTTCTTGTTCATAATGATGTATTGCTGAAGGCATGTTATGTTTCTTTTTCTTTAATTGGTTTATTTAGACTTCACTAAGAAATTAATCTTTTAAATGATTATCTCTTTCCACCTTTCATGAACATAATTTATTTAAAATGACATTTTTTTTAAATCAAATAAAGTTTAAATAAAAGGAAAAAATTCTTACTTATTGAAAAATAACAAGATAATTTATATATATAATTTCTTTTTATAATGAAATATATAACTTAAAATTTCATGATGCAAGTTTTTCTCCAAAATGATAGTTCAGAGAAAAAAACATTAAAAGGAAACATATTTTTCACACCAGGCATTAGTGAGCACATACCTTCCTATCCTGCACCGAACATTTCATGACTATTTTATTTGTGACAATCTCAATAAAAATGCACTAATGTTTACTCTACTATTGATTTTTTTACCCTGAGTTCAACAAGTTATATGCGTCACATGCAAATATGCACTCTGCTTCAATTTCATATCATAATATTTCCATCTCTCCCTAAATAGACATCCCCAAAATGGAATTATTACTGAAAAATAAACAAAGACCTTTTTAAGCCTATATTACCTATGTTTCCTGTAATAAATACATTGCTTCTTTGGTCTGACATGTTTCCATTGTAAACAAGTCATGTGCTTGTGTAACCATCACTTCCCATATCAAGCCTCACAATCAGGGATTTTTGCATTTTTATTTTCAGATATACCGGTATGTAATACAGAGCCTGGAGAGGGGTTCTGATGGGATTTTTTTTAGGGTAGTCTGTGATTGGGCATAATAATAACATAATACTGCTCTTCACCACAGTTTGCCATATCCATATGTAACCCTCTGTTCTTTGTACAATATAATAAATATTTCTGGAATGATGTATCAAGTATTGCTTTCGAGTCATTAACAGAAATGGTTTGCATTCTGGTTGACCATGATAAGAGGCAGGTCATTGTCCCCTCTGAAAAGAAAATTATCATATCTGCATGATCACACAAACCACAGCCTGTGATCGCCAGTCACCAGTTGGAATGAGAAACAAAAGATTATCAGATGCCCACCTTTCTCAGTTATGTGGTATGACCAAAGCCATCATCCTAACTGGGAATGGAACCCTGGTCATCATGATGAGAGATTGTCATCTTACCACCCTCCTCATCATTACATCCACCATCCCTGAGTCATAAGTCCTTAATGATCAAAACGGGAGACACGGGGCACCACCATAAAACCTCAAGCTTATCGGGGATATCAACTGTAATCTGAGATCTGATTGGATATGACCAATGCATTTGTGTGCCCGCAACTCACTCTCATTGAAATACATTACCGACTGGAAATTTTTGCTTTTCAACGTTCATGAAGGTTTTAAACTCTCAAAATAAATCAAACATTCAAATTTAAATTATGCCAAAAAGAAATTGTGTATGACATTTTTTTCTAGTATCCTCAACTCTGATTTTCTTCAGAACGAGGATTTGTAGTTGACCATCCAGTATGGATTGATGTCTGAAGGGATGTCTTTGTTTAAGCCTTGTGGACGCTATATCTTGGTAATGCTATACCAGAGAATCACCAAACTTCCTGCATTGACAATTCTAATGAATATTTTGTATGGGTTTGGTCATGGGTGGCTTTGAGTGAATTCCAAGGTCACAAGGTGGAGTTACACACTGGCCCCTAGGGTTGACAATACCTGCAATTCTGATGCCTATATTTCTCCTCATCAACATGCAAATATGTGTTTATCTGTATTTTGTCTGCACTTATATCATGTCAGATATCACATTTCACAAGAATAGAGGATGTCCTGGCAGTTCCATTAATGATAATATCAGCTTTTTATACTATTCAAACAATAACTTTATTGTAGGGTTGCAAATAAAGATATGATAAAATTTGGAATGTGTATGAAACACTAGCATTACTTTTTTATTTTCAGTAGCAGTAATGGATCATTTTGATTAATAGCAAATACTATAATCATGCAAAAAGTATTAAATTCCCCATAAATGTTTGTTTACAGGCAGGAGAAAAGCCTCCTATTTGTCAGATGATATCTTAATTCTTGGTTGTCATCCATAGGTTTCAACTACAGACAGTAAATGTTTGGAGTCACTGGCTCCTGTAATTTTATCTACTCAAATGTGACGTTTTGCACGTTTGGTATTAGCATCACCATGAATAAGATATTGCATTCATTTCAGTAATATATTATCTCTATGATATCAGCTTAATTCAAAAAGAAAAAAAGGCATGAATTCATTTTTTAAATTCTTTTCTTTAAAAGAAAAAATTAAAAACACATTTCTTCATAGCTAAATAATACGTTTTTACATTTACAAAAATATCACCCGAAATAAAAAGTTTGTTTGAGCCTCATTCTATTCAATGTATAAATGATGGATGGGTTGACATCCAGACAACCTATTCCAGAGACCTTGGTCCTGCATATGTATGTGATTCTATGCAGCTCTATGTGAGTGGAATGGTCCGGCAGCAGGGCTGTAGATGCCAGCATGATGGATGCAGCAGCAGGAGTGATGGATGGATGAATTATGACATACAGGGGACAGCATATATTTTATTCCTTAATCACTAGGATGTTTTGTCTTTAAGCTATAGTGTTTGGTAGATTGACTGATATTATACCTAGCATGACATTTGGGCCAGATGCAATTTGAGCATGAATATAACAAACTTTGCAGATTGTCCATGAGAGTAAAATGTCATCACCACTGACAAATATATCTCATACATATTTGTGTTATTAAAAATGTGTAAAGTTCAAGAAAGCTGCAGCAGTATTTGTCCTAAATCAACACACATATTAAACATATTAAGACCTTTACAAACCATATTTACAGTTTAGATGTTTAGATTTGATTCTCCTTCTCTTTTCTTCTTTTTTGTTTTTGTTTTTGTTTTTGTTTTTTTTCATGATAAATACAAAAATTTGACGTCCCAAATTAATGTCTATTGAATATTTGTATTTTCAAATGACATTTTCTGATGTTCTATAGGAATCTACATGACTCAGATTTGGATTTTATGCATTGAATTGGGCCATCTCGAGATCTATAAAGCATCTTCTTTTTCCACAGATCACATCAGATAATAGCAGATGTACTTGCTGGCTTTGACTTGGCCTGCCACGACCTGGTGGCTCCAACCTCCACGTCAGAGTGATCGTAACCTAGACTGTTCCTATCTCCGGCATCAGAGAGTTATCTCCATCACAAAATGCCAGACTCATACTTTCCATATCTGAACAGTTAACTCTTGTCATATCATCCTGAATTTTATTGACAACAATAAAAAAGTATTTTTCCATATCTGAATATAAATGATAATCATGATTGTTCTATATAATCAGTAATAACCACAACATCTCATATCTAATATCTCAGTGAGGTGCATATTTACTTTAGATGCACTATCAAATTATTATGACCTAAATAAATGAAGAAATGTTCAATATTTGTAAATATGATCTAAAATACAAATCACTTTTTCATGTCAGCTAGTGATAGAGATATGGAACTGAAGGATTTGCAATACCATCTGAGATGTTTACCAGATTTATATAGAGTGACTATGCTTTTATCTTGGTATTTTCTATAGAGACTAAAGAGACTTTAGATTCAAAGAAATGAGGAACTCTATCTTCTACCTTTTCCCCAACCAGTTCCACACATGAGAAGCTGCCGTGTGTTTGATGCATGCAGACTTTGATGTGGGATTATTACAGGTAGCGAGATTATCAACCGATGACTCATCCTCAGATCTCACCTGAAGCCCACTACCCTTAATTTAACATTGACGCACAGCCTGGGATCTTTATTTAATATCTGATAATCAAAGTTCAAAATAATGCAAAACAGCACGAGTCAGGATGATTGTTCTGGTATTTCCTTCAATAAATACAGTTTTATTTTAAGATTGTGGTTTTAATGCCATCTTACATTAAATTGAATTGGGTGAGACAACATGCAGAAATTCTCTCCTTCCATGAAAAGTGACCGTAAAGTGATATATATATGTTGCTACTATTTCCTACGTCTTCTTTCTTATAAGAGCAAATTCAAAGCTATGTGACCAAGCCAACAGTGTCAAATCAAATTCAAATTCTTGCAAGAAAACAAAAAAACACATCGTCTTTGGGTGTGTACAGTGATTTTGTTCCTAAAGTTTTTGTGTATTTTTTTCTATTTGACCCTCCCTTGCAGCAGTTGGCACTTACATTGCATCGTGCAATGTGCGCTGGCATGTCGTGCTCACGCAACATACGCAACCTGTATGGCACAATTAGCTGGCGGCTATTGAGTGCGGCCGTCTATATTGAGATCCTCACTCAGGCACTCGGGTTTGATCACAGAGATCTCACAAACTCAACACAAAACTGTCAATATTAGCTCGGAATGTGACGTCCAATGAATCTTATTGACAGATCACAAGATGTGCTGATTAAAATGTCAAAATGTGTATTACGATGCAACCATGAGTTCCAAAATCATGTCAATAGCATAGGAGGTCTGGGCATAACTCAATGAATAGTAAATTGGCGGTGCCGATTTTATTCTCTCGTTTCATTGGTATTTGAGTGGAGCGCACAGTGACACCTGATCAAGCAGTGAGATGCTTGGTCAGACAATGGTTCCCTTTGCTGACAGAAAAAACCATCCAGTCCTCAGGGAGAGTCAATCTCCCAGTCCCTAGGGAAAGCATTTAATATTCAGTGGCTGCACTATGTCAGGCCAAGCTGGGTATGGGACTTTATTCAACATTTTAAATTAGTTTGACTGCAATTTCAATTTTATAGTAAATTTGTTTGTGTATGGTAATGTCCTGCTGGCGTTTCCTGCTGGGCTTTTACTGTTGACCTTTCCTGCTGGTCTTTCCTGCTGACCTTTCCTGTTGGCTTTTCCTGCTGGCCTTTCCTGTTGGCCTTTCCTGTTGGTTTTTCCTGCTGACCTTTCCTGTTGGCTTTTCCTGCTGACCTTTCCTGTTGGCTTTTCCTGCTGACCTTTCCTGTTGGCTTTTCCTGCTGGCCTTTCCTGTTGGTTTTTCCTATTAACCTTTCCTGCTGACCTTCCCTTTCCTGCTGTCCTTTTCCTCTTGGTCTAAGTTCAATGTCCTCTCCAGTTATCCCATCCAGACATGAATTTCCGGGATCAATTTGATATAGATTTACTCGGTGAGAACTGTCTACTCGGTCATGAATCTATAAATATTCATTTATTTGACAGTTATATGCCACAAAGCCAGCCGACAAGTAGCAGGGACATTCCCTTCAATCGGAATATGTTTTCATACGATGAAATAATATCAATTTAAACTATGCAAATAATTTCATCTTTTAAAAGAGATGATCATTAAAGTTTTTATTTACAACAAATGGCAGATTACAATAACTTATGTACTATTAAAATTAATTTTGGTTGTCATACTATATAGCTCACAACACAGCCAAAATCACAGTCAAAATATTACAGGAAATGAATCGTGAATGCATCAAAGTCTACATGTGTCATGTAAAAAGAACTATTATTGGCTATATCACAGTGCTTATACCATGGGACAGGACTCACTATGCCACATTGCTTATACCATCGGAAAGGACTCACTATGTCACAGTGCTTATACCGTGGGAAAGGATTCACTATGCCACATTGCTTATACCATCTGAAAGGATTCACTATGTCACATTGCTTATACCATCTGAAAGGACTCACTATGTCACATTGCTTATACCATCTGAAAGGACTGGCTATGTCACAGTGCTTATACCGTGGGAAAGGACTCACTATGTCACATTGCTTACCCGGTATCTAATGGGATAGGCCTGATTATAAACACATTACTGTACAAAAATCACTGAACAGGAATTTTCATATCATAGTGCAATCATTATGGAATTGATCTGCCTGAATTTCAGAGCCAGTTTAAAGGAAAATAAGTAACAGTTTAACCTGTTTGAGTTTGATTGATATATAAAGGGCAATACCATTCTCTTAGCATAATTAACCCCAAAAACAGAAGTTAAATACAAACTCAGAAATGTTTATGGGGTAGGGAAAGTGGTTGCAAAGGTACATGGATCTGAATATTGATCAGATCTGTTATGATTTCTTATCTCTGCAAAACCATGTAACAACTTAACTTAACTTAATAATATGTATACCCTCTAAAATAGTATACCCTCTAAAATAGTATACCCTCTAAAATAGTATACCCTCTAAAATAGTATTCCCTCAAAAATAGGACATCTCTCTCATATCAGTCCCTGTGCCATTACTTAGAAAGCGTGATCCTGAGACTTGTACACAATTTGTGATCATTTTAAGTATTTACCCAGCTTGAGAACAGTTAAATGTGGGAAAAACAATGAACCCGGCAATATGGAGGCTGACTCTATCACCACTACATTGCTTTAATCCAAAAGAGTCATTCTGAGGCTATAATTAGTTAAGTAGAATGAAGCACTGGATGTTTCAGGGATATAAGCATGTGAAAAACAATTCACTGTTTGTCATTATATTTTTATATGGTCAAAAAGATGAAAAAAAACATGATTCTTATACATGATGACATAACTACATAAATATACATAAAACTAACAGATGATACCCAAAGAATATCAATTCCATTCATTCTTATGTTACATTTGAAATCTAAAAATTGCCTATGAAATTCCACTTACTTGTGTTGCTTGCCTTCTATGAGAAATGATTTCATGAAATAGCCAAGATGTGCAGACCTTTATAGTGAATACATGCACTGTAATTTCAGTTAGATGTGTCTTGTGTTTCCATGCAGGAACTAAAGAGATTGCCCTCACTGGGAAAGCTTGTCAGGTTCCCGTTCTCAGTCTGCCATAGTAGCTCTGGAAGTTGAGAGGTTTCTGTGACTCATCTTATTACCGAAAGCTCCAAATCAAATGAACAACAGCCTCCATTAAATGAGCGAGTCTCTTTCCATGTAGCTGCCCATAAAACCATCCTAAAACCTGCAGGCCATGTGTGTGGGCCTCAGTGGGTGATGCTGAGCGTCGATACAGCTGAGTGAGCACACCACAGGTGGACGAGCACACTTGGTCCAATGCCAACCATTCACACCGATATCTGTCCTCAGTCACCTGGCGCTAACTGCCTCCACACCGCTGCTGCCATATATATCACCTCACCAGCCAGGGGGGTACTCCACACTGGCGCTACCATATATCCCACCTCGCTAGCCAGGGGGGGGTACTCCACACTGGTGCTACCATATATATCACCTCACCAGCCAGGGGGGGTACTCCACACTGGCGCTACCATATATATCACCTCACCAGCCAGGGGGGGGGGGGGGGTACTCCGCACAAGTGCTACCATATATTCCACCTCACCAGCCGGGGGGGTTACTCCACACTGGCGCTACCATATATTCCAGCTGCCATATATCCTATATATATATATATATGGTAGAGGCAGTGTGGAGTACCCTAGGTATGTGTGGAGTAGCAAGGTAGGATATATATATATATATATATATATATATATATATATATATATATATATATATATATATATATGAACATTATTGTTTACTGATGAACATTATTGTTGTGAAACATACACTTTTTTTAATTTAATGGGAATCCTTTTCCATATTGGCACAGCACATACTCTACACATACTCTATATATATATATATATATATATATATATATATATATATGGCTCTGTTCTAGAACGTGAGACCCAAACTTGCATGATTTTTCGAATTTAGGAACGTGCACGAATTTCATAGGTTGTTTTATCCATAGGTGCCCCTTGGTCTCTTACATGCTTACATGGAAGGATAATGGATTTATTCCAGTGATTTCAAAAAAAAGTGGAAATAACACCAAAAGATGGATGCTTCATAAAAAAAGCAAATCTGAATTTAATTCAGATCTCAGCAAAATTAGAAATTAATATTTGATTTAATTCTCCTGGCTGGGAGTGGGGACAGGTTCAGTGTATAGAATTTACCATATAATGATACTTGGGATGAAATTGATTAGGTGTCAGAAACTGAAAACTGAAGATGAGTGCTTTTTTGACATGTCAAGAAAAGTCCAACTTTTTCAGGGGTGTAAAAATTGGAGTATTTATGCCATTGAAATATACATGACTGCCCTGGGCATGTTTAAAAATAAGGATATTTTGTAGAAATATGTTATTTGAAAAATAAGCAATATGTTCGATTCCTGGCCCAAATTATGGATGTTTTTTGACTTTAAGGGGAAAATGGTAGATTTTTATTGAATCTCATTTCATAAAGGTACCTTTCAATCAAAATCATGCCAGGAAGGTGTGCTTAACTGAAATATTCCTTGTAGCATAAAATTAAAGTATAATATTGTAATAATAAATGCCAATCATTGCAAATGTGTTCTTTTTTTTGCAAACAAAGGACACTTTTTGACATATTTTGGCCTAAAAACAATCATTAAACCTATTCTACACATTCTAGACCATTCAATTTATAGTCATGAACTTTAATGGAATATGTCCTATGATGCACATCTATAAGTTACAAAAAGCTAGTGTAGATGAGCAAAGTTGGGGTATGGACACTTTTTGACGCATCGTGAAAAAAGGGCACATAATATCCCAAATCCTCAACTGCTTGCACATATATGATAATATAGATGGGCAAATATAATTTCCTTGTTTGTATTCATATCAGCAATATTGTGCTTTTAATTTACTTTGATGATTTCCCTAGAACAATTTGGTTCAACCATATCAACTGCTGACATGATTTTTGGTCTACAAAATAAGATTGGTTCAATTCCTGACATTCAATATTGTGAATGACTGACTATTTTGAGTAGGAGTGGAAAACCTTTCCAACACCAAATACAATACTTGATATATTAAAAGATTTTTTGCATGTTTTAGTCACCCAATGATTAGGAGAATGAATTTCAAATTGGACACTTTTGGACAAGGAGTCTCAAAATATGTGCAGATTTTTTGACCCTGGTCAAAAGTATACAAAAATCCATTCACAATCTAATGACCTTCAAGGTGACATTGACCACACCATATGAAAGTCAGATCACATCCCCTCACAAAAAAAACCCAAATGTTCACTATTTGTGGTGAAATAATGCCATAACAATCCTTTCAAAATATGCACATTTCCCTGGTGGACATCTCTTTGGACTGTCCATGAAGGGGCCACCCTATTTACCATTGTCTAGTTTTCTTTTGTGCCTTCTTCTTTCTTTTTTCACTACCCACTGCTACCAATATGGCTGCTCCCACCAAAAATACTGTCTACACCAAATGTTCCCCCCTATAATTTTCTGCTTGCCTCCTCCAACACCAATGTACACTTGCTGGACGTTTATGCTTTTTTTTGACTGAACATTGTTTCCTAAAATATGGAAAAAATTAGTTATTAATTTCAATGTTTTTGGTATTTTTTACAAGTTTTATCAGTTCTTATAAATGAAATATAAGTAGGATATCATAATTTGCCTCTGCCTACAAGTAAAATGGGCTTTTTGGAGGCAAGTGGACACTTCCAAAATGGAGGGAAAAATTTGGTTCACTGATCACTTTTTGACTGGATATAAATCTTGTAAAAAAGCAGGGTTAGCCTTGGAATTACCAAAAACTGGCTGGACAAAACTTTCATTGGACTCTTTGTGTGGATTTCATACCATCTAGACATCAGTAAGTCATTTTATTTCAAAGATTGAAGCTTTTTAAGAAGATGTGTTTTAACAGGATGTGCACAAAATGCACAAATTTTCCTTGACATTGAACTTCAATCTTCCAGTTTAGCAAGTTAATTATACTTTTTAGCACTTGAAATTATGATCCCAATGTTGCCATATTTATTAGTGACAAGATACTGAAAACCGTTTTTCGATATTGAAAAAAAAAATTTCACCGCGATTCATTCTTTACAGTAGTGTATGAAATGGTGGATGTCCCTCTGACCGGTCTCACGTTCTAGAACAGAGCCATATATATATATATATATATATATATATATATATATATATATTGGTGCACATACTCAAGGATACTCGCTCTCCCTCTTTTCATCTAAGATTATTTATTCAGATTTTCAGTTTGGAGTGAAAATTGTGAGTTCATCATGGCTTAAAATATCTTGATTCAAATATATCTAACTGTTTTATTTTCATCCCTTTAATCAAAGAACAAACAAATTCATATTTCTCGCTTCACATTCAGTTATCTAATATTTCCTTTTTTGTATGCTGCAGTTTCAATTTTCAATTGAAGCCCAAGAGTTGCATTATCCTGGTACACACTATTATAGACTTTGTTATTGATGTAGAATGTGGGGTTTTAAAAGATCAAGATTGTGTGTGGAACATGATATTTTTTATGTAAAGAGCAAAATTATAATGAAAAAGATGGCAAAAATGAAGCTCTGCTGATGAACATTATTGTTGTGAAACATACACTTTTTTAATTTAACGGGAATCCTTTTCCATATTGGCACAGCACATACTCTACATATATCAGGAAATATGAGGCACCAAGCCACAGCCACAATCCGGAGATATTCTGTATCATTTTTATTAAAAATTTCTGTTTAAATTGATCTTTCATAATGAAAAAAATTAAGCCTGACTTACATTGCACATGCATGGAAATGGTGGTGTTTTCATCGGGCTTCTGAATTATTTGTCTTTATCACCGGTTGCTGTGGCCTTTACTGGTCTAACTTAACATATATTCCCTCAGCTTATAATACTGTCTGTACTGTCTAATTCAGTCTAAACATGACTGAAAATGAACCTCAAAACATCTTTAACTGATCCAGTATGCTCATGATTGGTGTTATTGTATGTCTTTATGAAGGTACAAAATGACATCCTGTGTGACCAAAGCAATAGTACAAATCCAACAATACTACTGTTACAGGATCTCTCAGCAGCATTTGAGACCACTGATTATCACCTACTACTCTCTAGATTGGAGACTAGGTGCTAAGTAACTGGTCATGCCCTCATCTGGATTAAGTCACACCTTAAGGAAACAGTGTATTAAATTAGGTCCACACACACATGCCCCCATCTGGATTAAGTCACACCTTAAGGAAACAGTGTATTAAATTAGGTCCACACATGCCCCCATCTGGACTAAGTCAGACCTTAACGAAACAGTGTGTAAAAGTAGGTCCACACATGCCCTCATCTGGACTAAGTCAGACCTTAAGGAAACAGTGTGTAAAAGTAGGTCCACACATGCCCTCATCTGGACTAAGTCAGACCTTAAGGAAATAGTGTGTTTAAGTAGGTCCACACATGCCCTCATCTGGACTAAGTCAGACCTTAAGGAAACAGTGTGTAAACGTAGGTCCACACATGCCCCCATCTGGACTAAGTCAGACCTTAAGGAAATAGTGTATTAAAGTAGGTCCACACATGCCCTCATCTGGACTAAGTCAGACCTTAAGGAAACAGTGTGTAAACGTAGGTCCACACATGCCCTCATCTGGACTAAGTCAGACCTAAAGGAAATAGTGTGTAAACGTAGGTCCACACATGCCCCCATCTGGACTAAGTCAGACCTTAAGGAAATAGTGTATTAAAGTAGGTCCACACATGCCCTCATCTGGACTAAGTCAGACCTTAAGGAAACAGTGTGTAAACGTAGGTCCACACATGCCCTCATCTGGACTAAGTCAGACCTTAAGGAAATAGTGTGTAAAAGTAGCTCCACACATGCCCTCATCTGGACTAAGTCAGACCTTAAGGAAACAGTGTATTAAAGTAGTCTATTTACTGTTTACATGTATCCTTTTGTTGTCTCATTGTATGGACTGAGCTACCATATCTATGAATATGACACTCAGATCTACATCTCTCTGGATCAGATGAGTAGACAATGTGCAGACACATCTAGATATGAGTAAGACAAATGATCAATAAAGTCGGAACATTCCTAATCATGAATAAAATGAAACTCAAAGACTGAGATGCTTATTTGTGCTAACAAGAGACATGCCCCTACTGTTGAGATGACACTAACTCAGTGAGAATAATAATAATAATAAACAAAATTTATATAGCGCTGATACTAGACAAGACTGTTCATAGCGCTGAATATGTAATATTGACATCAAGCCTAATGTGTCTGTGGCAGATCTTTATAAACCTTGACTCTGACATGGACATGAAGGCACAAATTAGAAAAATGTGTGAAAACGGAGACTATCATATAAGTAAAAAACATTTTGCTATGAACAGAGACTGTCTGGTATCAGTGTTTATAAATGTTATTATTTCATTTTTGTATTGCTGTTAAATTGAACACAGTGCTTTTCTATATAGAATAATCCCATCACATTTTTGCATTCATACTTCAGGGATCTGGATTTGGTTTCCACACTTTCTTTTGATATATTTTCATGTTATAGCTGTTGCTAATAAGGCCCTATATACCACCATCATTGGAATCTGAAATACCTAACATATAAAGTCATCATTACTGACTAAAAGTGAATGTCAATCAAATTGAAATCACCATTGGATTTTATTCCAAGATATTTGTTTGCATATATTTAAAGTTTGTTGGTACTGCAAGTCTTCAGATACTGACATAAACCCAGATGTATTCCAACCCAAGATAGCTAATACAAGAGTCTGGGTCTCTGTTCCCAGTAGTCTCATGCCCAACCCAATCATGATTAGGGTCTGATATGGGACATTGAGAGCTATTAGTCTGAATGTAGATATCTTCTCATTGGTTTTAAGTTCTAACCAACCAATCATACTGGAGTGGGTGTGTAGGCACTGAGTGCATTCTGGTTTGTGTGAGATTGTGTGGATAAATCAACCAACCAGTCTGAAGCAAAAATGTGTGAAAATATCTGACCAATCAGAAATATCTGCCTGGATTGAGGCAGATGAGGGCTATGGGCAGTGGCCCATACCGGTCTCTATTTCTTCCTGCTTGGAGGATTGAGATAGAACCCAGCCTATGTTCCCAGCAGTCCACACTGACCATCCACTTGACATGCAAACATCAACCAAGAGGGCTTCATCAAAAAACTAATCTACTTTACAACCCTTTCCAATTAAGAAAATACATTACTTGACACAGATGCACAGAACTAAACCTGCCCATTGTTTGAATGTACTTGGAGCAGATTAACAGTATTATTCCACCTAGTCCATGACTTATATTGTAACAAGCTAGATGCATGAAATTTTGAGTTCTTTGTGACACAAAAAGTAAATAAAGCGGAATCCATGCTGTTATTTTTACAAAATAAAGGAGAATCCATGATTTTGTTTTTAGTAAAGCAGAATCCATGATTTTCTTTTTAATAAAGCATAATCCATATTTAAATAAAACAGAATCCATGTTTTTTAATAATGCAAACTCCATGTTTTTCTTTATAAACCATGGATTAGCAGAGTTGCAGAACTTTCTTTCAGAATCTTTCCCCCTTAAAGTACTGCAGGGTCTGAGATTTGTGTTGTGTCATTATTGGTATGATAAATTGGAAAGTGAGGGTGTCATGAGGCGGAATGTATACACAGAGGAAACTCCCCAGGGGGCGGTACTAATCATGCCTTGTAAATTATATCGCTTACATCTGCTTCCAGTTTACAGTGATTAATGATCTAACAATTCATTTAGTAACGAGACTAATCGAGATGGATGAGCTCTCCATATGCCTCCGAAAGGATACTGACCAATGAGTGTGGCTGTGCTTTATATCATAAACGTAGCTTGCTCCGGCGTAGAGACCGCTATATAAGAAGGTATAATCTGGCCTGTGTTGTTTGTTTCAAACAAATTATTCAAAATATTTTGATGGAAACCATAGAATTAGCACAAATGTATACATTATATAAGATATTATGGAAACAAAGGATGTAACATGAAATGAAATATTCATGTTATTGAAAAATTGTATATGATTAAATCATGTCCATGTAGAGCTTGGGAGAGTTGTATTTGGTTTGTTTAAGTATTTGTTTTGGATGTTGATTTGTGATGATTCTGTTTGGCTGCAGTAACAGCATATACATCTGGATCTGTAGTGACACAGTATATAGATAGATAATATTGGCTAATGTTACAGATTATAAAAGTTTTTTAAATTGACTGTTGTAACATTTTAAACAGTCAGATCATCTTGACTACTGTTACAAATTAGAAATATATTGACACCTTAAACATTTAGATTATCTTTACCTATATTAAACATTGAATGTGTTTGATTTATAGCAAATAGATTCTATTGGTTGCCATCACTGATTTGATATGTTTTCATTTGCAGAAGTTGTAGCAATTTGCTTACAATTGTCTTGGTTACTTCTACCAGAGACATTTAAAGACATTTTATGTTTAAATATCTCTGCTTCTACAGATTTAAGATGCACTGCAACTCTTGGATCTCTTGCAGTGAAATTGCTAACTTTGTTAATTTTAGGCCTGTAGCCATTTCACACCCTTATGCTAAAAAAATATAAAATATTAAAGATTTTTGAAGAAGCAACACACATCTTTTAAAGGATCATCATTCAGGGACTGGACACCATGACAAACTTCACTACTCTATTAAAACATTTCAAAAAGTTAGAATGTCTTTGCTGCGGTTTCAGATTTGAAATATTTCCTTGTCTTGGCTGCTTTTATAGAGTGGAATGTTTGTGTTTGACTAGTATTACACTTTCCGGGTTAAGATAGTCTCGGCTGCTGCTGTTGCTGCGTGCTGCAGGTTGGAGAGAGCGGCGGGCGGTGAGAGCAGACAGTTTGACCAGCAGCCTCATCACTTATTCAGGAGACACCAGTGATGTCATTCGTCCTACATTCTCACTTCATACAAACAAACCCAGGGTTTTATGTGAAAAATGTCACATCGTCCTTCACATGACAATATATCTTAACAGATTTTCATTACCTTTTAATCTGAAATGTGTTTTCATAAATGAAACAAGCGTCTGTGGTTTATTTACGTCGAGTTCTTGTTGAGAGCAACTGGTTGCGATGTAGATGCAATCCTGTCAAAATTAGCATTACTACGTGTGCTTGCAAAATAGAAAAAAAATGTTATTTTCTTACTTACAGTGTGGGTGGACATGGTTGGTTTTCCTTGAGAATGTTGCAGTTGGTTTGATTCTGTTGTTCTAATTGCATAAACCGCTCTTTGAACCGTGAACAAAATCTGACAGCTTTAAGATCCCCGGCGCGTGCAGACCAAAACAAATTCTGGCGACTCTGCTGTGCGCAATGAAAGTGGTATACTTTACTTTTACAAAATAGTGTCTCGATGCTCCAGACTCGAAGAATTTAGCAGAGGAGCCAATCTCGGAAAATGTACTTATTTGTTGTTGCTGTGATCATGAGTTTAGCTAATGATAGAAAAATGTAAATACATAAACATATACATGGATTTAGAAGAAAAAAAAATAATCAAAGCTTCACAATTCAAATGAAATGCCATTGTAGAAATATGATTGTAATCACAAGAATAATAATATTAAATTTTGGAATATCACAGTCATATTTCCCAAAAATCGGAATACGTCAATATCATGACGTGTACTCCCCTTAAGAGAAATCAAGCACTTTCTCAACCAACATTCGATCATCTTGATTTCTGTTATGAGTGAACTCATTGAGTACATATTAACACATTAACTCCCTATGAAATTAACATCCTACCGGACTACTTTCCATATGACTTCTCCAGAAAAATGTGCACCACTCCAGTTACTGATTTTCTTTGGCTAATTTCAATTCTCTGTTTTATGTGCTCGAGTTAAATATATAAAATGTGTATGGACATTATATGACACACCTCATATTCAATATAAATCATTACATGCTAACCTTATATACCTACCTCCAGAGAATCAACTAGAAAATGGTTAGATTTAAATGAGAGATGAGTTATAGATATCTGTTTCTTTTTATCGATTTGCATTACTATTGATGTCATCTTAGACAAACATATTTTTGGAAAATTTTACTCTATGAATTTAATTTAGGCTGTTGTGTGAAATAACGGAATATCCCATTATAAAAATAACTTGATCAAGTGATAAAGATGTTGACTATTTGTGTGATTTACCAGTGAGAAGGTCAAATCATACTAATCAAACATATTTTTGGAAAATCAGTAGCGCCGCAAACCAGTTACCAGTTGACCAGTGGACCGGCCGAGGACAACGAAACCTTGGCAGTGAATGTATTGTGTTTTTACAAGCTTTTAACTCATATTCTTACAACAATTGGATTTTAAGTATTTATTTGACTGGATTTTATGCAATACATCGTACTACTGGGAATTTCACTGCGTGCGTGAAAAGCCCGTTCTGCGACTCTCTGCAGTAAGTACTCGAATATTTTTTGCCAAAACCGTTATTAAATTGAGAAAATATATAGAAAAATAACTATAAAATTGAGAAAACACTGTTCAGTACAGAAAAGAACAGTATCAATCTATTAAAAGAGCATAGAAATTGTGAAAACTGCTGTTCAGTAGAAAAGAATAGCTTTTTTGAGAAAATATAAATATCTGGTTTGAAATTCCAGGTAGCAAACAACAACTTTATAATACCATAATCGCCAGCATATAATTCCTGGTGAACAAATATATATATTTAAATATAGCCACATGTATCTAAATATAACAGTTCGTGTCACTAAGTGTCACCACTCTAATCCTGGTCACAAAGTGTCACAGCTCTTAAACAAAATCCTTAAGACACAATCTTATTATATAACATTTCAGACAAAGCATGGCGACTAATGATCCTGCTGGCGGACTCGAATCGATAACCGAGGAGGAGGTCAATACCCCTGATGACGCACCTGCAACAGCCAGACCGCAGCGGGCAAATGCGTCAAAAAAAGGCACAGCCCAGACAAAGGCAGCCGACAAACTCAGAACAGAAATTGACAATCTCAAAGCTGGATTAGAAATTAAGAATGATAAAATCACTGAATTGCAGAATAAATGTGTAAATGAATGTATGCCTGAAATAGAATTCAATAGAAATAAGCTGGAAGAACTTAGATTAGATATTACAGGCAAGGACAGAGAAATAGCCAGGCTTCATGAGAAATTGGTCTTTGAAAGAAAAACAAACGATGAATTGTCTAGGGTACAGAATGTAAACACTGACAGCACTGGTACAGATACCCCTACACTACCTAAATACCTAATTATGACTGAGCAAGAAAACAGTAAGTGCATTGCGGACAATAACAAGTCTGAATTTTTTGAACTCATCCCAGCCATGCAGACCGATACAGTATTTGATTTTAAACATGCTTTCAGCATAAAGGAAACTATTTTGAAATTGAGAGAATTTAATGCTATTGTTCTCATGCTTGGTGCCTCTGACATAATGAATAACAAGAATATTGATGATATATGTGTTGTAATTGAAAAAATTGTAGAAACCTTGAAGAAGTATACACGTGCTAAGTTGGTACTATGTACACCGCCCCCATTTGATTATGGGTACGGTCCCCAAGCAGTTCTGCTAAATTACTTGAGGGACAAAAAATTCTCAAATGTTACTTTCATTCACACCAGAGAAATCCTAGATAAACACCTCAGGTCTGACTGTATGGTTGATGATTCGCATAAACTGAGTCTCAATGGCGGAAAAATCTTTTTTGAAGAGGTAATTATGAAAATTAAGGTAGACATGTCAGTGGATCTTAAAACTAATTTCCCTGACAATAAGCCAATGGATCCTAAACCATCATCAAGCTCGCTAGGTAGCACCAGCCATATTTCTGGAATACAAAGTGACCTCATGTGGTCACTCAGTCAACCTCACATAAATATAATTAGGGAGGTACCAAGTGCGAAGATGGGTATGATCATGGGGGCAGTCAAAATAGTCAGAACAATGATCATAATCAAAAACCCAACTTATTGGTCACCTATGCCGAAGCAGTAATCTTAAAGATGTTAACAATAGCACATCATCTTTTAATAAAATGGTAGGAATTAATGATCATATTAAACACACAGCAAAACATGAGGGGGGTCCCCAAGCGGACACTCTTAATGGAAAGCATCTTAATGGTAGCTCTTGTATACAAAACATAAGGAAAAACTGTAACCAATCATTGATGCGATATGAGTCACGTGGTAAGCAGGGCCCCGCCCACCACAGGCTGGTTCGTAGCAGTAGAACATGTCTCACAACGCATAAGAGGGACATATCGCTCTCAAATCGATTTGGATGTCTTTCTGACAGTAAGAAGATGGTAGCACATAACTTTGGTCAAAATGAATACACTCCTATTAATATAAATTGCCGCACAAAGATTCGAAGCGATCAGACGTTTGCTCCGCCCTCCCTTAATCTGATTGGCCGTCATGGGGGGCAGTCTGCTGGGGGTGAGAGAGTTTCCCTCCATAATGACGTCATAGGGTCAATGGCCGGATTCCCGGTTGAAAGTTGCCTTAATGCTCAGGGGAACATGAATCAAACTTACTTTAATAGAAACTTAAGTAATAACAAAACGAATAGATATATAAAACGCAAATTTAAAAATGATAAACATATTAAAATGAACAAAGATCTAATTATTGCAACAGCCAATGTTCAAAGTCTTGGAAACAAGACGGAACTGATAAATTTGTATATAAATCAAAATAATGTTGATCTTTTCTTTATAACTGAAACTTGGATAAATGAAATGAATGAACAAATCATTAGAGGCGAAATTAAAGGTAATAACTATGACATTGAACATGTACCACGTGCCCTAAGGTCTGGTGGGGGTCTGGCGATTATCTATAGACCTGAAATAGACATAAAGAAAATTAATCACACACATAAATTATTGACAATGGAAATGATGGAAATAAACATTAAATCTAAAAATAAGATATGCACCATTATTACAATATACAGACCCGAGCCTTCTGATAAGAACAAATATACTTACACAGAATTTTTTGAAGAATTCAGTGAACTACTGTCCTATTATAGCACATATAATCATGAAGTTATATTAGTAGGTGACTATAACTTTCACATGAATAGACCCGAAAGGCCTAATGTAATAAAATTCAATGAAGTCCTAGATCTGTATAATTTGCATAATCATGTGACAGAACCAACGCATATTATGGGAAATACGCTCGACTTATTAATAACAGGCATACATAGTAATATAATTAAGGAACATATAGTTGATGAAAAAATATCAGATCACAATATAATAAATCTTACCTTAAATCTGCAGACTAAAGCCAATAACAAAAAAACTGTATCATATAGAAATTACAAAAAAATGAATATAGTTGATTTTAAAAGAGACATTGAGGAAATGTTCAACGAAAGTCAATCTTATCAAGATGCAGATCTAAATAGATTACTTGATAAATATAACAAATTGACAATGGTACTTGATAAACATGCTCCTAATGTGGAGAAAACCATAAATATTAGGAAACCGGCACCATGGTTATCTGATGATGTAAGAATTGAAAAAAGAAAGAAAAGAAGACTTGAAAGGAAACATGTTAAAACTGGCCTCTCCTCAGATAAGATACAATTTAAAATACAGAGGAACAAATATAACAATATCATTAAGAACTCGAAAAACGATTATTATTCGGGAATAATAAATTCAAATAAATCGGATCCAAAAAAATTATTTAAAATATTAAATAAATTATTGCATACCAAAGAGGACTCTCCTTTCCCTAAACATAATGATAAGAAGGAGTTAGCCTCTGAATTTAATAATTTTTTCCTTGAAAAAATTACTAATCTCAGGGAATCTATGGACAAAAATGATAAAAATATAGAACATCATACTGAAGAAGTCAAATTCAATACACAGTTAGAAAAGTTTACATTGTTAAGTGACTCTGATGTCAGAAAAATAATTAAAGAATCCGCAAAGAAGTCAAGTGAATTAGATCCCATTCCTACATGGCTACTCAATGAATGTTTGGGAAGTTTATTGCCATTGATAAAGGCTATCATAAATAAATCAATATCACTGGGAAACGTACCGGATGACCTGAAGATGGCTATTATTAGACCTTTAATTAAGAAATTGGGCCTTGAACTGATAAAGAAAAATTATAGGCCGGTCTCGAATCTGGCCTATTTATCAAAACTAATAGAAAGGGCTGTGGCTACACAGTTTGTAGGGCATTTGGTTAGAAATGAAATTCAAGGGCTATTTCAATCAGCATATAAGGAATTCCATAGTACTGAAACTGCATTGCTTAAGGTTCAGAATGACATATTAATGGATATTGATAATGGTAAAACGGTAATGCTGGTACTGCTGGATCTATCAGCTGCCTTCGACACTATTGATCATGAGATATTATTGAATAGGCTAGAAAAAAGATGTGGTATCACAGGAATTGCCCTTAAATGGTTTAGATCATACTTATCTAATAGAAAACAATGTGTCATAATTGATGGTAAAAGATCTGAAAACATGAATATTAAATATGGCGTCCCACAAGGCTCGGTTTTGGGACCTTTACTTTTCACTGCATACATGGAGCCTTTATCAGATATCATTGGTAACTATGGTCTCAGGCATCATATCTATGCCGACGACACACAACTGTACATCACCATTGATCCTAAATCTGAAGAAACTAGAAATGGGTCTTGCATAGAGATGGAAAGGTGTATTTTAATAGAGAATAAGATGAAGTTAAATGATGGAAAGACAGAAATGCTTTTATGTGGTAAAAGCTGTGATTTCAGAAAGAAAAATGTACCAGAAGACATTCTAGTCGGGGAAACTAAAATTCCTAGATCAAATGCTGTTAAGGATCTAGGGGTTATTCTAGATCAAGAACTATCTATGAAATCACAAATCAAAAAAATGTGTAAAAATGGTTTCTTCCATGTAAAAAATTTATCAAGAATAAGAAGTTGTCTGGATGAAAAGACAGCCAACACCCTTGCTCATGCCTTTGTTACCTCTACCCTTGACTATGGAAATGCCCTTCTTGCTGGGTTACCTGGATGTGAATTAGCTAAACTACAAAAATTACAGAACGCTGCAGCCAGGGTAGTTGGGAAACTTAAAAAGAGAGATCATATCACGCAAAAACTTATAGAACTTCACTGGTTGCCTGTGAAGGCTAGAATTGATTTCAAAATAGCTCTACTAACATGGAAGGTGCAAAATGGCTTTGCCCCAAAATATTTGTCTGATTTATTAGAATATAAACAGTTGGGTATGGGACTGCGATCTAATGATAAGAATGAATACATAGTACCTATGACTAATATGAAATCCTATGGTGACAGAGCTTTCATGGTATATGCGCCGAGAATCTGGAATGCCCTGCCCCTCGAAGTGAAATATTTTAAAACTGTAGAAACCTTCAAGAAAAAACTCAAGACATTTTTATTTAGAAAGCACTATCTTAATGAAGCGCTTAGAGCAGACCTGGTCTGATATAGCGCTATATAAATCGTTATTATTATTATTATTATTATATTAATCAACATGGCTCAGTGGGTAAGATATCTGTCTCCCATGCCAAAGGTCTGGGGTTCGATTCCCACCGGGAACAATTTTTTTTTTTTTTATTCATGCTGAAAGTGAAATCTTCATTTTGAAGTTTTATTTTCGCAACATGCACATCAGAACATATAGAATTGAAACATTTTTTATTTTGATAGAAATTATAAAAAATAATGACGATACAAAAAAACAAAGGTGAAATCTTCAAAATTGAAATCTTCATGTTGGGGTCTTTTTAGAGCAGAATGAAAGTCAGAACACATAAAATGTGTTTTTTCTTTTGTTTTTTCTTTTGTTTTTTGTTTTTTTTCATGCTGAAGGTGAAATCTTAATATTTGGGTTCTGTTTGAGTGATATGTACTTCAGGAAACAGAAATTGATTTGTCTATAATTGCAAATGCAGAAGAATATAAAATAATAGAAATAATTTGATACCCCCCAAAAAATGAAATCTTTATATTGGAGTTCTTATTGAGCAATTTGCATATCAGAAGAATATAATTTTTATTATTTTATTTTGCAAACATAGACAATATGAATAATACTGACTTTATATAGTGAACAAATATAAAATCTTCATACTGGGGTAATATTTGAGTAATATGCATGTCAGAACATATAGAATTGAATATGTTTTTTGCCAACATAGAAAATATAAAAAATAGTAATTATATGCAGAAAACAAATATGAAATCTTCATATTCCAATTTTATTTCAGTTTAGAAAAAAACGAATTATAAAATGGATCCAATTTCAAGAATTTATCATAGACTTTAAACTTCGAGTAAGTTGATCAAGAGGCCAACCTTGAGCATCTCTGAATAAATCCAGTGCAATGCAATAGTTCCCAATGTTTCAGCATTATTATGTGTCTCACAGGTCTGATGATATGCTTTGACCTTTTCTCATGGCAGGATTGCTCACTCAACATTTCGCCTGGATCCACATTTAAAAATAAACATGGACTGTACCTATCTGAGGTGTTGTTACAATTCATTAACACTTAAAACATACCTGCAAACAATGCTCATTCTTAAATACATTCAATCAGATTGGTATATTATATTTTCCAAAACAATTTTCAAGATCTTCAAAATGTGTAGTTGTCAATATTTGACCATGTCACTCACTGACAGGATGGAAATAAACAGGTCATATGTCACTTGTATGTGCATTTCTCTTTTGTCCAGTGAGATCAGCCAACAATGCATGTACTCATATGTGCAAAGATCACCTCTTGGAAATGGTGTCGATACCTCTAAAATAGTTCTCTAGTTTCACAGTTGCTTAAACACTACTAACAATATAGAATTAGAATTTCTATATTTGAAATAAATTCAAATATTGCAATCATTATTTTAATTGTCAAATAAAACCACAATTTGAATAAGAAACATGTGTAGTAATAATGCTCAGATGTGTGTACAGTGATTTGCCCACTATTTTTGACATGTGAAAGTGACTACACACCCCACTAATCCGAGTACTAATCTCAGTAAGCAAGTGTTCCCAGCAGGACACCAGCTCATATTTTTAATCTCTACCTACGGTACCCTTACCTGAGACTTTCCTCTTTTTGTCAGGTATGTTGGCTTAAGGGAAAAACACGTAATGCTTATCCCAAAGTGGATGCATAAAAGGTTTGCTTTAAAATAATATTCCAAAATAATCAATATTCAATGAAATGGATAGTTGAACGCATGTGATATGCAGTTTGGGTGCGAGCTTTCATGTTTAGATGTGGGGTCCGTAGTTTGTTTGTTTGTTTTTCATCTGTAATATTACTGCTTGCTAGTAATTCTTTGAAGAACGTATATTACCTACTACACATAGAACTTCGTTCATGATCAATATCCTAAGTTAAGCTTGTTAAGTCTATAACACAAAGTGTGGGAAGAAGAAGCAATTAAGCTTGGTCTGAGCTTAACCCATATTATCTTCAGGCCTGAGAATTTTGTAGATATTAAGGAAATTTTTATGTTTTCTTCCTTAGCATTAGTGTATTCGTGAAGCGATTGAGTTTGAGTTCAAACAATATCGTATTCTATTCCAGCTTGAAAAAAATGTAGATATTAAGGAAATATCTGTTTCTTCATAAGTATTAAGATGAAAATGCGATTAGCCCAAAAGGGAAAAGGTTCTTTTTCTTGCTCTGACACCAAAGATTGGGGAACCAAGCTACTGTTATGATTCAAAATGTAAATACTGCATCACTATGATCAATCGATATTACTATATTTATATCATATAAAGTTATAATTAATTGCAAGTTAATGCCGCATGCTGTAAACCAAGAGGTCGAAACTAAAATGAAATATTCAAATGGAAAATAATGATGTTGTTGTGAATTTGTTTCTCATTTACTATGATTAAAACTGTTGCACTGAAATAGAATAAAGCTTTTTTGAAGTTGCTTTAACATCTTTTCTCTTTTGGTCCAAACATATCTTTCTATATCAGTCTCAGTTAATCATTTATAATTTTTCAACATTAATATATTATTACAATACCACATTTAAATTACGGGACCAGTGAAGTTAATAATGATATAAAGGTATGTATGTATCCCATCTGTTTTTTGTGTGTGAATTTATGATTGTTATCTAGAATGTTAATATCTGATTGATTGGATCTATAGTTCCTAAAACTTGAACTAACCACCATTCTCAAATATAAATTGTTGGATTCCGCCACGGTTTACACATATATGCTTGTATGTTTACATAGAGAGCCTGAGTTATATATTGAATTTCAGCAGATTGATATACGTATAATATCAATAAGCTCTAAAGACTCAGAAGTTGAGAAACAAATATGCATTTGACAGGGGACAACAAGGACTGGTATTTTGGCAGTGGTTATCTATCACCAAATGATAAATGTGAGCGCAAAAATGCCCTCAGAATTCCTCCTGAATGAATCATTTCATTTTGTAATATTATTGGTTATCATATATCTAATCCACGAGAATGTCAGTGTGCTAACATGAATTTAGTGTAAAATACGGGGCCGACAAAGAAATCATTTGAAGACAAAAATAACAATAGAGATTAATAACATTTATGGAGTATGAATTTTCCAGTGAATTTATATGATATTGATATATCATTTTTAAGTTTTGTCAATGTCTTCCAGAATTGCACAGGTCAAAATATGAACGATAAAATATTGGAGTGGATCGACATGCTTGCGGATTTGACTAAAATCAATCATTTTAAAGTTGTAATGTAAATGCTGTAATGCATGTAAATGTTGTAATGTATATAAAATTTATCTCGATACAATAGTTATCGAAAGAAATACCTGGGTCTTTGGAATGGCTTTAACAATTAATTATGTAAGCTGAAAGGAGAAACAGCGGAGAATAATTTGAGTCATAATAAATGTTATTTTCCCCACTAGCACAACCTAGCAGAAAGAATGAGAGAAATAGGGGAGAAACAGAGGAGACATGGCCAAAAGCTCATTTTTGTATTGTTCCATTCAGCTGAGTCGCAACTAAATGAAATCCACCCAGGTCACAAATCATAGCCAACCCGTGTATAATATACATTCGCTGAGACAGAACTGAGAGCCATGCTTAGCATTGCTCTCAGGATAGAGAGGGTGGGGGTAAAGAATTTTCCATTACGAAAAAAATAAGAATAAAAAACACTGTGAAAGATATAAGGACCTTTGGTCTGTGCGTGGAAAAAGATTATATAATGGCCTCCAAATTAAACTTCAGATCTATATCAATACCATTCACGATTGAAAATTTCTTGGCCATTTGATAACACCCCATTTCCATACTACGTGTAATTCGTTACATATCATAAACTTGTTAAATGGAATATGCAAGGACAGCAATATACAATATGCGCTGGATTTATATTATTGATACAATAATGCCCATTGCATTAAATGATGATGACTATAACTGTATGAATATTTGTTTACAATCTATATTTTGATGATGACCAAAGATTGGCTGATGATGTTGACCAGCTCCAATGTTTCCCAGGTGGCACTATTGCATAGACTTCGTCCAGAATTTCTCAAAACTGTTACAAGAGGGCGCTTAGGGTTTGGCGCAAGAGGGCACTCTTTAACAAATCATAATCACAAAGATAATTAAGTTGTTTGAAATTAGTGTTTTATTCATGTCAACCTTAATGTATGGAATCCATGGTTTAATCAGTATTTCTTGGTTTGGATATTGGCTTTTGGATTGGTTCTATTTAATAACTACATGGCTTCAAAGATTGAAGATTTGATTGGAATATATCATCAGGCAACAAAATTCCTTTTACACAGAAAACATCACATTTGTCCCTTATTTCAGAAATGGTTATATTTCAGAATAAATAACGGTTGGAATACAGCAATCGAGAGAATAATGTTTACATAATGGAATGTTTCTGAAATATAAAACATAGAATGAAAACTACAAAAACAATAATAAGTTCACAGCAGAAACTGCATGATATTTTTCCCAATTGAGAAAATGTTTGAAATTGAAGGTGAAACATTGGAGTAATGAACAGTTGTGGGTTATCAAAAAGCTGAACAGAAGAGAGCGTCGAAAGCATTCGTACATATTATGTTACAGTTAAAATCAGTTGTGATAGTTGTAGCCAAGCTGTACCCAGCTTTACAAGGCCTCTTCTCTCTTCTTTCTCTAATACAATTATAGTAAGCCCGATGCAAAGGAGAGTTCCAAGCTGTGAAAGCACTGAAAACATAATGGCTGTAAGTAAGTCGAATATTGCACCAGTTTTCTACAGGGCCTAACATGTAACAAACACGCAAAATTTAAAAACTGATATTTTACATAACCCGGTAGCAAGGATGGTTTGTAAATAAAAAGAGGATAATTAAATTAGAGAAGTAACTTAAAACATATTTTTTTGTCACTGTATATTTCCAGCAATTTCTACTGCATGTAAAAAAAGAAAAAAATCCACATTGCTGTCATATTACAACTATTTGTCCTGTGAGTCATGATGAAATTCCAATACTTTAAACTTTACAACAATAATTACTGTTATATCAATCCAAATATTTATAACAAAATAAAGAAAAATCAATATTGCCGAATATGTAATCCATTTTTTTCAAGTCTACGGTTATAACTTTAGAGAAATATTTTAACTGCAAAGTCATTTCCAGTGAATCCAACCCGTTTTGATACAAAAATATATTCCCTGCTATTTACGGAATTTTGAACCTATTTTAAGGGTTTTAAAAGAGATCTCTCAAGAGATATCATGTGCGTTCATGTCTATGTGATAATGCAAAAATTTGGCCAGAAATGAAATTTTGTTTTGTGCTGGAGGCAAACTTTATGAAAGGAACGAAATATTTATGAAAAGTTCTTGAATGGAAGCATATTTTAAAATATATTTTTTTCCTTGATATTCTTTGGCCTTTATATTAAACTCGACCAGTTTATTCTGAAAGCAGTAATAAATATATTGCTCTCAGGTCCCGGGGGGGGGGGGGGTACTCTCATGATTTTAACCCGCGGAGGCTGGGATGGAACTGAAAACCCCAGAGCCTGAATTAGGGAAATATTCTATCATTATTGGTACCCTGATTTAGGACTAGCTGAAATTTGGTACCCTCATTTAGGACTAGCTGAATTTTTGATACCCTCATTTAGGGATGATGCAGAAGGAGGAGATTTGGAAAAGGGGATTGTGATCCCTGTTTTAGGGAGAAATTTGAAAAACAGTACCCTGTTTTAGGGAAAATGATAAAATATCTTGACCCGGATGGAACTGAAAACCCCAGAGCCTGATTTAGGGAAATATTCTATCATTATTGGTACCCTGATTTAGGACTAGCTGAATTTTTTATACCCTCAATTAGGGATGATGCAGAAGGGGGGGGATTTGGAAAGGAGGATTGTGATCCCTGTTTTAGGGAGAAATTTGAAAAATAGTACCCTGTTTTAGGGAAAATATCAGCGAAAAGGACCCTATTTAGCCCAGCTTCCCCGGTAACGCTGACTATGAGAGTACCCCCCCCCCCCCCCCCCCCGGGTCTCAGGTTTAATTAACTCATGAATGATCAACTTGTAGACCTACTTGTAGCCTTTCCTGGGATAGAGCACTCAGCTCGATTAGGGAAGTCTTTCCTGGATTTAAAAGAAAATTATATCTTTCCGTAGACCAAAATATATCTTACCTTATTGCTATTAAAAAGTGATATGAATTATGAAACGGTGCAAATGCCACAAGACAAAGAATATTAATTAATTGGTGCATTAAGTAGTGTCCTCTAGCGGTAAAATTAAGGACTGGCGTATCGTCATCATTGTCCAATGAAAATTTAGGAATTTATCGAGTGCTGAATCGTTATCTTCGTCAAAGACAAGATGGCGACCGGGAACAACACAAATAGCCAACAAAGCGTTGAAAATTTGACTCTTCACGAAATGTTCCGGGTAGTTGGAGACCAAATGACCCCAAGAGATGTTAGGGTGTTAAAATTTCTCTATACTGGAATACTTTCTGATACACTAAGATCGCAAATTAATGACGGCTACACCTTTTTGTTGGCACTTGAAAAGATCGGAAGGGTGGACAACTCAAATTTCAAACACATCTTGCATGTACTTAGGATTATTACACGACATGATTTATTACAATATGTTACCCTCAGGAAAAGGAAAACAGGTTGGTTATGCATTTAGTAAAGAATTCCCCCCTTTAAGATTAATTCAAGTCCTTCAAATGATTGTTTTAACCTGCAATTGAGTATAAACTGGGTTTGCCAAGTTGTACAAGTTGGGAAGTATTCATGTATTCGTAGTACTTGCCTTGGTATTCAATGCCATAAAAAACCCATTCCATATCCAATAATTTTTTCTTAATTTTTTCAGTAGTACTAAGATAAATGGTTGCTGTACGTATTTCCTAAAGTACAAACAAATTTATATGTTTTAACTAAAACTTTTAAAAATTTTCCTGGAGTGCATTTAACATCATCCATAGCACCTCAATAAAATTTCTATAAAATTTTTATAAAATAATGACAGAATTAACACCTTCAATACAAATCATTTAATGACATTATTATGAAATTATTACCATGCCTTATAAGCATGGTAAGATGAAGTTGTTGTGCTAATTGTCAATATTTATACATGATCAATAAATGATACATTAATGTATCATTTATTGATGTATAAATATTGACAATTTTGCAGAGATATGAAGTAAGTTTACAAATTGAGACGAAGCAGAGCAAATTTCACTTTTAAAATAAATGCCAATAACTAGTTACTATATCTGTATTTGTTTGTATGGTTTGTTTGTTTGTAATAAACAAATTTATAAATTAGCTTTTTTAATGTAAAGCTAAATTTTTGTTAAGGACCCATTTGAATGAAATATCCCAGAAACACATTATATTTTGAATACATTTTTAAAGCCATTAGAATGGGAGACATCATAATAATGACAGTAAGAAAATACATCTCTTAGCCTTGTAATGACATGTTAACCGGATGATGGTTGTTTTTAAGATAAATACAAGGTTCCCATGCAATTGGGAATTCATGAAAAAGTAAGGAATCATGAAATCTTGTTATTGGCCTGAAAAAGTAAGGACATGGACAAAGAGGTCGGGAAATTGACATCAGTCATTCTGCTGTTATCAAACCACATGCATGCCCAACATATATTTCTGTGAATATTCTTAATTTTATCAAGACATTAGAAACACACCATTCAAGTTCATTCAGGTGTGGGATGGAAGGATGTCAAACAAGTTTCCGAAAAATATCAGTGATTGCTAATGCATGAGATTTTTTTGGTTTATATCAAAACTTGGATAACTGTTTAAAGTATATTTTATATGTTGCAGTGGAGGTAGATCCAGTTGACCAGTATTTGGAAGAAACTGCTAAGACCAGTTTATTATTGCCCAGTTGGAGTAATTCAAGTAAAAGACAATCACAGAAAACAGACTGTAAAGCAGACTTGTATGATCATGACAGTGAATGTAGCAATGGTGGACAAACCGATTCAGCGGAGTGTGGGAGGCACGTTGTCCCCGCTGAAGCCATCACATCCTCCACATCTGCCTCAGCATTAGCTGCCACGCCATTCACACCTGAGGATATCACTAGTGCTCAAAAACGACCAAAGAAAGTGACTAAGAGGAGGAGAGGTTGTTTAGGTCGTAGAAAGAAGAGGCGGACAAGTGGGGGTCAAGCAGATGTTAGTATAGAAAGCCTGGACGAGGAGGACACAGAAGGAGAGGGAGAACAGGAGGAGATCCGAAAGAAGGTCACCTGTGGTGGGTGCAATCTTGTTATTATATTTGTGAATCATGAATGTATAACTTTACCATAAAAATTTACTTAACCAAGAGTGGATAAACATTACCAAATTACACATACCGTATTAAATCGTGTATAAGACGACTCGTGTATAAGACGAACCCCCAAAATTGAGGTTATTTTGCTTAAAAAAAAACAATTTCCGAATATAAGACGAGTTGGTTTTTCTTGACATAGCGGCTCTGCTACCATTCAAGCTTCAGCTGAAGCTTGGCGGTCATTTTAAAAGTGAAACTTAAATATGCTTACGATATAAGATCTTAGCAGTCTTATACACGAGTAAATACGGTAAAACGTAAATACGATGTTCATATTTTCGAAATAACGGATATCAGACGTAGCGGGTTGATTTTAATTGCGTTTTAAATGATAAATAAAGGTATTTACCCAATATTATCACAAATTGTTCGAGAACAGAACAAAACCATCAATCCATTTAAAACGCAATTAAAATCGAGCCACGTGTGAAAGCATTTCTGTCCAAGCGGGAAGACACGACTCAAAGCAGTGGAAACAATGATGAAATGCAAAACTGTGAACGCTGATAATTGGAATCAGTGAGAACAAAGTCAAAACAAAGCGTTTCGAAATAATATTGGGTAAATACCTTTAAATGATAAATAATTTTAATAGACATAGAAGTAAAAGTAAAACGTAAATACGATGTCCGTGAAGTAGCGGATCGATTGACCACGTGACTCACAAGTCATGTGATCATTGACTTTGCAGATTTGCAGGAGAATTGCGTTTTAAATGATAAATAAAAGCATATACCCAATATAAACACAAAATACGCTTTGCAGGTCGAGAACAGAACAAAACCATCCATCAATTTAACATGCATTACGCAATACTAGCGTAAAGGAAATATCGGACAGGCGGACGACTGTCTACACGTGGTTGAATATTTCTTCCCTGTGTCTTCCCTGTTGACAGAAATGCTTTCACACGTGGATCGATTTTAATTGCGTTTTAAATGATAAATAAAGGTATATACATAATATTATCACAAATTAAGTTTTGCAGGTCGAGAACAGAACAAAACCATCCATTATTGCGCAATATATTAACAATCGTTTTCGCGCTAAAAACAAGAGCCTCTTCCCGTCACTTCCGCCTTTCAAAATTGCGACCACGTGTTGCGTTGAGTCGTATCTTCCTTGTTGACAGAAATGCTTTCACACGCGGATCGATTTTAATTGCATTTCAAATGATAGATAATGAAAACGCTTTGTTTTGAGGCGAAAATCAATGATGTGGAGAAATTCTCGACGTAATTGTGATACTATTAAGTACATACCTTTATTTATCATTTAAAATGCAATTAAAATCGATCAGCTACGGATATGAAAGTTCAATTTGACATGTTGGCCGCTCCACTTTTGTCTCGTGGGCACCCAGACGCTAAGATAAAGGACGTCACGTACATCGTATTACGTTTTGTGATAATATTGGGTATATACCTTTATTTATCATTTAAAACGCAATTAAAATCAATCTGCTACGTCTGATATTCATTATTTCGAAAATATGAACATCATATTTACGTTTAACCGTATTTACGTTTTACCGTAAATACTCGAGTATAAGACTGCTCTCGTGTATAAGACGACCCCCTAAACATTAACTAAGAGTTTTTGGAAAAAAACCTCGTCTTATACACGAGTATATACGGTACATGTTCAACTTTTTAGTGACACAAAACCATGATTGAGGTTATAGATGTAATCAAACCACTGACTCCAAAAAACTCTGGTCAAATATATATTTGCTTTTCTGATGTTATCTATTCAGGAGCTTGTTGAGTCAGAATTTGGCATGAAATCAATGAGCTCCTTTAAAATATCTTGGACTAGATATAGATTTCGGTCAATGATAATTGTAATTAATATTAGATTATAATTAATGGTTCTTGAAATATTACCACATGAGTGAACCAAAAAAGATTTTTTTTTCACAGTTAAATATTTCCAGGTATGTTTGCATGTGACTTTTTCCTAATAAATGCGACATTAACATGATTATGTAATCTGTTGTAGATATTCGGCTACGGGTACGAGCAGAATACTGTCATCATGACAATGCATTAGAAGGCATCCACTCCAACAAACAGGAGCTGATTGAGCGGCAGTTTGAGAAGTTCATGCAGGCTAATACCATTCTCAAGTCACGAGACCTGGGCTCTATTATATGTGACATCAAGTTCTCAGAACTTACATACTTAGATGCATTCTGGAGAGACTATATCAATGGGTCGCTCCTTGAGGCGCTGAAGGGAGTTTTTATTACAGGCAAGTAGAGATAGAACAGAATCTGTCATCCATACTGGTCCATATAAATCAGCCAGTCAATGGTTTTTTTTTGTGATTAGAGCTGAACTATGAAATCTCATCTCAAGTCCCAACCGGTATGTGTATATTGAATAGATATCGGCCCCAGTACATTTTGATGTCAGTATTTCTTAAGTTTACTCAATGCAAGCATATTTGCAGACTTAATGTGCCTCCTTGTTTGCACCATGTTATATTTTCCCTAACAAAATAAAGCCTCTTCCACTGTTTTCAATAAAGTTACCGAGCAAAGACATTTATTCTGCCATGTGTTAATGTTTCAGCCTTGACCTATCATCAACTGATCAATGCTCCTGGCCAAAGTTAAATTCCTCACAGCAACATAAGTTTTCCAGCTTCTATTATGCAGTTAGGTTATTCACAATGGTGTATGATTTGAACACATCCTGCAGTATAGTCTGTCGCAGGCAGTATTCAGTGATGTGATTTTGGGTAGCTTTAGTGTAATCAATGAGCAATTGGTTAATGGTGGAATATTTGTATTTTTAGAGTCTTTGAAGCAAGCAGTGGGACACGAGGCCATTAAACTTCTGGTCAATGTAGATGAAGATGATTATGAAGCAGGACGACTCAAACTTCTTCAAAATCTTCAGGACTGAATAATAGTAAACCAACAAACAGTTTTTAAACAATCTTTGGTGGCATTTCTGGAAAATTACATACAAGCGTGAGGCTTCATTGTATTAGATACTCATTCCAGTGATGGAGGAGGATGGAAAGAAAATTGAAGGAGAAAAAAGATTTTCTCTGTGTCATGAATTAAACCAATATAAACCTCGACCATTTTTTGGTCACATTTCCCAGTGAAATCGCCCAGTGCTGCAGAATCTCCAACCGTCAGCCAGCAGAAATGTTTAATATCAGCAGCGATCTCCTGTCACAGAATGCCAAGGCTTATTAACAAAAAACACTTCACTGCAAATTATTTTTTATTACCAATATGTGTAAAAACTATATAAAAAAATCCTTGTGGATACAAATTGTACATAATTGTAAATTGTAAATGCCGCAATTGGAATGTTTCTTGTATATAGTTGTGTTGGAGGCTTGCCAGCATTTTGACATGGTCAGCTCAACAGTTTGGTATTGATTGTTCTTGAAGTATTATGTATAGTATGTGTAGGAGGCCATGTAATAATTTACCTGAGACTCTGTGAGCTCAGGCTGGGAAGTTGACATTACAAAGCTGAACACCAGGATGCTTGTGTGTTCTGGTGTCTCAATAATTAGTTGTTTTTTTTTGTTTTTTGTTTTTTTTTTCTTTTGTCCATAATGCTGTATTTTTATTAACATTAAGCCTGGTCAGTTTGAGCCAAACATTGTCTTGGTCATGCATCAACAAAACCAAATATTGCGACAAATTTGAGTTGAGTGTAAAGCCAAGTATGACCTTTTAGAGTCCTAATGTCTGCTTGACATATTTTGGTCACATTTATTGTGTATGACCAGATTGATGTCAGATTAAAACTGCTTAAAAGAGGAAAAATACTTTAACAAGTTATTTTAAGTTTATTGAATATTTGAAGAGTGTTGGTCTGCTCATCATGGTCATTGGTTTGATATTAAAAGATAGCACAGTTTGGCTTATTGAGAGTGGTATGAGATAATGTGAGATTGCTCTGTAAAGTATAGATGATATTAAAAACATTTCTCCTCAATTATATTGACTAATTCTAAGTTAGTGATATTGCAGATCACTTGCTCAGTTCTTTCCTGAAGTAATGTCTTGTAGATATTTCTGCATATCCTCTCTTTTAGTAGATATTCTCTGAGGCAGGAAAGCCCCTTTTGGAAAAATAGGTTTGACCCATCCAGAACTTTACCTTGGGGATCGGATACAATCCATCTGAAACTACACTTGCTATTTCAAAATATAAGAATGAAGCGCAACAGTGCATTAGATTTTAATTTGATTATACCAGTTAATCTCGAACTTTGGTTAAAGGCAATTGATTCTTCCTCTTAGTTTAATTCATTTTTTCAAGTTATATATTGATAGCCTTTCAAACATGCACATGATTCACTGCTTCCTGCAGGATACCCAAGTTAATCTTGGATACAATCTTAGAACATTGGAAATGGTTAACACATTAAGCAACAATTCCAGTACTTCTGCGTAGGTATGGTTTGAATCAAATACCTATTTGTTTTGTCAAATGGGGTGCTTTATTTGGTTTATAAGTAACTTACATGTGAATTTTACTTCGTGCTTGTCATGTTTCACACATTGCATCATACTCTAGGTTATGCAAATTAGGATCCTCAACATACCATAAATCCCCCTTTTTAAAAAAAAAGACCTAAATTTTTGTTTATCATCATTATGAATATAGCACAAATTCCAAAAAGCTATCTGGTCAAAGAAAGCTTGCACAAGACATCTCAATACCAATAAAAAAAAAAATTCCTAATTTTTTCCAGTAGGACTTGCTAAGTTTATAAAGTTTTAACTACAAATTTAAAGCTTAATTAATGCTGCCATGAAGTGATTTTCACATATTACAGGTTGCTGAATGCTTACATTGTCTGATGTCATTGGCTAAGGCTTACTTACTCATAGTACTCAATCTAATTAGTGTTAATGCATATTAGACACCTATCCTTGCATGTGACCAATAAAACTTGGCTCAAACTTATTCCATTCTTTATTAGACATCGAGATTTTGATTTCACATGTATTCAAATACTTGGTAAACTCGATCTCTATCATCTCAGATTGTTTTATCATGATAAACAGAACCAATAAAATCTGAATGTGTAGCAAATAGGATATTTTTTTGTTCAGTTGTGCAGTGCAGTAATCAGTTTGAGTACAGTATATATTGTTAACTCAGGGAATGTAATGATACATGTGTATGTATTATATATACCAGATTGATATGGTATAATATGCCCACTGTAGAAAGATATCAAACCAATTTAATCATATTTGTCAACAAAATGTCTTTAGAGATTGTGACTGTTTCATTTTTACCTTCGATGTTGTGATTTAATAATATTTCAGCAGATGTTTACTTTTTGAGATATTCCAATACCTAGTATGAGTATATGTGAAATTACAGTGATTGTGAGATAATTGGGGTTACAATAAGATGCTAATTTTCTATCTCATCGTTTCAAAGAAAATAGAAAGAAAAAACTGTAGTAAGTCCCAGAAATTTGGGAGCATTCTCAAAGAAATACAGTACTGTGCTTATGGAGATGATGCTTAATGTAATAAATACTTGTTAGGTCTGAACGTACTTTGATCAGATGGAAATTATTTTTGGAAATTTTTATTTCAAAAAAGTATTGTTTCAAAGTTACAAAAGGTGCACTTCTGCATATTTAATAAATGTGCTCCCATTCTAATTGAAATGAAATACTGGTTTTTGGGGACATTGACCTTAGAAATGCCCCGTAAGTGGGTAATTGCGAATTTTTCCTGTCAAATCACATCATACTGTATATTGCCAAACAATGCATACCATTCTTAACACGTATTTTGGAAGATGATTTCTTTACTGTTGGCACAACCACTAATAGTTGATACATATTGGGGAATGAGGACAAAAGTTGCAGGAAGATGTTGTCTTCATGTACAATTCAAAAGATGGAGTGACATTATTATTACAATAATGATTTGTAGTTGATATGATGTAGAGTCTGCACTCATAAACTTGTGCATTTTGGTCAAAATAGAGTATATCAACCAGTAACATTTGACAGGGTCACATCACTTTGCACTATTTCAATTCTTTGTGCACTGAAATTTTTTGCTCAATCTTGATCACAACGATAATACATGGTATTTTAAACCCAAATACTTGGAAATCAGAGCCAAAGTGTTAAATTTTGAATTGTCAATGATGTGATAAGATGAAGAACCAATATGGTGGCACTGATTTGTTGGATTTTTTGCCACAAATGGTCACTGGGTGTAATTGTCATCATTTTCCATCATTTTTACAGACGGCATTCCAAAACCCTCCAATTATTTGTAATTTACGCAACAGTTATGCAGCACTATTTCTTGATAATCAGTCAATGATTTGAATGCACAAGTCTTTCGAGTGTTAGCTCTACATTTAGATTGACCTTCACTTTGATTAAGCATATACCATGAGCTCACCTGGCAGTGTTTGGAAATTTTGTATTCTATGTAAATTCCATCTATCAAAATACCATGTTCTATTAACATATCCATCTAAATTTATACATACACAACACAACTAACTATATTAAGGGGGGAAAACAAGATGCGATTGAAGATATAGAATTTCCCTACAAAGTTTGTGTAAATCACTACTTTCAAAATTATATGATATATAAATTGAGATTTGATATTTAATTATGCTAATTGTATACAAATATAGAGAAAAGTGGACATAAAGATTCAGCCTTTTGAATGACTGACCTTATGGGTTCGCAAAATGAGTGAATATATTCATGTTTTTTAAATTGAAATGTGTTCAGTGCAATACTTTATAGTTTTTTTTATAAAGATGATACTGTATATAAATAATTTTACTGCAGTCCCTCAAATTATGTGGATTGTGTTTTTGAAATACTAGTTTTTGAAGCTGTGCTGACTTTGTCAGCATAGCTTTTGCAATAAGAGTGGGGATATTTCTGTCATTCTGTCTGTTGGTCAAACTTTACCTTTTTCAACAGTGGACATGTAGTAGACATTGTCCAGAGATCAGTTTTTCGCAAGGCATGAAAATAAATACTGTTTTTCATGAGGCTCAGATATTTTAATTTTTTTAATTAATTTTTGTTATTTTTTTTTTTTTCGTTTAAGTAAAATACAATGGCAAACAGTAAATTGTTTCTTAAATGCATAGTAAAGACCTGAAATATTGAGTGGTGCCTCATTCTGCTAATCAAAATAGACTTCTGTATAAAGGTGGTGTGGATGATGGAGTCAGTCTCTCATATTGTGTACAGTATTTTACATCCCTTTGACTTTTCTCTTCCTTCAAAGCTGGATAGATACTTTAAGTTTTCATTTTTACAGCAATTTGCAGGCATTTCCAGGAAATAGTCACAAACATCATAAACCTTCAATGGTCAGCACAGCTCTTTGTCCTTTGGTGTATGTTTTGATAGGCATATTGAAAATGGTCAACTAAACATGCTTAAAGATTTTTAATTATTTGATAGATTTTGAACAGAAATAACATCAACAGAAACGGTCTGTTTCCATTTTTATTTTGTCTGGATACCCATTTCTGATTGCAAATTTTGATTGAAAGTATGTTTATGGTGCTTGTTTCTATAGTTCTGAGCTGAACTTGTGATTATAACTGGTAGTTTAGACAGTGAAATGAACAGTCCGCTAAATTTTCCTGCTCAAGACAGTTTCACACGTGTGTATACAACAGTGGCTAATGTTAAATAATATCAAGTTTAAGTCATCTTAAGACTTAAAAATAAGTCATCAGCATTGTCAAGATGCCAGGTATTGGAAAATAGGTTGACAAGTAAATGATGTTGTTTTTCTCCAAAGAGCAAAATAATGAAAAATGGCTAATTTGAAAAAAGTATAATTAGGAGTAAAATACATTTATTTCAAGTTATTTGTAGTAAGTTTGATTTGTTATTTTATTTTTAAATTTTGACTAGATAAAGAGTAATACTCTGCAAAGTGGATTTGTAATAATTGTTAATGTGAGCTGATGTGAATATGATTTGTTGGTACTGTTTGTGATGTGATTCTCTACTATTGAGTGTGTAAATGTCCTGTACACCTGTCACCTTTCTCAGACTGTGTACTGTTGACCTTGATGTTATTCTAGTAATTGAACATTACTATTATGAATTATGTTGGAAATGGTATAGCAATATGTCAATTTAACGAAAAATTGTATACACAATATGTATGTACACATAGGAAAAAATTAAAATTGTAGAATTTGATAATGATGTTATTTTTAATGAGTAGTCAATGCCAATTTTTTAATATTTTTTATATAAAGAGCAAGTGCAGAAGGGTATCATCTGCTTGGTGATGGCTAATTTGAAAAGAGTATATTTAAGAGTAAAATACATTTGATACTTTCTGGACGATATGCTTGTAGGAGTTCAACTACGTCAATTTTAACTGCTTTGAGATGAGACAAAAGAAAGTAAATAGACCCTGGGTGCCACTCTGGTGCACTGGGCTTCATCCACCACTTGTCCCCCCACGAGCGATAAATGGACACTTTCATGAACTCTATCAGAGCACAGGCCATGACCTGAGCTTCCAACAAACCAAGCCAAGTCGAGAAAAGACTTTCAGTTAAGTGTGGTTTCTTTCATGACATGACATTTGTATTCCTACTTATTTGCGCTAAGTAGGAATTCCTACTTCTGGTTGCACAATGTAGGAAGTATTCCCAAATTGCATGAAAAGGTTGTTAATACAAACAACTGGAGGAAAAAAAATTGAATTATTATTAATTAATGTGCCTTGACTACATATCCATTACTATCTGTCCCTTGTGCCACATATGATCATTGATGATGGGGATAGCAACATGTCGAGCAAGCACAGTCCAGACAGAAAAATAATCACAGCGGGGTGGCTATGAGAGAAGTGAACATTGTGAAAGAAACAGATGCTCAGAGATGTTGGAATGCCAATGTAGAGAATTATTTCATAAAGATATTATTGTCAGCAGCATAGGATCAACACTCCAGCAGAAAGCAGCATTGGATCAACACTCCAGCAGAAAGCAGCATAGGATCAACACTCCAGCAGAAAGCAACATTGGGTCAACACTCCAGCAGAAACTTCACTCAAGTCCAACATCAGAAAAGACCCATCATCTAGACACTAATAACTGTCCATATATGGACAGTAAACCACCTCGCAGGTGCACGTATGCCATGCCCAGAACTCCGGTCACACGTCACTGGAAATATGTGGTTGTTGTTTGGGGTTACCCTGTTCTATATTTATGTCAATCAATCAGAGCAATCCCCTCCAAAATAGTGACAATATTCGCCCGCTGCAGAAAGAGAGGTCCCTGATAGTCCTAATATAGATTCGGACTAGCATTGTCTACCCTTCATCAGATGGTTGAGATGCCTTCAGAAACACCAGGTGGCAGCACTGCATGCTCTCAGCCAGCTGCATCCCACACAGGTGGATTGAATGTCAGCCAGATTACCCAGTTCTGCAAACAAAAACAAAAAAGTAAAAAAATAAAAGATCCATTTTGGGAGTTTTTTCTTGATTTGTGATTTTTCAATAATTTCTCCTGGGAGGAATACAAAAAAAAAATTCACCAATACTTTTTTTTAAATTTTCAAATATCGAATTTGGAACTCTGGAAATACATATCTTAATAATAATACTTTGAGCACCATACACATTTCCTGTTTGCTGACCAATCACGGCAGTCGAGAGAATAGTCAGAGACAATGCAAATTATTTCAACCAATCAGAGAGCAGCTAACAAAAAGTGTCCATATTAACAATGGTGGAAAACAGCAATTATCATGTGTCTACATTTCAGCATTGCATAGATGGCTTTCTCAAAAAAATAATGGAGTCAAATCATTAAATAACTGGAAAAAAACAAAAAAATAATTATTTTATATTTAATGTAAGTGATAATTGTATATAGTTCAAATTAACTGGCAACATGGTCATTTAGGGCAGCTACAGATGATCCAGTGTATAAATCAAATAGAGTGAGACCATCCTTAGGCCATTTGTTGTTTCAGACATGTCTGGCTCCAGGGATGTTGCCAGACTGACTAGTCAGCATTAAGTTTGAATATGTATAGAGAACATATGATATATATTAACCTAACTTCTGGTATATCAATGTTAGATGAGGATCTATTGTTCATCCCTCTTTCCTCAGCTTCTCAGGTTTCTTGGATGAGTATTGGTGCAGCCTCAGGCTCAGGTAGCTAGAAAGTGGCAGTCCTTATCAGCATGGCTATTGTGTATGCAAATGATTAATCATTATTTTGTATTAACTGATCTGACTTTAAAAAAGTAGTGTTTTTCCGAGTATCTGTAGTTCAGAGAAATATTTGACATACCCGGCAAGCATTGCAAGAAAAGGTAAATATTCAGTGCATGAACTAAAGAAAAATTGAGTTTCCTGGAGTCAGACATTGTCATTATTTTATCACTGTATCAGTAAATCAGAACATATAACAATGAAAAGTGATGTTGCAAAAGACTAAGTGTGCATTAAAAATACCAAAATACCAGCTATCACCACCCTGATTACTAAATGATAATGCAATTAATTTGCTATTTTAATATATTATGTTTAAATGAAATATGGTATTTTTCAATTTTGGAGGCCACATTACCACATTAAAAGCAGAGATATTTAAACATGTCTCTGTTAAAAGTGATATCATTTACATGATTTTATCTTTAGCTAGGGCAAGCAATGTAGATGCAAGGTGAAAGACATAATCAAACTTTTTTGACGTTGGAAGTAACATACAAATTTTAGCATAACATACAACACTATAATGTCATTCTGTGCAAAAAAATATGCACAGAATAATTTGGCAACTATTTGGTTGAAAATTAATGAAATTAAATGTTATGTTTTATTGGTCAACAAAATGCAAAATCTACATTCTGTTTTTCAAAATATCATCCATTCCATATTCGACCATGGTTGATGTTAATTGTTTATCATACAATTCAGTTTTGTATGTTATGTAGGATTTTGTGTCACAGAGAAGTTAGGAAAATCGATTACAAGTAGTTTAAATATATATCAGGGTATATATCACACTGTGCTTTGTAGAATCACAGCATTGATGTGATGTTTGTTTTGTTTTACATGATCATTTCTGACGAATGAGAAAGTAACATTTGTTAAAATAGGAAAAAAATAGGAGCTTCAACTGGTTTAACAAATTGTTTCTATAAAAAGTTTTGATGAATAACATTAACAAATGATGACAAATTCCTTATGTTAGCATAACACTTATTTTTTTTTATGTCAGAAATGTCAATAGTTAGATCTCAAATATAACATTTAAAAACACATTTTCAAGCCTAATTTGAAGAAAAATTAAAGGTTTTTCCTGAAAAAAAAGAGTTTTTAAAAATTGGAATTTGGGCCCAATTGAATATATAATACATGAAAAACAATCATTTTTCCATTCACTTTTGAGTGAATATCTTTACATACACAACATATGTAACTCTATGAAAATCTTCAACCAAATTTTGCTATTTATAGTTGATGTCACAGCTTTAAACGCCATTCGTTTAATGCACAAATATATGCCAAAACTATTCAAATAAGCTCAGTTTGGAAATAGTATCCAATATCTCTTTTTGGTTTCCTAATTTTGAAAAGTAATCATATATCTTTAAATTTGGTGACAGGATGAGGAGTGAATATATCAATTATCTTTCAAAATAAATCCATTTCATCAAGCATTTTTTTATTTATTTATTTTATATTATTTTTTTCGCGGTATTGATTTGAACCTGTTCACATAGTGCAGCAGCTTCCATACTTTGTAGACACCCTGTACGGATTGACGTCAAAGCCAGCTGACCTAATTTCGAGATCGAGGCAGGGGCTCTAGGTAAACAAGATGGCGGCGGAGGTAGGGGAGAAATGCTCCTCATCCTTGGGCTCCGGTGCTGGCCCCGTAAGAGTCGGGTATTACCAAATGGAAAGAACCATTGGAAAGGGAAACTTCGCCGTCGTCAAATTAGCAACTCATATTGTCACGAAAACAAAGGTAAGCGGTCGAAATTGAAGCTTTATTACGCGTTGTTTTGGGTGACAAGCACACTTGTGTTCCAAAACACATCCCCGGATCCTTCACAGTATCTCGCCTGTCAGCTGTCTCTCTCATGCTAAAAACTCACCATTTCTCACCAAATTTTCGCTCCTGTCATCTGACTTGGTGCCAGTGATATAACGGTATGATTCAGAGTAAAAGGTTGATTTTAGCATCGTAGCGGAGGTTAAGTTTGAGTAATTGATCTCTCCGATTGGACTTGAGCGGTTGAAATGTCAAGCATGGTTTGCAGCAGACTAAAAAACCACGATCCATGGCAGATCAAGAGATGAATATCAAGCTTGTTTCAGGTTCATTTGTGAACAAACCAGACATGCCTTTAATAAGGTTGATTGTCACCAACCTAACATTGGATAAACATGATGTTGACTAGTTGTCAATGGATGATTGACTTATCTGATATGATCATGCAATTTATTAGAGTCCAAAGATGAATTGGCAGTTTGTGTTGATGTTTTTTAAAGCAGATTTTGGTGCAGAGTTGTATATTGTTGGTATTATGTGAATATTTTTTTTTCTTTTTTTTTTTTGGTTCACCCTGTCACTTATTATGAGGTGCCATGCTCATGCCAGACAGCATTTTCCTGGTTTCTTTGAAAAACGGTATCTATGTTTATGTGTAGATGACATTGATAAACTTATAGATTAGCTTCTGTCTTTATCACCACAGACAGGAAGAGATTTTGAAAAATGTCCCTGTCTCTGGGCGGCAAAACATTGATGGTATCTGTTTATGTTCACCCAGTTGGTATCCAACGAGGACAAGATGATAGAAATTATATAGGATGGTTGATAGAGCATAACCAAGATTGTACAGTGTGCATTGTTGGGGAGTAACCTGCTCTACTGAACACCAACTGGCACATGCTATAGAATCTCCTGTGACCATGATTACAGTGAATGACTTTTCTTTATATTTTATATATATAAAGAAATATATGTATGTTATTCTATGTTGTAGCAGTCATACAGTATTCAGAAGCTTATATTTATAATTTGGAGAAACTAGAAGATGATATATTTGAATTTTTGCATTGTGGAGAAAGAAAATACCAGAATTACAAGATAGAGGCATCAGACTTTCCAGGTTCTCCAAGCATGGAAAATTAAGAGCACATGTTTAACAGAAGAACAGGTTCTAATGTTGAAAATTGACATTTGTTTGACAGGTAGCGCCTCAATCCAGAGTAGTAACAGCCCCCTTGTCAAGCAGGCAGGATGCAGTCAAATAGGCCAGACTAATCTGGTGCATGCTTCATCTCAGATGGCATTTTATACTTGTAATATATGAAAGTTAAGCTCAGTGCATCACAGCAGGACTCGCACAGATATTACATGTTTGATGTGAAATGTTGAAGTGAGGTGACAGCCAAACATAAAATACAAATACCAAATTTTGATGCAGGGATATAGTTCTCTATGTATTTTATAAAACGATTACCTGTAGAGATGTTGTAAAATTTGAATGGTACTTAACCAAAGATGATATTTTTATATTGCTACTCCAACAAATCTTGAAGTAGTTTAATGTATCTTTGAATTTTGTCTGATGCTTGTTCAATAAATCTTTAAATATTTTGTCTGAGGAAGAAATAACTTTATCATGCAAACTTCTCTGAAGAATTTCATCTGATTTTCAAATTTGCACTTTTATATCGCTTGTGAACTTTGAATCTCTGGGAGAGCGATATTTAAAAAAAAAAAAAAAAATGACAGATTTATCAATCATAGAATCATACACATTTTTCATTATATACACCCCAGATGATACAGTTTTATGATATAGATAATTTTTGTTTGAAAAACAAGTGAGAAATAAGTGTAAAAGAAATAGAAAGGTGGCTTCCCTTACTTATGATGATATGAAAAAGATTATCATCAAAATGATATTTTTTTACTAGTTTTTAAATGTTTTGAAAAGTGTACTGGGCTAAATTAGAGGCCAGGTTTATAAATACAAGGGAGATTGTCTGATGATTGAATGCATTCACTGGATTTGTGGGAACAGTACCAGTTACCTCAGTGCACTAAGCTGAGAGTCGTGCACTAAGAGTGACAAGTAGCAATATATCACCTATTTTTATTACTTTATATCAAAGTTGTTACTTAGTCAATAATCTCTTTATATATAAAAAGGAGAAATTAAATATAACAGACAGTATCTTTTGTTATGAATAAAAGATTTGTTTATGATTAGCTATTTATCCAAGACATCTGCTTCAGAATGGTTTTATAAGCATTTTCCTAGGAATTTTCATATTTTACCTGAAGAAGTTTTATGAATTAACAATGATTTATAAAAGCTTAGCTGAAATAACATTCCTCCTGAAATAACATTCCTTCATACCACATATGACCTTTTTGTGCCAGTTCAAATAATTCTACCTGCCATACTTGACCTATTGTTATCCATATACAACTGCAGATATACCAATTGACCTTGTATTATATGTAGAAATATAATTACATGCTCAAGGTCAGCCTCATGGCCAACGAATGCATAATTTAAAATCCATCAGTATTTTTTTTAAATATTCAGCTTTGTACCTCCATGTTATAGTTTCTCTAACTTGAGCATTTAAAATTTCATCTTTGTTTTCTGAATTAAGTTGTTAAGTCAGCACAAGTTGACTTTATATTCTTGCTCCGTTTCCACCGCGTCCGCTGCCGCAGAGTTCAAAATCATCTAAATGTGATATTTGGCAAAACACTACACATAACTTTATTGCCACCACATTTATCTTATCTTGCAATATGATTGTTCATGTTTTTGTGAGAAATTTATGTAACTAGGTCACATTAGCCTATTTATGGACCAAGTAGGTCACAACTTCCAAAAATATGCTGAAGCTGATCGAGAGCTTATATTATGGATATGTAAACTACATATAAAGATTATTTATTAGGATAAATTTTTATTGACTTTGGGTCAAGGTCAAGAACAGCAACATTGTTGATTTTATAGATTATGATCTCTTTGCTGTAAGAATATAGTCTTATCGATGTAACTTGCAATTTGTGATTGAACTAGTTCCTAGTTCAGAGGAGTAATCAATGTAACTAGGTCACAGGTAACTCGGTCACATGTAACTAGGTCATTTATTAAAAGGCTACATAGGACTTTGACACTTGGTGATATTTTCAGGGTCACAGCAGCGAATTTCCAAAATCATATAAATACCATATTTTAAAACAAAATATCATTTATTGTCAATTCATAAATCCTATACAATATGTTCATATAGAAATTAATTTATATAACTAGGTTACTTTGACCTCCTTATACCACAAAAGAGATTGACATATGTGAGTTATAATACATAACCTTGTATGCATTAAATACTGTGCTGACTTCAGATTTGTGCCACTCACACACTATCTAGTTATTTTTATATTCTCTACATTTGCAAAAACAAATTCAATTCTATATGTTCTGACTTGCATATGGCTCAAGTATGAGACAGGTGTCTCATCAACTGAACAATTTCCCACCCCCTGGCAGCACTGTATAAATTATATTGACAGGAACATCCTACAAGAGAATATATATCTTAATAATAATTCTATGATGTCTGCACACATTCCATTAAGGGACCAATCAGGACAGTCAAGACAATGGTGGGAGACAATGACAGTCATTTTGACCAATCAGAGAGTAGCTTACAGACAATTACAATACAATCATATATATATATATCCGGTTAAGGGACCAATCAGGACAGTCAAGACAATGGTGGGAGACAATGACAGTCATTTTGACCAATCAGAGAGTAGCTTACAGACAATTACAATACAATCATATATATATATATAAGTTTGAAGGGACTGTGGTACCACCAACAATGTCTTTATTCTGGTGGTTGATTCATCTTTTAAAAATGAGTTAGACCTTTGCTAAGAGATTCATGAAGGTAATTTTGACTGTTTTTGAAGCTGACCATGTATGATCTAATTGCTTGCCACAGAGCTTGACAACTAGCGCATGGACAACCCAACTTAGATATTTTATAACAGTTGAAAGGAGATTAGAATACGGCAATATTGGTTTATAATACCTGTTATAGTGTTGAACAAAGCTATCTGTAAAAGTGGATGCTTTTATTGAAAATTGACAATGTTAATTGATGCAATATGAGACGACATTATGTTGATAAGGGCACATTTATTGGCTGAGTGCATTGTAATGTAGCAGTGAGGAAGTCACGGCAGACTGAGCAGTATTGATCACTTGGTCATCCACATGTATGATGTCATCCCAAATGATACATTTACCTGTCTTGAAATTGTCCAGGGTTTTTTTCACCGCCCACATGATTTGAAAAGACTTCAAATACTTAATGAAAAATGATTAGTAATTCATTTGATTTCACATCACCTTATCTTTTTGATGATGTTTCCGATGGGAGATCTCAGTCAAGGTATAATTTTTTCTTTGAATTTATACAGCTGAGTAGGTCTGGTTGATAGTGGAAATGTCACTAATTCAACATAGAGTTATGAATTTAAATATTGAGGCATAAAATTTAAATTTATTCATTGCATTGCAAACATTTTCACTTATTAGTAAAAGTTACCTTAGGTTTGTGAACTGAACACTTTAAATCTTTTTATGTTCATTGAAAATTTTGAATTGGAAAAAGCCCAGGCCATTGCTGTGCGTTTATGCATATCCAGGTACCTTTTGTGTTTAGCACCTCTTCATATTCTCCAGAGAATTAGTGAGAATTGGCCAATAATTGAACTATTTTGTCAGAAAATATTCATTTCTTCTTAGATCTCTAACTGTACATGATATTACGCTTATTCATTTGTTTGGTAAAAAACACAGAATAAAGTATAAAATGGATAATGATATAAATTTGAGTTTTGTCATTAGATCCTGAAATGGATGTATTTAACTTATAATATTTAGTAGATTTGTGATCACCTAATTCCAAATATATAGTGAAAATATTAGGTATGGCAAGGATAGATAGGTAAAAAAAAATGTTTCCACTTCCTGGATCAAGCAACCTGTGGAAATTTCTTAAAGTTCAAACCAATTTGATATTTGAAGTTATGAACAGCACTGAAGAATTCAATTACACACAGAAAGGCCTCTTGTTCAGACCATGGGGGGGCCACGGGCCGTGGCACAGTTGGTTAGAGCGCCAGCTTATTAGCACCAGTTCCTCTGTGGTGATCCAAAGGTCGTGGGTTCGAACCCGGCTGTGCCGGGATTGAACTCATGATACAATTTCCCATATGAGCTGAGGTCCGTGCCAAAAGGGTTAACCCGTTGTCCTTGTAAATCTGTGACCGGGTGAGTTGTCATGTCAAGTACCTGCGACATGACAATTCAGTGAGGCAGCACTATATCTGCTACAAGTAGGTCTCATCACGAAATGACTGAAATAATGTTGAAAGTGATGTAAAACCCCAAACAAACAAACAAACAGACCATGGGTTTCAGCAGTACATAGTCAAAGTCTTACTTTTCATTTAGATTGGTCACAGAGTGGATAATATAACATTGAATTATTTGAGTGAAATTTGGAAAATCGATCTTTACCTTTATCTTTACCTTTCTTCCCCTAAACTTATATTCTGTTAGCAGCATTTCTTGCAAATGTAATGAACTTAATTTTTACTTTTCGGAATCCCGTGGAGTAAAATTCTAACCGTTGATGATTTTATGTACGACAAAACATGATGAACATGACCATAAAATATCATTAAGAGCCATTGGAAAACTTTTTGCAGCCAGTGTTGTGGATTCGGAAATAATTTATGCAGTCACATATATACATATTGACATTGTTCAAGATTTGGGACTCCATGTCTAGTCATGGATGTGAGTCATGCCCACTAACATATACCATATTTACTCGAATATAAGACGACTCGTGTATAAGACGACCCCCCAAAAATTAACTAAAGGTTTGGGTACGAAAACCTCGTCTAATACACAAGTATGTGTGATACAATCAGAATTGACCAATACAATCACAACCTGTTATCAGTTAGGTGATCGAGATGCTAAGCAATAAGTGTGAATAGTCATTTATTCTTTCATTAATCAGTTCATATCCAAATATTCATGAATAGTCAAGATTTACGGCCGATTCTGCAAACACCTTGTAATCATTGGCGACAGGGACTAAGGGTACAGGACTCTGTTACCAGTAGCGAAAACTCTTAGCTTGTGTCTCATCGTATTTCAATTTTCATTTCATGAATTGTTTCTGTGCAATGATACATGGTCATATATGTTGTTTGTACAAAGGGCCTATTATCGCAAGATATTGTGGCATTGTGAAAAATATTCAAAAGGGCACCGAACCTGTTAGCACAGTTCACTCAGTGTTCACTATCGAAAAATGATTTAACTCTATTAGAATTCTTGTGTGTACAGTTTTCTGCAACCTTTTAACTCTTAGTGTTACAGTTTTGAGCAAAAAAAATGTGACATTAGGTCAAAGGTTATCAAAACAACACTGCTGGTAAAGTGTATCAAGCACCCCATAACAACTTCACATATTCTTTTGGGGTTATTCCAAACTTTCATTTGGAGGGAGAACTAGGAAAATATTTTTCAGAAGTTGTAATTTGCAGGTATCATATTTAAAAAAAATAAGAATCCATCCCATGATAGCTTGTAAGCTTTCTACCCTATTTATGATATGGGGCTTATCTTTTTATGACAATATCAACAAGAGTGCCCTCTAGTGTGCACAAGTACATTAGTGGTCAGCATGACTGACTGACCCCAATGGATGAAGTCTTGTGAAGAGAGGGGGATGATTTTAGTCAAGGGTCTGGCTATCATTCACATCTAACCAATTTATTGAGACTATTTAGGCCGGACCTTGCAGATATGTCAGTATAACATCCATTATTATATTGCGTGTATAAATTATTTGGAAACCTGACAAATATTTGTTTTGTCCGGACTTTGGGTGAATGATGACAGAGATAATATTTTGAAATCTTCCCAGTCCTGCTCTCAGAGACACCTTTACTTGCTGTTTAAGCAGGCAAACTGTACCCATGGTCAGCAAAGTTCAGTTGACCAAGCTTAACATTTGACAGCTGCAAAATTTACCATTTTAATGTGGCAAACACAAGGATATGCAGTAAAAAGAGATAACAAAAAGTCAATGAAATGATTTGCAGACTATATCAGCAATTATGTACAAGTGTTGAGTGATCCAAAATTGCCATATATGGAATTTGAAATTTTCTCCACTTTTTTCTTTGATTGATTCATTGCATATAACAAATTAAAAATAGAGCCACGAGTTACCCAATTGTTTTGTGAAGATAAGTTTCAGTTTAAATACAGAGAGATAATTTTTGATTGAGAGTATACTCATTTTGACTTGGTGCCATGTATATCAAAAAGGAAAATGAAGAACAGAGTAGCTAATGCAATAGTTAAGTTAGTTATATAAAAACTAAGAGAACCCCTGTTTCAAAGGCCAGTCATGTTCATTTCAGTTGCACATTTCGGACCCTCATGCATTTCTGTGTGTTTTGCCCCAAAAATGTGACATTTCCTATCACCTGTCACTTGCCAGGTCTACAATAAAGTACCTAGCCTTCTCAATTTACCATTGCAAATTATTACATCATGATTGAAACAAGACTCATAAATGAAAGCACAGTCTGTACTTTGAAGAAAAAAGTAATGCACCTTTCTCATGTCTTTCTGTGATCTGCATAAGGGATGAAAGTATCATGGTTCCCATAAAAGCCTGTTTTATTTAGTTGTACTTCTCAAAAGCTTGTGAATATTGATTTAAGTAATTTTATACAGTATGTGACTTTTTCCATAAAACATTGTTAAAATTTAACACATTATAAACCTCATGTTATTGTTTTCCTGCAAGCCAATTTTTACCTGTCACAATACAGTTCACAACCCTTCTGCTCTTATTGACAATTCAGTGAGGCAGCACTATATCTGCTACAAGTAGGTCTCATCACGAAATGACTGAAATAATGTTGAAAGTGATGTAAAACCCCAAATAAACTAAAACAAACTTATTAGAAGTGAGCATGTGCAGAACAAGCACTTCCTGCTTGCAAGCGGCCATTTTGAATTTAGGTCATTGAACAAAGCAGAGAATATTTTCGATGTACATTTGACAGGGAAATATTCAGCATCAAAACATTTTTGCATGTCCCATTGAGAAATCCAACCATTATTCACAGTTTGCATATAATATCAGAGGTGTGAAGTCATCAATACCTTTCTTGGTCTCAATTTGCAATGCTAATTGACCTAGATAACATGCAATTTATGTTTGTCATAAACTATGATACGGATACAGATATTCTTGGCTTCAACTGGTAATTTTTTTTTTTTTGCTGTAATTTGCAATAAATTTATAGCTCATTTCTAATTGGTTGGTACTGTTATGATCCTCTTGACAAGGTTGTTGCCACCAGGAAATGATGATCATAATTTTAGAAAAAATTGAGTAATAAAACTACATAGATACTCCATAGAAATCATCTTTTTGTGTCCTCTATTTCTCCATACTAATGATATTTGATTTGCTGATTCATATGTAGTGAAGGTTTTCTTCCCCTTTAAGTGATAATATAGGAATCTAATTGGCCAGTTGCAGGCCCCATTTAAAACAACAAACAAGCGCTGCACAAGTACTAAAAAAACTCTAAAATCCAATCTTTAAAAAAACAAGATCATAACCCACAATCAACCAATTGCAAATGTTTTTTATTATGATGTATGCACTTGTCATTAAATTCTCTGCATATATTTTTATGATTGCAACAAAAAGCAGAAGACTTGCACACTGTAGTATTGCAATGTGAAAAGGTAAAATAAATGACTGCAGATGTGTTTCACAAGTATGTAAATGAGGGCAGTGTGCCAGACCATGCTACAAGGGGCTGGATGCAACAACCTTGTACCGAACTGTGTGCATTCCGTTTGTGGACAAAAAATGCTCATCTCCATAATTTGCATCTGAGTGAGTATACAGAGGCATACTGACGTCACTGCATTTGATATGAAGCATTCTTTCAGGTCTCAAAAAGAAGCATTGATTAGGTGGTTTGCAGATTGGCTGCTTTTATACAGTATGATGATATGCCTGCCCCAGCCCAGTAGAGATCCCTGTCAGCCTGCAGGCCTGCAGCACCCACAAGCATTGCCCAACCTCTTCTAGCTATCCTTCAAACCATAACAAATCCACAAACTATTGCCATTTAAAACTATTCTTGTTCAAAAAAACCTTTTTTGGGATAGCATGAATTTTGCAAACTTTTAGGTCTTTGTTTAGACCGTGAGCCAAGGCTGACAACATATTTTTTTTAAAGACTTGTTTCATTAATATCAACACTCAACAAGGAAATATTTTTACTGCAAATATTTGTTTTTGTCTTTTCCTCTAAACTGATGACTGACATCTATTTACATTGCGGATATGCAGAGTAGCTTTTGTAATTTTATGTAGAGATACTGCAGAGATTAACTAAAAAATATTTGAGATACCAACCCGAGTACCCTTTTATTATATTACCTGATATTCTATTTAATTGATCAAGGTGAAAGAATTAAGCAGGCCACAGGTTATACAAGACAGGTATATGTAGACCATATTAACTGTAAAGGTGGAACCCCAGAGATCTTTTAATGTGAATGCCAGGTTTATAAAACAGGAGTGTTATAACAGACGGGGGCTGAATTATGCTGGCTTCTCTTACCTGTCAGCAGTCATCAACACAGCAAGAATCTTAGCCTCACAGCAAAACACCACACTTTATTTACAATGTAGCAGTGTGATGAATGTCGCATGAAAAGTGTTTCCTCATATAATAAAAACATGATTAATATGCAAAGCAAAACAACTTAAAGCACTTGGTAATATATTATTTTAGGTGAGTTTTAATAACTGCCGTCCTGTATTTATATGTTTTAATTTACAGTGTTTATGTCATTTGTCAGTTTGTATCATCCTTGTCAGGACACTCCAGTAATTACATGAAACCAATTTGTCTTTATTTGACTATTAACCTGTAAATCATAGATCAATTGTACTCAAATAACTAGTAATCAAATTTCTTATTACAGATCACCTAAATTCAGTAATTTGCCATAAACCAATCACAAATGACCTGCACTCATTAACCAATAAGATCACCTGTACTCAGTCACCTGTCATCAACCCTTCAATCATAGATTACTTTTTAAACAAATGACAGAGGGACATATTCTGTGGCAAATTGCAAAAAATATATTATAACCCAACATGCTACGATTGAAAGATTCCTAACATGTCCAAGGACAGATCCAATTCAATGAAGCCTTTGTTTATGATGTGGAAAATGGTATTCAATTTACCAAAGTATTGGCATTATGTAAACTTTATGATGTTTAGTTTTTGGGCTGGAAAAGGGGTGTTTTGCAGGGCACTTAGGAACCACTCAACATGCCACAGTCCAGTAACACTAGTTAGTGCCAAAATACACCAAAATTTCATTTGTGATCTTGTCAAGATGTATGATATAGGATATTATGTTGTTTTTTTTTTTTTTTTTTTTTTTGTTCCAAAAAAGTGAAAATGGTAAAATGTATTCAGATATATATCGTTATGAACCAAATGGAACTCTATCAATACGGAGCTAAAATGGATCTCAATATCAAAACTGAGCTATTCGCAGGACAAGGAAATGCTCTCAATTAGTTTGTGTTCAGACACATTAATTATCATTTTAGTACATTAGTTAGCGCAAAGTAATGAGCTCGGTGTTGTTTTGAGACTCCATCTTTGATCTCTTTGTTATCAAGAGGGATCATTTTTGGTTTTAGTCTCACTATCATAAATAACAAGTACCATTATCTTGAACATATAAATATATTTATGTTTTTATATGTATACTATTTGTTTAATATTTGTCTGATGATGTTTTGTAAAGCGTAGTGTGAAGTTAGCAGGATAAGAGTTATGTGGCAGTATCCGGGGATGAATCACCTCGCACTGATCACCAGCATTGAGTGCACAGCAATTGCTAATGTCTTGAAAACAATAAGTAAACCTGATATAGCAATCAGTAGATTATATAACCAGAGTTGACTATCCAGCTGGGAATATCATAAACCTTCTCAATTAGGAGGACGTAAATATAATGAAAGGCTGAGTCGTTTTATCATGTTTATGTCGTGATGCGGTGTGTGCTTATTTTTTGACACCTTGTAGCCAGCCAAACAGACAAGCGACCTTGACCTCAGGTTATTAGAATAGTGTCAGTAGCACAGAGGCTCCTGACAAATGTAAACCAACCCAGGAAAAAAATATAAAATAAAATACTAATTCTTTGCAATGAAAGACAATATCTTGTGCATAAAACCATCTGTTAGGGGGAGACTATGGGCGTTTGATTTGTTTGGTGTTAGGATTGAATAAGACTGCAGATTTAGTCTGCCAATGCTGCATGAAGCATGATTGGCATCAGGGTTGAACCAATCTAGGTTACATATCTAGGCTTCCTTCACAGGCCAGTTATGATACAGACACTTTCCAATAGCAAAGATAGACACCAATAACCAAATATCTTTGTGGGTGTTGCTAAATATATGTATAATAACTATATTTAAGAATTATAATAATAACCTAAAACATTAACTGACTTATGTATGTTATCTCCACCTGTGTTATTGGCAATATTAATGTTCTTTGCACAACACATTAATTTCTCATATAATGAGCATGTTTGTGCTATTAATATTAACTATTACCACTAATTTGGTGATATGTACATTCCTGCTATGCTTATTGTTCATTCTTTCCAGCCTCCAATACCATACACCTGATTATTACTGCTCTTTTCCACCTGGAATTTTTGTGAAACCAAGTGGGTCATAATATACAATGATAAGTATATCAGAAATAAATCTGGGCCAGGAGAATTATAAAGACACTGGCATACACTGGCTGGAGGCTCCACAATAAAATTAACTGAATAACTAGAATTAACTGAAATGTTTGTGCTGAAAATATGCACCAAACAGCCCAATTGACCTTGGGATGGATTGCATCTGGTGTTTATAATCATGGTATGAAGAAATGTGGGCTTTAGGGCTAAAAAGCTTGTTTCTATGATAACTGTTTCTCAAAGGTATACTGAACATTTGTTAAAATTACAAACCAATATTTACAATTTGAGGTATTGGTATTCATAATCGCCATTTTCCATGTTCAAAAGATAGAGGTGAAAAACTACTTACTAAGAAAGACATTTGAGTCATTATAATGAAAATGCTCGGGGAACCGTTTGTTGGACATAATATTATTCAAATAATCAAATTCATTGTTATTAGTAACATTTTAAGAAGGAAGAGCAATGGAATATTCAAGGAATGTAGGTAAAGTCAATTTCTAAAAATTGATTTTATTTTGAGATGTGTATGTATATGCAGATTGTTGTGTGAGGAGTGTGAGAGCTCATCATCAATATAGAATGTATTGGAGGCAGATAGGATGCTGTAAATGTCAGAGGTATCACATGTACAGATACATCAACAGAATGATGTCAATGCTCCCCAGCAGGAGCAGTCGTCAACCCAGCCACTCTTAGATCTGTGTCATCCTCTACCAACATCATACACTGATGTCATCCCTCATCTTGCATCATTCACTGATGTCATCCCTCATCCTGCATCATTCACTGATGTCATCCCTCATCCTGCATCATTCACTGATGTCATCCCTCATTCTGCATCATTCACTGATGCTATCCCTCATCCAGCATCATTCACTGATGTCATCCCTCATCCAGCATCATTCACTGATGTCATCCCTCATTCTGCATCATTCACTGATGCTATCCCTCATCCAGCATCATTCACTGATGTCATCCCTCATCCAGCATCGTTCACTGATGTCATCCCTCATTCTGCATCATTCACTGATGTCATCCCTCATTCTGCATCATTCACTGATGTCATCCCTCATCCAGCATCATTCACTGATGTCATCCCTCATCCAGCATCATTCACTGATGTCATGCCTCATCCTGCATCACTCACTGATGTCATCCCTCATCCAGCATCACTCACTGATGTCATCCCTCATCCTGCATCACTCACTGATGTCATCCCTCATCCTGCATCATTCACTGATGTCATGCCTCATCCTGCATCACTCACTGATGTCATCCCTCATCCTGCATCACTCACTGATGTCATCCCTCATCCTGCATCATTCACTGATGTCATCCCTCATCCAGCATCATTCACTGATGTCATCCCTCATCCTGCATCATTCACTGATGTCATCCCTCATCCTGCATCACCCACTGATGTCATCCCTCATCCTGCATCATTCACTGATGTCATGCCTCATCCTGCATCATTCACTGATGTCATCCCTCATCCTGCATCACTCACTGATGCTATCCCTCATCCAGCATCATTCACTGATGTCATCCCTCATCCTGCATCATTCACTGATGTCATCCCTCATCCTGCATCACCCACTGATGTCATCCCTCATCCTGCATCATTCACTAATGTCATGCCTCATCCTGCATCATTCACTGATGTCATCCCTCATCCTGCATCACTCACTGATGCTATCCCTCATCCTGCATCATTCACTGATGTCATCCCTCATCCAGCATCACCCACTGATGTCATCCCTCATCCTGCATCACTCACTGATGTCATGCCTCATCCTGCATCATTCTCTGATGTCATCCCTCATCCTGCATCACTCACTGATGCTATCCCTCATCCTGCATCATTCACTGATGTCATCCCTCATCCAGCATCACCCACTGATGTCATCCCTCATCCAGCATCATTCTCTGATGTCATCCCTCATCCTGCATCATTCACTGATGTCATCCCTCATCCAGCATCACTCACTGATGTCATCCCTCATCCTGCATCACTCACTGATGTCATCCCTCATCCTGCATCATTCTCTGGTGTCATCCCTCATCCAGCATCATTCTCTGATGTCATCCCTCATCCTGCATCATTCACTGATGTCATGCCTCATCCTGCATCATTCACTGATGTCATCCCTCATCCAGCATCATTCTCTGATGTCATCCCTCATCCTGCATCATTCACTGATGTCATGCCTCATCCTGCATCACTCACTGATGTCATCCCTCATCCAGCATCATTCTCTGATGTCATCCCTCATCCTGCATCATTCACTGATGTCATCCCTCATCCTGCATCACTCACTGATGTCATTCCTCATCCTGCATCACTCACTGATGTCATCCCTCATCCTGCATCATTCTCTGATGTCATCCCTCATCCTGCATCATTCACTGATGTCATCCCTCATCCTGCATCATTCACTGATGTCATGCCTCATCCTGCATCACTCACTGATGTCATCCCTCATCCTGCATCATTCACTGATGTCATGCCTCATCCTGCATCATTCACTGATGTCATCCCTCATCCTGCATCATTCACTGATGTCATCCCTCATCCAGCATCATTCACTGATGTCATCCCTCATCCAGCATCATTCTCTGATGTCATCCCTCATCCTGCATCATTCACTGATGTCATTCCTCATCCTGCATCACTCACTGATGTCATCCCTCATCCAGCATCACTCACTGATGTCATCCCTCATCCTGCATCATTCACTGATGTCATCCCTCATCCTGCATCACTCACTGATGTCATCCCTCATCCAGCATCATTCACTGATGTCATCCCTCATCCAGCATCACTCACTGATGTCATCCCTCATCCAGCATCACTCACTGATGTCATCCCTCATCCTGCATCACTCACTGATGTCATTCCTCATCCTGCACTGATGTCATGCCTCATCCAACATCACACATTGATGTCATGCCTCACAGTTGACAGTTCTCTGTTATGCTTCACATGTTTCACTATTTTGTTGCCTTTTAGATCATCCCTTTCTGATGTCAAACCTTGTCAATTGTGAATTTAATGGACAGGATAAGTCTTTGCATGTACATTTCTACAAAACCAAATAACCCACCATAGTTGTGTGGTTGACATTATTTATATGAACTTCAATTTGATGTCTCCTTTTAAGTAAGAAATGGGATATCGTGCCAATTTTCTCTTCAGTAACAGATAAAAGGTGAGAAGTGTCTTGGAAAACAACTCTAGCACTTAGCATGCCTGCTGGTTATATATTTTCTGCTGTTTGGAAAAACACCACAGATAAGAGCAAAATATTTGAAAAATTACCTTAGTCATGCGTAAGTCAGAGTTTATCAGTTGGCAACAACTTCAATTCAACAGGTGAAGTGACATGCTATAGGTGCAGTCATATGCTAGGGCTGCAGTCATATGCTAGGGCTGCAGTCATATGCTATAGCGGGAGTCACATGCTATAGCTGGAGTCATATGCTAGGGATGCAGTCATATGCTAGGGCTACAGTCATATGCTAGTGCTGCAGTCATATGCTAGGGCTACAGTCATATGCTAGGGATGCAGTCATATGCTAGGGCTGCAGTCATATGCTATAGCTGGAGTCACATGCTAGGGCTGCAGTCATATGCTAGGGATGCAGTCATATGCTAGGGATGCAGTCATATGCTAGGGCTGCAGTAATATGCTAGGGCTGCAGTCATATGCTAGGGCTGCAGTCATATGCTATAGCTGGAGTCACATGCTAGGGCTGCAGTCATATGCTAGGGTTGTGGTCATATGTTAGGGCTGCAGTCATATGCTAGAGCTGCAGTCATATGCTAGGGCTGCGGTCATATGCTAGGATTGTGGTCATATGTTAGGGCTGCAGTCATATGCTAAAGCTGTGGTCATATGCTAGGGCTGCGGTCATATGCTAGGGTTGTGGTCATATGTTAGGGCTGCAGTCATATGCTAGAGCTGCGGTCATATGCTAGGGCTGCAGTCATATGTTAGGGCTGCAGTCATATGCTAGAGCTGTGGTCATATGCTAGGGCTGCAGTCATATGTTAGGGCTGTAGTCATATGCTAGAGCTGCGGTCATATGCTAGGGCTGCGGTCATATGCTAGGGCTGCAGTCATATGCTAGGGCTGCAGTCATATGCTAGGGCTGCGGTCATATGCTAGGGCTGCAGTCATATGCTAGAGCTGCAGTCATATGCTAGGGCTGCAGTCATATGCTAGGGCTGCGGTCATATGCTAGGGCTGCAGTCATATGCTAGAGCTGCGGTCATATGCTAGGGCTGCAGTCATATGCTAGGGCTGCGGTCATATGCTAGGGCTGCAGTCATATGCTAGAGCTGCGGTCATATGCTAGGGCTGCAGTCATATGCTAGAGCTGCAGTCATATGCTAGAGCTGCAGTCATATGCTAGGGCTGCGGTCATATGCTAGGGCTGCAGTCATATGCTAGAGCTGCAGTCATATGCTAGGGCTGCAGTCATATGCTAGGGTTGTGGTCATATGTTAGGGCTGCAGTCATATGCTAGGGCTGCGGTCATATGTTAGGGCTGCGGTCATATGTTAGGGCTGCAGTCATATGCTAGAGCTGCAGTCATGCTAGAGCTGCAGTCATATGCTAGGGCTGCAGTCATATGCTAGAGCTGCAGTCATATGCTAGAGCTGCGGTCATATGCTAGGGCTGCAGTTATGTTGTAGATGGAAGTGGTAGGTCTACTATCAGGTGGTAGGTCTACTATCAGGTGGTAGGTTTACTATCAGGTGGTAGGTCTACTGTCAGGTGGTAGGTCTACTGTCAGGTGGTAGGTCTACTGTCAGGTGGTAGGTCTACTGTCAGGTGGTAGGTCTACTGTCAGGTGGTAGGTCTACTGTCAGGTGGTAGGTTTACTATCAGGTGGTAGGTCTACTTTCAGGTGGTAGGTCTACTGTCAGGTGGTAGGTCTACTGTCAGGTGGTAGGTTTACTATCAGGTGGTAGGTCTACTGTCAGGTGGTAGGTCTACTGTCAGGTGGTAGGTCTACTATCAGGTGGTAGGTTTACTATCAGGTGGTAGGTCTACTGTCAGGTGGTAGGTCTACTGTCAGGTGGTAGGTCTACTGTCAGGTGGTAGGTCTACTGTCAGGTGGTAGGTCTACTGTCAGGTGGTAGATCTACTGTCAGGTGGTAGGTCTACTGTCAGGTGGTAGGTCTACTGTCAGGTGGTAGGTCTACTGTCAGGTGGTAGGTTTACTGTCAGGTGGTAGGTCTACTGTCAGGTGGTGGGTCTACAATCAGGTGGTAGGTCTACTGTCAGGTGGTAGGTTTACAATCAGGTGGTAGGTCTACAATCAGGTGGTAGGTTTATCAGGTGGTTGGTCTACTGTCAGGTGGTAGGTCTACTATCAGGTGGTAGGTTTACTATCAGGTGGTAGGTCTACTGTCAGGTGTTAGGTTTACTATCAGGTGGTAGGTCTACTATCAGGTGGTAGGTTTACTATCAGGTGGTAGGTCTACTGTCAGGTGGTAGGTTTACTATCAGGTGGTAGGTTTACTGTCAGGTGGTAGGTTTACTATCAGGTGGTAGGTCTACTGTCAGGTGGTGGTTCTACAATCAGGTGGTAGGTCTACTGTCAGGTGGTAGGTTTACAATCAGGTGGTAGGTCTACAATCAGGTGGTAGGTTTATCAGGTGATTGGTCTACTGTCAGGTGGTAGGTCTATCAGGTGGTAGGTCTATCAGGTGGTAGGTCTATCAGGTGGTAGGTCTATCAGGTGGTTGGTCTATCAGGTGATAGGTCTATCAGGTGGTAGGTCTATCAGGTGGTAGGTCTATCAGGTGGTAGGTCTATCAGGTGGTAGGTCTATCAGGTGGTAGGTCTATCAGGTGGTAGGTCTACTGTCAGGTGGTAGGTCTATCAGGTGGTAGGTCTACAATCAAACAGTTACATACTACATAAAGATTAGTCTTTTTTTTGCTTCACTACTTGACTATTTCGAGGTCCATCAAGATGTTCCACATGGCTTTATGCTTATTTGTGACACTATATCCGTGACAACTGTGAATAGATATTTATGGTTGTGATAGTGTATTGATTGAGCTAATACATGGTGATAGAGCATTGAGCGTTGTTTAGCATTGGTAATATGAAGCCAGCTATATGTCACACTGAGACCGCAATCAGGCACTGTCAATGGTGAGAGTGCAGCGCTGCACTAAGCAGACAGTGGCCTTTTCTGAAGGTGAGATCACTCTTTCCTGGTTTCAGGGTCGCCTTTCTCAGAACAGAGATGGGCCAGTTGAGTATGATGGTGCGGTTATGTATAGTTTTATATGGTGCCATTTTCTGAGCACACTCTAAGACACACATAAAGGTTCTCTGGATTGTGAAGATGAAGCTTAGAACTAAGGAGTTCTCTGGTCAATAGTTTCAACAGTCCAAACTGTCGTCCCTCCTCTCATTTTGCCATTTCACAGCCACTGGCACTTAGACTCCTTAGAACGATCTTGTTTTATAAAGATTATACACAAAGATAATAAAAAAGGCAATGTCAGGTTGAAGTACATATGGAGTCACTATCTAGCACAATTATAGTTGGCACTTCCATTATGAGGTCACAGTCGTGCACATTAAGGGTTATAAACCAGTTTTGTGTTATTTGATCAAAATTTAGAATTTAACTTCTAGATCTTCACATTATGAGAAATGAAACAAATCCAACAATTTATAATACTTTATGCTTATATTTATGAAATTTAATACTAATTGGGTTTGATTTAGATATTGCATCAGAAAAATTGTAAATGCACTGCTTGTTCAGTTGATTATTGGAAACCGCATCGTTTTTCAATGTCTTTGTTCTATTCTTTGTTCTATTCAAGAAAAGAAAAAAATGCATAAAAATGGAGAGCATTCTTGCATCTCTGTGATAGATGATCTCTGTTATTAGTTACTTTGAACAATTTTACCTATTGTGTTGAATACATGTCAGAAACTCGGGGATGATACTAGAGGCATGGCAATACATAGATGCCAATAAATATCAAATGAGCTTCATATATGTCATGGTTATACATGTCATTTAAGCTTTAATGTTGAAAAGAGAGAATTGAAAAATATTTCTTTCATGAGAATTTTTTTACTTATTAATTATGAAAAATTATTTAAATGGCAAACTTTGTTTTTAGTTTCTTCTCATCTGGTAGAAATAAGATCTAAATATTGCAAATATGGATAAAAATAAGATCAAAAATACTGCAAGTATGGATAAAAAATTAAAGTTTATATTTAAAATAAAACAATAAGTATAAAACTTTTTTCTTATATTTTTTTTAATTTAAATTTTCATATTTATTTCCAAATTTGTTTTTATTTCATAAAGACAGGACAAGAGAACATGAATATAGAAATATATGATTTGATTTGATTTTGACAGGGCAATATATTTGTCAGGATTATATACATGTTGCAAATGATCTTTGGAGCATAAAGGGGGTATCAAGTAACTTTTCTCAGACATGGATCATGCTCCCTCTAAGTACGGACATGTGAATTGTAGAAGAAATGGGTTTGCCAAACATGGCACAATCATTATCATAATATGTAGGTATTGTCAGAACAAGCACAACTTACCCATGACACTGGCAGACTTGAGGAAATTGTCATTGTTGTCACCTGATAAGTGTTTATTATCATATTTTTTAGACTGTCTGTGACATGCACTTTTAAACTTTGGAAAGTGTTTTTAAACATACTTTTCCTCTGATAACAGTGATTAAGTGGCTTGGCTTCAGATATTGTCTCATTATTGTGACCTTAATTCTGTGCAAAACTAGACTTTTTTGAGTCTCATTTTTTATGTCAAAGTGACATAACATTAGTATGGAAAAAAACCCATGGGCTGAAAAACCATATGCTGAACTAGATGACATTTTGTGAGACAAGATGATGATACTGGAGTGGGCATGAGAAGTACAGTTCGGTATATCTGTTTGTGTCTGCTTGACAACCATTTTGTAAATTATCACCAGTGAAAACACAAACAATGAAAAAAGGTGGACAACATCACAACATGTCCAAGGTCATATTAACTATTTGTTTGAAATCTTTCAATGGTATTATCTTAAGAAATACTCTTAGAACTGAAGGCTCGGAGATTCTTGCATGGAAGTATTAGAACAATAACCAGAGTGACCTTGACTTTTTCAAGGTCTCAGGAACCCCTGATATAAAGTACAAAGTGTCGTGTATCCCACTATTAATGTGAATGAGTGTATACCAATATGTAGCCAATAAGACCAAGAAGGACACTCATCAACTGATATACTTGGCCCCATCAGATAGGAAATAACACTAGGATGTTAAACAGAAAACTTTTTGGGAAGCAAGAAGTTGAAGGGATGTTAAAGGATTGTTTGAAAGAAAATTAGCATTAAGGATATCTAATAGAGGAACAACATGGCACTTTTGCCAACAATAGAGTGCATATTTCTGTGAATATTGAAATTTAAATTATTCTTAAGAATAATTATTGGGAGATACAAACAAAATTAGCCAGAGTAGAAATTTGACCAAAATTTCAAAACCATAGGATGATTGCGAGTTGCCATCTTGCCCCAGTGATAACAACATACCAAAAGTGCACAAAACACTCCCTGAAATTAAAAAAAAAGAAATTTTAAAAACAAGATTGTAACCTACAATTGCACTATTGCAAGTTTTATTTAACCTGGTTCAGTGAAGTATTTCCATGCGATAAAAAGTCTCCTGTCAGGAAAGGGAAGATTTCATGCATGAACTTGAATCAAGACGGTGAGATGTTATTTGCATCCTATTTGATGAGCGGGGTTATTTACAGTGGCGTTAGACGTAGCCTGATGCAGCTCTCTGCAGCTTGCCCATTGTGTAATGTGCATGATTTCAGGCTGATTTCTGTCACATTGCCTTATTTATTGTAGCCAATATTGACATTTCACAGAACATGTAGAAGTACATCATATATTTTCACTTATTTAATATGTTCTGTAGAAGTAATGTTTCCATCAAGAATGTTTTAGCAAATAAAAATGTTAAGTTCATATTGAAATGAGTGTCTTTTTTTATAGCAAGAGTTTTCATTTAGCAAGAGTTTTCTTTGATAATTTGTACGAGGTTGGCCTCTCAGGGTGTGATTAACATATGGCCTGTTACTCTGTCTAAATTGGGATGAAGACCAAGGAAATAGCTAAAGCAAAGAGAAATGAATAAATTGAGCCATTTATCTGGAGAAATATATCTGATGCAAGTGACAATTAGCAGCTTTGAACTATCTCATGCAAATCATAAGTGGCAATAATGTGTGTATGTTGCATTTATATTATATTATATAATGTAGGTCATGAGTTATGCTAAGTTTGTGTATTGTATTTGTACTATATCTCATGCAGATCGTGAGTTATGCTGAGCTTGTGTATTGTATTTGCACTATATCTCATGCAGATCGTGAGTTATGCTGAGCTTGTGTATTGTATTTGCACTATATCTCATGCAGATCGTGAGTTGTGCTGAGCTTGTGTATTGTATTTGCACTATATCTCATGCGGGTTGTGAGTTGTGCTGAGCTTGTGTATTGTATTTGCACTATATCTCATGCAGGTCATGAGTTGTGCTGAGCTTGTGTATTGTATTTGCACTATATCTCATGCAGGTCGTGAGTTGTATTGAGCTTGTGTATTGTATTTGCACTATATCTCATGCAGATCGTGAGTTGTGCTGAGCTTGTGTATTATATTTGCACTATATCTCATGCAGGTCGTGAGTTGTGCTGAGCTTGTGTATTGTATTTGCGCTATATCTCATGCAGATCGTGAGTTGAACTGAGCTTGTGTATTGTATTTGCACTATATCTCATGCAGGTCGTGAGTTGTGCTGAGCTTGTGTATTGTATTTGCACTATATCTCATGCAGGTCATGAGTTGTATTGAGCTTGTGTATTGTATTTGCGCTATATTTCATGCAGATCATGAGTTGTGCTGAGCTTGTGTATTGTATTTGCACAAAGCTCATGCAGGTCGTGAGTTGTGCTGAGCTTATGTATTGTATTTGCACTATATCTCATGCAGATCGTGAGTTGTGCTGAGCTTGTGTATTGTATTTGCACTATATCTCATGCAGGTCGTGAGTTGTGCTGAGCTTGTGTATTGTATTTGCACTATATTTCATGCAGATCACGAGTTGTCCTGAGTTTGTGTATTGTATTTGCACTATATCTCATGCAGATCGTGAGTTGTGCTGAGTTTGTGTATTGTATTTGCACTATATCTCATGCAGATCGTGAGTTGTGCTGAGTTTGTGTATTGTATTTGCACTATATCTCATACAGATCGTGAGTTGTGCTGAGCTTGTGTATTGTATTTGCACTATATTTCATGCAGATCACGAGTTGTCCTGAGTTTGTGTATTGTATTTGCACTATATCTCATGCAGATCGTGAGTTGTGCTGAGCTTGTGTATTGTATTTGCACTATATCTCATGCACATCGTGAGTTGTGCTGAGCTTGTGTATTGTATTTGCACTATATCTCATTCAGGGCATGAGTTGTGCTGAGCTTGTGTATTGTATTTGCACTATATCTCATGCAGATCGTGAGTGGTGCTGAGCTTGTGTATTGTATTTGCACTATATCTCATGCAGATCGTGAGTTGTATTGAGCTTGTGAATTGTATTTGCACTATATCTCATGCAGATCGTGAGTTATGCTGAGCTTGTGTATTGTATTTGCACTATATCTCATGCAGATCATGAGTTATGCTGAGCTTGTGTATTGTATTTGCACTATAGATATCTCATGCAGGTCACAGAAATGAACAATTCACAGCATTTCACACTATACTAAAATGAAGGCAGCACATGAAGAAATGCTAAATGATTTATAGATCTATAGAAGAGAGGAATGTGAGTGGAGTGGAATGTGGCAGGGAGAGCTGTGAGTTAGGCCATACAGGTATAATGTATGACAACACAAAGTATCGGCATGTAATGCCTGGGGGTGGCATATATGCCATGTTATGACGTCTTCTCTTCCTGCTGCAGCTTCTGTGCCTTGATCCATTGATTTTCTTGGAAAACACAACCTGTTTCCTGCTTCTGTTGGTGCCCATATACCCATGGTCTGGATCACCACTAACACGCTCCCGAACTGAAGTTTAATGACATGTTTGGGTGAAAATAAGAGAACCTTTCCCAGCATGTGTACCATACTGCTACAGAGAGTGACTGAGTGCTCCACACTGACACTTTTCATGTTCCTTAATCAAAGCAATTTAGAAAATCACATGTGTTCCAAGCTCTTATCCCAAATATGTTTTTCTTGCACTAGCCCCGAATGCACTAAAGGTGAGAATCTTCCTGTGCTGACCTTGAACCCATAAAAGGCAAGAGTCTTCCTGTACTGAACGCATAATAGATGAAAGCCTTCTTATACTGACCCTGAACATATAAAAAGTGAGAGTCCTCCTGAACTGACCTTGAAGACATAAAAAAGGTAAGGGTCTTCCTGCACTGACCTTGAACACATAATAGGTGAGAGTCCTCCTGAACTGACCTTGAAGACATAAAAAAGGCAAGGGTCTTCCTGCACTGACCTTGAACACATAATAGGTGAATGACCCTAAACAAACAACAGGCCAGAGTACCAGACAGTGTCTGGTCAAAGCATTTCCTGCACTGCTTTAATGTTAGATAGGCAATCCAATTTATACATTCTCTGCTTTCTGAAACTGTTATCTATGATCATTCAAAATGGTAATATCATTGCAATGTCATTGTCTGAAAATTCCTATATAACAATTATGAGTCCTGTTAGCTTACACTTTCTTAACAATGTGGGGGGTGTCTGGGAAAGATTTAATGTGCACTTCAGCAATCTGGTCTCATAGTTATTTAGTTTATCAAATGATAGCTCCCATTGTCCAGCACTTGGAACCTCTTTGATCAAATGATGAATTGCTTCAGAATATAAATATGTATTATAGGAATGAACCCAACTGTGCAGATAGATATATGCTGCGGTGATTTCTTCATGTGCTTTGATTAATTTTTTGGCTGATTCAGTATTTCTTGTCAACTTATAATAGTAATTACAAATGTTAGTCAAATATGTATATTTGATAACTCATTTTACTTCATTTATCCTATCAATATATCAATATTTATGTATATTTGATGAGAATCAGAAACTGCTTAAATGTCGAATTCCCTGATGGACTACTGATATCAAATTCACCACATTATGAAACCTGTTTTAACTCAACTTAATAATACTATCAGCGCCGCACGCACATCCGGTTAGGGACCAATCATGGCAGTCGAGACAATGGTGGGAGACAATGGCAATTATTTCGATCAATCAGAAAGTAGCTGACAAAAGTAGGAAATCAGAAAGCAGGAAATGGCGATCACCACGTGTCTACATTTCAACATAGCATATATGACTTTATCAAGATAAATGATAGATGATAGATATGACATTTCCCTTTAATTATGAAGAAAAAAAATAATCCTCTTTTCTTATGGCCTCCTGTGATCAGCATAAAGTAAGGGGATGAAAATGTCATGACTGCCATAAAAGTATGTAGTTTTAATTAATGTAATTGTCAAAAGCTTGCAAATTTCAATATAAGTAACTTTACATGACATTCTATGTTTTTGCATCAAAAGTAAACAAATCTAACATTATAAGTCTTTCTCATATACAAGGATAAGGGTGATTATCCTATTAAAATAACCACATTTTGTCACAGGTGTAACCTTTCTTGAACAATGATACAGATACAAACAGTCTAGGATTTATTCAACCACATTTTTGCTATAATTTGCAATGATTTTATAACAGGTTTCTGATTGGCTGGTATGGCTGCCACCAACAAATGAAAATTGTGTCATCAGAAAACTTGAGAACAGTAACATTATTGAAGTAATACCCATGACTTCAATTGTTAATATTATATATATATGAATTGCTTATCTATAATTTTGAAGGTTTCCTTCCCCTTTAGAAACTAAATGCTTGTTCTTGCTATGCAAATGAATATTGAAATAATCTGAATATTGGAAACAAATTTATGGCTTAAGTTATGTAATATTATAGACATTTTAGAAAAATTATCATTATTTTTCAAAACTAAGTTATTAAAATAATACAATATAGAATTTGTAAATTTTAATGCAAAAAATTGTAGATTTTGATAATTTAGAATTATTTTTCTTTCTAAGGCCTTGCTTCCATATATGTGTATCAATTTTGAAATGTTTTCATTGTCAATTTGTAGGAAATTCAAATTTGCCATGAAAATAAGGCTGCTGTGAGCACACAAACTAATGACGTTGAATATGCTAAGCATGCCAAGATTCATACTTCCAACGCTATATACTGGGTTGTCTCTATCTCAATCTTCATAAATATCACAGTATAATGATATAATAAAAAGGATTTTATTCTCAAAGTTTACTTCAATTTAGTGGAAAATAATCCTGAGGCAGAAAGTCACTTAATTCAGTTCGTTTTTTCACGTGCGTTCCATACATTTCAATATAAGAAAAATTGCCTTTCAAATGATTGGTTCATTACAAACTCAAATAATCCTTCATTACAACCACGACAGAGTGAATTTACAAACAACTCATAGCCTTTGACATCTTAAATATAGAGATTAATAGTTCTATGCTAAATACAAGCCTTACAAGCCATAAAAAATATTCATTACAAATTGTATATTCAGTACTGTCCCTAAGACTGCTCAATCTGAGCCCAATCTGGGGGCCTGCCAACTGAGTGAAAAGTCAAAGGTTCTTCTATTACCGCCTGCTTAATTTGTGAACAATGGGTAATGTAATAGCATGATAAGGACTCTGTCCCACTCTCAGAATCACAGGCAAATGGTAAAGGTTACACACATAGAAGGGTAGAAAAACATGACAACTTCACAGTTAACAAGTCATGAGCATATCAACTTCAGCTAAAATATAATTTTCAAAATGGCAGTTTGACACATTCTTCTTTGCTTGATCAGTATTTTGTCAATATCATATTCAGTTTAACCATGAAAATCTGTTACAAAATATTGCTGAGTAAGCTGTTTCATTTATATTTTGATCTAAATTTGTCAGGCTGATGGGACCTATACTTACATAGAAATTGATAAAGTAATTTTTCATGAAGGAAATAAGTACAAAATGATATCCAAATAACTGGTATATTTTGCAATTAAGGATCCTGAATATGTATATGTATGCATGAATTAACAAGGTGGCATTCACAGTTCTAATATCCATGTTAGCATGCACACACAAGTCATTGACACCTCCACTTGTTATTATCAACTGAAGTAGGTCAGTGGCATGTCCAGACCCAAGGGTGCTTATGAATTGAAGCAGGTAGCATGTCAAGGCCAGGGGGGTTCTTATCAGCTGTAGCAGGTCAGTGGCATGTCCAGACCCAAGGGTACTTATGAGTTGAAGCAGGTAGCATGTCAAGGCCAGGGGGTTCTTATCAGCTGTAGCAGGTCAGTGGCATGTCCAGACCCAAGGGTACTTATGAGTTGAAGCAGGTAGCATGTCAAGGCCAGGGGGGTTCGTATCAGCTGAAGCAGGGCAGTAGCATGTCCAGACCCAAGGGTACTTATCAGTTGAGCAGCATAAAATATAATGGAATCAAGTAAATCAGAAATAAAATAAAATTTGATATAACCAAACAAGTGATAATTCATTCTGGAACATAGTTCCAGTTGGTTAACGAGACCAGATAAGAGTAATACGTAATAGGTGAGAGCTATATCAGTACAGTGATTTTGAAGATCAGGGAAAAGTCAGAGATTTTATTCATTTTTCAAAGTCAGGGTAAATTCAGGGAATTTTGGCATTGGGCAGAAAAAACAGCATTTTAGGAAAACTGGCTTTGGTTAGGGTTTCAACCTTTTTCATGGTCAGAAGATTTTGAAAGAAATATGGACACAATACATTCAAGTTTCATGATGATCATGAATAATAATACATATAAATTTTATGACAAGCTCAAATATATATTATATTAGTAATATAACAATGACAGAATTCTGTGACATGGCAATTCAGAGAACGAGAGGATGACTGCATAGATTTGAAGCTGATGTTGTCAAATTGGTCAGTAAAAATAAAATACAGTTAGGGAAAATAAGGTAAAAATCAGGGAATTTTAGAATGTGGTCCATGTAGAAAACCTGAAGTAACCAAACAGAATTACATAGATTTCACACAGTTTAAGTTGCTTAAGTATTTATCACCAGTGGAGAAATGAATTCAAGTTCCCCTTTAAAGTTGCCTAATGTATATCAAATCATGTCACAAATATGTAACATTATACTCATATGTTGAATTATAGATAAACCCCCTGCTGTGGGCTAAGTTGCCGTTTCCTGTCAATTCTCTTTAAAAGTTTTGTTTACTGGTTTTTTTCCTCTCTTGATAATGAGGTGATGTTTTGTAGACTATTGTTGTGATCAGAGTAACTATGGCAATATAATTGGTCAAAACTAGATGATATCTGATGCATTTCATCTTTAAAGGCTTGACCAGAGAAAAAATGATTATATACCTGAAGGGGCACAAACAAAACTGACCTGAATGAGCATCTGTAAACAACGCACTGTGACGTAGTGATTGGTTGCTATCGGCAACTTGCCCCATACTGTTATTATTTTTTCACAAGTAGAAAAACATTAAATAGCTCATGAATTGAAGAAGAAAAACATTAAATACCAAATACTGATTAGGAGTTCCAAATTTTGCAATTTTATTCTTTTTTTTCTCAACAAAATCACATCTTGCAATATCTTTCTTTTTCAAAAAAATCATAGGAGCATAAAACCTTGTGTGTCTTACCCCTGGTTACAGTCCATGGAGAGTAGTCTGGCTACCAGATTATTACCAGATTATTGGGGATAGCATAATGCCAGCAGGAATTGTCTTATATGAGGAATGCAGGGGACTAAAAATGCGAAAAATTATACATAAGGTCATGCCTTCATGATATTTTTCATGGAAATGGGATTAACAGTTTTCAATTAGCACATCCAATGAAGTTCTGTTTTGCATCTCAACTTTGTAGTTTCCATTGAATGTTGGTTTGCTGTATATATAGATACATATTTTTGGAACTGAAATATTACGCAGTTCTTGAATCATTTCAAGAACGCCATTTTCAGTTGGTTTTCATTGTATCAAGTTTTATCGTACAACATTACCCCTCAGGGAGAGCAGAACTGTTCAAATATTGCGGAGGGGGTATTGTCAAAGCTTGGCCATCTGGGCACCATTTTTAGAATGCAGTCACTTGATAACAAACATTGATTGGTTCTTGAAATTTAAACAATGTATCATATAAAGATCTTGAAAAGATTCACAAGTTTATGACATTGACCTTCATTAAAAGGTCACATCGCCCAATCTTTGAAAATCTTGCAAACATGACAATTTGACAACAAATAAGGATGATTATTTCAAAACCATTCCTATATTTCTACTCCTTCTAATTGTTGCAAAAAGCTGAGGGGTTTGCATTTTATATTAGTTATGCTGACTTTCCAATGAAATTATTGGATAGATTTCTCAGTTATTGCTAAGCAACATGAAGTACATTCAGGAGATGAATACTATTTATTTGTTATAAGTTTCGAATTAAAAAAAAAATTTTTATAATATAAAAAGGTCAAGAATGGATTGTTTTCCATATTCACAGAGGCCTAGAACTTCCAGTGTCTCATTGCCTCAGTTTTTAGACTTCTTTCTAGAGAAGCATTGTGGGTGGAGGGGGGTGATGGAGTCTGACATATTAGATATCATACATTATTTATCCCACATTGGCTTATTCTTATCCTGCAATACTGCGTAAATACTCAAAATTATCATTTATGAAGCAATTTCCAAAACATCTTCAAACATCACAAAAAAGCCATGGTCAGCACAGCTTTCAGGCCTTTGGCCTATGCTCTCTATAAGAAATTGTCATCAGATAATTAGTCTGTCCTCGCTTCATCAGAAATCATCGGAGGACATAATTTATGGTAATGTTTTACAGATGGTTATTCTCAAGAATACATAAGTCTAAATATGAGTTGTGTTTTGTTAAATGTTGTTGTGTACCATCTGTTAGGGAACACATTCTCATGCAGCTTCAGGAAGTTTCACGTACAGGTGTGTTCTCTTGTCATGACAGTGAGAGCCAGATTTCAGTTTCAGAGACCTTTAATTTCAGAGACCTTTAATTAAAAGCCCTTATTTTTCTTCAAAATAGAACGTCATTTCAGTTCGCAATACGTTTAATTTCGCAGCTGATTTGTAGAATTTTTAAGTCTTATTGATATACAGGTCTCCTAATGTCTCACAGTTGTATAATGGCTCACAGTCTTATAGATAGATATACAGGTCTCCTAATGTCTCACAGTTGTATAATGTCTCACAGTCTTATAGATGTACAGGTCTCCTAATGTCTCACAGTTGTATAGTGTCTCACAGTCTTATAGATATACAGGTCTCCTAATGTCTCGCAGTTGTATAATGTATCACAGTCTTATTGATATACAGGTCTCCTAATGTCTCACAGTTGTATAATATCTCACAGTCTTATAGATGTACAGGTCTCCTAATGTCTCACAGTTGTATAATGTCTTACAGTCTTATAGATATACAGGTCTCCTAATGTCTCGCAGTTGTATAATGTCTCACAGTCTTATAGATGTACAGGTCTCCTAATGTCTCACAGTTGTATAATATCTCACAGTCTTATAGATGTACAGGTCTCCTAATGTCTCACAGTTGTATAATGTCTTACAGTCTTATAGATATACAGGTCTCCTAATGTCTCACAGTCTTATAGATATCCTTATGTCTCACAACAAAGCAGAAATGAGTTAACTCAAAAACTACTCTGGCTTTGCAAGGCCAAGAATAAAAGGAGCTTGTCACTGATTTCCTTTCCTGCCCTTAAGTTGTTTTTTTGACATTTGGTGAGACATTGGTGACATTTGGTTTCAATATCTCATGACACAATTTGTGGTGTGTCAGCTGCAGTGGGGGTATGGATACCAATGAAGAACATTGGCAAACATATCCTTTGATTAGCATTAAAAGGGTCTTTATTTTACTTTTCAAGGCCTGTGCTAGATAGGCATCACCAATCTCAGTCTTGAAGGGTTGCAGATAGGCAGCTCAAAGTCAAACGAGGAGTGCATTTTGGAATGCCCCCATGGTCCAGTAAACATGTTGTAAGCACCAAGTGAACTCCACATTGCATCTATTATATATAGCAGTGATTAAGACAGAACTTCATGGTGATGAAATGATCCATATATTTGCAAGTGTGCAACAATTCTCCTCATTGTAGTAAACATTGTTTTCTGAAAATGGTGTTTTTACAACCCACTTGGCATCAATGGCCATATGAGATTGAGCCTTTTAACCAATGTAAAAGTAACATTGCTGGCAGTGGGAGTCGAACCCACCACCATCCAGCCTCCACTTATTTGAACCAAATAGGGCACATATCGCTTTCTCTACCATTGGGGCTGATCACATTGTCATCTGTCACAAATAACAAATTGTACAGCTCATGAAAGTACTGTAAAAAGGTGAAACAAATAAATCCTTGTATAACCATGTTGTTTTGAATATCATATGTTGTCCCATGAATGATGTTTTTCAGCCAGATTTTTAAACATTCTGTGACGCAGGAAAGCTTAATGTGGGGAAGCTGCTTTAGTTCTGCATTACAAGTCTATTTTGATATCACATCATAAATCAGTTAATTTTGTGTTTGCAGGTCGCTATAAAGATCATAGACAAAACACAGTTAGATGAAGACAACTTAAAGAAGATCTTCCGAGAAATACAAATTATGAAGCTATTACGACATCCACATATTATTAGATTATACCAGGTGAGTGGATTAAAATAATTCCTAGGTGCTTCTCTCAGATTACCAAATACATTATCATGTTGCCCTATTATATTTGCAATCTCATCATGATAATATTTGTCTCATTTCATGAAAAACAATTGATTAATTCTCTAATAGACTAAATGTAAATAAATAGCCGAATCTGATGCAAATCATAAACCTTACCAGAGATGACACTGGATTATGTCTTAGACTGTGATCCAGACTTTGCCTGAAGATAAATGATATTGTTTACTGCATTATGTGCCTTGGATTTTACAGGTCATGGAAACAGAACGAATGATATACCTCGTGACAGAGTATGCAAGAGGTGGGGAGATATTTGGTAAGTAATATGTTATAAGGATATATTCTGCTACTTAGAGTTACATGCACAGGGGCTTGCTGCTTTACAGTCAGTCTGGCTGTGAATGCAGCTCCAATCATCATTATCAGTGCTATTTTTCATTGGTAATAATTTGATTGGTCCATTACATAACAAAGGATATTTTATTATCGGCATCCACTTTTTGTGATGAATCAAGCCAAAGGGCAAAGACTTTTTTTGAACATGTAGAAAAAGAAAATGTTTTTTTTTTTAGTTTGGTTCCACATCCCCTCTGATCATATGTTTAAGAACAATATAATGAATGTCAACAAATAAAATACAATTGTATCACTGAATGACAGAGATTTTATCTCATTAAACTTTGGTTGAATAGAGGGACACCATTTTTAAAATTACCAAGCATTCAACCCAGTTATCATTTGAATGATTATCTCATGGATGGTACTTCAAGAGAGTGTTCTGCACCCATCAGATATTTTTTGAAGATCACACCTTTGCCGAACTACTTTCACAGATCACCCTTCTGCCGAACCATGTTCTTTTTCTTTTTTTAGGTTTGTTTTATAATGTTTTTTGTGGATGGATCACAATAGTCCCAAGGATGAGTGAGCAACTTTAATCAGAACCAATGAGGGATATCTGTCATAAGTAGAATACTTTGTTGGTTCTGGTGGAAGGATCTCACTCGTCCTTCAGACTCTTGATATCCCTCCACAAGAACCAACTTGAGAGATCTGTCAGCCTGAACACTGCACTCACATGTTCTTGCCTTATTATTTAATTCTTGCCAAACCTATCATATGATATAATTTGCATAAGTATTGGATGGCATATTTCTTAAACTTCCCTTGTAAATAGTGCACCATATTGAGGACTCCCATGCTGAATGCCAGTCAGTCTGTGAGAAGGGTCTCTGCATCATATAAGGTGTGTCCAACAATCATACAAGGGAGCTTCAACAAGTTTACAAAGGAAGAATAAGAGTTCAGAGCATCCCCTGCACAAGAAGGAAGTCATTCCATCAAACGCCCTGCGTTATAACTTTCGAGCAGCAGCCACTATGTGATTGTTGAGCAGCCCTCGTAATATTTTTTAAAGTAAAGCTGAGGCTGGCCTTGGACCAGCAGGGGTGTCAGGAAGCATGGGACAGTCCTTAATATGTGATTCTTGGAGAGCCCCTACCCCACACCCCTCCCCCTCCCCCCCCCCCAAAAAAAAGTGATTGAGCCCCCCCTTGCCCCTATTGAGATAAGAAGGAAGTAAGACTGATCAGATGTGGAGGCTGGCCTTGGAGCAGCAGGCAGCCAGGAAGCAGGCAGTCAGGTCTGCTACAACCCTATCAGGTACACAGGCATGACGTCAACACCTATCCCCTTCTCACTAACTCATCATTTGACAGTGACGGTCTCCATGGCAACTCAAACAATGGAGCACACTTGTCATAGTTTAAACTCATCAAAGATAGAGAGCAGTTGTCGTGCTTTGAATAATAATCATAATGGAATTATCAGTAAAGACATTGCAGTGATGCAATATATATATATATATATATATATATATATATATATATATATATATATATATATATATATATATATATATATATATATATATATATATGCATACATACGTCTTGAGAGTATCATTTCCGTTTCATGTTAATAGGAAAAAAACATGAGTCAGTTACTACACATGTGAACTTTGAGAAGAATATGGTTGGCATGTGCGTCATGAACCTTACATCATTATCCACGACAGCTGCCATCATGACAATATGCTTAAATGGACAGTATCAAAAGATTGATTCATTCACACATTCATGCCTATCCTAGCTTCTTATCTTTGAGAGAGATATTTCTGAAGGATGGTTGAACATTTCTTTCCAAAAAGCCCCCCCCCCCAAAAAAAAAATGTATCTATGTATAAAAGAAAGAAATTGCCAGCTTCATATTGGATTCATTTGTTCCGAATTGCTATTTGTCCATGTGTTTTGGATTTCTTTTGTAGTTTAACTCCACTTTAAGTACACCAGTGAAGTAATTATTCGTTTATATGTATGAGTGTGTAACAAGGCCCTGTCATCATACTGTCTTTTTGATATATATTAAGAGACATGACAAGGGAATAACATGAGATGACACGAGCTGCTCTCAGCTTCAGTGCCTTGATTTTTTCAAATAGAAGACTTGAAACATGATGCTGTGTTGCGGGATCAAGTGTGGAGAGGCACAGAGTACAAGCCTTATATGCATATTCCACATTATCATTGCAGTGTGTTTGTGGCGTTCTCAGGGTGGGAGCAGTGATGGGGAGGGTGCTGGCTTTCCCAGATATGATAAGATGTAATGGATCAGAATATTTTTTAAAAAGATGAGACAGACACATCAACTTTTCAAATTCACCGGGCTTCATATGTATAATGTTCCCAACACAATGTCTTGAGAAAAACATACCAAAAAATAATCAAACATGGCACATAGGACCATTAGTGGAGAGTTGACTTATTTTTGAAGGTTTTATAGCTATTTAGGGAAAATTTTCCTTAAAAGCAATGCCTCAAGAACAGTTTATCATTTACTTATACGATTCATTAGCAAATACCGCATTGAGGAACATGGGTCACAGGGTTATTTATTAACTAAATGTCCTTTCCGTTTCATTTGCTACCACTGCAATTTGTTTTATTCATTTTTTTGCTAGACAATATAAGATGATAATATATATGGGAATTATTTTATGCTGAACTTTCTCTGACCTTGGTTTAACTTTCTGTAACCAAGGTCAAGGTCATGACCAACATAAAGAGAAATTTCATTTTGAACACTTTATTTTCTGAAAAAATAGTGTCAATATTGATTTGACTTGGTATATATATGATCTACCTTTGAGGGGCTAAGAAAAGTTTCATATTGGGTGACCTTGAGCTATTTTCAAGTTCACAATATCCAATAATCAAAATCAGCTGTTTGTTGTATTTTGCAAAACATTACAAATAGTCATTATTTCCACTAGATTTATCTGACACAATGTTCACAATTTTTAAATACAGCAATATCAATATAACTAGGACTGAATAAGCAACTTCAGATAGAGACTCAAATGAGTTTGATATTAGGTGATCTTCAACTATTTTCAAGATCACAAGATTTTTTTTTTACAAACTAACCCAAAGGTTGTATTTTACAGAACACCACATGGAGATATTTTTTTTGTTTTTTTTGTGAACTTTGGGTCACTTTGTTCCAAAGTCAAGGTCATGGCCAGCATCACCCCATCTGTGTTTGTGAACACTCTTTTGATGGTTGAAATATAATATTATCAATACTGTTTCCTATATCTAATAATCGTATAAGGGGCTCAAAAGATTTAAAATTTTGTGATATTTGTTAAGGTCACAGGAGCAAATTTGCAAAACCAGATAGATACCATGTTTTACAAGACAGACCAAATTAATTTTTTTGCCACCACGTTTATCTTGTATAGTATATTTATAATTTGGAGAATAATTCTACTTTGACCTCATAGCACAACAAAGGTTATCAAGTTGTGAGTTGGATGACGCATGACCTTGTTTGCAATTAATACTGTGCTGACTTCAATTTTGTGCCACTCACAAACTATTTAGTTCATAATCATGGTTATCATCTTGCCTAAAACCTAGTTGTAATTTGTATTGAATAATAATTCAGATTCTTAGCATTTGAAATATGAGATATATTTCAATTAAACTTTCAAAAATAAACCAAATACAGGAGTTATGTAACAGTTAAAGTCAAACCTTTTTTATTTTGCATAAAATGACAGAATGAGATGACACCACAGTAACTATTGGTGATCACATTGTGCAATGATGCTGTATGCCTGACCAGATGATGTCACAATAGCCATATATCAACTTATTTAGTTTCTGTGTGTCACCAAACAGATATTTGGCTTCAAAAATGAATTATCTATTTTATGCCATGAAATCTGAAGGAAAATGCAGAGTTTTGACATTATGGTTGATTGTAAATACTGCACATTCAAGTGACAATGCTTGACATAGGCAGTACCATATCTAGGATAATTTGAAGTACATGAGGTATTTTTCTTCATATTTGTTTGAGATTTTGTAATCAACTGCTGTTTTTATCTATAAAACATATATGATGATCATTAAACTCATTTTTAACACTCATTTATCCGTTTCATTGTTTCAGCAAGACAAAGAATCAGTTTTGAAGATTGGATTATTAATTGTGTTGTTTACTCCACTCCCATGCACCCATGAATCTCACATGTTACATGTTTGTATACGTTGTTGTTGCTTTTTTGCAGATCACCTGGTGGCACATGGTCGCATGAATGAGAAGGAGGCCAGGAAAAAATTCAAGCAAATCGTAGCAGCCGTGGCCTATTGCCACAGTAAACATGTTGTACATAGAGATCTGAAAGCTGAGAATCTACTGCTGGATGCTAATCTCAATATCAAAATAGCAGGTCAGTGTGAATCTCAATGTCAAAATAGCAGGTCAGTGTGAATCTCAATATCAAAATAGCAGGTCAGTGTGAATCTCAATGTCAAAATAGCAGGTCAGTGTGAATCTCAATGTCAAAATAGCAGGTCAGTGTGAATCTCAATATCAAAATAGCAGGTCAGTGTGAATCTCAATATCAAAATAGTAGGTCAGTGTGAATCTCAATATCAAAATAGCAGGTCAGTGTGAATCTCAATATCAAAATAGCAGGTCAGTGTGAATCTCAATGTCAAAATAGCAGGTCAGTGTGAATCTCAATGTCAAAATAGCAGGTCAGTGTGAATCTCAATGTCAAAATAGCAGGTCAGTGTGAATCTCAATGTCAAAATAGCAGGTCAGTGTGAATCTCAATATCAAAATAGCAGGTCAGTGTGAATCTCAATGTCAAAATAGCAGGTCAGTGTGAATCTCAATATCAAAAACATGTTGTACATAGAGATCTGAAAGCTGAGAATCTACTGCTGGATGCTAATCACTTTTAAACATGCAAATGTGAAACAGATCATACTTCCATTGCAAAAACTAAGAGTGTCAAAGAGGAACTGTTATTTATGGCAGGAGCATGTGGCTTTATTGCATAATATGTTTTGTAGCATCTGCATCAGAGAATCTTAAAGTTACTCTGTTGTCACTTCAAATGACTTGGGTCATGGGTGACCTTGACCTAATACCAAGGTCACAGGAAGGTTTATATACTTACCCCTCAGCGTCAAGATAATTATATCTCTTATGTCTGTTTATTTTTTAAAGAAGTTTATTTACTGTAGAATTTTAATTCTAAGCATTGAAATAAATTATTGCCAACTTTGCAGTTCATAAGATCTGAAAACCTTGAAACACAGTCAAGAGAAAACCATTAAGAATAAATTATTCCAGGTATTATGGAAAGATAATTCAATACATTTAGCAGGAACAATTATGTAAATATTCTTAGAACATAGTAAGATTTATTGTGAACTGGTACCAAATGACAAAACTTGAGTGTATAATTATGTAACAGCTTCATGAAAATATATAATAAAATACATCACAAAATTGTCAAGAGATCTTAATGACGTGGGGAAGGCATATTAAAAGGAGGTTTTATGCAGAAACACGACAGATTTATTTACATATGATTTATGTACGCACTGAAACATAACATGATAAGTGTAGATTACAATGGTTCTTTTGTTGTACTATGGTGTCACGTTCTCGCTTATTGTGAACAGTAGAATCCTAACCTTACTTAGAAATAGTATTTGAATTTTGAAGTGATCACGTTTTGATCACACATTATCCGAGGATAATTTCTACAAGCTCATTGAATGAGACAAGGCTTATCTGATTCTGCTGGCATTAATAAGGACCAGGAGGTGTTTATGGATGGATTGTATTTATCACTCCTTTATTCTACTCCCAGCATTCAATCTTCTGTCAACACAGGTTGCTTTACACTGTTTGCAACCAAGGCCCAACCTGAATTATGAATAATCTTTATTTGTATTGATAAATTAAAAAAAGAAACTAGGATGGATTATGAAATACCTTTATAATTATGGCATTTTGTTTGCAAAGCCCGTGCCAAATTCTTGCCTGCATTGCTTCAGTTGCTTCTCCTCTTTTTAAGGACAATTGCTTACTCAACGTAGAGATATTTTAGTGTGCGCACTTCACATATCTCAGCTTTATTTATTGGTGATGCCCACATACTGATCAGAATCATGTCTCTATCTTGGTCTTACCCATCATTAAAATGTCAACATTTATTTTTGTCTTTTTTGTCGTGCGACATCTGATTTATAAATTGATGTTGTTGCCTATAAATGGATTGAGATTACTGTAAATTAAATCACAACTTAGTAATCTGTAAGAGTTTGTCCAGCAACATTGTCACCGATACCATTTGGGATCACAGGTAGCCAGAAGTTTAGGGTTAGCAACACAGTCACCGATACCATTTGGGATCACAGGTAGCCAGAGGTTTAGGGTTAGCAACACAGTCACCGATACCATTTGGGATCACAGGTAGCCAGAGGTTTAGGGTTAGCAACACAGTCACCGATACTGTTTGGGATCACAGGTAGCCAGAGGTTTAGGGTTAGCAACACAGTCACCGATACTGTTTGGGATTACAGGTAGCCAGAGGCTTAGGGTTAGCAACACAGTCACCGATACCATTTGGGATCACAGGTAGCCAGAGGTTTAGGGTTAGCAACACATTCAGTGATACCATTTGGGATCACAGGTAGCCAGAAGTTTAGGGTTAGCAACACAGTCACCGATACCATTTGGGATCACAGGTAGCCAGAGGTTTAGGGTTAGCAACACAGTCACCGATACCATTTGGGATCACAGGTAGCCAGAGGTTTAGGGTTAGCAACACAGTCACCGATACTGTTTGGGATCACAGGTAGCCAGAGGTTTAGGGTTAGCAACACAGTCACCGATACTGTTTGGGATTACAGGTAGCCAGAGGCTTAGGGTTAGCAACACAGTCACCGATACCATTTGGGATCACAGGTAGCCAGAGGTTTAGGGTTAGCAACACATTCAGTGATACCATTTGGGATCACAGGTAGCCAGAAGTTTAGGGTTAGCAACACAGTCACCGATACCATTTGGGATCACAGGTAGCCAGAGGTTTAGGGTTAGCAACACAGTCACCGATACTGTTTGGGATCACAGGTAGCCAGAGGTTTAGGGTTAGCAACACATACAGTGATACCATTTGGGATCACAGGTAGCCAGAGGTTTAGGGTTAGCAACACAGTCACCGATACCATTTGGGATCACAGGTAGCCAGAGGTTTAGGGTTAGCAACACAGTCACCGATACTGTTTGGAATCACAGGTAGCCAGAAGCTTAGGGTTAGCAACACAGTCACCGATACTGTTTGGGATCACAGGTAGCCAGAGGTTTAGGGTTAGCAACACATTCAGTGATACCGTTTGGGATCACAGGTAGCCAGAGGTTTAGGGTTAGCAACACAGTCACCGATACTGTTTGGGATCACAGGTAGCCAGAAGCTTAGGGTTAGCAACACAGTCACCGATACTGTTTGGGATCACAGGTAGCCAGAGGTTTAGGGTTAGCAACACATTCAGTGATACCATTTGGGATCACAGGTAGTCGGAGACTTAGGGTCAGCAACACAGTCACCGATACCGTTTGGGATCACAGGTAGTCAGAGGTTTAGGGTTAGCAACACATACAGTGATACTGTTTGGGATCACAGGTAGCCAGAGGCTTAGAGTTAGCAACACATTCAGTGATACTGTTTGGGATCACAGGTAGCCAGAGGTTTAGGGTTAGCAACACATTCAGTGATACTGTTTGGGATCACAGGTAGCCAGAGGTTTAGGGTTAGCAACACAGTCACCGATACTGTTTGGGATCACAGGTAGCCAGAAGCTTAGGGTTAGCAACACAGTCACCGATACTGTTTGGGATCACAGGTAGCCAGAGGTTTAGGGTTAGCAACACATTCAGTGATACCATTTGGGATCACAGGTAGTCGGAGACTTAGGGTCAGCAACACAGTCACCGATACCGTTTGGGATCACAGGTAGTCAGAGGTTTAGGGTTAGCAACACATACAGTGATACTGTTTGGGATCACAGGTAGCCAGAGGCTTAGAGTTAGCAACACATTCAGTGATACCATTTGGGATCACAGGTAGTCAGAGACTTAGGGTCAGCAACACAGTCACCGATACCGTTTGGGATCACAGGTAGTCAGAGGTTTAGGGTTAGCAACACATACAGTGATACTGTTTGGGATCACAGGTAGCCAGAGGCTTAGAGTTAGCAACACATTCAGTGATACTGTTTGGGATCACAGGTAGTCAGAGGTTTAGGGTTAGCAACACATACAGTGATACTGTTTGGGATCACAGGTAGCCAGAGGCTTAGAGTTAGCAACACATTCAGTGATACTGTTTGGGATCACAGGTAGCCAGAAGCTTAGGGTCAGCAACACAGTCACCGATACCGTTTGGGATCACAGGTAGTCAGAGGTTTAGGGTTAGCAACACATACAGTGATACTGTTTGGGATCACAGGTAGCCAGAGGTTTAGGGTTAGCAACAGTGAGTGATACCATTTGGGATCACTGGTCACCAAAGAGTAGCAGTGTACAGTTATCTCTCACTCCACTCCCACTAATAATACTGTAATGTATTGAACTGTATGAAAGGAATAATGGCACTGGCAACAGATGTTGCTCTGGTTACCTGTGTTTGAAATGAGAATTAATGTCAACAGCTCAGATTAAGTTGTGTGAGATGGACCAACTTTCTAACATTCAGGAAGAAATGACAACATTCTTGATCACTTATTTGGCATTTCTTTAATTTCATCTCTTTAACATGAGTAATTCTTTGCAGTACTTTTGCTCTTTTGAACTTAAATGCATCCAATTATCATAAACATTTGATCCAGCCTTGACCGAGTTTATTAAGATTAATAGCAAAATCATAATAATTGTGCCATCCTATCTTGATTTGACTTAATTTATAAAGATGAGGGTCAACAAAATTTAGAGTTTGAATTTTTTATCAAATTTGCATTTTAAAATGATATATTCCGAATGTATCTATATTCCTTTAGCAAGAATTAGATTACATCCAACATGAAATGTTGTAAAGACCGCTCAGCCAATTTTAAAAAATATGAGATCTGTCTTGAATTGACTTGCTGATTTCTGGTGTGAAGATGATATTCTGAAAAGTGATCCCAGCAATCATGATAGACAAGCAGAGCAAATTCACAAGATCAATGATGTCCTCAGTTCTACCTGTGATATTCACAGCAATTTAAGAATGTTAATAAGACTAATAGAAGGAAGTGAAGATTTCTATGTAGGGGTTGTGTTTTTCAGACTTTGGGTTCAGTAACCACTTCACCCCAGGCGTGGCATTAACAACGTGGTGTGGCAGCCCTCCTTATGCCGCTCCGGAGCTCTTTGAAGGCAAAGAATATGACGCCCCCAAAGTGGATATCTGGGTAATATTATAACCTCATCACTTCATGCACATGATTAATGGAAATTCGAGTGTTTATATTTTTTTTTAAAGATTTAATCAAACAATAAATAATATGAAAATCTATATGATAGCATTCTTGTTTAGGTTCTGTTGATTGTGGACATGTTAAACCGTTGCAGTAATTTTATACGTTTGGCATTAGAAGTAAATATGATACATGTGGATGTGTTGCTTATTGCAGAGTCTTGGTGTGGTGTTATATGTCCTAGTCTGTGGTGCTCTGCCTTTTGATGGCAGTACCTTACAAAGTTTACGAGACAGAATACTCAAGGGCAAATTCCGGGTGCCTTTCTTCATGTCAACAGGTAAGTAGGCATGGATTATATAATAATTATCCTCAGCTAGGTTACACATAAAAATACTATCATATTAATGTTTTATATTAAGATATATGACCCCAAGGCAGAGCCCCAAATCAGTGAACATCTTTCATCATGTGCTGTAGACAGGGGATGGTCATTTATTCAACCAATATTACATATTTACACACATTAAGTATATTCTCTAATATTTATATTTTCTGATATTCATATTTTCTGATATTCATATTCTCTGATATTAATATTCTCTTATATTGATTCAGATTTATAATTTGGTACTTATTATTTATGTCAGTAACACAAGCAAGATGTAGCCTTTATATCGTAAACAAGTATGATTTCAACGAAAGAACAATTGTGAAACATTGATGGACATTGCAATATACTTGATTTTTGTTTTGTTTTTGCAGAGTGTGAGAACTTGATTCGGCACATGCTGGTGATTGATGCTAAGAAGCGATTAGGGATGCGGGAGATTATCACTCACCAGTGGATGAGGATGGCCGGCGATGATCAGCAGTTTGAGAACTTAATACAGGAGTCTCTGGACGCGTATGACTACTACGATATGTCACTAAACGACATGGTGCTGCAGCATATGAACACGCTGGGCATCGACAGGGATAGCGTATCAGAGGTAATGTCCACCCCCTCAAATCACCCCAGACTCTGGATTATTTCCCTGACCAAATCACCCAGGCTCCTGATTACTTCCCAAACCAAATCACCACTGGCTCCTGATTATTTTCCTAACCAAATCACCCCAGGCTCCTGATTACGTCCCAAACCAAATCACCCCAGGCTCCTGATTATTTCCTGAACCAAATCACCCCAGGCTCCTGATTACTTACCTTACCAGATCACCCCAGGCTCCTGATTACTTCCCTGACCAGATCACCCCAGGCCCCTGATTACTTCCCTGGCCAGATCACCCCAGGCCCCTGATTACTTCCCTGACCAAATCACCCAGGCTCCTGATTACTTCCTGAACCAAATCACCCCAGGCTCCTGATTATTTTCCTAACCAAATCACCCCAGGCTCCTGATTATTTCCTGAACTAAATCACCCCAGGCTCCTGATTATTTCCCTCACTAAATCACCCCAGGCTCCTGATTACTTCCTGAACCAAATCACCCCAGGCTCCTGATTATTTCCCTCACTAAATCACCCCAGGCTCCTGATTATTTTCCTAACCAAATCACCCCAGGCTCCTGATTATTTCCCTCACTAAATCACCCCAGGCTCCTGATTACTTCCTGAACCAAATCACCCCAGGCTCCTGATTATTTCCCTCACTAAATCACCCCAGGCTCCTGATTACTTCCTGAACCAAATCACCCCAGGCTCCTGATTATTTCCCTCACTAAATCACCCCAGGCTCCTGATTACTTCCTGAACCAAATCACCCCAGGCTCCTGATTACTTCCTGAACCAAATCACCCCAGGCTCCTGATTATTTCCCTCACTTAAGCACCCCAGGCTCCTGATTATTTCCCTAACCAGATCACCCCAGGCTCCTGAATACTTCCCTGACCAGATCACCCCAGGCTCCTGAATACTTCCCTGACCAGATCACCCCAGGCCTGTCTATGTTAATATTCTGCTGTGTAATTTAAGTCCTATTACTCTGAAAAATATTGACATTCTTATGAAAGTTATTTTTAAGAATTGATCCAAAATAATGTAAATATATATTTTTTTCATTTGTATTTCAGAGTGTAAGAAATAACTGTTATGACCAGAACAGTGCTATTTACCACCTATTATTAGACAAATATCATCGGCATAAAGGGCTGAAGGTGTCTGCCAACACCACCCCGATCTCCAGTCTCCCCTTGGCCACCCGCACTGAGCGCCGATCCAGTATCACCACCGGAGTTGGTACGTGCCATTTCTTGTAAAAGGAAGTGATACCATTTGAAAAACAAATTTTAAAAACTTGATCAAGATGCTTGAAGTATGTAATTTTTTCCCAAGTTACTGATTTAAGGTATCATTTAAGATACAGATGGCAGCACAGATTTGTGCTAAATTCCAAGAAGTGTTTTACAGATTGAATTATATATGAATTATATATATATCATTGACCAGGCTTTGATAATATTATTAATTTTAACTGTTTTATACAGTTACATATTACATATATACATAACAATAAGGCTAATTATGTATGGATTGCAGTTGAGCGTGTGGAGGTTCCTGTGGAGGTGCCAGCAGGGGGCGGTGATGACAGAACAGCCACGCCCCCACTACGCATCAGTCCAACCACACTTATACCACAGGTGCAGCTCTATAATGAGAACAACCAGAAAGTTAATGAGGTCAGTGCCTTCACCACATTTCAGCATCTAAATTTTTTTTAAATCATATTTAAATAAATTTACATATCAATTCAATGACAGTGATATATCTAAACTGGTTTCTGATGAGCATAATAAATGATGATGATTTGTGGTGACAGTTGGATGCGTCAGACTCGGACACGGAGGAGCCCTCACCGGAGGCGATGGCGAGGTACCTGGCCATGAGGCGCCACACGGTGGGCGTGGGAGACTCCAGACACGAGACGCCAGAGGACATCCGGGCCAAGCTGGCCGCCCACCACCTGCAGCCCCTGGGGGCAGTCATGATACCCCAGCAACCCATCAATCCCATATTCAACCCCATCAGCATGCTGCCCCACACCAACCTACCCCTCAACTTGCCCCTCGTGATGAACGAACCCCCGCAGAACTTCTGCATCAAGGATCCACACTTATTGAAGCCCCCTACGGTCCTTGTAGCAGGTTAGTACCACAGCTATCTGCGACCAGGGTTCAGGGGGATCTGGACACTCTTATTGTACTGAGAGTTTTATTCTTACAGGATCTTTGAAAAAAAAATGCTCAAACCTTGTTTTGAAATTTAACTAAACATTGCAAATACATTATAAATATTTGATTTATTTGACATAAACAAATTTAACCTTTTATCTTTCATTATCCACATAATTATAAACCTTAAATAAATATGTTTGGTTGATTGTATATAAAGACAACTCAAAATGCAATATGTAATCTAACTTTAGGTGGATCTCAGAATCTGGGGCGACGTGCGTCCGACGGTGGGGCAAACATTCATTGTTTCTCACAGCAGTTTCAGAGGCAGATGTTGAGTCAGCCCGGTAGTCAGGAGATGTGCCCATCAGTAAGTAGTACAATATAATTCACTTGTCAGTACCTCACTTGGCAGTACCTCACTTAGCAGTACCTCACATGTCAGTATCCTGTTTTTTTTTTGTCAGAATTTTCTTTCATTGCATCTCCTTGTGTTTCTGTTATGTTAAATGCATAATGCACAATACTTAATTTGTGTAAAACTACCTTTTTAATACCATAGTTTACCTAAATTTCTTGTTAAAATCTGACAATATAGTATTAAAGTGAGCAAAAAATATTATGAAATAAAAAGATGTTTGTGTATAAATCTCAATCTTTCACCATATTTAATATGTGTTATTTGTGCATTAAGTTGGCAACAGCAGCAGTTGCGCTGAGCATGCCCCAGACGTTCACGGGAGCACTGCAGCTAGAAGACACAAGCCCCACCTCAGACGACAGATCCTCAGACCAGGAGCCAGACGCAGACGCGGTGGCAAGGTAGGCAACTCTGCAGCTAACCTAGTAATCATCTCAGCTTTCACCAACACTGGTCAGGACCTTTCTTCTTGGTCAGAGTCTGCAATACCAAGAAAAAATATCAAATTTGTGAAAGACAGACAGGGATATTATTCCATAAACTTCAGAATATTATGCTAATATGTTTGTTGTAAAAAGAATTTTAAGCATTTAATATATATCCATTTTTCAGTTTTTGGAAATGTGATATGAGGATATTTATCTGGAAAATTGTCAATAGTTTATACTAATATATATATGTATGTATTTTTCTGTCAGATATTTACAAAACAGAGGCAAGCGGCACACGCTGGCCAACACAGGGAACACAGACATTAATGATGAATTGATGCAGAGGTTTGATCTGTCTACACCCACCAGATCTCGAAGAGGATCAGGTAAATCTTCACATATCATGCTCAACAGCTGCTAATTAATGCAGATAAGTGACAATCATACCTCCGCCATTTGATGTTGATATTAGATATCTTAGAAGTGCATCATTTAATTGGAGTGGTGTGGAGGGATAATTGTCACTGTTACAATAATAAATGATATTTTTTAGATGACAAAATAGTTGAGTTGGTTTAAGCTCCATGAGAAGGCGTGTCTGAGTGCTTGTTTCATTTTTGTGTCTTTTAAAACCTTCTATTAGGATGATTTTTTTATCTTGGTCAGGCAAAGTAAAAAAGAAGCTTGTTTCTGAGTTTCACAGTTTAAACCAGTGAATGCTAAGTTTGTATTTTTATGACTTTCAAGGTAAAAAGACATAGTATCATCAATATTTCATGTAACCATAATTCTCAATATATTTAACAAAAAAGTGAAAATTTTTAGGAAATGTTATTAGTAACAAGATTATTTTTGTTTGGCCTTCCGGCAGAGTGAAAAGTTTATGATAAAAAAAAAAAAAACTTTATCAGTTTTTATCTGTTTTGCTTGTTTTAGCACGTGAATCATATAAGGATGTAAATTGCCTTCATCTTCCGAATGAGAGATATTCTCCAGTGCGGCGAGCCAGTGATGGCATGGCTTCCATGCATAAATACCAGTCTCATCTAGAGAAGATCTACTATCAAACACTCAGTCAACCATGCTCACGACAAAATAGTCTCAAACAGTTACAACTAGAATGCCACCAGTTACAAGTGAGAAAATATATTATTACTACAAGATTTTTTGACCAAAAAGTTCATTACAAATCAATCACTAATTAACACTGCATATACAGTGGTTATATTTACCTGTAAAGGAGAAAAACAAATTTGTTGTGGATGCAAGTAGACTGAACTTTATATATAACAGCCATGAGGCAGGTCATAATATTCATAAAAATTAGCAATTCGTCAAATTGGCCATTCTAATTTGGCAAATTTCAGTTGTTCGTTCAGAATACGTTTTAAACCATAAAATGTTTTTCACAATGTTGGTTTTATCACAGATCTTTTTTTGCAATAAACCATGTAATATCGTTGGAAAGTTACTACATTTATAATCTCTGGTTGTAATTTAATTCATTTTGGGTTATGGCACTTCAGAAAGTAGCTGGGAACACAGATGCTGAGAGACAGCTGGAACTACAGCAACAACATGCACTCCATAGACTGCAACATAATATAATGCCGGTATGTTCTATATATGCACCCCACATATACGTTATCAGTATTTTGGTTTAGATTTTAGATTTGGCACAAAATAGACTAATTGATTTTCAAAAGATATTATTAAGTCAGCACAAACTGGCTTTATGCTGTTGTTCCCTTTCCACTGTGCCTGCCACCACCACTTTTTGTGACCTTGGGTCAGTTTTGTGCGACTCACAGTTGATTTCAAAGTTGCCTTTCCTCATATTTAAAAGTATTTATATAGATAAATCAGTGTGAATAGTTGTCAATAACTTGTTTACTCCATTTATCGACAATCTTTTTGACAAAACTCACTTGAGGTTTATGCATTGATATAAAGCTGGTAATTAATGCGTTACACATATTTCAAACTTTGTTGTTTGCAGCCCCAGCCGAGCCTGCGTATGTCTCCGGTGCCATCGCCGCCCGTACCAGGGTCACCTAACTACCAACAGCAGGGCGCCATGACGGATATGGGCAACCTTTACCAGCAGCTTCACCGTCTGCAGCTGCAGCAGTCCCCGACGGCCTCACCGGGGGTGGTGTACCCTTCATCCGCCCCCAGCCCCCCGGCACTCAGCCTGGTGCAGCAGAACCGAGCTAGCCCCCCAGCCAATGCCTTCCCACCATTACTGACACATTCCAAGTCTGCAGACTCGTCGCCCGCAGGCCCGACGCCCGCCTTTCCGCCATATCTGACACAGCACCAGCGTGCCAGCCCGCCGCCCAACTTCCAGAATCTGACTATGATCAAAGAGGACACGGACACAGACTCGCCTCACAAAGAGGAGGTGGATGAAATAGGGCTGGACGAAGAGGCCAAGCTGAAAGCCCTATTCCCCACCACTCCCTTCATCAGCATAACGGACGACCAAGGCCTGGTGACGACGGTGGCAAACCCCGAGGACTCGATGATCACCGAGGAAGCCAGTGCGGCAGCTACGGCTGCTGCAGTAGACAATGTAGCGAACTCAACAACGAAGACGGCCCCTGATCTATCCACAAGCTTTTATGCCAAGGTTGAGCCCGCCTCGGTGGCGGTGCCGGCACCTTCCTCCTTCATCAAGCAGCAGTATGTGACACACCCGTTCCTGTGCCAGTATTCAGGGCTCAACCTGGCCAACATTCCCGGGGCAGAGGACCACATGGAGGTGGATATAGACTCCCCAACCAATGTCATGTCTCTCTACCACAACTATCCCATGCTTTTCTCCTCAGCAGTCTCACACGGTGTCTATAGTAATCTCATTGATACGCAAAATTTACTTCTCAATCAACAGACGCTGGCGTCCTCCTCGCTCGGAACACCCACGTCAGCGTCTGCTCGGAGCAAGATCCCAACGCCCATGGGGTCGGCGGGGTCAAGTCCCGACATTGACAGTCACCAGGACGCAGTCATCTCAGCTGAACACGCCCTGCTAGCATCGCCCTCTTCTGACCACCCGCCTCCGCCACACCTAGACAATATACAGGCTCTGAATCTTCACAATGGCCTGGCTGATATGCCATGCATGGCACTGCCCATCATCTTCTCCTCACAAAAAACTGTTTCAGACATTCTGAAAGAAATCAAGCAAGCCCTGGACAACAGGAATCCAGATCTTGTATATGAACATGCAGACAATCGCTTCCGACTGGAGAATCTGGGAGTCCAGATAGAGATGGAAGTTTGTCAAGGCGTAGTGGAGAGAAGTGTACAATTCCGCAAATTATCAGGAGATACGTGGCAGTTCCATAAGTTATGTAATGAATTGATGAGCTGTATGCAGCTATGAAATATTGCTGTGTCATCCCACGGTTAGGTCAAGGTCGTTATAACACACGGATTGATAGTATTTTTTTTCCAACGAAGTGGTGTATATTGATAACAGATTTTATTCCCATTATATTGAATATTGTCACCAGTTTGTTATGAGCTCAGGAAAATGAGCCATGTAAAATACTCGTTATTATTAAATATATTGTGCCATTGATGTAAATGTAGTGAATATTTTGATGGTAAAGTCTTGGTCGTAATTTTATTGGGCGTACAAATTCTGTGACTATGTGTCAGTCATTGTATGATAGATTGGTTTAGAAGGTTCATGAGTGAGTCTTATATATATATATATCTGTTTGTTCATGATTGACTTGTTAAGTTAATGTTAAAAATTGACAATATTTTCATTTGACTTGCCAGTTTTTGGCTATGCTTTAGACATAGCCTATGTGATAAGGAAAATTTTTGTCTGTCTGTCTGTCAAATCTCCTTCTCCAAAACTTTTCACAGGAAATCTTGAACCTGAATCTTTGCCTTGACTTTCGACTTTCTAATTATATGTATTGATATCACATACTTATGTTGTGGCCCCGATATTTGGCCATTGAAAAGGCATAAAAGCCTCATTTAAAAACCCAGACGATAAGACTTTTTATTGCCTGGGTTTTGTGGCCCAATTTTGATACTGCGGGAGGTTATATCTAGACACGGAGCTATATTTTGAAGTCATTAAGATGTTTCATATATGTTTATAACCATATATAACATTACTGATGGCTCAAAAACCACAAATGGGATGTGATAAACCACTTATATCCCTGATAACAGATTTTTGCTTAAGTCTGTCAACAGGGATATAAGAGGTAAGCATTATGCCTTTGACAAGAAGCTTAGCAATGTATTCTTCAGAAAAATTGTGAACTGACAGCATTTTGACAAGATTAACAATATCTCAGGAATTAACAAGAAAAATAATTAGTTAATTTTGGGATGCATTCTGCACTTAAGCAAATTTCTTTGTTGCGCATTGCAGATGACAGTAAAATACTCTTTTTGATTATATATTCCACATGAATATATGTATATATTCCTAACCCACGTATTTCTATTGGACTTTTCAATTTAAACCACAACATCTGATATTCAGAACTATTCATGACTACTTATGACAAAGACTGATGTCCAGTACTTTGTTACATTTTACTTATTTTATCCAAACAATTAACAATTGAGAGTATGAAATTCTATTCTAGTAAAACCCACACATCATAAATCTTGAGTGCATTGTTAGAACTTTTTATCACATGACACCACTTCTCATGTGCTCTATTTTACTGCAGTTAATTCTTATATTGCCATTCATTATATTGTCAAAGTCTCAAATGTTAAATGTTGTCAAATGTTAATCAGCATTTAGTGCTAAAGAAATCTGCTGCTTACCAATTTGATTAAATTTATTTCACTCAGTGAAGGGAGGATTTTTTAAATTAAAGGTATTATGCATTAATCCTATAATTTGGTGTGATGAAAGCTTATGCACATATGAACATCATGACAAATTTTACATAAAGTTATAAAGTTGCTGTAAGACATAGAAGCTGCACTCTGAGCAGAGGTCTGTCTCAGCCATCAGCTGCATGTGACAGGTAAACATGGGTAGTGTGAACTTTTTTGACCTCAATTGAGGCTCAAAGTAGGGTAGCACTGTTTGACGTCATTCTGGCTTTATTCAAATGACAATAAATTTCATGATGTCATAAGTATATTGCCATACTCTTGTGACGTCAATTTACCTTTCAGTGCCTCAATGGTGGCACTCCACATAAAAATGATGCCAAGAAAGAAGTGTGCTTTCATTAGGGGGCTATAAATTAGGGTCTTGTTCAAATAGATTTCACAGACACTGATGGGGATGCATCAATCAAAAAGTTATGTGAAAGACATATTTATCACCAATATGTGAATTTTAAATTTTTTGGCAAATTTGTTGCTTAATTCCTTTAAATTATGATAAAAACAATTCTATTTTTAAAAAGATAGAAAGTTTGGATCATATTAATACTTGACAAAATATTGCAAATAATAGAAATTCTTTGAATTATCCGCATACTAATACATGTCCACTACATCACATGGTCCCACATTTGTGTGCAAAGTGCCAGAGAAAATTCCTCACCGTCTGAAGTGAAATAACCAAGTCATGTTTGCTTAACATTCAGAATTCACTATGACATTCTGTATGGCTAATTATTCATATTGAAGCATAGCTATTAGGGCAATGGCCCTTGTTTAGTGTATTTATTTTGAAAACAATATGAAATGTTTGATGTTGTTCATGTGGCAGATCTCAAATCTATTTTTCTCAAGTGACCTTGACCTGACCTTCAATCAGATCTTTATATAAAAACAAGGCTGACCTTGATTTGACCCCTTGTGAAAGTGACAAACCCAGCCTGCAGAAAAAAATGTTTGCTTTTTACTCATCAAATTAGTGTTAGCTTTCCATTGACTATATCTTGAAGTTGAGAACAACGCAAGGGCATTGCACGGTTGATGCCTGTACAGTGTGTTGCCTACTATCTCCAGGGGACCAGGACCTGGGGAGGGAAAGGTCCTATCATAAATAATACTTAGTGCGAGAGCACTCTCAGTCTGTTAATCTGTATAGACATTTTCTCACATTGGATACTATAATGCTTGTACATAGAAATGTTACAACAATACATTGTTATGATATCCATTTGTAAGATATGCTTTATAATGGTATAATTTTGCCCCCAGGATATTTTTGTGTCAAGAAATTTTCCCAAATTCATGACCTGAGTGGAATTTCGATTTTAGTGACATGTATTTTCCGAAACATTTGTGAAGTTATAATAAAACTGGAGAAGTCAAGTGGGCCAATCTTGAATAGTTTGGTGCACTGGATAGATGTCAAGTTGACTCTCAGCTCTGCATATCAGGCCTTCGTAGGATTCTGTTGGTCATATTCACAAGAAATTGTTGTGTAGATATTTTTTAAGCGTAAAATGTTCTTTCCTAACTTCAATGAAAAGATATAAGCACAGAGTTTTGATATCTTATTTTAGTGATCAGCTAATGAGATGTATTGTTGGAGAGGATAAAAATGCATTAGAATATTCTCCAGTATGTAAAAAAAGATTGTGATTTTTGTTTTGCAAAAATATCCCACCAGCATGATTATCTCAATATACAGTATATGAATATATAAATATAAATATAAATATAAATATATATATATATAAATATAAATATAAATATGAAATTTCTTTTTTCCAAGTGCAATGAATGGCCCTGTACATATATGAAATTAATGATATATTTGTACGCAGAAAGGATGAATAATTGTGAAGAATGTGAACATGCGTGCAGTGAGGAGTGTGGACAGTGGTTTCCAAGTGAGCTTGGAGAGTGCGTGGGTGAATGTCAGAGAACTATCTCCCTTCTGTGTAGCTCACCTCTGTTTACGCCATAGTCAGACAAAGTGCCATGAGAAAAAATAAACACTAGATTTATAATACAAATCACTCCATTTAACATATATGTGTTAATCACATAAACACTAAAAATAGGTACTGTGCATATATAAGTGATATGATGAAAATCAGTGATATGTAACAAAATGTTCCTTTGTAAAGTGAAACAACTGTTTAAAGCTTGTGTCTCCAGGAATTGTATATTTTGCCCTCAGATCATGAAATGAATCACTACCAATTATGATGGCATCATTTACATTTAAGGCAAAGAAAAATAAGTGTCTTGTTTCTCATCCATTTTTCTTTCATGGGTATCTTTTTCTGTTGTAGTCATTTCACATTGTCAGATAGAAAAAGCCACACCTTAGAGAATTTTACGTTTGAATTGGTGCTTGGACTTTTTTTACTTACCTGAAAAAATAGAATGGCAATGAGAAACAAGACTTTTTTTCTTGGCCATAATGTAAATAATTTAGCAAAGAGTGGGCAAAGTTATTAGCATATAGTCTAACTTTCTCCTAAGTTATTTTCTGAAATTTTGTTTCATTTTTGTGAAATCCTAATACTAGTCTTCTCACATCAGGTCATATATATTGGCTCCTATGGTGGTCAAAAACAAAACAATTCTCACTGCTTGAGTTTCAACATTTTGTGATCCACTAGATGTCTCTTTTGTCAAGTACAGTGCATTCTGGAAAGGTTTGTAGAGATCACATCTGATAAGATGACTGCTGTACCACATGCTGGAAAGTGAATACATCAATATTTTGGCAACAAATACACATATAGAAAATAAATTAATAAGTTTTGGAATTTTTAAAAGAATTGAAAGACAGTTTTGGGTGTAATAAACTGATTGAAAGGGGCCATGTCAACAAAGTTCACCCATGCGTGACGAATATTAACACATCAGGTGGCAGCAGGGCCTACTCAAGCTGCAAGAATTCAATTGAAAGTTTACTCGGTGGCGTCAGCTAAAAGAAAAAAGAAAAAAAATTCAAGATATTGCTGTCATGGAAAGATATATATTGTTATCAGTATCAGAGGGGAGAGGGAGTGATACTCTATAGTTTTAAGGACAAAGTTTCACAGTAGAAGCTGCTCATCATTTTTCCTCTCACTTTCTCTATTGACACAACAAAACTTCTCTGTTCATCTAATAATAAACAAAAAAGTCAATTTCAGAGGTTTTTTATATGAATGTCTTTCTATAAAGAGGAGTCTAAAATATAATATTGCACAATATTGTTCTCCACAATAACACAAAATATATAGTGTTCTGACTGGTTGAATACAAAAATATACATTTGTGTGTTGAATGATTTGTATTTGGGTTAAAACATTTGACTATTTGACAGTTTTCCTTGGCCATATATAATAGATTAGACTGGTCTCACTGCCTTTAGTATACAATTTGCAAGTGTCAGGTAATTTTGATATACCAGAAAGTACTTCTAGACTTTTGCCTTGTGGAACACAGAGCCCGAAAATGGTCTCAATAATAATAATAATGTTAATGCTGTTCTGTACCATTTCATTTACATAATTTCCTGATAGATTTTCTCATAGTTCTCATGAGACATATATATTACATAGAGTGTTATATTATGAAACAGAATGATTAATTTCATGCGTCTATTATATTTATCCTTGCACTTTTATATCAATACTATCATGTGATATAGTACTTTTGAGAAAAACATAAAATGTTGAAATTCAAAGTGGTTCACACTGTCAAAGTCTAGAACAGCGAGAGTCACAGCCTATAATTTTTTTACTAAGACTAGATAAAGTGATTGGAAACCGTGTGATAGAGTCAATTTCCTTGTAAGATATCGTATGTTTTGCTCTTGCAGTTTGTGATCTGATATTTATACTTACCACCATCAATCCAAACCTATCATCATAAAAATAGATCTAACCTAGTTTCAACAAAATGAAACAAAATCTTACTTTGAAATTCTTAGATACTAAATACTAAAGCAAATAAGAACCCTACTATATTCCTTTATATCCAACAATACTTTGTCTATTTTTTATAATTTTTAAAGGGTTAGGACTGTTTGTGGTAATGTATAAAATATTTATGGGCTGGTTTGTTGTAGCTGTTAACAATTTATTTGTTGCATTTTGTTTGTTCCTGTCCCTTGTATAGTTTTGTCCTGCAATTGATGGAATTGAGAATTCTTGTTATGGAAATGAAGCCTGGTTCTCAAGTGTTAAAGACCTCAGATGCTGTTACAGTATAGTTCATCAAAATTATATATACACTCTACTTCACAAGAGTGATATCATTTCTAGAAAGATCAAATCCAAGAAAAGTTATGTTTAACTCAAAAGTTGTATGTTGTTACTGCAAATTCTTTTTGTGATTTTACTCAGCTCAAGATTATTTTAAAGGATGCAATTACAGTATTTAAGATGCAATGCTAAATGTCAGCTGGTATAGACTAATGGGAACTGCTGAGTTGAAGCAATATCCAAGAACACAGTAAGGAGCCATCCCCTCATATATAAATACACCTCAGTCTATTCAACTAGAGTGAAAATTATATTTGTTTTTCAATTAGCTGCATTAAGATTCGTCAAATGATTAATTGGTTTGATATAAATGCAGTGATATGATGTTAAAATGTCAGTATGTTAAAGCTGTGAGGTTATTGAGCAAGAGACCAGCTTCATTTCCAAAAAGCTTGTTTGTCTCATAACCTGTGTGATGAAGTGTGTTGCTGTGCTTAGTGTTATTTTTTTAATCTCCATCCTGGTATTCACAGATCACAAGGGCATGCTTACAATAAACGCTGCATTGTACTCAAGTCTATTGGACACATTTCTCTTCCTGTCTGATAGCCTTCAAAGGAAACAAAGTGGAGTGAAACGATCTTATTGTTATAGGGCCAAGAAAATGAATGTTTTGTACCTTGATGCATACCAACAATATCTTATGAGGTATTGATACCAAGCAATCATTGTTGACAGCAGAAAAAAAAACTCATCTTGTGGAGTGGGAAAGTTGTCCTCAGAATAATATTAAGGAGTCTTTGCTTTGATCATAAAAACTGATTATAAAGTACAAATTATATACTTGTATGCCAAGTTACAATACTGTGATCAGTAAGAAAACAATTTTTTCCTGGCCTAATGGTAGAGATAGGGACTTTGATCTTAAAAATATTATCTTGATGTTAATATCTCATTTGGGATAAAAAGGAACAATTTTAACATATCATACAGCGAAATGTGTTTGCTAATTGAAAGGAAAACATTGGTCTCATAACATATTTTTGCATGTGAAGAGAGTTTGTCAAGCCAAATAAATTCCCATATAATTCATGTATAAATGAGCATTACACTCCCAGAGATATTTCACTTTAAATATACATTATAAGTGGTCAAATCTGGGACTGTTCTGTTAAATTTATATATAAACAAGAGTTAGGCCAATTATGAAAACTGGAAGGTGATCATTAAGGTTTTGTTATCAAGGCCAAAAGGCTGAGAACAGTGGACTGGGATATGGAAGGGATTTGTGGCTAGAGCTGAAATCATTCATTGTAACTCCAGCTCAGATTTGGAAAAACATTCATATCATTTCATACCAACATGTATGCCAAATATGTTATGAGAGGGAGTTATCTTGAAGGTATCTCTATCATCATTATTTATTCATGTGTATTCATAGTGTTATAAGTGTAATAAGGAGCCTTTTTTTTAATTCGGTGATAGATCAGAAAAAAAATCTTATATAAAAGTTGTTCAAAGTCCTGTAATTTCAAGTTACCTCCTTTAATGCATTGTATTGTTCTAGGAAAAAATTCAAATGTTGAAAATATTTTGGATTTCATGTAGATATTATCCAGAATGCACTTGCAAAAAAAAAACAGGAGCATGGGCTAAGTAGTTTTGTGAATATTTCTTTAAGCACATAATGATAATTGGCAGTGTTCCTTTGGAATAGTCAGAAAGATAGGGAATAAAACATGATCAGTTTCTGAAACCTTTTTGAAAAGTGACATGATTGATATCATCAGCATCCTGAATGAAGAAAACAATATCTGACATATAAGATACATGAGATGATAGATATATGAGTCATGATGAATGAGATGATAGATATAAGAGACATGATAGATGAGATGATAGATATAAGAGACATGATAGATGAGATGAGTCATGATTGATAATGTTTAATGATAGATGGTTGAAACATGATGCGGGAGGTGCTTGATATCAAAGACATATATATCATGAATGGGGTGATAGATATTAGACGTATATCCTAAATGAGGTGATAGATATCAGGGACATATGGTCTATGGTAAATATGAGGTGATACATAAAGCAGAAGTAATTATGTTGCAAGATAGAAGGGAAGATTGTTATATTGGGTGGTGCTGTTTGCCCTGTGTGCCATGATTGTTGCTATTTATTGTTGTAGATTTTAGCTTTTATAGACCGTTGTTTTTATAAAAACCTGGAGAAACCTAGAGAAGGACATTATTAACATCTTGGCATTATGGTGTTAAGCTTTTTCCTGCTTGAATCAGTCAGTTATCATGTGTAGAGCGCAGGCACTCGCAAAATTTTCAACTTTGTTTGATATTTTGATGTGTTAAAAGGTACTGTTGTCATTAAGATGTTTGGTATGAGTGTGTAACCTGTATGCTTGTGTGGTGGGCATTTTATTTTGTGGCAATACCACCAGTATTTCTCAGTTGGAAAGCAATTTGTCATGCATCTTCTTGATATATATAGTTTGAAATTTACACACAAAAAATACCAAGTTGACATACTCTGGATATCGCTTTGTTTAATAGAAAAGTCTTGTTATTTCAATTTAAAAATCAAATCAGTTATTCTTTATGGTGAATATGATTGTCATTTTTGTTCTTCAACACTAATCAAGTCTACACTATAAAAATGGAAACAAAATAAGCCATTTGTACATGGCTTATTCTCTTACCATGAAAATGGAACATGTGAAAGATCTAACTTTCTCAGAAATGTTTTTTAAACGTTTACCTTTTGTTGTAAAGAGGAATCTTAACTGTATCAAACAAAAGAACACAATGATTTAAGTTAAGATCTTTCATATGTATGTTATATTCTTAACTGTGATATCAGAGCCAAGAACTATAATTGTAATTTCTTTCTTTTTTTGTATTGACATATGTCTTTATCTGGTGGAAGTACCGTATTATCATATTTCAGAGATTCCTGGTTATAATTAATACTTTTATGGCAACTAAGTATAGGCATATTATGGAAAGTAAACAAATGCAACAAGTCTCTTTTTTTTCAGACTTTGACATATTTTGTGGAAAAAAAAACTGAAGATAAGGGTGATACATTTGGTAGGAATAAGCAGTAATAAATCTGCTGGTGTTTCTTCAATTTTGATTTTTAGAATTTACCAGTACATTCGGCATTAAATTATTTAATTCATGATTTTAAAACTATAATGAGGAGGCGTATGGTGTATTCTTATGTTGGGAAGTCAAGCTGGGAACAACTAAGCGCTTCTTTGGCTCCTGCCCACTCAGTGAATGCTACTTGTATTACTGATGTAGGCAGAATCTCTCAAATACAAACCTCTTAATGTGTTTTGAGACGTACTGATTGGTCCCAACATTCTGTCAAGTTTTGCACTGTGACCATCTTTTTTTACTACTAAGTTAATAGTACTACATTGCCATCCCAAAACATAAGTTTACACCAGATCTAAATTGTTTTGGAATTTGGGGCATTAATTTTGGCTTCATTCATGTACATCTAGAAGATCAAAGGTTTTGTCTACCATTCCAATTGTCCAAAATAATGGTTTATGGAGAATGTGACTTTCTCAGAATAGCTTTTGCAGTAGTATTGATGAGGTATATATTAACATCAAAGACAAAGATGCTATGAAATATGTATCATATTACAGTATATCAGTAAAAAAATTGAAGTGATTTACAAAAGTCACTTTGCTTTTAATAAATACTTGGCAAAAGGTGTATACAGCATCATTGATCAACATTTAAAAAAAAAAATTTTAGACGACAATAAATATGATTCAATAATTGTAATTTTTATCCTTTATGTAAAGAGCAGAATTAACATGATTGATACAGCAGTGTGTATGATAAAGATAAAATACAAAAGCCACAGAAGATTTGATTGATATGTTAATACATTTGAGTATGAAGGTTTTTGGTATGAGTGGAAAAGGGGGTCCATGACAGAGTGAGAAAAGTCATTTGTCTTTTATTTGTATATTTCTGTCATGGGACCAGAAGAGAGCATCTTTGCGATGCATGTTGCATACCAACTTTATGATAGGTATCCAATGAAATAAATGCTAAATCTTAAAAAACAATATATATTTGTTTGATTTATTATCACACCATGAACAATGAAATTATCATGACCCTCGATTTTTACCTCGCATCAAATTTTGCCAATATGGTGTTGTCTGAGCTTTCAATATCTGGGTGTCTTTTTGTGATCCTGATAATTTGAGATAAACATAAAAATATAAAGCATGGGTGCATTATATAAAGATATTGAAATGATGCACTTGTCCCTGACTTGGACCAACAGTTTTAGGTTATGACTCGATCTCTGAAAACCTTATGAACACATTAAGTGGACACCATGGATGCATTTCATCAATGTCTCACAATAGTCCCTTGATGGTGACATTGACATACATTTGAAATGTTTTTCTCAGAAGTAATCTTGACATATTTTGAAATGGCCAGCTTAAATTTGGATGAAAAGTCATGTCAATTGGACAAGAGAAATGAAGTTTGACAATACTTACATGTACATGTATTTTTGACAGAACATTCCAAAACTATTGATCTTCAGGAGAAAATGACAAGCATTTTAATTCCAAACTTGGTCATCATTATTTTTTGTACCTCATTTTAAAAGGATTGGTCAGGGAAATCGAAATATGACAATTGCCATTTTTTCTGAATTTCTAACCCTGCCACTGTTGCTATAAGCTGAGCATTCTTCGAGCTCAAACCAGTTTCTTTAATGATGTAGAATTACCAGAGACATTTAAATGTCTCTGGAATTACTTATTGCTGCACACACAGAAAAGTGTTGAATTATGAAGCATTTCTGTGATGTAGATTCCAATAGTATGTCCAATAGATGTAGATTATTGCCCAGCCGTTAAATTATTTTAGATAACCTGAAAATTGGTTTGAAGAAAATATTGCAAGAGGAAGGCTTCCTGGGCCAGGAGGCAAAGCAGAAGAGTTCTCACAGAAATAGATGCAGATGAACTAACAAGTAGCCGGAAACGGATATGACACCATATTCGAGAATTTCCTCTTAAGACTTGTGATTTAATCATTTACCCAGCGCAATTTGACGAGTTTCATAGTTCTCTGATGACCTAGGACCACAGTCACAATATTATATAACGTATAAGGACCACTAAAGGAGCTGACAGTGCGTACAACGTAAGTATCGACAATGTTTGTGTCGGGCGGAGAAGTAAGGTGCAGACACGTGTGTTCAAGCCCAGACCCGCTGCTTGTTTTCATTCCACTTTCATGACAGGCTGATTATAACTTTGATGTATTGTAGTAGGGAAAGGTTTTGAACGCATTTTGATACTGCCCTAACTCTCTGACATTCAACCTGATTTATTAGCTTTTTTGACAAACCTGAACATCCAACCTGTGTTTCACTGTTTGTTTCTTAAAAATTAAATAGTCCTTCAACTCATACTCATAGAGATGAAATAGATCTTATACTTTATCTATGTTGAACTGTACTCCGCCTAGCTTGTTTTGAGTTGCATGGCACAAGATATCTTTATTTTAGCTCAAATCAATCAGAGAACTCACAGTTCACACTTGACTTCAACCATGACATCGTCATTTCCTTTTATCCTGAAATGAATGTTTACCTTGATTCCCATTGCCTGAAATCAATATGCTGGATATTAACCTGCATTTTCAACCAATTAACAACCGATAAACATAAACAGGAAATGACGAGTCTATGGACACAATCACCATATGTTACATAAAAAAATCAATCATCAATGCTTTCCACCTCCGTCACTGATCTGGTGTCAAGGGAAGTAATGGTGTGACACTACCAGTAAACATGTTTACAGCAGATAAGCTGGAGCAGTTCATTGCAGCCACTGGAAGTCAGTCTTCATCAGCAGTATTTGCCAGTAACTATTCTGGCACAAATAAGCCCCCTTGAACTTGGCCCCAAGAGGATACCTGGTCAAAATAACCGTGATATGAAGTGGATATTTTATCAATGTAATTTATCTACAAGTGTCAGCTTCCAATCTTAATCATAATAATCTACTTTCCGCTGTGATTAGACCTCATGTCTGGCATATAACTTCCATTTGAGTCAGGATATAACTTTTCACCAAGGCCCCAACATTATAACTACGCATTCAATTTTGGTGGCCATTTTAATCTTCCAAAACATAAATAAAAGTCATTTCTAAGCATAGTTAAGCTCACATTTTCTCTAATTTATACTTGTAGTTGACTGAATGTAAATAAAGCCTGGGTGTGAGTTATCAAAGTTGGGAGTCAGATGGGTACGAGTTGTCTAGAATGCAAGTGTATATCTGGTACAAGATGACATCGACCAGTTACCGCCAATGAAGATGACCATGACTGTCAGCGTCCACAAGCATCCTCTCCACCTTGGCCGCTGTAATCAGCGGTTATTGGTTGCATCAAATATCTGGTTCTACTAAGCTAGAGTACCTAAAACCTGAAGAGAGTGGACAGTCTTATGGGTAAAACTTGACCAGAAATGAGCACATCAACCTTGCAAGCGCCAACTGCTCTGGCACCTGAAGGTGTATTCATTTTCTGTGGGTTGTAATTAGGCTTTTTCTGTGATCAAATTGGTTTGTGGAATGTATGTTCAAGACTCTAGTTTGCACATGTGCCATTGCATATGAATTCATTCCTGTAACAAGTGATCAACGAAATAGTTGTTTGTGATGACACCATCACTCACAAAATTGAAAGTTCAATATCATCAATGTCCAGGGAAGTAAAGTGGATGGGGAAAAACAAAGCAAAAATTACAACAAACAAAACAAAAATTACAACAAATAAGAGTTATGCCTTGAGACCTAGGGATTCCCCCAAATCAAATCCCAACGAGTATCTATCAAGCACCATGAGTAGACATCTGGAATCAGCACTGTATCAATGTTATATTACCTTTTAGACCAGTCAGTGGGTTCAGATTTATATCCATTGATAGACTTATACATGAATCCGCAAAACTGGAAAATGTCTAAATGGCATACGGGCAAAAAAGTGAAAATTTCAGGGGACTTCACATTTTTGTGTTTAAGTATTTATATGCATTTGTTTTTAAATAGATGGCAGACGAAAGCAGCAACAATGTTAGTGGAGAAACTAACAAGCCACTATTTCGTGATCTGAATGCTGAGGATGACGAGCAAGAAGTCACTGAAATTGAAAGTCTCTGTATGAATTGCCATGAAAATGTAAGGAAACAATCTCTCATATGACATATACATATATATTAATAAAGATTACCAACAGTTCAGTCAAACACCATAATTTTTTTAAATCATGGTTTGAGAAACTGTATAAACATTTCCTAAATATTTTGATGTTATTCTTATTGCTAGAACAGATATGAATTAACTTTTTTCATTCATCTTTCTTTATAGGGCATGACACGTCTTATGCTGACGAAAATCCCGTTCTTCAAGGAGGTGATAATTTCCTCCTTTAACTGTGATGAGTGTGGCTATTCTGACCGCGAGGTGCAGTTTGGAGGACGGATACAGGAGAAAGGATCCACAACTACTGTCAATATCAAGGATGAGAAGGTACAATCATATCCCATGATCCTGTGCCAATATATATATATATATATATATATATCTTGGAGTAATAATGAATGGAGGGGTGACGGGGAAAGATCAAAGGAGATATCATAGATGCCGCCATGGCTATTGTTATAATGACGCCATATAGGTGCAAGATATGAAAGTTTTGACGTAATTTTTTTTCAGAACTATTTTAAGTTATCAAAACTACAATTTAGAGGTACACATATCGCGAATGAAATGTTTGTTTATTTATGCAGATTATGGGGATATAAATTTTATTTCTCTGCTCCAAGTATTGACGATTTTATGACAAGATTTTCAAATTCATATCATATTTATGAAAATGATTAAAATTTCCATTTTCCTCTCAGATTATCGGGAAATCATGTACTCTTTGTTATTTTTGTCTTTAAAGTTTATTTTTAATTATTGGCGCATATATTGGCAGCTTAGAAATATATACCAAGTTGTTCAATGAAAAAAATACAATCAGAAAATGTAATTTATAGCCCTGCCAATTTATGCGCCGTTATAAATAAATTGACCTAATACATATCATGTCATTATTTAAAATCAACAAAAAATAACAATAAAAAATTGCAACAAAAATTTTATAAATGCTATATCATTAACAATATTTTGTTTTAAAAGTTTTTATAAAGTAATATGAATAGTGACACATTTTTTTACAAACATGTATAAAAAATAGAAGGTCTGGAATATGCATTTTTCTTTTTTTCATAATATCTATTATTGAAGAAATCAGAACAGAAATGAATGGATTTATTTGAAGTAATTTTTAGTGGATGGTATTGTCAGCTTCAAAAGAGCAACTATTCTGATTTTTTCTTTAAAAAAAATAAACCAATATGTGGTATAATACTTCAATAAAACTTTAGCCAATTTATTTTTTTTAAATATGAATCTTTAATTTTTCACTGTTCTGAAGTCAGCAACTATGATAGGATCAAAGGATTTTGAATCCATTGTGTGAAACAATGCGTTGCTATGACGCCATAGCTCAAATAACCGCCGTTGCGCCTCCATTCATAATTACTCCAAGATATATATATATATATATATATATATATATATATATATATATATATATATATATATATATATATATATATATATATATAATATATATATATAATATATATATATATTTCCGCAAATCTCGTCAAATTGGGTCCATTTTGTATTGTATGGATTTTGTACATAGTTCGGTGAATATCATCTTGATTAATTGTGAAGTAGACAAGATAAAAAATTCTAGTCATAATTTAGTTAACAGTATAAAACTTATGTTTGTTATGAAATGGTCAGTGATCACCAGATAACGCAAATTCTTCAATACTGAGGAAAAAAATCACATGTAATTTGATCTATGGAAATATTTGCTGATATTTTCTCAAGTTTGAATTCTCAGATATTGTCCAGTCCATAGGAAGACCAGGAACATTGGTTCTGGTGTCAATTATTTCATATATTCTGTCTAGATGAAACAATTTAATAACTCAGGGGAATCAATGTAATTTTTTATTTAGGATTTAAATCGTCAAGTGGTGAAATCTGACATGGCTACATTTAGCATTCCAGAGTTGCAATTTGAACAGCCACCCAGCAAGAAAGGAGGTATGAACAAAATGTGTACATCTTTATATATAAAATACCATTAAAGCAAAGCTGTGGGGTCATCAATATCTGTAAAATTCTTTTTATTTTTTCCATAAGAAATAGAGGTAAATTGCTTTGGTAAATGTTCCCCTTGGTTTGGACTTTTCAGTGTTAATGATTGCTTTCTGCTGTGATTTGAATATGGGTTTGTGTCCTTGTTTTGACAGAGATCACCACTGTGGAGGGTATACTGGAGGCAGCTATCACCGGACTCGAGGCCATGCAACCAGTCCGCAGGGTCAGTTCTAAAATTAGTCTAGGCCAAATATTTGTTTGTTGTATCTGTTTCTGAAATAATGAGGCACATGTGTGTTTTGTGATTGATTTGCACTCTGATTCTTTAAAGACATGTCAAATATATATTTGTTGATTCTGGTTCTGAAATAATGAGGACATGGGTGTGTTTTCTGATTGATTTGCACCCAGTATCTTTAACAATTTGACAAATGTCTGGGACATTTTCAAAATCCTGGACAATTTGCTGCCAGGTCTGTATTGAGGCAAAATGTTAGCTTCAAGATTTAGGTACTTTGTTGAACTAATATACTATGAAAATATCAATATCTAATATACTATGAAAATATTGAACTTATATACTATGAAAATATCAATATCAATCTCCCTTCTTCATCAATATAAATGGATGAAGAAAGGAGGAATGGTGCACTGTTTGAAAGAATATAGTATTAAAATATATATTTTGCTCTCACAGATCACAGATGCTGAAACTGCAGCCAAAATAGATGAATTTATCTCTAAACTGACCAGCCTGAAAAGTCTAGAAAAGAGCTTTAAAATTGTAAGTATTTTTCCTGTTAGGGCATATATCATATAGTATTCAAGTGTTGAAATTGTGTTTTATATCAAACATTGGTTTATAAAATTAAATTTCTTCACTAAAAAAAGGAAAATATAAGAATGCTTTTTGTTTTTCTTTGATGAAAATTATGGTGAATACAGATATTCCTGGTTTCATATTTTTTTGCTTTTAATATTATAATGCTTTTTTTATTATGTTCTTATTTCTTTTGTAGGTATTAGATGATCCAAGTGGAAACAGCTTTATAGAGAATCCATATCCTTTGTACACATATAAATCCAACAAATACAGTCATCCTCTGTTAGACTGACTAGCTTTGGGTGTGGAATTTTGTTCAACTGTTGAATCAGTTTACATTGAAATCAAATTGTTTATTTTGATTAAGGATTGTGGCTATTGGAATATAAATTTATCAGTCCTTTGAGTATAATTTAAGTGAAAGAAATTGGTGGCAAGAAAAGATTGGGTTGGTCTGTGAAATGACAGACTATTGAAGTGTCAGATTGCAAGGGCCGACTGTAACTTTGATTTATTTCAAAGAAAACAATTGTATTAATTATATTTGATCAGTGTTGGGCATTAGGGAATGTGGCTTAGTTGGCAAGACATGATTAAAGGTCTGACATATGAATCCTGGTTGTGACAAGTATATTGGACTTAGGGGTTATATCTGCCATTGAGTTGTTTTCAATTCCAGCCAGTGCTCCATGACTAATTATCAAAGACTGTGGTTTGTGTTATCATGTCTATGATAAGACAAAAGAAAGATCCCCAGTCACTCTTCCAAAAGAGTAGGATATTTAGTTCTAGTGACAGATTTCTATCTGATCTGATAAAGCCTAAAACATGCAGAAATGGTCATTAATACAAATGAGGGCATTTGTGATTCCAAAGATAACTCCTTAACATTGGCCACATATGCACCCAAGAAAGATGATGACATGAAAACTGTGCACTATATCAGAACAAAAGAGCAGGAGATTGCAATAGGATTAGTGGTAAGATTTTTGCCTAAATCTGTTGTAAAAGCTGAGAGTGAATATGTGCTATCCATATACTGTAATGTTACAACTAGAATGTAAAAAAAGACAAATATTAAGAGAAAAAACGAAAAATTGAAATATTTGTTTTTGTGAATTTCACATTGCTGTTGAGCCGAAAAATAATCTCAGTCTTTATAAAACTTATCCTCAGAAAACTGAAGACAAGTTTACTTTTTGACTTGTCAAATGGTCATATTATACATACTTAATGTTTGTTAAGGCGGATGATGAAGATGGTGAGGCAGAGGAGAGTGTGAAGCCAGCAGAGGAGGAGCAGAATGGTGCTGTCAGCAAAGATGAGGTAATCTCCATCATGCATTCTATACTGCCTTGTATTGATTGCAACTTAGGTGTTGTTATCTCCCAACCAAAGAACATTGCAGCTACAGTAATAGGTTCTGTGCATGTGTATATAGGCTTCACCAAAATTGCTACATTTTGTTTTATCTTATCCCATTTTTTAGTAATAGACCCGAGATGTTATCAACACGATATTCTGAACATGACTTGACCTGTTATTTCAATGTCCTGTCATCAAAAACTGTGACATTTTCCAATACCTTATAACTTATTTCAGGTATAAAATTACTTTAAACAGCCAAGCAGTAGATGACTGACCTACTGATCAACTTATGTAATCATGTGTGCTAAAAATAGCCTCTGATTAAACAAGGATCATATGACCAACCGCTGCTTGAGTGAGGTGGTCTGTGTACTTGACCACCAAACTTTCTTTTCATTACATTGTATATAAAGGCTATTCTATGCAATATAGAATTCTTTGCAGCACAATCCAACAGGATTATTTTGATGCTTATATATCACTGCCGATGACCAACCATCGACCTACTGACCTACTTTTGAATCTACTTAGCAAGATCACATGTGTTGTGGCATCAAAGGATCTCTCCAATCCAACAGATCGCATGTTGCTTTATACTCATACATGGTACATTTCTACCAATCTGACTGAATATATTGGGCCTGTCAATGGCCATTTTTCTTTTCATTTGCCACCCAAACCTCCAAAAGTTAAAAAAATAGAGGCAAAGCTGTGAGCAATGACAGAAAATGTGTGTGGGTTTTCAATCCTGCCTATGTCGGCATTGAATTCATATTACAATTTATCTCATACTTGGTGCTTCAAGAGAGTGTTCTGCACCTATGAGATATTCTTTTGCAGATCACCCCTCTGCCGAACTACTTTCGCAGATCACCCCTCTGCCGAACTACTTTCGCAGATCACCCCTCTGCCGAACTACTTTTGCAAATCATCCCTGGTCCAAATGACGACTGAGATCCTTCCACCAGAACCAACAAAAGAGATCTGTCAGGCTGAACACTGCATGAACCCATGCTCTTGACCTTATCTCATATTTATCTACCGCAGATGGTTTATATACCAGACCAGTGTTAACATTGTAAAAAGTACAGATCTTAAGAAATGAACATGTGAGTGCAGTGTTCAGGCTGACAGATATCTCTCAAGTTGGTTCTGGTGGAAGGATCTCAATGCCCACCTTGCAATGACGTCATTACATAGTAAAATATATGTGGCAATGACGTCATTGAGTGTGACGTCATTAAAAAGGGGGCGTGGCATTGTTTATGTTGTTTGACACACACAACATAGGTCGGTACATAGGTCCATGCAGGCTGCAATATTTTCCACACAGTTTTGCTTTAAATAGATTGGACATCAAACCAAAACTTTATCTCATACCTATCTGCAGGAGTTAAGTATGAGATAAAGTCAAGAACATAGGTTTGTGCAGTGTTCAGGCTGCCAGATCTCTCACGTTGGTTCTGGTGGAAGGATCTCACAATATAGAGTGGCACTATGCCCACCTCTCAATGGCGTCCTAACATAATAAATTATATGTTATAATGACGTCATTGTGACGTCAGTGTGACGTCATTAAAAAGGGGGCGTGGCATTGTTTATGTTGTTTGACACACACAACATAGGTCCTAACATGCTGCAATGTTTTCCTCTCTGTTTTGCTTTAAATAGATTGGACATCAAACCAAAACCTTTATCTCATACCTATCTGTAGGAGTTAAGTATGAGATAAAGTCAAGAACATAGGTTCGTGCAGTGTTCAGGCTGACAGATCTCTCTCGTTGGTTCTGGTGGAAGGATCTCACTCGTCCTTCGGACTCTTGAGATCCTTCCACCAGAACCAACTTGAGAGATCTGTCGGCCTGAACACTGCACTCACATGTTCTTGCCTTAATATCTCATATGAGCTGAAGCCCGCACCTGCAGGGTTAATCTGTTGCCTTTGTATATATGCCACAAGTAGGTCGGTCTCTGCATGAAATAACTGAAATATTGTTGAAAGTGAAACCCCAAGCAAACAAACAAACCACCCTACCTATGACTATTTTTCTGGATTGAGGTATCTGACTGCTGCATGTAATACTAAAATATATCTGAAAGATTGATTTTGAAAGAAAGTAGGTTCAAAAAAATTGAGACATTCTACACCGAATGTGAGTGTCTAATATGTTAGTGATATAACGGTACCTATATTTGTGCACCTTTCTACCAAAATTAACATATTAGGATTGGATCAGAAGCTCATAAAGGGCCAGATCTTGTATTTCTGAACTGAAGATAAATCAAATTAAATGACATTAAGGTCTTTTGATGAGAGGTTTTTGCAGAATGATTGTCTTGTGTGATATAATCCTATCTTTGCTTTCTTGATGATTCAGGTGTTATCTTTTGCCATCAACTGTCCAGGATGTAACACGCCATGTGACACCCATATGAAGGTAGTGGACATCCCCTTCTTCAAGGAAGTTGTTATCATGGCAACCACGTGTGATGCATGTGGCTTCAGAGAGAATGAGGTCAAAGGTGGATCCGGTATAGAACCAAAGGGTAAGCGTATCACGCTCCACATTACCGACCCCATTGACCTCAGCAGAGATGTGCTCAAGGTGAGTTCACATCATGGAAGACACAAATATTTCTTTCAATTTATCACAGGGAAGGTGTTTTTTTATCTTTCACACTAGGGGGAGTTTGGTGCTTAACGTGAGTTCAGATCATGGAATACAAAATGATTTCTTCCAATTTATCATAGAGAATAATGTTTTTCATCTTTCACACCAGGGGAGTTTGGTGCAAGTAAATATTGAGAGAGTGAAACGAATAATGGTTGATAGTATATCAAAATTTTGGTATTTATTATGTTCCTTTGGCGGTTGAGACATGTTAGTTTCTACCTACAGCGCTATGAACAGACTTGTCTGGTATCAGCACTATACAAATTTTATTATTATTATTACCTGCAATTGGTTTCTGGCAGACATTCTTATTTGTGACTATGTTAACACTTTTCTCCATATTATTCTTTGCATACCATAGATATGTTTAGTATTACTTTCAATATTTAAAAATTATGAAATGATGCAAATATTTCTCCAACTTTTGGGTAATATAGATTAATAAAACAACAACATGTATTGATACATGGGAGAATATTTGAAGAATTTAGACATCTTCATACCTCTACAACACTTCATATTTTGCACCTTGCGTTCCACATGGGGTGGGACATGTAATCTTTTTTTTTTCTTTGTAGAATCTACAAAAAAGAGTACTAAACTGTATTTAGATTTGAGCCATAAGATTATATTAGCAAAAAGTGCTTGATGTGTTTCAGTCAGACACAAGTCGTGTGGAGATACCGGAACTGGAGCTGGACATGGAGGAGGGAACCATGGGAGGAAAGTTCACTACACTCGAGGGTCTGCTCTCCAACATCAGAGACACAGTAAGATAGGTTAACTTCTACTCACTGAAATATGCCAGCTATCAAAGTATTAAATAGATCTCATCGCCAAAATGGTGAGGGAGTAAGGATGTTAGGTGCTGTGTGTGCATCCATCCATACCTTAGCATTTACTTCAATGTTTCCCTATATCTCACTACCCTTTGCATTCCCACCTATCTTTATTTCTCAGATTCTAATAATATATGATATTTTTACATTTTACAGTGTATGATATATTACAAAAGTAAATATCACAGGAACTAAAATTGACCAGATATCAATCTGTAGAGACTGCTTGACTTGTAATTATTTTTTATTTTTTTTAATATGTACCTGAAATATTCCTGGGCAAAGAGTAAAAGAAGGTATGTATTCAGTGGGATTAAAACTTTTTGTACGTCCTATTGCAGTTAGGAATGAAGAATCCATTCTTTGTTGGAGATAGTGGAGAAGATGAAAAGAAGAGCAAACTTACGATATTCTGTGAAAAATTAGACAAGGTACAACTTTATTTTTTACATAACATTTTGATTTCTTGAAAACCAAATTCATGCAAATGGTAAAACATGTAAGTGTCCATCTGTCTGCCGTATCTGAATGCCGTATTGATTAATATTGCAGGTGATAAGTGGTGAAATGCTTGGCGTGCACGTCATTCTGGATGATCCTGCAGGAAATAGCTATCTGCAGGTAAGTACTCGCCTGATATAATTGCAATTTAGCATCTGGCTATGTTGCGAGCATCTGGAAATGACTTGAATTGCATGGATCAGTTCAGATTTACCATCCAGCATCGTTCTGCCCCTGAAGCTGTTGGCCAACGTTTTAAATTCCTCAGAAAAAAAACATTGCTTTATTTGAAAACTAAATATTTCTTAAAGCAGAGTATGGAATAAAACATTTAAAGAGTACCAAGAATAAAGCATCTGAATAAAGTTAAAAAAGTTTATAAAGTTATTAACACAATATGTATTATTTCAGAATATATATGCCCCAGATGAGGACCCTGAGATGAAGGTGGAGTTCTATGAGAGAGACTATGAGCAGAATGAGATGCTAGGGCTGAATGACATGAAGACAGAGGACTACCAACAGTCATGACACAATCCATAATATATATTAGTATCAAATATAAAGGAATTTTGTGATATTCATACATGTCATCATTTTTTTTTTATCAAAATTAATGGCAATTTAACTGTAAATTAATTATTGTAATATAATAGATAAATTAAGGAATGTAATTGTGTTATGTGACATGAATTAGTTTCTGAATCAAATACTCTCGTTAACAATAGAGAAATGATTGTATTGCAATTGTGCAAATACCACTGAAAATAAACTTTAAAACCTTAATGAGAATCTGAAAATGAGTGATATCTATGTTCAATGTGAAGTAGCCTGTTTAAATATCTTTGTATAAATTGTGTCAAAAAGAAATGGAATTGAAAAGCTCAAAACATTGACATCATTTTCTTGTACGATTCATACTTAAAATATGAAACACCTTGAAAATCTCCTTGGATAGTTACCAGACTGATAAAAGTAGGTTATCAATGCATGATAAGATGCTGTGCACCATCCATTAAGCACCTTTATTAATATACCTTATAGCTATGTGACATAGGCTATGTACCTTCCATCAAGCACCTTCATTGATCTATCTGGATATAGTTTTCACATATAGATGCTGTGTACTTTCCATTAAGCACCTTCATTGCTCTATCTGACAGCTATGTGACATTTGCTGTGTACCTTCCATTAAGCACCTTCATTAGAATATTTAGACTAATATATTGGAGCATCATAAATCAGTGGTTTATTCCACCAAATCTCACCATCTGAATTCTTTTACATTGAATACAGCTTTTTTATGAAGGACCATGAAAAATCACCTCCCAAAAAGGAAAGAAATAGAAAGGAATTCAAATAGTGAGTATTTTATAGCATAGACTTATTACTTGATCACGACAGTCACTGATCATAGACAGCTGGCTAGATGCATGGATCAGGACCTTGTAACATGAAACAGCTGCATATCAGAGATATTTAAACATGTCTCTGATCATATTAATGGATTTTTTTTCCTCTGTTGGAATTAACTGATTAGATCAAGATTATGAACTTCTGACCATTTATTTATTGAGTGGGACAGTAATGGATCAAGGGCCAGAAAAAGGACATTTGTCAATATTTACATAAACCAAATAATATGCATTAGTCAAATAAACCACATGGTCAAATTTAATATGACACCTACTAGTGCATTAAAATGAACTTCTCCACCTCATTTTGTTTTAATTATTTAAGTTTGTTTAACCTTCCATTTTGAGTCCTTTAACAATTGCCTCCTTCTGGGAAATGTAATGGTAAAGCTTCCACTTTGAATATATCAATTACTTATTACAAGGAAGCATTGGTAATTTTAATATCAGTATCACAGTAAATGGCAACCTTAACTGTGGTAATGCAGAAAACGGCTAATTAAATGGCATAGGAAATGAACTATAATGCTCACAGAATGAGATTAAGTGACATCATTTAGGAAGTGACAGAGCAGTGTTATAGATAATACAGGACATAATCGTATAAATACTTTGTCATTAAGATCATTTTGTGTTCACAATGGAGCTTTGGATATATATATATATATATATATATATATATATATATATATATATATATATATATATATATATATATATATATATATATATATATAGAAAGAGATTGTATCAGATATGGGGTTTTTACCAATCTCAGACCTGTCTTGTGGGGCATTGACGTACTGTGAGGCATATAAAATACCCCACTCTTCATAGTGCAGCTGCTTAGTCACAGTTACATAAGTAACCTGTACAAGGCCTTTTTGAACAAACATGTCTGAGAAGCATATTTATACAACCAGGCCATAACTATATAAATCACTGCCATCTAGTGTCACAGTTAGTAATAAGTGCCCTGGTGGTGGATAATGGCATTAGCGCCATTGATATGAACGTTAGATTTGTGGGGTATGTAAAAAAAATTCATTATTAACACCAGATGGCACTCTCCTGTTACACACATTAAGGTATGAGATGGTATCCCATAATGAGGTCTGACAAAGATACCTCCAGTACCTCATATCTGTACCAGCTTCTAAATATATATATATATATATATATATATATAGCCATTGTTTCTTAAATAAACATTGTATTCTGAATAAGTCAAGATGGTAGATTGTGTCATGCACTTGATTTAGCCAACTGATATATACGTTCACATGTCAAAAGTGAACGAATTTATCCCCCCCGCCACCAACCATGTCAAAAACAGAGAATCACACTCAAAGGATATCCCAGTATCTGTTAAAAATATGAGCCACCCTTTTGACTTTTCAGAAATTAATCCACAAAGTTTAAGATTATTCCATTTGAAAAAAATCACTGTTGCAATATAATATTATTTAGAATATTAAATCCATGTTGTTCAGAACATTCTGATATACTATGTTTCCAGAATCTATGCTAATGGAACGGAACCAAAAAAAATAGTCACCATGCTATGTGTATATCTGTAAAATTCCATGACGTTTTTTCCACACCTGACAATGAAAAATATAAAAACTAAACTAGATACCTTGTGACAAGTGTCACAAACGTCACTGTAATAATCTTTGGTGTCAACAATAATAGTATGTATGGCAACAGCCAGAATACATAATATTCTATACATCGCACTGGTTGATATCTGACCTATTGACCCAGCTCTTTTACTCCAGTCTGTTAAGTGCATTTGCACTCTGCTTACTGATCGTATTCATAGATACTGTTAAATATCAAGGCCCCTGACGCACCCTGAATACAAATAACAACATAGTCCACTGTATACATGCGGCTGTATTGAGTAAAGGTAGCAATAATAGCAAGAACGTTGATCACTGATCACTGCCCTACTTAGTCACAATTTCCTAACAACTCGAAAAATAAAATCAAAGGATCATTCCCATATGTGCCCTGATGTTACATAAGCTTATATAACCAGCAATAAACGTCAAATGACCAACCCCTCAGTGAGTTATATTTATTATTCAGATTTTTGGTAAGGATTTTAATTCGGTTACTCACTAGAGGGCATGACTGTCCTTAAGTTAACCAATGTAAACACTTCACATTCCCATGAAAATAAATAAGGTGGAATACATGTAAATGTTATTTTGTCTTGAGATAAAGTTTGCGTTTTAGGCCAAGAAAAAGTCTTTTCCATTTTTGTATGGGAAAGACAATTGGGAGATAGATAGTTATTCTTTAAGTATTTTCTGTTGTAATAATGTTATGTATTTTCAAGGACAGAATTTTTTCCATAGGCAATATGAAGCAGCAACACATTTCTCACCTTAGTGGCTCTACTTAAACTTGTATTATGAGAGAAAATGCTTCATTGAGCCTACAGGAAAAAACGTAAAATACTAGTGTATATAAACATGACGAACTTGTGTTTATAATATTTTTTCTGGCTTAAGTGTCTTTCATACACTTCAGTGAGCAGTAATCGACTGGTTGTAAGGAGTTTATTGATCATGGGTCCTGGTAGTAAAGTCACACTTCTCCGATTAATGAATATAAGTTATAAGGGAAACTATCTGGGATCAAAAGAGACATTTTTTGTTTGTCCTTTCTAAACCATTTATTGGGTGAGAGAATGGAGTTGACATGAAAGACTAAACTGTGATTTTTGTTTTTTAAATACTTCCCCATTCTTGCTTCCTTTGGTTTTTGTTGTAAAGAAATGCAAAGAATAAGGAAACAGGAAACCATCAGAGGGACATATATATTATTGCATATTAACGTATGGTTTTGTGCCAAGACTCAAATCAAATGGATGCATCATATAATATCTAAAACAGGGGTTAAGGTGCCATTTTGATACAAATCCTCACAGGAGAATACATCTGGAGGGAGTATGTCATTAAGTAAGGTTTATTTCGCTTTGATATGATGATTAAGCTTTGAGTTCAGTATTGACATTTCCAGCACCTTCAGTTCATGTGGCCCCTCTCCTTTAGCAAAACAATTATCACAGGGGTAGAGGTCTCGTTAGGTATACATCATGTTCTAAGGGATCAACATCTGATTGGCCCAATGTGCATTGTCTTGATTTACGGTACATGTGCTCACTGAAATGGTGCGATGTATGTGAATGAAAAAGTAAACCAGTTCACCAACATGATCAATGAAAGAATTCTAGCACCAATCTGAGACTCATAATCTTAGACATTCATTTGTTCATAACATTATTATTTTGTGTCATAAATGTATGGAAATGCCTATTTCGAATTGAAATAACTGACATAAATGGAGAGCCAAACAGGAAACTCAAAGCCTCAACTCATGTGAGTGATAGTTTAAATAGATTCTCTAATCCATGTGCACTCCACAGATTTCCAGAATAACTTAAGAGAATAACTTAAGAGCACCACTATCCTGACATATTAAAAGTCATATGACAAGAATTTTTTTAACTGGTAAATCTTTAGATTTCATACCTCTGAGAAACATCTGACAATTTTTTCTGCAGTCTGATGTTTAGTTTAGCTATAATCTAAGATCTTTGAACCCCCAGGGTAATTAACCTACTCCTTTGACCTAGAACTGGGTCAGCAGGCTGCCTACGTCATTGCGCCCCGCATGCATCTCCTGCACACATATTCCTCCTATGCCTGTACATGTATAACAGCTGATGTCCTTTTTCTACACAAATAACACCCATTGAAAATATGATTAATGGCAAAACTTAAGGCTGTAAAATAGAGACTTGCATTTACATCAGCTTCCCATCCCACAATCCCTACTTTAATTGAAGAAAATAAACAAACATGACTTAACTGGGTATAGTGTCTGAAATATGGCCTGCTCTACTCTTATCAGTTTCAAGACACTTATAAGCTAGCCCTAAACATTATGGCATGAAGTTTAAGTGTTTTCAAACTGTAAATGGAACATTGAGATGACACTTTTAAAATATCTATGAATTATTTTTAGTTGATATTTCCCTATTTTTTTACACTGAAAATTTATTTATTTATTTGTTAACCAATGACCAGTAACACTATCAATTGGTTGAATATTATTAATATTCAGTAATGTTGAGCTAAACTTTGTTTGACATAATTGAAAAAAAATGTTTTGAAAGCATTCGACACATATTTCTAGATCTGTTTCATTGCTGGAAATTATTTTGACTTCTAAATTTTGAGGTCTGGTTATATATCATTTATGCACTGCAGTTGTATTTCAATGGCCATTTTAAATGTTTAGTTTGGTATTTTTTTAATGTCTGTCATTGCGTGTCAGTGGGTACCCAACTAAATCATATATCAGTATTTATATACAAACAGACAAAGGAATTTTGAATAAAAATAGAAATTCTGTAAAAATGATACTAAACTTTGAGATTTCAACATTTCTTTCTAAACAAGGAAATGACTTTTACCATAACATTATGATAAAGAATAGTTCAGTCAGACCCTTGTAGGATCTGAATAATCTCAAGAGGCAGATGTAAGTTTGCCAAACTCAACTGGGAGGCTGGCTGTATTCCTGTCTTCCCCATCACTACAGGCAGAATCCAAGTGACTATGATGTGAAACATGATCTGACCTACTATCCACATGTGCTAATTAGGCCACCAGTGGTTCAAAGATGTTATCAACACTCATTTATTACTTATAAATTACAATCCCTCAAGACTTTCACTGGCTTGGAGTGGTTTGTTTTGAACATGAAGGGCGAACATGCGTCACTTCCGGCAAAATCTCAGCAGCCCTGATTTGACCCACATAAAAAGGGGCGTGTCCAGCAAATCACTTTGATCCACTATAATTCTGTACTCCATTTATAAAAATGTGTAAAACATGTTGAAATGCAATGTCCATGTATTGTAATATATTATGGCACAATATAAACATTTTCACAATTTTCTTGTCATGTGACTTTTAAGCATGCACAGGGATTAACGTTTTGGTCTTTCTTATTTGTCTTAGTTGAAAAAAGAGCCACTTAATATCACATTTACAACAAACAACTTTGTAGCTCTAAATTTAATATTTAATTATTATTTCAGCATAATATCCCACAAATCCCCAAGTGTTAAGACTCTCGTAACCAAGCACCTATTGTGAGAGACATACACAACATTAGAAATATTTCACATATTTGAGATGGGAACATGGTGCTTTTATACGTTATTTAATTATTGGACCTGAAGACTGATAGGAAACTGGAATTCAGCATTTCACTTAATCTTTGTAGATGTATAATACTCGTGGAAATCAAGACCAAACATCGCATAAACTTTATATAAAATCTACAAGAATGGATGTTGTGTGGTTTGATTCAGACATAATGTAGTTATCCCCCTCTTAAACCATCCAACCCATCCCTGACCCAGCTATTAAACTTGTATTCAGGAAGAACCGTGTACCACTATATTACCAGAATGTGGTATTAAGGATAGTCTGGTACCTCACCCAGTCATAATTAGTCCCACTCGGTGGAACCCAGTCTACAAAAAGATTACATTTAACTTGGTGAATCAGGTGATTTTAAGGTTGACAAAACATTAATGTAAACTTAACATTATTATTATGTCGCTATCATACAATGTAAGCCCAGGTTTATATATTATTCCACTAATGTTCTCCCCCTAGGAATATTGGGATAGACCTTACTGTGGAATAATAGTGTTCTCCAATCACCAATCGACAAAACCCAGAAAGGTATTCTGGAGAGGTCTGATATTGTTACTTTTTATTCAAAATCCCGTTTGCATGAGATTTTTGAAATGCCCAACTCTTTCAGTGATAATTCATATTTTATGTATGATTATATCTAAAGTCTCCCAGAAAAGCTGATCATTCTTTGGATGACATTAAATAAGGAATATATATACACTTAATATCAGTTGAGAGCTGCAGACCCTCATGTTCCACAAACCCCTCCGCATCTGGATCACGTATCTGGGCTTTGCCGATTGGTGATTGGAGAACACTATTATTCCACAGAAAGGTCTATCCCAATATTCCTATGGGTGCCTCATTGTAAGTTCAATTTATCACAAGGTGAGACGTCTTGGCAGGGTATTGCATAGCTATATAGCCGCTATTGCAAATGTCACGTGCACAAAAATAGATGGCATATACATATATATCTGACATGATTCCTAATGTAGAAAAGGGACGCTTAATTCAATCTATATTTTACCCATCATCAGGACAAAGTTACCTCCTGTGCACGTTTGTTCCTGTGGCATCTTTTACTTTTACTAAGCAGCTGTTCTCTTGCCTCTTGATGAGGGTCTATTTCCACATGTTCATTACCCTGGTCATCAAACACTTGACCTGTGTGACCTACATAGAGTTGCACCTGACCTTCATAGTGGTGACCCTGTGAGTGACCTTCAAAGGAATGACCTTGGTGATCGTAAGAGTTATGTGATGGCAAACTTAATGCAGTTTCAAGCACATTTGTCATTTCATCTGGCGGTTCTACGGTATTCCTGTCATGGCGATAAATCTCTTGCAGTTGAATATTGATATCATTTTCATCAATTTCTTGAGTTACAAATTGCTCATTATATACAAAAGGATTGGCGTGTTCATTATAGGTGGGGAAGTGATCAGTTATCTCTTCCCGCTTGCTGTCATTTTGATTCATTTGAATGATGAATAACAAATTAGTGATCTCAATATTTGAGACCTCAGTTCTGCAGTTGGGGCACGTTTTCTTCAGCTCTAGCCACGTGGTGATGCATTTGAGGTGGTAATAATGGCCGCAGGAGACCACCAAGCCTATGTTGCCATCATTGTCATAGAACTCCCTCAGGCAGATGGTGCATGTCATATCGAGGCAGAAGGGCGCCTCCTCGCTCACGGAGCATATAGGCTTAGGTTTGACATACTCCTCGTCTACGTCATAGTAGATGCGGTTCTGCGGCAGCTGCAGTAGGGTGCGGCCCTGGTACTGCTCCGTCCGCGCCCTCTCCAGCGTGCGCCGCCTCTGCACCGTCTTCAGGTGGTGAATTGTTCTGGAATAGATCCAAAAAAATAATGGATTTATTGGCTGTAATAATCACCCCTCCTTCATAGAATTCAAATACAGCAGAAAGATAGAACTTAATAACATTAATATTCATGCAATATTCAGAGCTGGTCTCATTATAACCCTGTGTAAAAGGTCCTGAATCTGAATGATAATGATATAATTCTAAACCCTAAATCAAAGGTTCACAATGCATGTTTTTCTATATGTTATATAATGCATTTTTTCTCTCATATAAATATGGTCAGAATTTATATGGTTTATATGTTTGCTGATTAAATGCAAACGTGAGCAGATTTGAGAGTAATCCAACACCATTCAATGTGTATAATTTACTGGTTTATGGCAATTATTGATGTACAAAAGCTCATCCCACACATATGATATAACATATATCTTTTCAAACCATAGACAAAGGTCCAATCATTTATGTGCTTGCTTCTATGTAAGCGATATGACATATATTAAGATAATAATAAAAAATAAGTGCTTTTGATGTTTGATGTCACTATAGCCAATATATCTGTGATAACCCGTATGATATAATGTCTGCATGACTATCAGTATATCTAACAAGAACATATGATACATTAATCAATAATAATGTTAAATGCAAATGGTGTCTCAATGGATATTCAGTGAGATGTAAAATATCACAGTCCTAGGATGGGTAATATGACTTTTCATATGTGGCAGGATATAAAATAGGCCAATTTTATTCAATGCTGGGTTAATTTCCTGCCATAAAGAGACAAAGGTTAAGTGCACATACCCCGCAGCACACCTGCAGATGAACACCAGTATAGCTGCTACCAGTACCACCATTAATCCTCCACCTGTAATGTAAGAGCACATAACATAAGCCAGTGTCCACCCAACATGTATCATAGGAGCACATAACATAAACCAGTGTCCACCCAACCTGTATCATAGGAGCACATAACATAAACCAGTGTCCACCCAACCTGTATCATAGGAGCACATATCATAAGCCAGTGTCAACCCAACCTGTATCATAGGAGCACATATCATAAGCCAGTGTCAACCCAACATGTATCATAGGAGCACATATCATAAGCCAGTGTCCACCCAACCTGTATCATAGGAGCACATAACATAAGCCAGTGTCCACCCAAACCTGTATCATAGGAGCACATAACATAAACCAGTGTCCACCCAACCTGTATCATAGGAGCACATAACATAAGCCAGTGTCCACCAAAACCTGTATCATAGGAGCACATAACATAAACCAGTGTCCACCCAACCTGTATCATAGGAGCACATATCATAAGCCAGTGTCCACCCAACCTGTATCACACAACATAAGCCAGTGTCCACCCAACCTGTATCATAGGAGCACATAACATAAGCCAGTATCCACCCAACCTGTATCATAGGAGCACATAACATAAACCAGTGTCCACCCAACCTGTATCATAGGAGCACATAACATAAGCTAGTGTCCACCCAACCTGTATCATAGGAGCACATAACATAAACCAGTGTCCACCCAACCTGTATCATAGGAGCACATAACATAAACCAGTGTCCACCCAACCTGTATCACATAACATAAGCCAGTGTCCACCCAACCTGTAACATAGGGGCACATAACATAAGCCAGTGTCCACCCAACCTGTATCATAGGAGCACATAACATAGGCCAGTGTCCACCCAACCTGTATCACATAACATAAGCCAGTGTCCACCCAACCTGTAACATAGGAGCACATAACATAGGCCAGTGTCCACCCAACCTGTATCATAGGAGCACATAACATTATACAAATATGGACCTGGGTGGAGTGCAATATGACTTTTTATGGACCTTCGGAAAGTTATATTGCACTCGGCTGCGCCTCGTGCAATATAACTTTCCGAAGGTCCATAAAAAGTCATATTGCACTCCACCCAGGTCCATATTTGTTTTATTCTATAATCACTGTGTTAATTACTGCCATTGTTGGTTTAATTCTAAAAGTGAGAACTGAAAAGGACGAGTTTGTCTGTATGGTGACGTCATGGAATTCCCCATCAGTGCAGTGGAAAGTATATTGACGTGCAATATAATGCATCTGGTCAATACAACAATTTAGAGAAGCTCACGTGACCAGGAATTGACCAATCACAGCACAGAATACACAGTGATCATAGAATAAAAGCCAGTATCCACCCAAACATATATCCACCAAGGGATAGAACATCACACCTGTGATAACAAACATATATACGTTTAGTCTTGTTTCATGAGATTAATATTCAATATATTATGCAGTAGGATATTTGATATCACAGCTAATATTTCATGTATGTCAGATTGTTCCTGATATATCTTCCATATTCCATTAAACATAAACAGCTGATTTGGTTTGTTTTTGTTTGGGGTTTTACGTCACTTTCAACATTATAGCAGTCATTTCGTGATGAGACTTACTTGTAGTAGATATAGTGCTGCCTCACTGAATTGTCATGTTGCAGGTCTTTGACATGACAACCCATCCAGTCACATATTTACAAGGTCAACTGGTTAACCCTTTGTCATTGGCCTTAGCTCATGCGTGAAATTGTATCATGAATTCAATATCGGCACGACCGGGGATCGAATCCGCGACCTTTAGATCACCATAGAGGAACTGGTGCTAATGAGCTGGCGCTCTAGCCAACTGCGCCATGGCACGGGGCCCCGCTGACAGTAGAATATAGCTAGAAAATTTCACAAACCCATACATGACTGGGGTCTGAACGAAAGAGGCAAAGAGGGCGGTAACATGTGTAGTATAAATCACATCAGTTCCTATGCTCCTGTTTCACAAAGGTTGTTACCACATTGGGTTTCTATGCTCCTTTGTCACAAGGGTTGTGCGTCCTTAAATATAATGTAGCTCAATACGTGACAGATAACAGGACACCAGCAGCAAAGCTTTTGTTCTGTGGGTGATAAAATACATCTTGCTCTGAGACCATTGTGGAGCGAGGCATCTGCCCTGCCAGGCCACTGGTATCACACATGTTTTGTGGAGGACTGTCAAATGTATCCCACAAGGCCAGATACATCTTGCTCATCCAAAAGGAATGGTATATTCTGTGCAGATATTCAATACTGCAATGACGTCATGTAACAATCTAGTGCATATTGTTTTTATACATTTTGGAAGAATAATGTGTTATTATGTTATAAATTAGTCATTGTCCTTCAAGCAATGGTAGTTTCATAACTTGGTGAAACTGAGCAGTGGACATCTGTAACCTTGGGGAGTCGTTATTGGAAACCTTGAGCAGTGGTCATTGGAAACCTTGTGGTTTGGTGAAATTACAGGCATCAGATCCGTTTATAACGCTTGTCAAGTAAAAAATGCAACATCCCCTTTTTAATGGTGTCATTATATAAGATACATTCACGTGGGCTATTATTTGTTTGTTTGTTTGGGGTTTAACATCACTTTCAACATTATTTCAGCATGGGTTATTATTTCATTATCTAATGATGAGACCTACTTGTAGCAGATATAGTGCAGCCTCACTGAATTGTCATGTTGCAGGTCCTTGACATGACAACCCACCCGGTCACAGATTTACAAGGACAACGGGTTAACCCTTTAGGCACGGGCCTCAGCTCATATGGGAAATTGTATCATGAGTTCTATCTCGGCATGGCCGGGGTTCGAACCCATGACCTTTGGATCACCACAGAGGAACTGGTGGTAATAAGCTGGCGCCCTAACCAACTGCGCCACGGCCCGTGGCTCACATGGGCTATTATATAATGATCACTCAGGAATAAAAAGACAAAATAGATATTATCATTTATCTTTTGAAAAGCTTGTCCGATAGCAGAGGTGAAATAAAACAGTGGACATTAGTTGCCTTGTAGCTTAATTAATGATATTGTTCAGTAGACATTTGGTAGCCATTTATCTTGGTGACATTGAGGAGAGGACATTGGTAGCCGTGAAGCTTGGTGACATTGAGGAGTGGACATTGGTTGCCGTGAAGCTTGGTGATATTGAGGAGAGGACATTGGTCGCCGTGAAGCTTGGTGACATTGAGGAGAGGACATTGGTCGCCGTGAAGCTTGGTGACATTGAGGAGTGGACATTGGTGGCCGTGAAGCTTGGTAACATTGAGGAGTGGACATTGGTCGCCATGTAGCTTGGTAACATTGAGGAGAGGACATTGGTAGCCGTGTAGCTTGGTAACATTGAGGAGAGGACATTGGTAGCCGTGTAGCTTGGTGACATTGAGGAGTGGACATTGGTAGCCGTGTAGCTTGGTGACATTGAGGAGAGGACATTGGTAGCCGTGTAGCTTGGTGACATTGAGGAGAGGACATTGGTAGCCGTGAAGCTAGGTGACATTGAGGAGAGGACATTGGTCGCCGTGAAGCTTGGTGACATTGAGGAGTGGACATTGGTAGCCGTGAAGCTTGGTGACATTGAGGAGTGGACATTGGTGGCCGTGTAGCTTGGTGACATTGAGGAGAGGACATTGGTGAACGTGAAGCTTGGTGACATTGAAGAGTGGACATTGGTCGCCATGAAGCTTGGTGACATTGAGGAGTCGACATTGGTGACCGTGAAGCTTGGTGACATTGAGGAGAGGACATTGGTAGCCGTGAAGCTTGGTGACATTGAGGAGTGGACATTGGTAGCCGTGAAGCTAGGTGACATTGAGGAGTGGACATTGGTAGCCGTGAAGCTTGGTGACATTGAGGAGTGGACATTGGTGGCCGTGTAGCTTGGTGACATTGAGGAGAGGACATTGGTGACCGTGAAGCTTGGTGACATTGAGGAGTGGACATTGGTAGCTGTGAAGCTTGGTGACATTGAGGAGTGGACATTGGTGACCGTGAAGCTTGGTGACATTGAGGAGAGGACATTGGTAGCCGTGAAGCTTGGTGACATTGAGGAGTGGACATTGGTAGCCATGTAGCTAGGTGACATTGAGGAGAGGACATTGGTGGCCGTGTAGCTTGGTGACATTGAGGAGAGGACATAAGTAGCCGTGTAGCTTGGTGACATTGAGGAGTGGACATTGGTCGCCGTGTAGCTTGGTGACATTGATGTGTGGACATTGGTCACCATGTAGCTTGGTGACATTGAGGAGTGGACATTGGTAGCCGTGTAGCTAGGTGACATTGAGGAGAGGACATTGGTGGCCGTGAAGCTTGGTGACATTGAGGAGAGGACATTAGTAGCCGTGTAGCTTGGTGACATTGAGGAGTGGACATTGGTCGCCGTGTAGCTTGGTGACATTGATGTATGGACATTGGTCACCATGTAGCTTGGTGACATTGAGGAGTGGACATTGGTAGCCGTGTAGCTTGGTGACATTGAGGAGTGGACATTGGTCGCCATGTAGCTTGGTAACATTGAGGAGTGGACATTGGTCGCCGTGAAGCTTGGTGACATTGAGGAGTGGACATTGGTCACCGTGAAGCTTGGTGACATTGAGGAGTGGACATTGGTCGCCGTGAAGCTTGGTAACATTGAGGAGTGGACATTGGTCACCGTGAAGCTTGGTGACATTCATTGAGGAGTGGACATTGGTCGCCGTGAAGCTTGGTGACATTGAGGAGTGGACATTGGTCGCCGTGAAGCTTGGTGACATTGAGGAGAGGACATTGGTAGCCGTGAAGCTTGGTGACATTGAGGAGTGGACATTGGTAGCTGTGAAGCTTGGTGACATTGAGGAGTGGACATTGGTAGCCGTGGAGCTTGGTGGCATCGAGGAGTGGACATTGGTCACCATGTAGCTTGGTGACATTGAGGAGTGGACATTGGTCACCATGTAGCTTGGTGACATTGAGGAGTGGACATTGGTAGCCGTGAAGCTTGGTGACATTGAGGAGTGGACATTGGTAGCTGTGAAGCTTGGTGACATTGAGGAGTGGACATTGGTAGCCGTGGAGCTTGGTGGCATCGAGGAGTGGACATTGGTCGCCATGTAGCTTGGTGACATTGAGGAGTGGACATTGGTTGCCGTGAAGCTTGGTGACATTGAGGAGAGGACATTGGTCGCCTTGAAGCTTGGTGACATTGAGGAGTGGACATTGGTCACCATGTAGCTTGGTGACATTGAGGAGTGGACATTGGTCACCATGTAGCTTGGTGACATTGAGGAGTGGACATTGGTAGCCGTGTAGCTAGGTGACATTGAGGAGAGGACATTGGTGGCCGTGTAGCTTGGTGACATTGAGGAGAGGACATTAGTAGCCGTGTAGCTTGGTGACATTGAGGAGTGGACATTGGTCACCGTGTAGCTTGGTGACATTGATGTGTGGACATTGGTCACCATGTAGCTTGGTGACATTGAGGAGTGGACATTGGTAGCCGTGTAGCTTGGTGACATTGAGGAGTGGACATTGGTCGCCATGTAGCTTGGTAACATTGAGGAGTGGACATTGGTCGCCGTGAAGCTTGGTGACATTGAGGAGTGGACATTGGTCACCGTGAAGCTTGGTGACATTGAGGAGTGGACATTGGTCGCCGTGAAGCTTGGTGACATTGAGGAGTGGACATTGGTCACCGTGAAGCTTGGTGACATTGAGGAGTGGACATTGGTCGCCGTGAAGCTTGGTGACATTGAGGAGTGGACATTGGTCGCCGTGAAGCTTGGTGACATTGAGGAGAGGACATTGGTAGCCGTGAAGCTTGGTGACATTGAGGAGTGGACATTGGTAGCTGTGAAGCTTGATGACATTGAGGAGTGGACATTGGTAGCCGTGGAGCTTGGTGGCATCGAGGAGTGGACATTGGTTGCCATGTAGCTTGGTGACATTGAGGAGTGGACATTGGTTGCCGTGAAGCTTGGTGACATTGAGGAGAGGACATTGGTCGCCTTGAAGCTTGGTGACATTGAGGAGTGGACATTGGTCGCCATGTAGCTTGGTGACATTGAGGAGTGGACATTGGTTGCCGTGAAGCTTGGTGACATTGAGGAGAGGACATTGGTCGCCGTGAAGCTTGGTGACATTGAGGAGTGGACATTGGTCGCCATGTAGCTTGGTGACATTGAGGAGTGGACATTGGTAGCCGTGAAGCTTGGTGACATTGAGGAGTGGACATTGGTCGCCGTGAAGCTTGGTGACATTGAGGAGTGGACATTGGTCGCCATGTAGCTTGGTGACATTGAGGAGTGGACATTGGTTGCCATGAAGCTTGGTGACATTGAGGAGAGGACATTGGTCGCCTTGAAGCTTGGTGACATTGAGGAGTGGACATTGGTCGCCATGTAGCTTGGTGACATTGAGGAGTGGACATTGGTTGCTGTGAAGCTTGGTGACATTGAGGAGAGGACATTGGTCGCCTTGAAGCTTGGCGACATTGAGGAGTGGACATTGGTCGCCATGTAGCTTGGCGACATCGAGGAGTGGACATTGGTCGCCGTGAAGCTTGGTGACATTGAGGAGTGGACATTGGTCGCCATGAAGCTTGGTGACATTGAGGAGTGGACATTGGTAGCCGTGAAGCTTGGTGACATTAGTTGGGGATGCCGAGATCTAAAATGCTCAGCATATTTAAATATTGTTTTAGCTGTAAGCAATCTATATTAGATTAGATTCACACATTTACCCCATATATTGGTCCAGATTATCTTAATAAGAATATTTGACGTTCACATATCAATTACTGATCAATGGGCAAACAGGGATAGAATTCCATTATTTTTGCTGGGAAACCAAAAGTTATTGATTTACTAGTAAAAAAACAGACTAACCAGTATTTACCTGTAGCCTTTTTCATTAAAGGATTGACCGAGTTCCATAAGAATTATGAGGTCGCACTTGTATTGATCTTTAATGCTCCAGTGTGCAGAGGTAGACACAAAGCCTCAGTCTTGTATTGCTAATGAGGTAAGCTAATGTTGGCAATCATATGGATAACATATTATAAGTAACCATTTTCCTACTTGCACATCTGAATCCCTGCTTTGCATGTGAGCATTTCTGAATAGATTAGTTACAAAATTGGTTTCTGCATGGATTTGTCACAAAATCTGGTATTAGAATAAGTCACAAATTGTGTTCTGGGTCTCACAAAGTGGTACTGAATAAAAGCAGGTTTGACTCTTGGTTTTGATAGGAACAGATAAGTGCCCTGTAATTGCTTAGGTCGCCAATTATTGATCTGTCTGCTACCTGTAGTATTGGGTTCAGAACCAGAACAAATGAGTTTTATCAAATGCAGTCACCAGTAACATACACAATGTTTGTTTTTTTATACTGTGTCATCTTGATTTTTCAGAATAACGTATATATCAAATGCACTGCAAGTCTCTGCATGTCTCTGTATGTCTTTGTATGTCTCTGTATGTAATGATCCCAGTAACTCAGCAAGGTATAAAGGTCACTAGTTTGTGAGAAATGACTTATTTTGGCACTATTGGCACTATTTTGTTATTTAGAAAATGTTTGTTCATATATATATATATATATATATATATATATATATATATATATATATATATATATATATATATATATATATATATATATATATATTATAAATGAATAAACTTATATTATTTAATATGTGATTGTGATTTAAATCATTAAGAAGGGGCCCAGTCCACTTTTCCAGCAGCAAAAAATCTTTCTTTTTCAGATAAATCTTTTATTTGTTCATGTATTATTCAGGACAGCACACACTGCCATTATGTGCTTATTACTGCAGAGCAATGCCTGAGTAATTATGGCTGAGAATTATTCCTGATTATGATTGAATGTTTGATTACAGATAACTCTTTTTCTTCCAAACAGATTGAACCATTGGGTAGATAAAGCAGCCATGTTGTTGTAGACTTGTTTCCATTCAGAGAAAAACCATGTTAATTTACATCTGGTTTCCTAAATCAAATAAAGCGATAAGCCCCAGAACCATAATCACAAATAATAATATTTGTTTTCTATGCAATGTTCTGGTTGTGGTGGAGCCCAATCAAAACAGATGCATTTAGGAAGCAGATGAGAGACAAGCCATTAGCAGACGCCTGGCCCCGACGTGTGACCTTATATGTACCATTATGTGTTTATACGCCTGCGGACAGCAGATGGCATAGAGCCATTATTATTAGATGATCAGGACTACAACGAGGTCTCTTGATCCATGCTTATATATGTATGCAAAACAAATCATATCTGAATGAAAAGTGTGTTAATCTATTATCAGGACGTTACTGCTTGCTCACGCTCTAAGGTATTTTGTGTGAGGGCTGTTCAAAAAGTATGTGGCCACTTTTGGTAAATTAAACTGTGGATCATATTGATTGATTTTTCAGATGATTAAATTGTTACAACATCATTATCAAAAAGGATCTGTACCTGGTAAGCTAAAGAGCACCAAAATACATCAGAAACATAAAACTCGGTCTTATGAAAAAAATAAAAACAATACTAACATCTTTTTAATATGACAAACTATATATTTAACTTCTGTGTAGAGCATATCAGAATATTAGAGCATTTGGTCTTTTAGAGACAAGGTATCACCATGGTCCCGGACCTTCTGGGCATCACGTGGTTAAGGGCAGAGCATCTATATCTATCAGATCCTGCCGACCGAGACGTGATGGATGAAGCTCTGCATCCCACTTCCTTAATCTCACCACCATCCGTGTCCTCCTGCACCATCCTCACAGATTAAGGCCTTTGTTTCCTCTTTTATCTCATCTTTTCTGTGTCTGATTGTGGCACTAATATGTGCATTAATAGGTCACTATTATTTATCTGGTTCGCCTGATATGGAAATATGAAAATATGGTCACGAAAGCAGATATTTGGTCGGAATTGAATCTGAATATCACATGTCTATCAGATACATCTTTTCGTGCATTTTTTCAAAGCTTCAAAGCTTCAGTGCGAGATGGAGACCATATTCCCTACAAGATCAAAAAGGTTGAGGAGAAAGTCAAATTAGCCTGTTGTGTATTATTTGCATATTTGCATATCATGAATTCCTTGTCTTTAAAGCAAAGATGTATTACAAATCAGTGATCTGCAGGTTGTGAAATTGTCGACCGGCATGTTGCATTTTCCTTGCATGCAACTGAAAAAGACGGCCTGCGCCTTCCAGAAACTAGACTTATACTTTCCGTGGCCTTCAACACTGGCTCCAAATATGGCACTCAATGATTTAGCTTCCCCTGCCATCCAACTTTAATCACTTCCTATGATGGCGTGCCTCCTATAGCTATTTGGAAGCCACGTTGATCAATACGTTACAATTACAGCTTTGTACCCTCATCAATTTATGAACCGGGCTGTCCATGTGAGTGGGCATCGGAAAAACCAGCCTCTGCCAAAATATCTCGCTAATGTTAGCAATATTCGTCAATTACTCTCTTTTCCATTGAAAAAATATATACGAAGTGTTCAGGACAAACTCTATTCTCCGTCAAGCTATGTCTTGTATATCTCCTCCATGCAAATCACAGAGCTGGCCAGAAGTAGGTCAAGGTCATCCCTTGTAAAATATACAGATTTCTCAAGCGACTCTGTCTCATAGGCTTGATACATCCAAAGTATGTTTTATTGGGTTACTTCTATAATCTTAGCCAATATTGTCATAATGTCAAGCAGAAAGAATATAAATCAATAACAAAATGTACATCCATCTTTGTACAGAATGTGTATATACACTTTTGCCTAGTAGTGTCTCAGTTTGTGAATACTGCGCTTATATGAGCAAAGCCACTGAGGGGGAATGGCAGATTTTTGTCTGTTTGAATCAGATCGGATGCACCGAGGAAGGCTGGGTGCACTTCTGCGTGTTGCAACATGTAAGTGGATTTATCTGTATGAGGGAGGCAAATGTGTGAACTGAGAGAACCCAAACAGGTACATCAATAGAATCAGCCTGGTACAGTCAAGTGAAATATTAGTATAATAGCAACCTGGTACAGTCAAGTGAAATATTAGGATAATAGCAACCTGGTACAGTCAAGTGAAATATTAGTATAATAGCAACCTGGTACAGTCATGTGATATATTAGTATAATAGTAACCTGGTACAGTCATGTGAAATATTAGGATAATAGCAACCTGGTACAGTCAAGTGAAATATTAGTATAATAGCAACCTGGTACAGTCATGTGATATATTAGTATAATAGCAACCTGGTACAGTCAAGTGAAATATTAGAATAATAACAACCTGGTACAGTCATGTGATATATTAGTATAATAGCAACCTGGTACAGTCAAGTGAAATATTAGAATAATAACAACCTGGTACAGTCAAGTGAAATATTAGTATAATAGCAACCTGGTACAGTCAAGTGAAATATTAGTATAATAGCAACCTGGTACAGTCATGTGAAATATTAGTGTAATAGTATCCTGGTACAGTCATGTGAAACATTAGTATAATAGCAACCTGGCGCAGGTTAGTAAACGCCTAGTTAATGATAGAAGCAATGCGCAAGATGTAAGATATATGTACGATATGAAACTAGTATATGGTTCTATCAGGTTAAAGGAGAGCAGCCTGATCGAGTTCTGTAACAGAATAGATGCCTGGGCCAAATATGGATATGAGGCAGAATAGCAAACTGGCAAAAATATGAAACATGCAATATGCAATAAAAACCAAATCAAATAATAAAACGCCAAGTATATTTGCAGATTTCAAATAACATGCCACCAGAATATGAATCCATAGTCTGCACTAGATGTGCATTTTGAAGAAATATGTATTCGGATAAAATAGAATAATTGGATGACTAATGAAATTCAAATCTAGACATTTCCATTCAATGAAAAACTCCATAATGTGTCCAGACTTTCTGGAGCGTCGCTAAAAACTTTTAAAGGATTTTTTATGGACACTATTATTTACCTGTACTTAATGCAAGCTACATGGTTGACATATAAAATATTGATTCATTTATTGCCAAGGCCAAGACTTTGGAGAGCAAGGGAAGGACATGCTGCAGACATAATAAGCTAAGGGAAGGAAATTCTACAGACTAAGGAGGCTAAGGGAAGGACATTCTACAGACTAAGGAGGCTAAGGGAAGGACATTCTACAGACTAAGGAGGCTAGCTAAGGGAACAGCATGTTGCATACTTTGGAGGAAAAGGGGAGGACATGCTGCAGTTAAGGGTAGAACACAGGAGGAAGATATAGGGAGGCTATACTGCACACAGGTGGCAGACATGGGGAGGCTAAACTGCACACAGGTAGCAGATATGGAGAGGCTATACTGCACACAGGTGGCAGATATGGGGAGGCTATACTGCACACAGGTGGCAGACATGGGGAGGCTAAACTGCACACAGGTAGCAGATATGGAGAGGCTATACTGCACACAGGTGGCAGATATGGGGAGGCTATACTGCACAGGTGGCAGATATGGGGAGGCCTTACTGCACACAGGTGGCAGATATGGGGGAGGCTATACTGCACACAGGTGGCAGATATGGGGGAGGCTATACTGCACACAGTTAGCGGATATGAGGAGGCTATACTGCACACAGGTGGCAGATATAGGGGGGCTATACTGCACACAGGTGGCAGATATAGGGGGGCTATACTGCACACAGGAGGAAGATATGGGGAGGCTATACTGCACACAGGTGGCAGATATGGGGGAGGCTATACTGCACACAGGAGGAAGATATGGGGAGGCTATACTGCACACAGGTGGCAGATATGGGGGAGGCTATACTGCACACAGGTGGCAGATATGGGGGAGGCTATACTGCACACAGTTAGCGGATATGAGGAGGCTATACTGCACACAGGTGGCAGATATAGGGGGGGCTATACTGCACACAGGTGGCAGATATAGGGGGGCTATACTGCACACAGGAGGAAGATATGGGGAGGCTATACTGCACACAGGTGGCAGATATGGGGGAGGCTATACTGCACACAGGTGGCAGATATGGGGGAGGCTATACTGCACACAGTTAGCGGATATGAGGAGGCTATACTGCACACAGGTGGCAGATATAGGGGGGCTATACTGCACACAGGTGGCAGATATAGGGGGGCTATACTGCACACAGGAGGAAGATATGGGGAGGCTATACTGCACACAGGTGGCAGATATGGGGGAGGCTATACTGCACACAGTTAGCGGATATGAGGAGGCTATACTGCACACAGGTGGCAGATATAGGGGGGGCTATACTGCACACAGGTGGCAGATATGGGGGGGCTATACTGCACACAGGAGGAAGATATGGGGAGGCTATACTGCACACAGGTGGCAGATATGGGGGAGGCTATACTGCACAGGTGGCAGATATGGGGGAGGCTATACTGCACACAGTTAGCGGATATGAGGAGGCTATACTGCACACAGGTGGCAGATATAGGGGGGGCTATACTGCATACAGGTAGCAGATATGGGGAGGCTATACTGCACACAGGTGGCAGATATGGGGGGGCTAAACTGCACACAGGTAGCAGATATGGGGAGGCTATACTGCATACAGGTAGCAGATATGGGGAGGCTATACTGCACACAGTTGGCAGATATGGGGAGGCTATACTGCACACAGGTGGCAGATATGGAGAGGCTATACTGCACACAGGTGGCAGATATGGGGAGGCTGTACTGCACACAGGTAGCAGATATGGGGGGGTACACTGCACACAGGTGGAAGATATGGGGAGGCTATACTGCACACAGGTGGCAGATATGGGGAGGCTATACTGCACACAGGTGGCAGATATGGGGAGGCTATACTGCACACAGGTGGCAGATATGGGGAGGCTATATTGCACACAGGTGGCAGATATGGGGAGGCTATACTGCACACAGGTGGCGGATATGGGGAGGCTATACAACACACAGGAGGATTTGTTCTTAAAATAACCATTTTTCCCTAAACAAAGCCAGTTTTTCCTTGACAAAATAAAATACAAAGTGCTAGTTTTCCCTTTTCCCTGAAGTCAAAATCCCCGACTTTCCTCTGGCAGATGGCAACCTTGAGGAGGGCGCTATGGGGAGGCCACAGGTCTACTGAACACTGTGGAGGATACATCTCCCCCAAAGAAGCTGCAACATGTCAGCTCTATACTGAGCACTGCGGAGGATACATCTCCCCCAAAGAAGCTGCAACATGTCAGCTATATACTGAACACTGCGGAGGATACATCTCCCCCAAAGAAGCTGCAACATGTCAGCTCTATACTGAACACTGCGGAGGATACATCTCCCCCAAAGAAGCTGCAACATGTCAGCTATATACTGAGCACTGTGGAGGATACATCTCCCCCAAAGAAGCTGCAACATGTCAGCTATATACTGAACACTGCGGAGGATACATCTCCCCCAAAGAAGCTGCAACATGTCAGCTATATACTGAACACTCCGGAGGATACATCTCCCCCAAAGAAGCTGCAACATGTCAGCTATATACTGAGCACTGCGGAGGATACATCTCCCCCAAAGAAGCTGCAACATGTCAGCTATATACTGAACACTGCGGAGGATACATCTCCCCCAAAGAAGCTGCAACATGTCAGCTATATACTGAGCACTGCGGAGGATACATCTCCCCCAAAGAAGCTGCAACATGTCAGCTATATACTGAACACTGCGGAGGATACATCTCCCCCAAAGAAGCTGCAACATGTCAGCTATATACTGAACGCTGTGGAGGATACATCTCCCCCAAAGAAGCTGCAACATGTCAGCTCTATACTGAACACTGCGGAGGATACATCTCCCCCAAAGAAGCTGCAACATGTCAGCTATATACTGAACACTGCGGAGGATACATCTCCCCCAAAGAAGCTGCAACATGTCAGCTATATACTGAACACTGCGGAGGATACATCTCCCCCAAAGAAGCTGCAACATGTCAGCTATATACTGAGCACTGCGGAGGATACATCTCCCCCAAAGAAGCTGCAACATGTCAGCTATATACTGAACACTGCGGAGGATACATCTCCCCCAAAGAAGCTGCAACATGTCAGCTATATACTGAACACTGCGGAGGATACATCTCCCCCAAAGAAGCTGCAACATGTCAGCTATATACTGAACACTGCGGAGGATACATCTCCCCCAAAGAAGCTGCAACATGTCAGCTATATACTGAGCACTGCGGAGGATACATCTCCCCCAAAGAAGCTGCAACATGTCAGCTATATACTGAACACTGCGGAGGATACATCTCCCCCAAAGAAGCTGCAACATGTCAGCTATATACTGAACACTGCGGAGGATACATCTCCCCCAAAGAAGCTGCAACATGTCAGCTATATACTGAACACTGCGGAGGATACATCTCCCCCAAAGAAGCTGCAACATGTCAGCTATATACTGAGCACTGCGGAGGATACATCTCCCCCAAAGAAGCTGCAACATGTCAGCTATATACTGAACACTGCGGAGGATACATCTCCCCCAAAGAAGCTGCAACATGTCAGCTATATACTGAACACTGCGGAGGATACATCTCCCCCAAAGAAGCTGCAACATGTCAGCTATATACTGAGCACTGCGGAGGATACATCTCCCCCAAAGAAGCTGCAACATGTCAGCTATATACTGAACACTGCGGAGGATACATCTCCCCCAAAGAAGCTGCAACATGTCAGCTATATACTGAACACTGCGGAGGATACATCTCCCCCAAAGAAGCTGCAACATGTCAGCTATATACTGAACACTGCGGAGGATACATCTCCCCCAAAGAAGCTGCAACATGTCAGCTATATACTGAACACTGCGGAGGATACATCTCCCCCAAAGAAGCTGCAACATGTCAGCTATATACTGAACACTGCGGAGGATACATCTCCCCCAAAGAAGCTGCAACATGTCAGCTATATACTGAGCACTGCAGAGGATACATCTCCCCCAAAGAAGCTGCAACATGTCAGCTATATACTGAACACTGCGGAGGATACATCTCCCCCAAAGAAGCTGCAACATGTCAGCTATATACTGAACACTGCGGAGGATACATCTCCCCCAAAGAAGCTGCAACATGTCAGCTATATACTGAGCACTGCGGAGGATACATCTCCCCCAAAGAAGCTGCAACATGTCAGCTATATACTGAACACTGCGGAGGATACATCTCCCCCAAAGAAGCTGCAACATGTCAGCTATATACTGAACACTGCGGAGGATACATCTCCCCCAAAGAAGCTGCAACATGTCAGCTATATACTGAACACTGCGGAGGATACATCTCCCCCAAAGAAGCTGCAACATGTCAGCTATATACTGAACACTGCGGAGGATACATCTCCCCCAAAGAAGCTGCAACATGTCAGCTATATACTGAACACTGCGGAGGATACATCTCCCCCAAAGAAGCTGCAACATGTCAGCTATATACTGAGCACTGCGGAGGATACATCTCCCCCAAAGAAGCTGCAACATGTCAGCTATATACTGAGCACTGCGGAGGATACATCTCCCCCAAAGAAGCTGCAACATGTCAGCTATATACTGAACACTGCGGAGGATACATCTCCCCCAAAGAAGCTGCAACATGTCAGCTATATACTGAACACTGCGGAGGATACATCTCCCCCAAAGAAGCTGCAACATGTCAGCTATATACTGAACACTGCGGAGGATACATCTCCCCCAAAGAAGCTGCAACATGTCAGCTATATACTGAGCACTGCGGAGGATACATCTCCCCCAAAGAAGCTGCAACATGTCAGCTATATACTGAGCACTGCGGAGGTTACATCTCCCCCAAAGAAGCTGCAACATGTCAGCTATATACTGAACACTGCGGAGGATACATCTTCCCCAAAGAAGCTGCAACATGTCAGCTCTATACTGAACACTGCGGAGGATACATCTTCCCCAAAGAAGCTGCAACATGTCAGCTATATACTGAACACTGCGGAGGATACATCTCCCCCAAAGAAGCTGCAACATGTCAGCTCTATACTGATCACTGCGGAGGATACATCTTCCCCAAAGAAGCTGCAACATGTCAGCTATATACTGAACACTGCGGAGGATACATCTCCCCCAAAGAAGCTGCAACATGTCAGCTATATACTGAACACTGCGGAGGATACATCTCCCCCAAAGAAGCTGCAACATGTCAGCTCTATACTGAACACTGTGGAGGATACATCTTCCCCAAAGAAGCTGCAACATGTCAGCTATATACTGAACACTGCGGAGGATACATCTTCCCCAAAGAAGCTGCAACATGTCAGCTATATACTGAACACTGCGGAGGATACATCTTCCCCAAAGAAGCTGCAACATGTCAGCTATATACTGAACACTGCGGAGGATACATCTTCCCCAAAGAAGCTGCAACATGTCAGCTATATACTGAACACTGCGGAGGATACATCTTCCCCAAAGAAGCTGCAACATGTCAGCTCTATACTGAACACTGCGGAGGATACATCTCCCCCAAAGAAGCTGCAACATGTCAGCTATATACTGAACACTGCGGAGGATACATCTCCCCCAAAGAAGCTGCAACATGTCAGCTATATACTGAGCACTGCGGAGGATACATCTCCCCCAAAGAAGCTGCAACATGTCAGCTATATACTGAACACTGCGGAGGATACATCTCCCCCAAAGAAGCTGCAACATGTCAGCTATATACTGAACACTGTGGAGGATACATCTCCCCCAAAGAAGCTGCAACATGTCAGCTATATACTGAACACTGTGGAGGATACATCTTCCCCAAAGAAGCTGCAACATGTCAGCTCTATACTGAACACTGCGGAGGATACATCTTCCCCAAAGAAGCTGCAACATGTCAGCTATATACTGAACACTGCGGAGGATACATCTCCCCCAAAGAAGCTGCAACATGTCAGCTATATACTGAGCACTGCGGAGGATACATCTCCCCCAAAGAAGCTGCAACATGTCAGCTATATACTGAGCACTGCGGAGGATACATCTTCCCCAAAGAAGCTGCAACATGTCAGCTATATACTGAACACTGCGGAGGATACATCTCCCCCAAAGAAGCTGCAACATGTCAGCTATATACTGAGCACTGCGGAGGATACATCTTCCCCAAAGAAGCTGCAACATGTCAGCTATATACTGAACACTGCGGAGGATACATCTCCCCCAAAGAAGCTGCAACATGTCAGCTATATACTGAGCACTGCGGAGGATACATCTCCCCCAAAGAAGCTGCAACATGTCAGCTATATACTGAACACTGTGGAGGATACATCTCCCCCAAAGAAGCTGCAACATGTCAGCTATATACTGAACACTGCGGAGGATACATCTTCCCCAAAGAAGCTGCAACATGTCAGCTATATACTGAGCACTGCGGAGAATACATCTTCCCCAAAGAAGCTGCAACATGTCAGCTATATACTGAACACTGCGGAGGATACATCTTCCCCAAAGAAGCTGCAACATGTCAGCTCTATACTGAACACTGCGGAGGATACATCTCCCCCAAAGAAGCTGCAACATGTCAGCTATATACTGAACACTGCGGAGGATACATCTCCCCCAAAGAAGCTGTAACATGTCAGCTATATACTGAACACTGCGGAGGATACATCTTCCCCAAAGAAGCTGCAACATGTCAGCTATATACTGAGCACTGCGGAGGATACATCTCCCCCAAAGAAGCTGCAACATGTCAGCTATATACTGAGCACTGCGGAGGATACATCTCCCCCAAAGAAGCTGCAATATGTCAGCTATATACTGAGCACTGCGGAGGATACATCTCCCCCAAAGAAGCTGCAACATGTCAGCTATATACTGAACACTGCGGAGGATACATCTCCCCCAAAGAAGCTGCAACATGTCAGCTCTATACTGAACACTGCGGAGGATACATCTTCCCCAAAGAAGCTACAACATGTCAGCTATATACTGAACACTGCGGAGGATACATCTCCCCCAAAGAAGCTGCAACATGTCAGCTATATACTGAACACTGCGGAGGATACATCTTCCCCAAAGAAGCTGCAACATGTCAGCTATATACTGAGCACTGCGGAGGATACATCTCCCCCAAAGAAGCTGCAACATGTCAGCTCTATACTGAACACTGTGGAGGATACATCTCCCCCAAAGAAGCTGCAACATGTCAGCTATATACTGAACACTGTGGAGGATACATCTCCCCCAAAGAAGCTGCAACATGTCAGCTATATACTGAACACTGCGGAGGATACATCTTCCCCAAAGAAGCTGCAACATGTCAGCTATATACTGAACACTGCGGAGGATACATCTCCCCCAAAGAAGCTGCAACATGTCAGCTATATACTGAACACTGCGGAGGATACATCTCCCCCAAAGAAGCTGCAACATGTCAGCTATATACTGAGCACTGCGGAGGATACATCTCCCCCAAAGAAGCTGCAACATGTCAGCTCTATACTGAACACTGTGGAGGATACATCTTCCCCAAAGAAGCTGCAACATGTCAGCTATATACTGAGCACTGCGGAGGATACATCTTCCCCAAAGAAGCTGCAACATGTCAGCTATATACTGAGCACTGCGGAGGATACATCTCCCCCAAAGAAGCTGCAACATGTCAGCTCTATACTGAACACTGCGGAGGATACATCTCCCCCAAAGAAGCTGCAACATGTCAGCTATATACTGAACACTGCGGAGGATACATCTCCCCCAAAGAAGCTGCAACATGTCAGCTATATACTGAACACTGCGGAGGATAACAGAATGTTTTTAAAAACCTAAATTACATCTCTCCCTCCAAAGAAGCTGCAACATGTCGGCTATAACGAGAGCATCTTTTTCCTTAATGTGGTGCCTCTATCTACGAGGTGGAGATCTCATCCCCGGCGCCACCTTCCCATGCCACCAGCCTGCCACCCTTTCCCTCCCACTTCAGATTGCCCACTCCGCTGGTACTCTCGCCAGTTATATTGACCACAGTATCTGGGCGTATATCCTCCCGTGCCTTTCCATATGGATGGCAAGTTTCAATTTACTGTGTCAATTTATACTTTCCCTTCTAAGATGAATCTAAACTGATTGAATCGGACCAGAATCTTTGTTGTGCAACTAATGGCTTTGTACACATGAAGAATGGGGCACGATGAAGAAATATCCTTCTGCTCACGAGGTCACGTGAGAGCAGGGGTGAACCAATCTTTAATATTTTTCATCAAATCTACCAAATGGCCAAAGTCTGGGTCAATATATATGAGTAGAATATGACCAACATGTTATAGATACCCTGTGTAATATATTTGAGATACCTCATGTCATTTGGCACGATGTTATCATCAGAATTAAAGGGATATAAGTCATATAATTAGAATAATATGGAGAGATACCTTGATCATATCATAAGTGGGTTGGTGATATCCAGATCGTTTCAAATGTGGTTATCATAAAAAATAAAGATGCCTAAATCGTATCGAATGGTTATCTTTCAGGAAGGTAAAAGATACCACAGTCATATAATAAAAATGTAAAGGTTACTTCAGTCATAAATCATAAGAATGTAAAGATACCTCAGTCATATCGTAAGAATGTAAAGATAACAGTCAAGTATCATAAGAAGGTTAATAACACCATCACATCACAGCAAGGCTGAAGACACGTGTCATATGTAATACACGGAAGTTAGTGATACCCCATTCATATAAAAACATTACAGACACCCTATAGATTTGTTAAACCGTTACTGGGTTGTCAGTGAAGTATAGAAGACATGCTTTATACACAGGATTATGTTTAGATTACCAAGGGGGGAGTTATTTATATACATAGAGATTTTTGTTACAATAATTTGTCAGAGTTGTTTGCACGGAGAGACCTGTTGTTGCACTAGGTTGTCAGAGCACAGAGGTTGTCTGAGTAGATAAAAATAGAAAATCGTGTTGTTCCACTGGATCATTTTAGTAGTGCATAGGACTTGTTTAGTTCTATTAGGTTGTCTGAGTAGTTCATATAGAGATGTAATGTATTAGTTTGCTTGAATAGTACAGAGGACTTGTTTAGTTCTATTATGTTGTCTGGGTAGCTTATATATAGAGATGTATAATACTTCACTATGTTGCCTGAGTAATGCAGAGGACTTGTATAGTTCTAGTATGTTGTCCGAGTAGCTTATATATAGAGATGTATAATACTTCACTATGTTGCCTGAGTAATGCAGAGGACTTGTATAGTTCTAGTATGTTGTCCGAGTAGCTTATATATAGAGATGTATAATACTTCACTATGTTGCCTGAGTAATGCAGAGGACTTGTATAGTTCTAGTATGTTGTCCGAGTAGTTTATATATAGAGAGATGTATAATACTTCACTATGTTGCCTGAGTAATGCAGAGGACTTGTATAGTTCTATTAGGTTGTCTGGGTAGCTTATATATAGAGATGTATAATACTTCACTATGTTGCCTGAGTAATGCAGAGGACTTGTATAGTTCTAGTATGTTGTCCGAGTAGTTTATATATATAGAGATGTATAATACTTCACTATGTTGCCTGAGTAATGCAGAGGACTTGTATAGTTCTAGTATGTTGTCCGAGTAGTTTATATATAGAGAGATGTATAATACTTCACTATGTTGCCTGAGTAATGCAGAGGACTTGTATAGTTCTAGTATGTTGTCCGAGTAGTTTATATATAGAGATGTATAATACTTCACTATGTTGCCTGAGTAATGCAGAGGACTTGTATAGTTCTAGTATGTTGTCCGAGTAGTTTATATATAGAGATGTATAATACTTCACTATGTTGCCTGAGTAATGCAGAGGACTTGTATAGTTCTAGTATGTTGTCCGAGTAGCTTATATATAGAGATGTATAATACTTCACTATGTTGCCTGAGTAATGCAGAGGACTTGTATAGTTCTAGTATGTTGTCCGAGTAGTTTATATATAGAGATGTATAATACTTCACTATGTTGCCTGAGTAATACAGAGGACTTGTATAGTTCTATTAGGTTGTCTGGGTAGTTTATATATAGAGATGTATAATACTTCACTATGTTGCCTGAGTAATGCAGAGGACTTGTATAGTTCTATTAGGTTGTCTGGGTAGTTCATATATAGAGATGTATAATACTTCACTATGTTGCCTGAGTAATGCAGAGGACTTGTATAGTTCTAGTATGTTGTCTGGGTAGTTCATATATAGAGATGTATAATACTTCACTATGTTGCCTGAGTAATGCAGAGGACTTGTATAGTTCTAGTATGTTGTCCGAGTAGCTTATATATAGAGATGTATAATACTTCACTATGTTGCCTGAGTAATGCAGAGGACTTGTATAGTTCTAGTATGTTGTCCGAGTAGTTTATATATAGAGATGTATAATACTTCACTATGTTGCCTGAGTAATGCAGAGGACTTGTATAGTTCTATTAGGTTGTCTGAGTAGCTTATATATAGAGATGTATAATACTTCACTATGTTGCCTGAGTAATGCAGAGGACTTGTATAGTTCTAGTATGTTGTCCGAGTAGCTTATATATAGAGATGTATAATACTTCACTATGTTGCCTGAGTAATGCAGAGGACTTGTATAGTTCTATTAGGTTGTCTGGGTAGTTCATATATAGAGATGTATAATACTTCACTATGTTGCCTGAGTAATGCAGAGGACTTGTATAGTTCTAGTATGTTGTCCGAGTAGTTTATATATAGAGATGTATAATACTTCACTATGTTGCCTGAGTAATGCAGAGGACTTGTATAGTTCTATTAGGTTGTCTGAGTAGTTCATATATAGAGATGTATAATACTTCACTATGTTGCCTGAGTAATGCAGAGGACTTGTATAGTTCTAGTATGTTGTCCGAGTAGTTTATATATAGAGATGTATAATACTTCACTATGTTGCCTGAGTAATGCAGAGGACTTGTATAGTTCTAGTATGTTGTCCGAGTAGTTTATATATATAGAGATGTATAATACTTCACTATGTTGCCTGAGTAATGCAGAGGACTTGTATAGTTCTAGTATGTTGTCCGAGTAGTTTATATATATAGAGATGTATAATACTTCACTATGTTGCCTGAGTAATGCAGAGGACTTGTATAGTTCTAGTATGTTGTCCGAGTAGTTTATATATATAGAGATGTATAATACTTCACTATGTTGCCTGAGTAATGCAGAGGACTTGTATAGTTCTAGTATGTTGTCCGAGTAGTTTATATATATAGAGATGTATAATACTTCACTATGTTGCCTGAGTAATGCAGAGGACTTGTATAGTTCTAGTATGTTGTCCGAGTAGCTCATATCTCGAGTAGAAGATATGTTGGTTCTCCTTTGTGGGTGGCCGGTAGTGGAAATTGCCTGACGTTTGATCTGACAGGCCGGAGTACGGTGCTTGTGTGAATGAGGCTGGCCGGGGTTCAAGTGACCTCACCGGGGCACGCTCCGTAACCATGTTTATACACATCAATAGTATAAATAGATGATCCTGGATAACCCAACTTGGCATTCACATCACACATAATCAACTTTATCCTAACCCCTGATTTACAAAGGACAATACACAATGACCCTAAACTGATTTTAAAGTCACGAATACTGCTTGTAGATAATGCACAGAGGTAGTCTCGTTGCTATAACTGTGAAGGGTTACTAAATATGGTTGGCCCAGCGATTGTCTCATGGCCCAGGAAGAGGTTAGATTGGCAGAAGAAGGCATCCACATTTATTTAGAGAGGTCAGATCAGAGATTGCGACAATCACACAGACTTAAACAATCTCAAAGCAGTGAAATATTTGTATTTTCTGTTCCTGGAATTGAGCAGCTCAGACATAATGCGTTTAAACCTGGACTTGCTGCACGTATAAAGACACTTAAGGACGCCCCCTGGTGGGGGTATTTCCTATTGCTTGTGTTCATTTTGGTTTGGGTTCTTGGCTTTAACTGTTATTTCGCTTGCCAGGTTCTTTCCTGAACAAATTCAATGTAACATGCCGAGAAATTCAATGTATTGATTAGTTAGAAAGTAAGGGAGTGCAATCAGAAACTAGCCGACAACAGAACCTACAATCACGTGGTACATTTCTAACATATCAATTCAAATTGATTCAAACATACTCTTGTTCTTTGTGTCTTGTGAATCGCGTTGCCAAAGAAAAACAACTCCACAAATTGTTCTCCATATGAGTATACCATATTTAGCATCACAAAGTGTGAAAAAAAAGAAAGAAAATTAATGACTTCCTCTTTGCAAGGAATGGTGTACAAGAAAAAATATCTGAAAAAAATAAAAATATAATGAGTCTTAGCGCCTGAGGTAAAATGCAATCGTGACAATGACAAAAAAAGTACAACGCTGAAAAGTGAAACAAAACAACTTGAGCCATTGATAAGTACGTACAAACAGAACTGTGCTTTGATGTTTTTGCCTTCTCTGACTGCTTATCGGATGGGAGGATTTGGTATATTTCTGATTAAGACATCTGAAAGAAAGTCAAGCAACTTACCAAAGGCGTAGAAGCAGTAAACGAAGATAAGGTCTATGCCGTGCGCCTTGGGGGCGGGTGTGGGTCGCAGTGTAGAACTATCCATCTCTTGTGGCTCGACGTAATAACTGTGGAAGAGAAAATGGCAAGCCTTCTCAACTAACACATATACATATACGGCCTTCGATGTGATGACGTCTGTCAGGGATGTTATTTATCGCCACCTGACATTTAACTGTGGTGTATTTATACATTCGTATATGTCTTGTACCCACGTAAGGTATCGAGGTTTTGGGTCATTTTATAAGATGTGAGATGTGTATATATATACATACATATATTAATTTATATACATATGTATATATACACATCTATATATGTGTGCAGTCATATGTAATCTAGCATATATATAAATATATATATAAATATATATATATATATATATATATATATATATATATATATATATATATATATATATATATATATATATATATATATATATATATATATATATATATATATATATATATATATATATATATATATATGTGTATATATACATATGTATATAAATTAATATATGTATGTATATATATATATATATATATATATATATATATATATATATATATATATATTAAATGTATATATGTGTGTATGTATATTTAGCTGAGCAGTCCTACAGGTTGGGCCAGTGAGCTCAGCGTGGCTGTCTCCTGCCTGTACAGCCCGCCATATTGCTCTCCCTTTACACTCCGCTAACGTTTATATCTTGTCTTTTAAACGCAGCAGTGATAAACTATCTACACAGCAGCCAAACCACGTTGTGCAGTTGTTTCCTTTACGGGCTTGCCTTATTCAGCCATGACCTTTCTCAATGTGCAGTCACATAATCTCACATAACAACATATATATACGCGCATGCATATATGTATATATGTATATAAATGTGTATGTGTATATAAATGTGTATGTATATACATGTGTATATGTATATATATATATATATGTAAGAACATAATAAGTTTATCTAGCCAGTGCACATGTTTCTATACCAGCTGCAGTCTTGTTGTCATCCACACAACATGTCAACAATGTGTAGAAGGAAGTTATGGCTGATAAGGCTTGGTAGGAGCATGTCCGTCTTGCTGTGATTGCTTGTACATTAATGTGTCTCTCCCTCAGCTATATATTAGATTAATGTAGGTGTAGCTCAGCTTGTTGTTGAGAACCTATATTTGTGCACAGCTCTTCCAAGCTGTCATGTTAAAACAGTAGTGAGATGTGCAAGCTTATTTTCCTGTCCAGACGTTATGTGTTTATATATATGGATAAAAATAAGCAACTAGGGCTATTAATAGACTGTGGTGTGGTGCCCGTGGATTTTTGTATTGCTCTTATATGCATGACTTTGATTTTCAGCGGTGAACTATCTCGGGTTTTCGATGAGGGACAAAATCTATATAACAAGTGCCAATGTTTCGACAATATGCAACACAGTAGCCGTTGCACTGTAACTGGCAATATTCGTGGTTATAACTGCCGTTTTTACTGTTCCTTAAATTCTGCTCCATATTGAAATTAAAGTGGGTACTCACCCTTTACCGTGTCATAGCGAGACGATGGCAGGCGAATAAGGTGTTGAACAAGGTGCCATTGTTCCCCTGCTATTGTCTACATATAATACTGCATACTGCGGCAAGCTGGAAGAAATCCTGTAAAAATGGCAAGTCTTCACCCTGGGCAATTTCTCCAGGGACTATGGAAGCGAGTTCAGGTTTGTATAAGTGTAAAGTGTTGTGATATTTACTGTGTGTGTAGACTGGAAATCCTCCAAGAGAAGACTGGTAGTATTTGATGTGGGTGTAATGATGCCCTCGGTGGCGTAGCCGGGACTGGGGGAGCCGTGGCCAACCGTGCGAGACTAGAAAGGTATCGATCGGTGATCCCCGCCGCCCGCCCTGCATCCCTGACCGGCTTCGCAATGCTGTCCGACGCCCCCGGGATCGATCCCCGCATTAGTGTAATGAAATAGGTACTGATACACCAACACTACGCCGTCAACGTACACTCTTTGTTATTGTATTATCCTAACATAATAAAGACGGGTCTTTATTATACCGCATGCATAAATAATCTTTGAGGTGCTAGCAAAGCAACACTACAATAATTAATTGCAATTCGCCTTGACAGGCACAAGCACGTGATTATCGTGTCTATTTTACTGTGATTTGAGATCTGTGGTTTTCAATCCCACCATTTTGAGCTTCAGTTTTCCACCATCCTCAAGTATTGATTCTTTGTAACTAGTTCCATATTGGGTCTGATACATTGGTCCCTCAATACAAGAGTTCTTGATTAAAGACCCCCCCCACAAAAAAAGAAAGAAAGAAAGAAAGAAAACCCAAATGAATCGTGGTTTGACGATAAGAACATCGTTAATGATCTGAATTCTTAGTCGATAGATCAATATTGTTGCACCTACCCTACTTATTCCACCCTTGATTTTATCTTCCTCTGTCTGGTCGTGGGGTTATAATTAGGCATAATTATAGAGATAGAGATCTCATCTACAAGATGGGGCGGGTTGGGGCACAGTGTTGATATCTCTCTCTCTCTCTGTCTCTGTCTCTGTCTCTCTCTCTCTCTCTCTCTCTCTCTCTCTCTCTCTCTCTCTCTCTCTCTCTGTCTCTGTCTATATATAATATATATATATATATATATATATATATATATATATATATATATATATATATATATATATATACATCTCGCTGTCTGTCACCTACAGGACAGACAGAGGAAGCTAGTGTTAGAGTGTACCCCCCCCCCCCCCCCCGCCGCTGAGGAGGAGCGCAGACACGTGGTGAGACTGGTAGCACCTCCCCGCCCTAGTAGACTGGTATCACCTCGCGGACCTGGTCTGCCAGTCCCTGTCTGGTGCTGATCACGCGCCGTGCATCCCAAGTGGGACGTCGCTGTAGTGTGATCAGGTCTGCCCGCTTGGTGTCCATCAATGCAGCAATACCGCCTGGCCCAGTATCACTAAAACCTTGTCAAATTCTTTGCGAATATTGTATCAGGACATTTTTTTTTTCAATAAAAGAATGTGTAAATTCAGGATATCGCACACACTCTGAACTTCATCACGCCAATGCCGCGGGAAAGGGGAAAATTCTTTATCGCGCGAAAAAGTATATCTCTTTATCACGCGAAAGGGGCAACCTTTTTTATCACACCAAAAGGGCAACTTTTCCATCAAACTAGCTATAGAAGAGCGATTCTACACAAGATACAAGAAACCTTTGATTGATATCAAACAATGACCAGGATCTCTTTACAACTTAGATATATTTGCAAATGTTCACAAGTAACAATATTATATAAAAACAATAAATTGACACTGTATTATTCTATTATATTATCGTTATTTATGAAGCGGTCCAAGTCAAATAAATATATGAATTGATTTTATATCACTGTAATAAACAAATACAATGCTTTTATATATAAAATATTTATTCCCTAATTCTTTCATATTTACAGTTGGTGATTTAAAACTTCTGTTTCTATACAACAAATTGTACAATGGTGTAATCAAGAAGCATATTGATTGGCTGAATATGACAAAGGCAGGTTGCATATAACATGCAGCTGCAATGTTCTCGTTGTTAATTATAGAGGAGTAGTATATATATATACATTGCAGACATTATTCATACATCAAATTTATGCTGATAGAGCAATACATATTATAAAGGTCAATTCAGACAGAATTACATTATATAAAACGGTTTTAATGGCAAATTTTGCTAATCCAAACTTTTAAAAAAATGCTTTCACGATAGTTAAGAACACTAAATAAGATATTTATACTGGGAGTGCATTTTATGGTACTACAAGCTTTGTACATGGAAATAATCATGTCACTGTGGTGTATTTATATTATCTTATATTAACATCTTGTGAACTTTTGCCCTGAACAGTTTCAAGTCACGGAGAAATGTTGCAGTCGTCATACACACTATCTTTTAACACTTATTTACACCTGGCTTTATGACCATTTCCGCTTCCCTCATGTTACATTTGACCTTATATTACATTATTGTGTAGTTGTATTTCGTAGGACACTTGAGTTATACAAAGCTTTGATGCTTTTATATTCTTACATTTCTAAACCTAGTGACCTACACAATTATTTGCTAGTATGATCATGGCGAGAAATGTAGTGATTGTGAAATTTTAACTGTGCAATCTTTATTTATAAATTATATCTACATCAGACGTTAAAAGTAAAATAGTGAAATGGCTGGTTCTCCTTTGATATAACTTGTTTGGGTTGTCTTCACAATTTGTTTCCTTGTCAATTGTATCCATAGCTACTCTCCTATATAACGTTATGCAATATTAAACAAAAAACATAAAATTACAAAACGTGAAAATTTAGGAAGCCATGCTACTGTTAGTTTAAATTTATGCCATAATGAAATTGTGGTTGTTAATGAGCAGCCAAATATGGTCAGAGGCCAGGGCGTGGCCATGTTAGTGAAGCACCAGCTGAAAAAGAGCAGCCAGGACGATCGTGACAAGTGTGGCCACCAGGCGGCGTGAATCATTCGTTATGCCCTTGTCTGGTTGAGGTTCAGATGTTTCTGAAATCACATAAACAGTTTAGTATCAAATCCGGAACACCATTTCGATGATATTCTTCATAAATGTCTTGTTGTTTAACTTATAAAATTAAAAGTACTTAAAATTGCTAATCTACAAATTTAATGCCAATTGAGCCCATCTATCTATCTATCTATCTATCTATCTATCTATCTATCTATCTATCTATCTATCTATCTATCTATCTAACTATCTATCTATCTATCTATCTATCTATCTATCTATCTATCTATCTATCTATCTATCTATCTATCTATCTATCTATCTATCTATCTATCTATCTATCTATCTATCTATCTATCTATCTATCTATCTATCTATCTATCTATCTATCTATCTATCTATCTATCTATCTATCTATCTATCTATCTATCTATCTATCTATCTATCTATCTATCTATCTATCTATCTATCTATCTATCTATCTATCTATCTATCTATCTATCTATCTATCTATCTATCTATCTATCTATCTATCTATCTATCTATCTATCTATCTATCTATCTATCTATCTATCTATCTATCTATCTATCTATCTATCTATCTATCTATCTATCTATCTATCTATCTATCTATCTATCTATCTATCTATCTATCTATCTATCTATCTATCTATCTATATATATATCTATATATATATATATATATATATATATATATATATATATATATATATATATATATATATATATATATATATATATATATATATATATATATATATATATATATATATATATATATCCACAACTGTTTCCCTCCTACACATATTGCCACATTTCCATGGCGTGTCCCTACTATATGATTTGTTGCATTTATTTTCCTCCCTCATAATATCTATTTCCAGCTCTCCATTTAACCTAATAAACTATACCAATATGAACCAATTCATGTCGTTTAGCACCTAATTAGCGTGCATTTACTTACCTTGTAACTCGATGTTGACCTGTGCTGTGCCAAGAGAATTTATGGCCCTGCATGTATATGTTCCAAAGTCTTCCTGAGTGACTGGATCAAATACTAACTCAAATGTTAGCTTCTCGTAGGCTCCCTGTAGGACACGCGTCTTTATTCTGAAGAATAGCAACACAATTAACACAAAACTTACCATCATCATGACATAAAATCTCCAAAATATATTTTGTGATTTTATTTCTTACAAACGGTAGTTTTATGTAGGATAAGTCTGTGCACCTTCATTTGTACAGATTCTGAAGCAAGACATTTTTATTGTGAACCAATTTAAGGTTAATGAGATTAAGGAGTGCCTAATATGAGATAAAGACTGACATATATGGGAATGAAGAATGTCTGTGATAAAGACTGCCTTGCAACCAATGCTATGGGATAAAGACTGCCTTATATGGGATAAAAGAGCACCTTGCATGGCATAAAGACTGCCTTGAAGCAATCAATGCTATGGGATAGAGACTGCCATATATGGGATAAAAGAGCACCTTGCATGGCATAAAGACTGCCTTGAAGCAATCAATGCTATGGGATAGAGACTGCCATATATGGGATAAAAGAGCACCTTGCATGGCATAAAGACTGCCTTGAAGCAATCAATGCTATGGGATAGAGACTGCCATATATGGGATAAAAGAGCACCTTGCATGGCATAAAGACTGCCTTGAAGCAACCAATGTTATGGGATAGAGACTGCCTTATATGGGATAAAAGAGCACCTTGTATAGCATAAAGACTGCCTTGAAGCAACCAATGTTATGGGATAGAGACTGCCTTATATGGGATAAAAGAGCACCTTGTATAGCATAAAGACTGCCTTGAAGCAACCAATGCTATGGGATAGAGACTGCCATATATGGGATAAAAGAGCACCTTGCATGGCATAAAGACTGCCTTGAAGCAATCAATGCTATGGGATAGAGACTGCCATATATGGGATAAAAGAGCACCTTGCATGGCATAAAGACTGCCTTGAAGCAACCAATGTTATGGGATAGAGACTGCCTTATATGGGATAAAAGAGCACCTTGTATAGCATAAAGACTGCCTTGAAGCAACCAATGTTATGGGATAGAGACTGCCTTATATGGGATAAAAGAGCACCTTGTATAGCATAAAGACTGCCTTGAAGCAACCAATGCTATGGGATAGAGACTGCCATATATGGGATAAAAGAGCACCTTGTATAGCATAAAGACTGCCTTGAAGCAACCAATGCTATGGGATTAATGGTGACTCATACGGGATAAAGTATTGTCTTACGTGGGATAGAAACTGTATAAGATGAATACTGACTCATGTGGGATAAAGGGTAGACAATACAGAGGTTCATAGTAAGGTGGTCCTTCACCTTTCTCCTGTTGGCTGTAAGGCCATGTTGCCCTTGATCCACACCAGGTTGATTGTGTTTTCCTGAGGCTGAGGGTTAGCGTCTATTAGACAGGTCAGGGTGCGTCTACAACATAAACAAACAATATTGTTTTTATTTCTTTTTAAATTGATAAAGCCTACTTCAAATACATCTTCCCACTTAGTAGTAACATTTCAAATATATAAACAGGTGATATTGACTCACTTGTAACCCGCTTTTTGTCCCACTATGGGATTGTCTGATGACATCTTTGGTGCAACTGAAAAAAAAAAAAACAAACGTATACCAGTATGCTCACAGCATTACAGTATTATATATCATGAGGAAATTAGATCAAGAGTATCAGAATCAATATATATATTTATATTTTTTAAATGTAAAGATTGAACACATGTTGCTCACATTGCACACTTAAAATGATATCCCGGTAGGTGGTGCCCACTTCATTAACTGCCTCACAAATGTAGCGCCCTCTATGGGTGTAATCTACAGACTCAATGATCAGTTTCGGATCCTGCAAAATGTTAAACATCATTTAATGTTTAAATTATCGCTATTAAATCCAGACATTCTTCAGAACTGAAAATACTGAAAATTGAATTATCAAATGGAATAATTAAAAGATTCATTACAGTGAATGGAATAACTGCCATACTTACAAATCTAATCACGCCACCAGAGGGCAGGATGGCATTACCCTCTCTTCTCCAAAATATCGTTGGTCTTGGTCTTCCCGTTGCGTTACATGTCAACTCTCGCGCCTCTCCCTCGGGAACAATTGTGTTGCTACTTGTCTGAGACTCAATTATTACTGGCGGGTCTAAAATATATACATATCAAATATATAGACTAAAAAATACATTCGCTAACCAATCATATCGAAAAAGCCATTATGATGAGTATATTCGTCACTTTGATTGGAACTACCTGTACATATCAAAGCCCTTTTCTATTTTGTGATGGGCATTTCATGTATGGTAATAATACGTGGTGTATACAATTGGTCAACTGACAAGATATTCTTGGCTCTTGGTTTCTTTCACAGATGATATATAAAATCAAGTGCCAGTAATCATTGAAAAAAAATAGCCAATTGCCATTGCTAATAAGTAGTAACCAACTCTAGATCTTATGATATGCATTTTTTCTAAGAGGGACATATTATTTTACATTTCACATTTCAAAAAACAGGATTTGATTACTGCCCATTTAATATATATTTTAAAAACAATTCTATCAAAATATAAAATCTTCATGGTCATTATCGAAAGTTTAATTGAATGAAAAGATTGTTGAGTTTCAACTTCATGGTCATTATCGAAATTTGGCAGGCAGTTAATGTTAACTTTCTTCTGCCATTTTGCAAAGTGTAATATCTATAATATATCTTTAACATTGACGTAATAAGTAAATTGTACCTGTAGCTAGTACAGTTCTATTTGCCTCGATTTTGGTGTCAATGTTCAGTTGAACATAGCATGTATAGTTTCCCTCATCTGCTATCTACAACATAGGATATGATTCTACATTCTGTCACTTCTCAAGTATTTTGCAGACAGGTATTTATTACAAGAGGATAATCGTATTCCACAGATACATCATGCAATAAAAAACATGTTATTATTTGTTGTTTACTGTAATTTGAAGCATGGTAACATGAACAATATATAAAATACATCCATAGAACATGGACCACAGGGAATACATCTGGCAAAATGCCACTTGCACCACATGGAATACATCGGGAAATTGCTACTTGCATCACATGGAATACATCGGGAAATTGCTACTTGCATCACATGGAATATATCTGGGAAAATGCTACTTGCATCACATGGAATACATCGGGGAAAATGCTACTTGCACCACATGGAATACAAAATGCTACCGGGACCGGAAGTTGTTCGATTATCAAACTAGAATAACAGGTCATGTATTAAGCACACTATAATGAGATAATTAAATATATCAGGAAATAAATAGTCCAGGATAATAACAATGCTACATCAAACATTATGTTCATTTTTTCAGAGGAATAAATTTAAATCTAGGAACTCCTTTCTATCACACAATAAAGCTTAATTAGAATATCACACAAAATAGGCAACCTGTTAATCACACAAAAGGGCATAACTTGAATATCATATACTATTTAAATGGCAAACGTATTAATTAAACAAAAGGGCATAAATTGAATCGCATATACTACCAAAATGGCAAACGTGTTAATCAAACAAAATGGCATAACTTGAATATTATATACTATCTAAATGTCAAACGTTCAAACGTATTAATTAAACAAAAGGGTATAATAACTATTTCCTTTTGCATGTAACAATGATTATGCGGGGTACATATGAGTATAAAGTGAGTTGAGTTTCACCTCAAACGCTTTAATTCTCAGTCTCCAGGAATATGGCGTGGGTTTCTCTATGCTCCACTTGTTGACGTCATCGGAGTCCATATCCGTGGAGATATGAATGGGCGGCTCCTCATTTCCAAACTCATCAAATATGGTTCTCTGCCACCGCAGCTAAAACCAATCAACAACCAAACATACATATAACTTTTATACATTTTGCAGGACGTACATGAAAACCAGTGTAAACTGATATGCTTTCCAGAATAAAGATGTTATATAATAATAATACATATTTGGCAATGACAAAGTTCAAGCCAGAGAGAAATGTAATTGTATTATCGTTCACAATTCAGACCTAATAAAAACTTTTAAAAAATGCAATAATTTAATTTTCTTATAAGCAAAAGACATTTTGATAAGTATTTTATGCAAATGGGTTATCTGAAATAGGTGCTATATAAAACATATATTTGCTTTATTGTCCGATCTTAACAGAAAAAAATATTTGTATTCTTCAATTGTGATTACAAACATAAATATAGCAATATTTAGTGTAAAATTCAATATTTATTTTACTTAATGTATTTGATGGGAAGGTTATATAAGATGCGTTACATTGAAGTAGTCCGGGAGATTCTCCACGAAGCAGTTGAGGGTGACGTCCTGGGCGACTATGCCTCTCACCCGGTACCCCACCGACTCCGGCACCGTCTCCGTGATTGTCACCTCCGGGTCCATGTTCAGGGAACATTCCCCTACTGCTCACAACACACAAATATACACCCAAATATACACCATATTTCATTGACAGGTTTGCAGATAGGCTGCTCTCTTCTTTGATGTGACTGCAATTGGTTTACACATTCATTTACAGGTTTGAAATTTGGTTGCATGTTTACATATCGGCTGATCTCTTAAATATGATTGCAAATGGTTCACACATTTCATTAACAGGCTTGCAACTTGGTTCCATATTTGCAGATTGGCTGCTCTCTTCTTAAATATGATGGTAAATGGTTTACACACTTCATTCACAAGTTTGAAACTTTTTTCACATAGACTGGTATATTAAATGTGGTTGCAATTGGTTCATTCTCAGATATTATCAAAAATAAACTAGATAGACTTTATTTTAGGTCACATATTTATATACATTTGCATGTACACACGCAGATATCAAAACACATAAGATATTGGTTCGCTGCGATGGGTAACATTCTAAAACCAACCCAAGCCCCTTTGTAATCTTTACCGTGTGTTTATTTTGGATATTAATGTAGGAATATCATGACCATGTTTTAAAACAATAATATTACGTAATTCCAATACTCAGTTTTCTATGTACAAGATTATCTTATATTTGATAAAATAATATATGATAAAAAATATTATAGCTTAATTATAGCATAATTTTGTGCAAATGTAATCACATTTTAAGATAAAAAATGTTTGTATTCTTCAATTGTGATTACAAAAAAGAAGGGTTAGAAATATAGCAACATTTGGTGTAAAATTCAATATTTATTCTACTTAATGTATTTGATGGGATTTCTAGCTTTTAAAGCAAAGATTGTACATTATGTATACATTTGAATCTATTTAATTGTGTTTTTTTCAACTTCAGATGATTTCCAAATATAATCATAAACTGATAGATTCTTTGAAACTCAAATTTTATTTAAGATTTAATGTTCAACGTAGTAATGCAGACTGTTTTAATGCAATTTTTAATGAAGCCATATTGTTATCTAGGTCACATTAGCATATTTACTAAACTATGCATACATTTAGAAAAGACCCACCTGTGAAAACCACCAATAAAACACCGCATATTCTTTGATACATGCCCATCCTATTCTTCTAGATTAATGACATGAATTTTTACAGAAGTTTGCGAAATGTCCAAACACACAATGCGCATAAAGGGGAAATCCAATGTCACAAAGTGTCCATAGTTTAGATTGTGTCAAAACATCCCCAAGTCTCAGTGAAGGGTCGGACTTTGGTAAAAACGTTTGATAATGCAAACAGATTAGAGCTTTTATCATTATTTATGGACATGACAATATCTCACTGGTCTTATCAGAATGGATCAGTTCATTTCTTTATTCTGTGTGCCAGAAAAATACCTTTAATAAATTAGACATAAAGATAAATTATTTTTATAATAGAAATAAATCAAAGACAGAGGTTTTAAAGATGTTTGTTTGCTTTCATATTACTTGACTATTAACATGTACAAAAAAGTAAGATATACATTGTAAATTTAGGAGCACCCCTCTGTAGTATGAAAATCAACCCTTCCATAATCACTGATAAGAAAATACAGGTAAACTTGGTCAGAGTTCACTGTTGGACAGCCCCAGATAACCACACAAAATGACACCGAAAATGTATGATGGATAACAACGTATATTTAAACATATAACAAACATATTATTACTGCGGTTGGGGTAATTAATCGTCCGACTTCTGTAAAGGATATCACTTTCTGTGATTTGATTTACAAATGGAAGTCAACTTGAGGATTATACCTGAGGGGAAAGAGCTTTTCATTTTTGCAAAGAAACCTTTTGGGTGGACTTAATTTAGTGCTTTGAAAACATGTGAATTAGATTACTGTTGCCTTGGACATTGGAACTATTCTCATGAAATAGAAGCCATGAAAAGGAGATTATACCGGGCGACTTTTCTTCCAGGATGGAGGCCATGCAGATGACCTCGTCCATATGACCTCGTCCATTGGGACCTTTCTTCTAAGATGGAGGCCATGCAGATGACCTCGTCCATATGACCTCGTCCATTGGGACCTTTTTTCTAAGATGGAGGCCATGCAGATGACCTCGTCCATATGCCCTCGTCCATTGGGACCTTTCTTCTGGGATGACAGTCATGCAGATGACCTCGTCCATATGACCTCGTTCATTGGGACCTTTCTTCTGGAATGACAGTCATGCAGATGCCTTCCTCCATTGGGACCTTTCTTCTGGGATGGCGGCAATGTCAACGAAGTTGATTATTTTGACCTTTCTTTCGAAATGGCAGTCATACAGATGACCTCGTCAATATTTTCTTCAAGATGTCAGCCATGCAATGACCTCGTACATTGGGACCTTTCCCTTCTGATGACAGACAGGAAGTTCTTCCACACCTTGTTGCCTCTCTTCATATTTTCTGGAGCTATTTTTCATACCAGACACTGCTGACATCTGGCGCTGAGCAAGTGAGGTGAGTAAACTTTAAACTTTCTTGTCTGCATCATTGCATAGCTTTTGAAATTGATTTATTTATGGAACGAACATCATCGCAAGTGAACTTTGACTTTAAAAATAAACTGCCATGCATATTTGTTTGCATATTTATTGACAATATATGAAATAAACATATTTCTATTTTCATCTTATTGTAAATCGCCTGAAATCGTCCCTCTCTTAAATCTGCCAGATTTATAAAAACAGTTGTCAATGATAACATTTTGTAAAATAGTTTTTGGAAGACATGTGTAAACGATACAGACTGATGCCTAACAACTTTAAAATATGAGGTTGTCCTTGTAAATCTGTGACTGGGTGGATTATCTGCTACTAGTTTGTTTTGTTTGAAATTCTTTATTCGCACATTGAAATATGGCACAGTATAAAAAAACAATAGACATCTATATATACAGGTTAAAAACCAAGGTGGTCAACTGGTACATAAATGCTCAATTATACACTTGCACATTGACCTATTAAGATCTCATCATGAAATGGCTGAAATAATGATGAAAGTGATGTAAATCCCCAAATTATAAATGACCAAAGAAGCAAACAAACAGACAATCAGTCATCTATGGACACGTACGGGTGACAAATGACTGCTATGATCAGGGGTCATAGAGCCCTGAATGGTGCCTGACTAAAAATCGGAACTAATCCGTACATTTCAAACATTTCTGGATTCTCACAACAAAACCGAAGCAGCCAATTTGAGTGAAATCTGAGCGGTGTCGTGTGGTGAAAAATGGCTAGATTTTAAAAGTTTTCTTTAATCTTTGTATATCAACTATTGCATCCATGTTTTCAAGAAAATAACACTATCACCAGTTATATATATATATGTATATGAGCAACTGGAACTGAATTTTAACGAGCTTTTTGCCCACATTTTAACACAGAAAGCTACTCTAAATATAAGGGCAAAAATGTTATCCTCAAAATGTTAAATATTTACTTCAAAACTTTCACCATCATTATCCAAACACTGTTACACACTAAACTTTGTCGAAATTGTTTAAACAATATTGATGATTTAAAGTCGATTTTTAAGACTTCGGTGAGAAGTAAAAAGGTTGTTCTATAATAGAATCACCCGGATTTGTCAAGAACAATGGTATGATTTCATATCACCTGGCTAAGATGCGAATACTGTCCGGCATTGTTCAGACCTCTCCCACCCCTAAGAGTGGTTCGACTTTCAACATGGATGAAATTGTAACATTGACAAAGTATAATATGTTGCAGTGTACCATGAAATTACATTTTACATTATTAGAATATTATAAAGTTTGGTTCTCCTATGATGTATAAAATATGATTAAAAAATCATATATTCTTTTTAAAAGTAAAAAGGTATTTTGAAAAATATTACTAATATAGTAAAGATAGTCATGAAGTCCATTTCAACGGAATAAACCAGATTGATATTTAAATTATAAAGGTTTTTATCCATTGTTAGAATTTCTAAGATATCAATATTAATTTGATTTGATAAGTTGGCTACTCCACTCGTGTCTCGTAGGCACTCAGAGCCTACGAAGAATACTTTTAATTATTTACTCAGCACTAGATCAAAATGCAAAATGTTAAGAGTACAAAAATCATGCAAAAAATACAAAGGTAGAGGAAAACACATAACACATGGCTTTTTAAAAAAAGTAAGAAACTTTTATTCCTTAAATCAAAAATTACAATTTGTAAATATTATTGATTTATATTTAACTACTAAGTTTATATACATCATATAAATGGAATGTATTGTATGCCAGATGTGAAATAAGACTACATAAACATGTGCACAGGTAGAATTTTAGATTCTCTATACATATCAAATAAAATGTTACTCATCATTATATTTATCATAAACAACAGTTGAATAGCAGATCTTTATCTTAATGTTCAGATCTAAAAAAATATTGTTCGGATAAAATAAAGGGTTGTGAAATCATTTAACTTCTGTATAAAAATATTTTTACAAAGTGGGCTGAGTAGGTCATAGGTACCGGTAATTGTACAGGTATGTACAAATGTTCATGGAATGTAGCTATAAATGGTTAAAGTTTAATGAAATATGTACAATATGTTAATGAACACTTTGAAGTAATTTACATCAAGGACTTTAGATATATCAAAATATATACAAAAATAAAATGTCTCTGGTCCTTGTAAACAAATTTGAACATATCAATTTTAAAAACCAACCATCATTTCTGTGTTGCTGATCTATTTCATAACTTTTTTCGAAAGATATGCTAACAAATATGTTTAATTCAACAAATTCATTCTTTTTCTCAGGAAACTTTATATTTGTTCTTGTTTTATGGCAAAGGCAAATTCTGATGAGTTTTATACTGTTTAAAAACACTTGAAGGTCACTCTATAAGTACTGAAGTATCAATATGAAAAGGCAAGAAACAAGGGTTGTCATAGCAACTGCAGTTGCTGCAGCACCTCCCTTAATGACGCGGTTCAATTTCTTAGATTTCTGTGGAACATCAGTTTCTGAAATAGACACATCAAAAATTGGGTCACATCACAAGCATAGTCAGATTTATTTTTTACATGTCCCAAAACTTTTCTTTCCAAATTCATTTTGTAAAATGAATAAGAATATAAAACATTATACATGATGACATGCCCCAAAACTGTTCTTTCCAAAATGCTTTTCAAAAGATAGAACCAGAATAAAAAACATGATTCATTATTTTTAAAGATCAACAAGGTTAAATTTTTGGATTTAAGTGCAACTTACTTCTGAGCTCAATGTATTGTGATGATATTCCTTCATTGTTTTTTATCTTGCATTCATATCTGCCATAATCAGACTCCTCCACTGAGTATATAATCATCTCATACATCATCCTGTTGAACGCTCCATGCAGCGCCTGCACCTTGTACCTGCCAAGTGGATAATCATCTTTCATCAAATTATCATCATTATTTATATTCTATATTCATTTTTGACATTTTGTGGGGTTATTGATTCTGGCAAACTTTTCAGGCTAAGCATTCTGTCTAAAAAAAATTGAGAAAACTGCTAAGAAAGTCCTTTTTGTTTATAAAGATGTTAATCTCTTGTGAAATAACAGAATTAATATCCCTTCAAAAAACCTTCAAAAATGCTGGTAGATTGATTAAATAAGTTATTTTGTCAGATTGATTTAAAAAAAACAAAAAAACAAAAAAACAAATGATTTTAGCTCATACAAAGAATAATATAGAAAAATTGGACTGAATATCAAAAGAGTGTTTTATGTATTAACCTTGAGCCACTGCGAGTGATAGCTATGGAGTTTTTCATCCAGGCGAGGCCCTCCCCCTCGAGGGGGTAGGGGTTAGCCTCAGCCAGGCATTGCAGCTCTATCTGGTACCCTGGAGCTTGCTCCAGAACACGGTGCACAGGCGATATCAATGGGGCAACTGCAATCATTCCAATATCACATTAATCAAACCGAAAATAGGAATCAAATTATGAATTATGAAAAAAAAATCACATTAATCATGGCCTTATTAATATAACTACTGCTCATTCACTTATTAATCACATTCTTCTGATTTTATTGCAAATATAAAGTTATCTTCTGACAAAAGCAAATGGTGTTTTCAAAATAAATTAAATTCAATGTGTTTTACCCTACTTCAATAAAGGAATCATATCTAGAGTATTTGACTATCTACTTCAATAAAGGAATCATATCTAGAGTATTTGACTATCTACTTCAATAAAGAATCATATCTAGAGTATTTGACTATCTACTTCAATAAAGAATCATATCTAGAGTATTTGACTATCTACTTCAATAAAGGAATCATATCTAGTGTATTTGACTATCTACTTCAATAAAGAATCATATCTAGAGTATTTGACTATCTACTTCAATAAAGAATCATATCTAGAGTATTTGACTATCTACTTCAATAAAGAATCATATCTAGAGTATTTGACTATCTACTTCAATAAAGAATCATATCTAGAGTATTTGACTATCTACTTCAATAAAGAATCATATCTAGAGTATTTGACTATCTACTTCAATAAAGAATCATATCTAGAGTATTTGACTATCTACTTCAATAAAGGAATCATATCTAGAGTATTTGACTATCTACTTCAATAAAGGAATCATATCTAGAGTATTTGACTATCTACTTCAATAAAGGAATCATATCTAGTGTATTTGACTATCTACTTCAATAAAGGAATCATATCTGGAGTATTTGATAATTAGATATTGTGGACCTGACTTACATCTGACATCCACTGTGATATCCCTTGTGATGATATTAGTATTGCGACCGATGGTATTGAAGGCCTCACACCTGTATTTCCCCCGGTCTTGCGGTTTAATTTTCAATATTGTCAACTTGGACTCCTGTATAAATAATCACAATTGTTTGAGGTTGAAATTAAAATAGATTCCATTTAGATTTTTTTTTCAAAAGTTGTGTAGATATTTATTCAGTTCAGTTTATGCTATCTTTAATATTTATCCCATTTTTATCTTTACTGTGATTGGTTACTACATTTTAAATATAACATACAGAAAATTTAATGGAATAGTGGAAGATTAAAGGAAATATTCTGAAGATTTTAATTGGTAATTTTTTTTCAAAGTAAATAGATGTGACTTGGTTGAGGTGTGTGGGTGTGTACTCACATAATGTACTTCCTTGCCGATGGGGAGTAGGGCTTTTCCGATCCTGCTCCACATTATTGTTGGATTTGGCCGGGCCGTTGCATTGCACAGGAGGTCAACATTGTCTCCTTGCTTCACCACCATATCAGAACTTGTCTGCTCAGGGTCAAAGTAGGGCACCACTGAAAAGATCAATCATGGAGGAAATCATAAAAAAATATATTTCTCAAAGATCTCTCCTGTTTAAAGGATTTTGTCATTTACATTAACCAAAATAACAAAAAGTATGAACTATGAATATTTCCACATTTCATATCGAATCAAAAATTTGCAACAGTTCAAATTCCAGTTATTCACAAATATTTTTTTACTATCCTGGGATATTTTCCTGTATAACATCTTGAAGGAATTGATATAAACTTCAATAAAGTGTCTGGCTAAAGCATAAATTATCAGATACAATTCCTTTTTAATCCCAACATAACTTATCTATAATTATGTGTTTAAAACTTAAACTGAGTGTTCAACTTTGTTGCATCTTTATATTTATGACTGCACTATATGTATTCATTTTACTCTTGTCTGTGGAATTTGCTGCTGACAGAGGGAGTTTAAGGTCTGCATTCATATCTCACCCCCAACGAGCACTGTGATGTTGGCCTCCTTCCTGTTATCAACAGTGGTGTATACGAAGCAGGTGTAGTTGCCCTCATCACCTATTTGGGTGTTTTTGATACGCAGGCGCCATTGAAACTGGGTTGGTTTCTCTATACTGTATTTGGTATTATCCTCAACAGATGTATCTTCCGACACCTTCAAGACCTTAACCTCATTTTTAGGATCTCGAAATACTTTGTTCCATCTCACCTGCAAATCGAATAATTTATTTGTTAAAATTTTTTTTCCAACCAGGTTTACAGTAAATACAATGCAGAAACACTTATTTTGAAAAAAAAAATAATGCATCTTTATCCACTAGGACCAAACTTCCAAATGGTCATGCATGAACATGGCCAACTTATGCCAAGAATGAAGAATACATGACTTAATAGATGTTTAGCTGAGTAGCTCCAACTGTAAATACTAAGAAATGTACTTACATTTGTTCCCTCTTGTTTATTTTCTACAAAGCATGACATGGTGGTATCTGTGTCGCGTTCCACTTGCAAGACACCATACTGGATGGGGGGCTCAGTCTCCGGTATTGTGACCATGGGATCCTGTGCATATGCTGCAAATAACAAGAAAGTCCAATCAATTAAACTGTTCACCATGGTCAACAATTTACTTACCATTCACCATAAACTCTGAATCATCAGCATTTTGTTTGATAATCATAAATATATATCATTGACATGTTTCATCTTTGAAAAAAAATGACCTCAAATAATCTGATTTCTCTTTTTCAAACTATTACTGAATTACAACCAAATCTGGATCTAGGAATCTATCAGCATTGGTCAGGGATGTGGATTACCCAGAAGGACAACTCAGATCCATATTTCTTTTATTTCAAATGTTGCATTTCAGCTGATGAATTTGGTCCTTGCTTGGGATTTCCCCTAAGAGTTCATAGTATTTTGATGAAAGTTACCCCATCATTTCTAAATAGGTCAGCCTTAAAACGTCCATATTAAATATTTCTTACCTGTAAAGGTGAGTCCTAATAATAACAATAACGCTTCTCTTCCCATCTTGCTTACTGATCGGCAAACAAAGTAAACTAAAATGATAAAATAACAAAATTTACTTTTGGGTTATTCCCTCATTCTGTCAACTTTCGAAAACACAACTTGCTACACCTGATTTGCGCGTGCGTACTTCAAAGCCTACCTTGACCTATATTTACCTGCCAAAATTACCCCAAAACAGGAACCAAACAAAGCAAGGAAGGAAACGAAATATGGGTGACCTGCCCAAAGCCTTCTAATGAAAACTGTGATATAATTTGTAATAAACATTTACACTGTGGACCATGACTAGCGAGTTGTGAATTTTACCAAGGAATAATATTGAAACTTGTAGAACTCAGGCCAGATTAGCAAGAAAAACTTATTGAAATATTCCACCACATTCCCAATATCTATTTAAAGGTTTCTCTTTTATTTGGGCTTGAAAATGTCACTTCATGCATTTTCTTTGCATTATTTCAATAATTACATTTTAAATATTTAAAAAAAATTGTTCAATAAAATACGTGTTTGTGTCAAATATAAACACTTTGTTTTGTTTTGTGCAGCAATTTGAACAATCTTGGAGGAGACTCAACCAGAGAGACTAAGTGTTTAAGAAGAGAGCTTCATTTTGCTTACAGATATCCAGATAAAGAAGATGCTACTCCTGGATTTCTTTATTTAATTATAAAAGTATCAATAAGTAAATTACCCTGGAGTATCTCACGATTTTGATTTTCTAGTGATTTCGTTTCGTTATTTACACCTGAATTTTTATTTTAGATTCACCTTAAGTACCTGATTGTTTTTCATCAATTCCCTCCCGAAGTCGAATTTAAGAAACTCGTTTAAGACACAGACTGTTTTAAGTGATTCCTCACTTGGTCTTAGCAGTATCAAAACAAACAGAAATGTTCGCATTAGCTTCTACACCTGAGAAAGTTATCTCACCTGTGCAACATTGATCACGTGACCCTTTGAAGCAAGGGGAATTCCGCCGCTACAAGCAAAGTAGGTCACCAGCCAACAAACGGACTCCGAAATGGTGTAGGAGTTCTTATCAAACATGAAGAGGGTCGTTTTATCAGTTGTAGCGATATTATTATCGCTAGGACGATTCGGTAAGTTGGGACCTTGAAGGAGGGAGGCAAAACGATTTCTGTTATGCATGCAAAAAGGTCATTTCACGTTAAATGTGATATCTGGGAGAGGTGACCTCGTTTTGAAGAATTCTAGTTTACTGATTACAAAAATACACCTTTTGAAAATCAGTAGTCATTATTGCTGCACGATATGAAGACTGTATGCATTGAAACTTTGAGGTTTAAATTGTTTGTTATTAATTTATCTATCGTAGTATACGAGTCTGATTTTTCTTGATTATTCATGTTTAATACAGAATTATGAGAGGATATGACAGTATTATCTCAATCTCGAAGAAGAGTCCTAAAAAAATGATTTTCTTTCTTCTACATTTTGAGTACATACATGTATGACTATATTTATATCATGATCATACTGTCATGAGGCACGGGTATGTATCAGCCTCATGTACTTTATGAACTGGGATGAGATCATTCTCATAGAATTATAAATTTATATTAATTCTTAATTTCTAATTATTTTCGGTTCGTGTAGAATCTGTTGAGGAGTAAAAAATAAAATAAAATAAAATAAACAGTCTGACATTAAAGTGCATGCTTTTGGACTTCTTACTTTGATATGTTCATTTTCAAATTTAACACAGATCTGCTTGTGGAAACAAATGCAATGAAGTGGTATTTAAAAAAAATCATAGCCCAAGGTTTTTTTTTACACAATATTAAATGCCTTTACATCATGACCTGGAAATTCATTCATCATAAATGGACAAATTGGCCGTGGAGCCATAAAAATTGTTCCTTTTTTTTCTATCTGTCCTTTATATTTACCATAAATTTGGCATAAAAATTTACTATTTAAAAATTCCTATTTAAAAGAAAATTAGCTTCAGCACATTGTAATTAGTCATTTCAGGAATAAGATTGATGTCTATCACCAAAATAGATGCAGTTATTTGATCAGCACTTTTATACAGAAGTGCTTTTTGTTTCAGATTGATTTAAGATCTGGTGAACTGCTGTACAGGTCTATTATTTTGTTTTTTTATGAGGAAGAATGGCCAGAATAAATAGAAACATTTTATATTTTACAGGAGAATGTCAGAATTTGCCACAGATCACAAAGGTCATCTTGCCAACAATTAGGCGTGCTGGAGAAACTGGAAAGCTTAACTGCACTGTCACAAATCAGTTGGATAATAAAGTGAGTGTCACTTCATATGCCCATCATGCATGCACGTTACTCTGTAACATCCAATTTAACTATAATTAAAATTTATTCTGGAAAGTGTTAACATCAAGTTATAGTGCAATAAAGAAATGTTTAGTTTAAGGTAATAGAAAGTATTACTTTAGAGGATAACTTCCCAAACAAAAATATTTCAGATATATTTCTTTCAATAAATTAATCACATTTTAATGTCTTTGATATGTGTAATAAATAATTGGATAAACAATAAATAAGTAAATATTAACAACAATATATCATTGATATTGATTAATGATGAATTATGTGTTGAACATAGGTATACTGGATAGAACAGCGCAGTCAGCGAGTGATCTCCGGTGATGACGCCATCGACGTAGAGGATGCCTTTAACCCAGTCATTGATGGCTTTCCCAAATACCAGATTGAGCGTTCGTCTCATAATGACCAGACTACCTACCAGCTCATTATAAGGCGGCTGCAACTCACTGATGCAGGGGTATATGTGTGTCAGGTCCAAATCAAAGGCCTCTCTGTCGAATCTCCAAGTAAAAATGGAGAGATGATAGTCTTGCGTGAGTTAAGTTTACATAAGTTTTGCATGCTGGATAATGTTGGTTACATGCATTAGATGAGATACAAATTTCTATTTCTATTAAGATTTCTATTAAGCCTATTATATTAAATGTTTTTATGTTTCAGTACCACCCAATATAGTTCAGCGTGAGACCACCCAGACTCTGACTGTAGGTGAAGGTGCTAATGTGACCCTGAAGTGCAAGGCTGAGGGATATCCACCACCCTTTATTAAATGGGTACGCCCCAATGGCATGGCCTTACCCTTGCCAGGACTGCCATTCTCCATTCAGGTATGGACCGATGAGCTCTTTTTTTTTTTTTTTTTCTTTTTTTTTTTTTTTTTCCCTAAGATCACATTTATTGCCAAAGATTTCTTATCTCTATGGACCGATTAGCTCAAAGTTAGTTTATACTAAATAGTTATTTATTCAGACAGAATTAAAGAAAATCAAATAAAAAGTTCAAACATTTGAATAAAGTCAGAAACCTTTCAGTAAAATATTTTAGATAGATTCGAAATAATGTGTAAATTTTCATTTTCAGAGTGAAGTCTTGCAACTGACCTCAGTCACAATGGAGGACCGTGGAATGTACAGGTGCATAGCCGACAATGACGTGAGACCTGCGGACAAATATGACTCCACTCTCTACATACAGTTCAAACCCTTTGCCAAGCCTGTACAGACAAGCTACGGTCAGGCCCAGAACAGAATGTTTGATATCACCTTAGTGTGCAGAATTGCAGGTATGCCATAAATGGTCTGCTTTCCTCATATTTTCATATATTTTTATCTATGTTGACTTTGACTATATCAACATAGCATCTACTGTACATGTACAGTAAGGTCGGATTTTCTGTCATTCTGTCTGTATATCAACTTTGATTTTCTATGAAACAACTGGTCACAGTTCTTAGCTATTAGCAGGTTAGATGTATTTTTAGGGGGACCAATTCTTTCTATTTTACATAAGGCTTTTAATGATTTTTGAAAGAAATATAATAACTATCACCAAGAGTTGGGCAACCAACATTTTTCTCTTTATGTCAAGGCCCGCCCATTGGTCTTGTCTTTTGACTTTGGTACCTGACTATTATAATTACAGGAATCTAAATGGCTAAACAGTACTACTCCATGACCCCCGAAATAAATAGAAGTTAATGTATTTTTCAATTTCAGGAACCCCAGAGCCGGATTTAAGGTGGTATCAGATAGAAGGGGAAGATGGGATGGTTCCTATCACTAACGATGACCGCCATCTTATACACATCCTGAATCCCCATGACAACCAGCTGTCCATCTCCGAATACTGGTTCCAACTGACCATCATCAATGTCCAAGCCAATGACTATGGCTTCTTTTACTGTGAGGGAACTAATTCCCTTGGGGCAGGTGGTGCCAGAGTGCTTCTTTATGGTAAGTTGAGCCAGGTACAGTGGCATTCAATAGTTTCTTATTCAAATATTTAAAAAATCACTAGTTTCTTATTCAGTGGCATTCACTAGTTTACTTTTCAAATATATAACCATTTATCATGGTAAAATGGTTATATATTTCTTTGTTTTTTCTTTTTGCATAGCATTATCATATAACCTGAATTGATGGATATTTATAAATTTCAGAAACATCTGAGTGTCAGGGTCCTAACTGTCCAGAAGAAGGTAGACCCTCAGGCTCTGGGGTTGCCATGGTAACTTCCTCAATTCTCATTACCATGGCAACCGTCATTTGTGCCTCATATCAGAACTTATAAAATACAGGTAAATTGCTATATTTTATTATGTTTTTTTTAAAAACAATTTGTCTCCATAAGTAAGAAAAAAAATAAATGGGACTAGATTTTACATGTTACTCTTTATTCTTTGCAGCAAAACATATGCAGGATAAACAAATTGTGCAGTTCATTAATATGTCATCACTGCAGATATGTTTAATATTAAGTGCATCAGCTGATGGGGACCAATAGCATTGCATCTTTCCATCAAATCCGGGTAACTTTGTTTAGAGATATGGTAATAGGTTATCAAGTTGTCCTCTACACATCTTGATGCAGTTACTGTTAGAGAAACGTGAGCCATTGTACATGTGGTAGAAAAAAAACATTCCTTGTATATAGAAAATTATTTGTAATAATAACTGAGATTATAAGTTTTTGTTTTTAAAAAGATTTTAGAAAAGGTGTTGAACAGCTTTATTCAAAGTTGTACACTCATTTCATTCCACTTTGTCAAAGTTTGATTTGAAGCGATATTTTGGTCAAACAAAATGAAACATTCTTAAATGTGGAGCATTTTATATTTGTAAAGAGTGGTTTTAAACAGTTCCCATTGTTCAACTATTACAAAATAAACTAACAATGTATATAGCAATCAAAGATTATAGATATGTAATGTACAGATCCCTTTTTAATAAAATATTATATATTAGTAACATTCTTTGTTTTCTTATCTTTAACTTGCATAAACTTAGTACAATAAAATACAAGTAATGTCTCATCTTTGAGTACCATTCTCAGAATATATTATGCACAGAGCTAGGACCTGATATTTAAAAGAAGTTACACTGGGTTGAATCAGCTAAAAACTGGTAAATACCTGATTTCTTGCTGAATGTGTGGTATTAATCAAGAAAGCTGAACTCTGGACTGCATGTAAAATTTTATTTTGCACAATTTTGTCCCCAAATATTGGACCTAGTATGTACCCAAGATTCGTGGTATAGATATGAACAATATTTGAATTTAAAAGTCTTTGCAGACACTGGTCTGTGTCAATTTATCAGTTCAAACTTGACATATAGTTATTGTCCTTTTTGCATACACTTAAATAGGAATGGAAAATAATCCCTTATTGCATTGCCTTTATGGTGCATTACAATAAAACTATTTGTTTCATTCATAAATCTGTTCTTTATAAATATTATTAGGGACAACAAGAATATATTCTTATGTTTCAAAAAATGCAGTTTATACCAAAAAAATGAAAGTTGAAATAAATGGATCACATCCAAGTGAGACAAATAACAACATCTTCCAAAATGTTTGTGATGTTTTATTCTTATTTGTGTAAGAGTGAAAATGTTTTGATCAAGTCTTATGACAAGTTTCACATAGAAGATGTCAAATGCGGATCAATCCAGCCTCAAGCAGGTGGCGCCAGCGCTTCTATTTTGACCTCGCAGAGTTCATCGTCGCCAGTGCTGCGGCGAGGCTTGTGGAGGAGAACGTGTACGATGTAAGACTGGACTGCTGCTCCCACATTGCAGCTGAACACACACTCCTCTGATGGGGTGGAGGTGGTGGTGTTAAGCCGGCAGTGGTGGGTCTTCACCAGACATCTTTCCTGACACTCCTCTCTGAAGACTTGCACAGATCCCGACTTGTCACTGCAGTCGAGGACCTTTGTAGTTAGAGTTACCTGAAACACAAAACATGTATGAATAAGAAAATGTAATTCAGTTAGGAGATTGTGACTGATTTCCTTAACCTGGGGGGCAGGATATATAAGTAATTATTAATATTAACGCTTATTGTGAAATGAAAAGGGGTACCCCAGATACTACAGGAAAAAATTAATTGTTTGTATATACTTCGGCTTTGACGGCCATTTCAAAATTACGCTTTATCTCATGAAAAAACATGCATGTATATTGGATACAAAATTCTTAGACATGATATTCTTTAATCACTGTCATATGGTCAAAATGCATAAAACAAACAGCTAAAAGCCACGTGGCACCACTCTTTTGTGGAGTTGTTGCAATTGAGACAGTTTAATCTGGACTTAATCTTAACAAACATTAACACCATGAATATAACCTCAAGCTGTCGCTCATTTTCATCCACAAGAAATTTGAAGTGAGCTATATCAGAGGAGTCAAAAAGCTTGTTGGTTGGGCAGGAGGAGGTGCTGCCATCTGTCAGCGAACTGAAGGCAGAACCAGTCACGGCCGGGGCGTTGTTCTCCAAATCGCACATCTTTCCAAACTCCACGCCAACCAGAGTTGTAGCTTGAAAAGAATATCAGAAAATCTTAACTAATACCACCTCTTTCCTAAAAGCTTGGGCAATGATAAGAGGGATAAGCAACAATAGTACATGCACAGTCTTTATATGTAAATGTGCAAATTTTCCAAACTTAATTTAATTTGACTAAAAGTCTAAAAGGTAAATCTAACCATATTTTTTAATTTATATACTGTACACACGATATACATGTACACAAAATTCTAATTCTCATTAAAAATGAGGTAAATTGGTAACATACTGACCCGGAAATAAGACACATTTTAGGAAATAGTTACACACTGTTACTCAAATTTGGGTAAAACTGAATTTTTAAGCTTCCTGTAGACGTTTTAATTGCTTCTGATGAAACTGAACTAAGAAAATAGACCTTTATATTTTGAATATATCATGTGGTAAAAATATATAATCAAAATTATACATTCTAAACATATAAACAAAATTATTAGAAAGTTTAAATTTTTGTTCAAAATTTAGTATTGTTCCTTAATTTGTGATTGGTTAACAGTTACTCCCCTCATAGGCCTACGTTAGTTAATGCTTATAGTGCTTGAGTTGATTACCATCAGTCAGATTAAACTCTTCAGGTCAAAACAGTTAATATGAAAAGTATAATATCCCATCCTCAGGCCCATTTTGCAAACAGGCATACTCCTTTCCAGGCCTCAAAAGCCTTGTCCACACTGAATTCGTATATAAATACAGAAAACATGACCTATATGTAGCATTTATCATATCAATTCCAGTAAAGCTTCATTGCCAATCTTTCTCTTTTCATCTCAGTCCAGATATTCTGGCTGGTTAAAATCCTGTGTGCCAGACTTCCTCTTTTCTTGATGTGACGATTATATTATAATGAAGAATAAACTAAAGGTTTCTTTTTTCCATTTTAAGGTCCAATCCAACCTTAACATCTTAGAAGTGATAGTATTTAAACAATTTTGCACGCGTTTTTTCCTAATTTTCGAATATTTTTGGAAAACAGGCTATTTCTAACAGTAGCATGATATATTCAATATAACAGTTTAAGTTGATTTGTGTGCAATTATTCAAAGATGAGTTTGAAAAATCATCAAGGTTGAAATTGAATTGTAATATTTTAAAGGAGGTAGTTTTCAATACCAAAATATTTTTCCAAGTCCACCAAGTGATGTCATTGCTTCATCATGAATCATAAGAGAAAATGTGAAATTTAATAATTTCTTCAGGAACATCCTTAATACTCCTTAATACTCCTTAATACTCCTTCAAGTCAGAGCTTGAATATGAGTTTGCATGCTAATTTTTGGCTAACTTCTGAATTTTCTTACGTATATAATCACAAATCCATAATTTAATAATTTACCAAATAATATATTAGGTCCCTTTTGAAAATTGTTTTTTTTCTAATGAATTAAAAAATATGTATTATTGTTAGAATATATGCAAAAACAACTGGAAAGTAACAATAAGACTACCTGGTGTAGTTTAAATATTAACAACAAACAAATCAAGGGTCTATTAAAATAATTACATTAGATGCCATGGCTTGACATCCCACAAACAATATCTCATTTTAAAATATCATGTAACAAGCTGTAGTCAAAACTCGACCATTTGTTTTATCAGGTCAATATAACCTATAGAAAAGTAAAAAAGTTCCATAGATTAAATTTCTTATTGGAAAGTTTACCCTTATTTTAGTATTCTTATTCAGATTCTTTTTCTCTGAGAAAGAGAAAATACTGGTAAAGTGCATCCTTTAGACTATTGACTGTCTCTTTTAATTGTCATCAATATCTCTTTGCAAAACATTTTATTTCCAAATATTCAAAATTTTACAATAAAGAAAGAGAAAATCACTGTTTTCACAAGGATCAAAGTCAATTTTCCTGTGAGCATTCCGCACAACTCATTTTAAAGGCAGTAAAGGACATCAAAACAAAAATAGTATTTTGCAGCATATATATTTGTTGTCAGATCTATTAATTCCAATATAGCTGTACATGTATTAAGATGTTCGCCACCACATCTTTAGCACTTTCACACCTCAGATACAACAATCACAAAATATTTTTTCCCCGGTAAAACAATAGGTGCGAATGCTTTTGCCGCTCTCCCCGATTCAACTATTTAATCCCCCAGGACTGTTCGTTATCACACCAGTGTTTCACCTCCAAAGTCAATGTTATGAATGTCGAGTACTGAGCCTAGTATATCAACTCATAGCTATTTTTGTTAATTAGGCCAAATCGAATACATAATACTTCTAAAAACAAAACAAAAAAAAAACAACATAAAATCACAAAAAAAAATGTACTTACCCCCTTCAATATTTTTTATTGATATCCATATCGTACAAATGAAAAGCAACCAAATTTGCTTCATTTTTAACCTTTGGAATATTTGTCGTTACCAATTAATTTCAAGATCACAGTAGCCAGATATATGAGTGTTTCCTAATAATATGCCTAACAGCATCCACACATGTATTAGAATTGATAGCCCATGTTAATATGAGATATATAGCTATAGGTAGTGAAACATGTTAACTTCACATGATATGAGTTGCAGATATCACATAATAATATGTGCATTGATTGTACTGAGTTTGTACTGTAGCTGATTGGTCTATATTCAAGTAGGCATAGCTTAATATTTGCTGTTCCTTTCTTATTGTGAGTTGTTGCTGGGGTAATATTGATGTGTCCTATGCCTATATGTTCTGTTATACTGTATAGTCATTTCATGCATTAATCTTACACGAATTGCTTATTACAAAGAGTGGTAATTATCAAATATTCATCACGAGTAGTCAATTTCAATTATTTCCTTATTGGTCTTAGCTTGTGTCACTTTTGAAAGCAGTACCAATACCAACTGACAGGTGTGAGGTCATTGCAAGTGTACCGCATGCTTTAAGATGAAATAAATATATATATATTTTCATCATGATAAAGTTTATTTTGTTTTTGTGACATTCCATAAATAGTAAAAGGATACATACAAAATGACATGCACAGGATCTTAAAGCACATTCATAACAGGAATGAAAGGGTCTTTAAGCACATTTATAACAGGAATGACAGGGTCTTAAAGCAAATTTATATGAGATGACAGGGTCTTAAAGCACATTTATATGAGATGACAGGGTCTTAAAGCACATTTATAACAGGAATGACAGATCTTAAAGAACATATATAACTGGAATGAAAGGGTCTTAAAGCACATTTGTAACAGGAATAACAGGGTCTTTAGCAAATTTAAAACGGGAATGAAAGGGTCTTTTAAGCATATTATTAACAGCAGTGAATTCACATATTCAGTACACAGAGAAAGAAAACATAAAAAACCTTTCTTTTTTATTTTTTTTATTCAAATGCAGGAAGCTTTAAGGTGATCAATGTGCACTTATTCAATTTGGTAGTTACAATGTAACTGATCCATAAGCTAATTAGCAGAAACAAATCTATCTAGGATTAGTTCCCATACAATACTGGTATCACCTGTTGTTGAATTATATAGTTTACAATGTGCAGGATATAACGATTTGAATATGAAAATGGGTTTGTCAAGAATATCGTTAAAGTTCATCAGCATCGGCATATTTTAGATTCTCTGATATGTAAAACTGAGATACTTCTTCAAATTTTTGCACAAAACTCATTTATTCTCATATGAACTTTACTTTTGAGATGAAACATATATTGCAATACGATCCTGAAAAAAAAGAAAACTAGTAGAAAGCTCAAATATTACCACAGCAGAAATAACGAAATGTTATTATTAACTTTGTACTCTTTGCAGCAAGAAATATCACATTTGAATAATATTGGTAGGAAATTATAATTTTTTAAGACACATGCTTATAAGCTTGTTATGACTGTAGTGTATTGGTCATTAAAATAGACATCTCTTTATAATATTATCAACATTATTTACATAAATCTCTATTAGAGTAACCATTTCAATATTTGTAAAATAAGCATATCCACATATCAAAAAGATTTAACACTTCAAAATAGATACTAAATGCTTTGCTGGGAAACTTTCAAAAACAAACACATGATTAAAGAAATTAAAGCATACGATGCATATTCACAAAGGACTTGTTACTAATCAATACCAACATCTATATTTCCAAATTATTTTTTGTTATTCCCAAGTCTAACCTCAAATCACTTTCATTTTAATTTATACTGGGTTAATTAATTACAATACACACCATATGCATTTCAGTGAATTCTCCAAACTTAAAGGTGATATTCCTTGCAATTTTGGGTGCAGATATACAACAATAAAGTTCTCTCCCTTTGTATTTACCTGTGGTACTTCACTAGGATTCACAGCATAAATGAAGCACCAAACATACAGTGTGACATTGTCAAACATGGGACTGCAGTGTCACTTTACTATATATATACATATATTTTTTTTCTGATTAAAATATACACATTATACATATATATCTCAAGACTTAACATCGCTGGAAACGTCTTCATCCATTATCTGCTGACATGCTGGGAACATGATTTTCATATCTGAGAAACGTAGGGTAATCCTAGAAGGTCATATATGACATTAAAATATTGAAGAATTTAGGAACAGTACAACCAGGCAAATGCACAAGTAAACAATAATGATACAAATTAACCTGGCCGACATAATATGTCTTCCAATCTTTTCTGCAGTTGTATTCCTGTTAAATATATATGCATTTTTCTCTATCTATATTACATTGCTCCTGCCTTATCAAAAACTATCACATTTTTCCTTTTATATCTGACAATGTTAAGGTGACAAGCATTGATAATTCAAAACATTTTCCAAAAACTGATGCCACAGAATCGCCAGGTCCAAATTGGGCTAGAAACACATTGCCACTCAACCTTATTGTATTACAATTTGTTTGCAACATCTTTTCAAAATTAAACGTGAAATAGTGGCTGATGTGATGAGTGATACAGCTGCTTGTCAGACCGTAGTAATCATTTTAATGGACAATCCATCCAAAAGAGCTTCCTATTATCTATGGAATGTTTTTCCTGACTATAATAGACTAAACCAAATCCGCATATATTATGTCAAGAACAATCACCCTGAACCACCAAACGAGCCACCAAATATCATTCATAAACACCATTATAATACCATATGTAAAACAAAATAAACTCTTGTGAAAAATAAGAAACCATGAATTCAAAATATGATATTTGACCTAAATTATGTATGAGCCTAACAAGGTTTTATAAGGTTAAACTAATAACCAGAATATAAAAAGTGAGTTCTGAATTGTAGCCCCTTTCTGTTTCATGAAAATAAGGAAGCACACACGAATCTCGGAGCTTTAAATAGTTTTTTGTAACATTTTTGAAGATTTCCATCCTGAATCCACAGATGACAAAATTTGACATGCAAACAAATATCAAGCACGTTTATTTCTGTAGACGGACGGATGGACAGATAAAGTGTAGTGTTAATAACCACTCATCCCATCGATGGCACAGACAAAAGAGCCACAAGTCAAACAATATCTAAGTTACTATGTACACACCAACCAATATGTAGAAAACTGCCATTCTATATTTCGACACAAAGTGAAATGGCATCTTCAATGATGACTGAAATAACACCACATCCAAAACATGTCACGTTATGGCAGAGCTATTCAATACAAGAAATAGGGATCAACATGTTGATAAAATCTTTAAACGGGTCAAGGTCAGGACCTTGTCTTTGATATTTGACAGTTGTTCTCTTAATCACAGTCTAGTTGAGAGTAGATATGAAAACACTAACAGATCATCCAGTCCAAAAACACTGAATAATAATGTCTTTTGAACATCTCATTCAATTTGATAATTAAACATCAAATCGATGATTCTTATGCCTACCATGTAAGATCGACTGTAATATTGTCAGCTAATTCATGGCCATTTGCTTTAACAACCAGCCCAAATTTTCTTTCCAAAATAATGGAAAGCAATATATACAGATACACAATATTAGTAGTATATTGACCCAAAATGTTATTCATTTTGTGATTATACATTTATATGTGGGAAGCAATAATTTTGTTCCATTGCAACATACTTTATGTAAGTTTGTAGTACCACATACCATGCTATGGCAACTCTCTTCATAAATATTAATTACAAAATTTAAAACTTGTCAATGAGAAATATTTCTGTATATATCTTCCTTTAATTGTTTCCTCTTTTCTCATGACATTTGAGAAAAATACAGCAATTTTAATGTATCTATGATAAACTGCCTAATGTTCATCTGATATCACTTTCACAGAGAATTTATTTTTTAACAACATTTACCATTTCTGTTTTCTATGTGTTGTTATAACATCAATGATTAAATTGCTTAGTTCATAACAAAAGTTAATACTTATTTTTGACATATTTAATATACACAGGAACTCTGCCTGACATCCAATGAAAAACATTACACAAATTTCAAGTGAGTCACAAAAGAGACCTACCACGAGAAAAATATATGTACAAAATTCCATAGATCGCTAGTCCTCTTGTAAAAAAAAATGTGTATGTAAAATCAGATCTAAAGGGCAGAGCATGTCTGAAATGTTCTCATAAGAACTTACAGTTTAAACTTAAAATGTCAATGTTTTGATTTCTAATGATTAATTCATATATTTCTAGGCATATTCTATTTGGATAAACATTCACTGTAAGAAAATGTCCATACTTCAAACATAGCTCTTTTATGGCAGCAAGATTCAATGGTGTACTTAATGTTTTTTGCCTACAAGGAAGGATTGAGGAATTAAGATTATTTTAAACACTGAGGGTTTGAAGTGCATTTTTTACTACATTTTTCCACCACTGAGATCAATATTAAACTAACATGTGTCCAGACTTAGCTATGCATGGACACTCTTTATTATTAGCTCAGTGTTAAATCTCATTCAAAATATCTCTAAATATTTTTTATATACTTTCTTTTCCATCCCGAACCGCTGATGATTATCACAAATGACTAATTGCTTTTATTGGGAAGAAACTGCTAGATCTTATACTGTAGAACCAGTATTAACAGTGTTTTGTAAATATAGTGGAAACACTGATAAAGGAGAAATGAATCCACTACAGACACCTAGTATTGTTTTCTTTGTCTTCTTTGACTTCTTACTCAACAGTGGCAAGATGTGCTCAAATAAATGAGTACAAATTGCCTACTTGATTACAAACATTCTTCTCGACACCAACCATCCAATATAAGCCGTACAGCATCTGAGCTGGATCAACAATGGCAAGATATGCTCAAATCTGAGTTCAAACGGTCAGTATTCTAAAAATAATATCGGAATACATTCAAGCAAAAGGGATAGTTAGGTCTAGACTTTACCAATGGTTTGTGGACAATTTTTACAGGGGAAAAAATACAATATTTAAATATATCGTACTTTACCTTTGTGCCAAAAAGAATATTTAAAAATTGCCGCATTACATACCAGTTCTACAGTATCACAATGTGTGAAAATCTGTCACAAAATTATTGAGACTTTCATATGGAATAAAAAAAGAATACTTTAAATGTCTTTGCATGTATTTGAACCCTTCCTTTGAAATAGGCACAGCAAAGTTAGCAAATGGGGAAATATCTGAACTATTCAAGAGTTCAAAATTGTTTTATTCCTGCAGCATGCACTCAGTTTATGTTTCATAAATTCTAACTTATCAAAAAAGGGGGAAAAACATCATTTGACATTTTAATATTGATCTTCGAGGCTTTTTGGTGGATGACACCCTGTTCTCCTATAGCTCAAAGACATAGTATGATTAAGTAAAATTAAGCACATTTTACTGCAATATATTGATATATCTTGAAATAATAAGATGTGCCTCGCTAAAATACAATGCAGCACCCTACATTGACTTGACCAAAAAATACCTCAACCCTTAAAGGGCTCACTATATTGATTCATCCAAGAGCAAAGAATCACAATATTATCTTATTTGACAGTAAAGTACCAGGATACAGCTTAGATGCATTTGACAGAAAAATGTAACATGTTTCACTATACTCAGATCCAAGAAGAGGAGTGAACCCAATCTGTGATAAATCAGATCTATGTTGCGTGTGAACACCAGTTTTGTGTGAAACTGGTCAAAATGTACACAATATTTGTGATATCTCTGCTTAAAAATATAATCCATGTAAATATATTCCACTACACAAGATATCGTAAGTGGCAAATGTCTTGAGTATCTAAATCTACTCCGTGTTATATAAAATAGTGCTCATCACATTTGAAACTAGGACCATCTTCCAGAAATCACTGACCATGATATATTACGAGAGTCAATCTGATTATATACATATTAGTTCCTGGTCTCTGATATATGCTACTTATATACATTTCAAAGTTTAAGGCTGAAATAAAGTGTAGCCGGTAACCATAACAACAGCTACTTTACCCCTCGACCATGGATATGGCTATTTCTCTGTCCATCCATTCTTCCAACTGAAGCAAATAGCTTTCAGTTAATGTTTACACTGTTTCCATGATAACAGGGTCAACTGGATGACGGTTTCCATGGTAAGAGTTCTTTTATTCACAGGAGCTTATTGGAGTGTTTGCTGGCCATTCCTGTCATGTCCTGCATGCAGGTTTGTCTGGAATCATTAAGCAATCACCAGAGGTTCATCGTCAGAAAATCCTCGTATCATCGGCTCCTCTTCCTCTGCTGTTTACAAAAAACAAACACAAATCAGTAAATTCAACATCTCATCAGGAATAATATATGAAAACTTTTGCCTAATAACAATTTATGCTTTTTTGTGCTGATCAGTGTGTCATTAAGCTTTCCTTCAACTTCATTTAAAAAAACAAAACAAAGACCAATGACGCAAGAGCTATGCTGATCATTGCTTTTTTGTAATGTTTGTGAACATTTTCTGGAAATTGCTTGATAAATAATCTTTTAAATCCTTTCACAGAGCTTGAACAGCTAATTTTGACATTGTGTAATGCAAGTTGCATATTGAATTTGACCCCACATGTTATCTTGGTTCTCATTGGCTGATATTTGTTGCTCTTCAAAATGGCAGCCTCCCTAACAAGTCATTAATAGCTATTAGATTTTTGAAAAAAAATCATAACATAATGAAGACAATTCTGATCCTTATGGAAAATAGGTAAAATTGGTCCCCTCAAAATACATCTTACTTACTAACAGTTAAAAAAAACGACCAGTACTTTCAGAGGGGAAAACCAAAGTTAATGGACAGAATGACAGAAAATCCCCTCCCCCCCCCCATCACTACAGAATCTATGCTATGCATAGCTAAAAATCCAACCATACTAGATGATGTTAAGGATGTTAGATTAGAATGGAGTCTGATATACTGTTCCTGGCAAGTGTGTGAGGTACTGACCCAGATCATCTCCGCTGGAGAAGGTTGTGGTGCCGGAGCGCGTGTCATAATGGCTGTTTGCGTAGGACAGGAAGCTTCTCTGGATGCGCTTGTGCCGGATGAGGAACACGATGAGCACCACGATCATGATGACCACCGCCACTGCACACGACACCGTGATGGCAATCCAATTCATGCTCGATATCGCCGTGCCATCTTTGCCATCATTGTGTGGTGAATAGTCCACTGAAAAATAAAAGGCTAAGATGAGTTTGATGCCAATAACATTAAAGCATTTTATTTTATTTATATATTTATGTACATGTATATGCATATGCATATCTAATCAATTATTGTTTTCCTCTCTTTGTTCTTTCAACACTTACTCATATATGGTATATGCAATATTTATGATGGAATTGACTGAGGAATAAAGTAGAATAATAAATGTGAATACCTGGGTTTGGTGAGTAGATGGTGACGGTCTCAGTGAATGCCCCGGGATACTTGTAGGCCATGGCAATGCGCACCTTAAAGGTGTGATCCCTGAGCATGTCCAGATTATTGATCTCATACTTAGTATCGGCGGTAGTGTTATAGAGAGTGAACTTCAGGTCATTCTTCCCAATCAGGTCTGAGGAATGCCAGATCTCATATTTCTGAAATTACATAACATGTTAATAAATGCCATAAAATGTGATATCCAAAGGGATCTGAAATATTCTGTCAAACTATTGATCAATCAAAAATCACAATTTTAAACAAATAACTCCTGATTTTAAAAATAATATTACTTATTTCTTTTATAATTCAAAAGTATAAAGGCCATTAAAATATCAAAAGTCACTGAGACAAAATAAGCTGATTTTGTTTTTGTATTGCTAGATGGCACTTTGACATGACTGCTAATCATGGTCCTATAGTCTGTCGAGTTTGTATTATATTAGAAGGAACGATACTGCCAAAGAATAGTATTGATTAAAATGAACAAATAAGAGAGGCAGTGTTTTCTATTAATTCCTTTATTATTCTAGCAAAATGGTGACTGTATAGATGCTATGTAGTACATCTAAGAAAACAATAAATATTCAGAAAACAGAAATGCTGTCAAGTAGTAATGAGTCTCAAAGAGTATCAATTAAGATACTATTTATTTGGATGAAATGAACTGTTAATAGAACACGATCATTGATAGCTTTACTTCAAGACTACTTACCACATCATGCTCTGGTAAAAATTTGGGTTGCATCCATGTCAACAGATATGAGACCCCCAACTTCACAAAGACAATCTTAAAATCTTGTGGTGCCGGGTACGATGCTGAAAAAAAATGTATCAAAAGGTATCTTTATGAATCAATCGTGAATGCAAATATCATTGATGCTAAACTATAGTTTCATTTGCAAAGTTACTCTATAATCCATATTGTTCAATGCTATCCCTTATCTATTATTATTTAAATCAAGAAACTAACATGCAACTATCAAGCTAAAGCGTCCTCTACTGTGGAAAATAAAAACTATTTCTTACCAACAACGGTAGTGATGGGTTTGGAAAATCTGGCATGATCATCTTTCTTTGCTACTGATATATTGTAGGTGGCACCACGAAAGAGGTGGTCGATAGTAAGGGAAATGTTTTGTGTTTTATTTGTGATGATGGAGGGGAATCCCATAGTGTACACCAACTGACTGCCGTTCATCTCCATCACCTTCACAACGTATTGCTGCAACGTAAAACCCACAGGAGAGTTAAATTTGATTTTTATTTGATTTGATTTGATTTGATATGTTGGCCGCTCCACTTTTGTCTCATGAGGATTAAACATAAAAGTGACCTACATCAAGAGTAACGTCGTATGCACATGCTGCATCCCAGGTGACATGAAGACGGCCGTACTGCTCATTAACGCTCTCAACCTTCACCCACACATCCCTGGGTGGTGCATAATAGTCTGAAATCATAACACATATAATAAACAGGCTACTCTCAATAGTTTTGTTACATTTAAACAAGAAAAAGTGGTGCTCCACTTGTAACATGGATGGGAAAAAAATAACAAACAAAACAAAAATTTCCACAAACAAAACAAAAATTTTAACAAACAAAAATTTTATCAAACAAAACAAAAATAAATAAATAAATAGATAAATAATGGGGGGTTGAAATTATTTTGTTCCTCTTTAAAAAACATTAAGTTTGGTACATGAACGAATATTATAGCACATGCAAAGCTGTGCCTTTTCAGTCTCGATTACATAAGATACTCTAATATCGCTCAGGCACAAATGCAAATCGTCGATCAGAACTTTGCTTGTCACTTCTGTTCTAATTGTCCAATTTACACCAAATTTGAACTAAACCGAGTCAGAATTCCCTGCTCTATCAATTATAAGACATTTCCAAGCAATATTAATTGATAATTTCGCGCAACGATGGGCGACGACGATGTTGCCATCTCAGTTGAACTTTTTGTCATCACGCACTTCTTTATCTTTGTTTACATGTCATAGAAACGTATTCATACGCTGGGGCATGCGCAAATTGGAATCTATCATGTACAAATTGGAATCTATCATGTACACGATGAACACTCCACAGTGGCGTCAGTTGCTTCAACAATAATGACCACAGAAAAAAACGAATTACAACCCACAGGATATGACTACGCATTTCCCATGATCGTACCGATCACAGAATAACACAGATAGTTCCTATTTTTGACAATGATTGCCGACAGGCAATCATTGTCAAAAAAGGAACCATCCATGTTACAAAAAAAATTATATTACCTCTATTTTTTTTAGAAAAAAAATTCCTATCAAATATAAAAGCATAATTAATGTTTGTGAATAAAGAGTGCAAAGAGAATTAAGGGAGCTAGTGGATTGGTTTGTAGAATACATACCATTTCCCGTGCGGTGACTGGCCGTGTCACTCAATATTCCCTCATACGGTTTGATGACCTGTACTCGGAAGTAGTATTCTTCACAGGCTTCCAGATATCTCAGCTCAATTTGAGTGTTTTTAGTCTCTATTTTAGATACTTTCCCATACTTAATAGAGTCATAGATATTCATCTCACTCAAATCATCATCACTCTGACCGTAAAACACTGCATACATCTGTCAAAATAAGAGGAGCAAATATCCCTAAATCACCACCTTGCATTAATCAAAAAGTGATGGTCCCTTCTATCTTTGAGGGTTGATATACAAATATGAGAATCTCCATTGTCAGCAGGTCACTGACGCATGAAGTTCACAACTGATAGAAACATTATTCATCAAGGTGCATCATCCAACGAAAAATGACAGTTTAATCACTTAATCAAATTCATTTTTTTCTCAGGTGTTTCCTGAGATGTGACGACACACTCAACCAAATCATTTCAACAAGTCCCTTTGGAGAACATACTGATCTATATTTTCACCAAGATTCAAGCTTGGATGTTGTGCAATTTAGCCAATATTAAAAACCCATCAAAGCTTTTTGAAAAAAAAATGCTCAAGTGCTCACTGAAGTGTGATTATTCACTGAAAAATGACTTCAACTTGGCTTCAAATGCTACAAATGTATTATCCTATCAAAAGTGATAGTCACTGAATGAAGTGCTTGTGGGTGTTTTCTTAAACTGCTGATCATGGCAAACACCCTCGAGGGCCTAGAGGCAGGGTGTTCATCAAGTTGCAAAAAAGGTTGTGATATATATGCACCAAATAGGTTGTGATATATATGCACCAAATAGGTTGTGATATATATGCACCAAATAGGTTGTGATATATATGCACCAAATAGGTTGTGATATATATGCACCAAATAGGTTGTGATATATATGCAACAAATAGGTTGTGATATATATGCAACAAATAGGTTGTGATATATATGCACCAAATAGGTTAAGATATATATGCACCAAATAGGTTGTGATATATATGCAACAAATAGGTTGTGATATATATGCACCAAATAGGTTGTGATGTTAAAATCTAACAATGTGTTAAAAATATCAGAATGCTTCAGAATCTTTGAATCTTCCCAGCCCTGTTTGAGATACATACCACCGTTTGATCATCTTTGATGTCAACCTTTGGTCCAGTCCAGCTTATTTGGAGCCAGGTTGATGAACCAATCTCTTCTATTTGAACATTTGTTGGCTTCTCAATTGTTTGACCTGAAAGAGAGTAATCATATTTCATGATAAAAAACATAACCCCATGGGTTGATAGCTCTGCTGACTTGAATGAAAACACATGAACTGAGATAAAGTGCAATAAGCAACCAGGTTATGATTTTCCATACAAGATCCCAATTCAGTTTTGATGAGATATTCATTAATATTTTGCAAATCATTATCATGGTACCAATGCAATATTTCATGCACAAAATTTGTGATTTTTTCAAAAATCTAATAGCTATCACTAAGTTGTCAAGGGGGCTGCCATTTTGAATAACATAGCCAATGAGAATCAAGATAACAAGTTGGGGCCAAATTTGATATGTAACATGCATTTTGATTGGTCAAAATCACTATCTGCTCAATTCTGCTCTTGAAAAGGATTTAAATGATCATTTACGAAGAAATGTTCAAAAACATTACAAAAAAGCAATGATATGCATAGCTCAAAGGCCATTGATATATGTTTATTCACTTTTGATGGTTGTAAGTTTTTGCAAGTATACAGATTTTGAATTGAAGGTCAACGTGTCAAGGTCAAAGGTCACATGACTAATAAATTATGATGAGGCACAGCTATGACCTAAAACATTTCTGTATACCAAGTTTTAATTTCCTCTAATAAGTGGTTGCTAAGATATACTCCTTACAAAATTTGTGACATCAAGGTCACTGCATTAAGGTCAATGGTGACATCACTAAGATTTGAAGGAATCTGAATCTTCAACTCTCTATCTACCTCTGTATTAAATATGAAACAAATATTACTGGTAGTTTTGGAGGAGAAGATTTTTAAACATAGTGTTAGTATATAACAGATATGAAGTGTTTTTTATTCACTTCTGATGGTTGTGATGTGGCATGTTCACAAATTTTGAATTCAAGGTCAAGGTCAAAGGTCACATGACTAAAATTGTATGACGAGGTACAGCTTTAACATAAGACATTCCTGTATACCAAGATTTAATTTCTTCTTGTAAGTGGTTGCTGAGACATGCTCCTTACAAAATTTGTGACATCAAGGTCACTGCACTAAGGTCAATGGAGACATCACTGAGAATTGAAGGAATCTAAATCTTTAACTCTCTATCTAGCTCTGTATAAATAGTGTTGGTATATAAAAGATATGAAGTGCATTTAATTCACTTCTAATGGTTATGATGTGGCATGTTCACAAATTTTGAATTCAAGGTCAATGTGTCAAGGTCAAAGGTCACATGACTAAAATTGTATGACGAGGTACAGCTTTAACATAAGACATTCCTGTATACCAAGATTTAATTTCTTATTGTAAGTGGTTGCTGAGATATGCTCCTTACAAAATTTGTGACATCAAGGTCACTGCACTAAGGTCAATGGTGACATCACTGAGAATTGAAGGAATCTAAATATTCAACTCTCTATCTAGCTCTGTATAAAATAGTGTTGGTATATAAAAGATATGAAGTGCATTTAATTCACTTCTAATGGTTGTGATGTGGCATGCTCATAAATATTGAATTCAAGGTCATTGTGTCAAGGTCAAAGGTCACATGACTAAGAAAGTATGACGAGACACGGCTATGACCTAAGACATTTCTGTATGCCAAGGTTTAATTTCTTCTTATAAGTAGTTGCTGAGATATACTCCTTACAAAATTTGTGACATCAAGGTCACTGCATTAAGGTCAATGGTGACATCACTAAGATTTGAAGGAATCTGAATCTTCAACTCTCTATCTACCGCTGTATTAAATATGAATACAATTACTGCTGGTAGTTTTGGAGGAGAAGATTTTTAAACATAGTGTATACTCCTTACAAAATTTGTGACATCAAGGTCACTGCATTAAGGTCAATGGTGACATCACTAAGATTTGAAGGAATCTGAATCTTCAACTATATATCTACCTCTATATAAAATATGAAAGATGTAGTACTGGTAGTTTTGGAGAAGAAGATTTTTAAAGAAATGTTGACAGACGGACGGACAGACGGACAGACATTTTCCCCCTCCTAAAGCTCTGCGAGCTAAAGTCTCAGCAGAGCTAAAAACTAGAAAGTTTGTGAATGGCTGAAGACAACACAGTATGAGGTCATGCACTTCAAGTTCATTGTTCTAAAAATGATGAAAAAACATATTTGTAGGAATAAATGCTTTCTGAAGAGTCTTGCAATATATCACTAATAGCTGATTTTGAAAATTGCCTCCTGTGACCTTGAAAATAGCTCAAGGTCACACAACATTCAAATTATCCAAGCCACTCATAGGTATGTCATATCTGCAAAGTCATATCAATATTGCTGAAAATTATCAGAAAATAGAGCTCCTGGGCTGGTCATGACCTTGACTTTGACCCAAGGACAAATGTACACATTTGTTTTAATCATTTCTGTCAAAACTATATTTTAACTTGCTGAAACAAATAACAAAACTTGCTATCTTGACCAAATTTTAAGAAATTTCTTAGCAATCCATTAGCACGCATTAAAAGGCCAAGAAGGTGAGGTCGGTTTTGGACTGTATTTACCTGTGGTAGAATAGAATATTCCCTTGCACATTCCTCCTGGGCCCAGTCCCTTTTCATTATGTGCCCTGACCTGGAACATGTACACGGTACCAGGGGACAGCTTCTCGGCTGCACATACAACAAAATATACAATATCATATCACAAGGAAAATACTGAATTATAATACCAGTTCAGAAAATAATTTATGATATTTGGACTCAATACCCTGATACCTCTTTTCAGTTTTCTTCAGAAATATTAGCATTTATATGTGGAATGCTTGGCCTAAATAAATAACTTTGTTAGATACATTTGGAAGATACATTTTCCAATTTTATCTTGTATTAAGAGATGTTGCATTAAAATACTTCTAATTTCTGTGAATATTATTTCAATGGGTAGGTTTTTAAAACAGTCTTACTTATTTTTAGTGCCTGAAAAATATATCTTTGTACCTGGAATGTTGGAAGATATGAGACTGTTGTTTGAATATTGGCATAAGAAGAGGTATAGTACAAAAATGTATCATGTAATCTACAAAATAAGACCGACTTACTCTGGTACACAACGATTGTGTCTGATTGTGGCGGCACGTGTACCTCAGCCTCTTTAAAAGTGTTCACATTCAAATAGGACAAGACGTAGTAGTCGACTTCCTTATGTGTCATGGCATCCCACTGTAGCTTAATGGTAAATAAATCAGCACTGGGCACTGTCTGGAAGCCTTCCACACATTCATTGATAGCATCTTTGTGTAGAACAAAATCAATCACTTCTGATTTGGGGCCTTCTCCATATGTCCATGCTGTAACCTAGAACATCAATTTTAACACCTAAATATGCTTGTTTTCATGCTAATTCTCACTGCTTTCAACTTTTGACTTTTGATAATAATAACAAAATGTCTTCATCTTTGCAAAAATCTGCTTGAAGTATGATGTAAAATAAAGTAAAATTTCATTGTTTTATGAATTCTATCTCCAACTCTACTAACTGTCGTCATGTATCTAAAAGGAATGATCAATTCAAATTTACATAAATCACCACAAAACTAATATTTCAAAAGTGCAATCACAACATTTTAATTATCTATCATAAACCATTTCAGTCAAAGCCCCCTTTAATAACCACTACAGCAACTTCCTCTTCAAAAATACCCTAAAAATCAGTCAGCCAAATTCAGTGTTCAGAATCATAAAAAAACGTACAAATTGTGGCTATAAAACACTGGTGATCTTACCCAAACGTGGTATCTGTCTCCATTGATGGTGTCATTGAAGATAGTGCTGAATCTATACCTTGTCACATTCTCCTTGATCTCTTTGGTTGTAATCCCGATATAATCCTTACTAAGATCCTTCACGTACACCTGAAGCATAAAGATCCATACACCACACACATCCAAATAGTGACCATTATTTGGTACCAAATATTCAGCATATTACCAGGATCGTTCGTAGCACATTACAAGCCACAATGATTGACCGTATAACTACTCTATTATTGCTTCTTTCGAGAATATACTAAACCAGAACCTCTCAAATCTAGATTCAAACTTCCAAATTTAAAGTTTATTTGAAAACTCCAAAATAACACATCACCTGTGTCACAGGTTTTAATGCGGTTGGAAATATATCGCCCCCATAAGCCAAAGATCTGGACAAGACCTTGTGAAATCAAAGTATTCTCTAAGCAGTATAAATGCCATAAAATCATGAAGATCACTAAGGCAGAGACTGACCACATATTTGGTGATATTTCCATTCAAAACATGAGGTCGAGCCCAGATCACCTCCACCTGATACTTGGAACTGTTCTGGAGTACTTGGATAGCAGATGGCGCTCCTGGCACTGAAAGTATATATCGCATATCACACATAGAACCAAAGCAATTTTCTCATCAAACTTGGATTGACCTTATAAAGCTGGGTGATACATTTGGTTTTACTACTAAACTCTGCTATCTTGCTAACTGTAAGTAGTTAATTGACAATTTACTTTATTTTGTCAAACTTTTTTTTAAAAGGACACATGTGCTGAGGATGTTAGTACATAAGCTATCAGACAGACCAGGCTAATGAAATAGCCTCATGCAGGGGTGATATAGGGGGTGATAGGGGTGATATTAGGGATGATAATAGGGGTGATGTCAGGGGTGATATTAGGGGCGATAAAAGGGTGATACTAGGGATAATAATAGGGGTGATAAAAGGGTGATATTAGGGATGATAATAGGGGTGATATAAGGTGTGATATCAGGGGTGATGTCAGGGGTGATATCAGGGTGATAATAGGGGTGATATGGTGATATTAGGGGTGATATCAGGGTGATATTAGGGGTGATATGAAGATAATACTAACATCCTTCCTTGGTCTTGGCGTGTCTGACGGAGGAAGGAGAAGACTCTGTGTTGTTCACTTTCACTACGATGGCGCCATAATATTCTGTGTCGGGGGTGAGGCCCTTGAAGGTGATCAAGTTGGTTGTGTGTGGCACTGACTTCTTAGTCCATGAATTATCATCCTTACCCTTCTCCCTGTCATGTATAAATATGGGTAACAAATGTTTTGGTGAGGAAAAAAGATGCATCAACCCTCAGCCCTGGTAACTTATTGCACAACATTCACTCCAAAACGTCACTGCACCAAGGCAAATTGATGCAGGGGTAAAAAACCCCATAAAATCTACTTCCTTTGATAGCTTATGTGTGTCAAATATCATGAAACTGTCATCATTTACACTCGAATTATTGAGATGATGGGCCGGTGACCTTGAAAAGCAGGTTAAGGTCACCGTCCATCAAACCCATCTGGCAATTCTCATGAAGCTGCCATTATTTGAGTTATTGCAATGACGTAGATTTGACATAATTGTCCCTGTAACCTTGAAAAGTAGGTGAATGTCACCATTCATCAAACTCTTTTGGGGTCTTTACTAGATTATGTGTGTCAAATCTCATAAAGCTACCATCATTTGTTCTCGAGTTATCATAATGATAGGGATTTCACGTAATTGTCCCTGTGGCCTTGAAAAGTAGGTGAAGGTCATGTTCCATATAAAAATGTCTGAGGTCTTCACCAGGTGCTTATGTGTGTCAAATCTCATAAAGCTGCCATCATTTGTTCTTGAGTTATTGTGATTCTTGTGATTTCACATAATTGTCCCGGTGACCTTGAAAAGTAGGTGAAAGTCATGTTTCATAAAACAAAATGCTGAGGTCTTCACCAGATGCTTATGTGTGTCAAATCTCATAATAATAGAAGAGATGAGTTTTCAGTCTACTCTTAAATGAGGAGACTGAGGCACTAGTCCTAATTTCCCTAGGCAAGGAATTCCAGAGTCTAGGGCCAACAGATGCGAAGGCCCTATCCCCCACTGTCTTCAGCCGGGTATTAGGAACTTGTAAGTGGGTGCCATCGTTTGACCTTAGACAGCGTTCCCCTTGTTTAACTAGGAGTAGATCACGCAAGTAAGGTGGAGCCTTGCCATTTAGGGCCTTCTAGGTCAGGAGAAGAATTTTAAAATCAATTCTCGCATGAACTGGGAGCCAGTGCAGTTCTCATAGTTTTCCTGAAATATGATCAAATTTCCTAATTTTTCCTACAACACGTGCTGCAGAGTTTTGGATGTATTGTAGTTTCCTGGTGTCGGATTTAGGAAGACCTGCAAGTAGGCCATTGCCATAGTCCAGAGTGGAGGTAACAAAGGCATGGGTAAGTGTTACAGCTGTCTTCTCGTCTAGACAATGTCTGATGGCCGCTAGGTTCCTAATGTGGTAATAGCCTTTCTGGGCTTTCATATCCAACTTAGAATCAAAGGTATATAAAGCTACCATCATTCGTTCTTGAGTTATTGCAGTTCTTGGGATTTCACATAATTGTCCCTGTGACCTTGAAAAAAATGTCAAGGTCACCGTCCATTAAACTCGTCCGAGGTTTTCACCAGATGCTTATGTGTGTCAAGTTTCATGAAGCTGCCATAATTTGTTCTCGAGTTATCTCGATGACAAGGATGATTTCACATAATTGTCCCCGTGACCTTGAAAAATAGGTGAAGGTCATGTTTCATAGTAAAAATTCTGAGGTCTTCACCAGATGCTTATGTGTGTTTTATCTCATTCATTCTTGAGTAATTGCGATTCTTGAGTTATCGCGATGATAAGGATGTTCGCTACATACAGACGGACATACTTACATACATACATACATACATACATACCCATGCCAGGAGTACTACAATACCCTCAGCCTGATTACATCAGGGGCTGAGGGTAAAAAAGGAGAACATGCATAATACAATATAAGAGAACATCTTGTATATTAAAATATATAAGCATGTAAATGCATAAACCGTGGTATGACTGTTAAGCCTACAATTAAATGTCCATTTAACAGAAACATTTGTAAAGAGGAAAAATAACTTTTTGGGGTTGACAAATAACATAACATGTACATTATATATAAGTTGCAAGAAATGTTCATATATAATATTACATACTGATTTTATTCTGCCAATTAAATGGCTGACATAATTGTAAACACCAACACAAATCAAAACATAGGCATCAGAGATGCATCAACCCTCAGCCCTGGTAACTCATTGCACCACACAATATTTGTGAACAAAACATCACTGCACCAAGGCAAATTGATGCAGGGGTAAACAAACCCATAAAAGCTACTTCCTTTGATAGCTTAGCTGTGTCAAGTATCATGAAACTGTCATCATTTACTATAGAATTATTGAGATGGGCTGGTGACCTTGAAAAGCAGGTTAAGGTCAACGTCCATCAAACTCATCTGGAGTCTTCCCAGATGCTTATGTGTGTCAATTTTCATGAAGCTGCCATTATTTGTTCTTAAGTTATTGCAATGACATGGATTTGACATGATTATCCCTGTGACCTTGAAAAGTAGGTGAAGGTCATGTTCCATCAAGAGAAGTCTGAGGTCTTCACCAGATGCTTATGTGTGTCAAGTCTCATAAAGCTGCCATCATTCGTTTTCGAGTTATAGCAATGATAGGGATTTCACATAATTGTACCTGTGACCTTGAAAAGTAGGTGAAGGTCATGTTCCATACAAAAATGTCTGAGGTTTTCATCAGATGCTTGTGCGTGTCAAGTTTCATGAAGCTGCCATCATTTGTTCTTGAGTTATCACGATGACAAGGATGATATCACATAATTGTCCCTGTGACCTTGAAAAGTAGGTGAAGGTCATGTTTCATAGAAAAAAAAGGGTCTTCACCAGATGCTTATGTGTGTCAAATCTCATAAAGCTGCCATCATTTGTTCTTGAGTTATTGCGATTCTTGGGATTTCACATAATTGTCCCCGTGACCTTGAAAAATAGGTCAAGGTCGCCGTCCACCGAACTAGTCTGAGGTTTTCAACAGATGCTTTTGCGTGTAAAGTTTCATGAAGCTGCCATCACTTGTTCTTGAGTAATCACGATGATAAGGATGATTTCATATAATTGTCCCTGTGACCTTGAAAAGTAGGTGAAGGTCATGTTCCATCAAGAGAAGTCTGAGGTCTTCACCAGATGCTTGTGTGTGTCAAATCTCATAAAGCTGCCATCATTCCTTCTTGAGTTATTGCAATTCTTGGGATTTCACATAATTGTCCCTGTGACCTTGAAAAGTAGGTGAAGGTCATGTTTCATAGAAAAAATTCTGAGGTCTTCACCAGATGCTTGTGTGTGTCAAATCTCATAAAGCTACCATCATTCGTTCTTGAGTTATTGCTATTCTTGGGATTTCACATAATTGTCTGTGACCTTGAAAAATAGGTCAAGGTCGCCGTCCATCGAACTCGTCCGAGGTTTTCACCAGATGCTTTTGTGTGTCAAGTTTCATGAAGCTGCCATCATTTGTTCTCGTGTTATCGCGATGACAAGGATGATTTCACATAACTGTCTATGTGACCTTGAAAAGTAGGTGAAGGTCATGTTTTATAGAAACAATTCTGAGGTCTTCACCAGATGCTTATGGGTGTCAAATCTCATAAAGCTGCCATCATTTGTTCTTGAGTTATGCGATTGTTGGGATTTCACATAATTGTCCCTGTGACCTTGAAAAATAGGTCAAGGTCACCGTCCATCGAACTCGTCCGAGGTTTTCACCAGATGCTTATATGTGTCAAGTTTCATGAAGCTGCCATCATTTGTTCTCGAGTTATCGCGATGACAAGAATGTTCGCTACATACATACATACATACATACATACATACATACATACCTACATACATACATACACACACACACACACACACACACACACACACACACACACACACACACATATACATACCCACGCCAGGAGTACTGCAATACCCTCAGCCTGATTACATCAGGGGCTGAGGGTAAAAAGTTGTTTTTCGGGGTGTCACATTAAGATCTGCATACAGAATACACTAATATTTTTTTTTCATAAAGAATACACTAATAGATTTTTTTCATTTTTGGGATTAAGTACAGTAAAGCACGAAGTACAGTTTAGCACTATTACATCTTGTCCAGAACAAACATATGAGCATATATCAGTATAAACAAGAGCATTGACTAAAAGTCCCCCACCATGTGGGAGAACAAGATTTTCAGTAAAGTGGTTACAATGGCAACAGAAATTGTCCAATCAAAGTCATTATTATACTCGTCCAAGATATTGATATGTACATGTACAATGTGCCTGTACAATATGAAAACAATCCAAGCAATCCCTAGGACTTGATCGCTCTAACACTATATGCGAATGAACTAAAGAACGGACGGACTGCACTCAAATTTAAGCCCCCCCTTCAACTTGGGCGAGCACTTACCTGAGCATTCCTATAATGTTGATGGGAAGGGAGGCTGGAGGTTGTGGGGTTATACCGATCCAAGCTAAGGTCAGTGAAGTATTTGTGGTACCATTACCAGCGAAGTAAACTTTATCAACATGGTATCCTACAAGACACATATATCCTATAAACCTTATGGTATGAATACAATGTAATGACATGTGCATCAACTGTGATTTCCACATCTGGCTAAGTGACAGGTACAAAATTTCAATATATTCTTGGAATTCATATTATGAAGTCCAGGGAATGGAAACTATCAAATATTTATGATTTTTAACCTCACAGCCTACTGGCATGAATTACACAAGTTTGACACTATACCTTGTTTGGAGCACTGGGCAGTACTTTCATCCGTGCCATACATACAGTTCCAAACTCCGTCACACAACAGTTCTCTTGGAATGCATTCCCCAGAGCCACAGTCAAACTCTTCAAAGCCACATACAAAAGGCTTGCCTGTAGTTGTGCTCCCTAAAAAATACACCACCACATAAAGATCGTGCATTCAGCAACTGAGCAAAGAGCTTTTAACCTAATTGTCGTCGATTACTTGGTAATATTAATTTGGTAGTGTACCATTTTTGGTGCAGCCTTTCTCATCTGAAGCATCTGGACAGTCATTGCTCTGATCACAGAGGAGAGAGGTTGGTATACAACCTGCTGACATTTCACACTTGAAGAAATTTGGCCCACAAGTTGTCTCATCTATAAAAAGATTACCACAGGAATAAATAGTCAAACAAGACAGCAGGATTTAAGATGAACTTAAATATAAATAAATAACTGTAAAGGCAGATCAACTGCATATTAAAAACTTGACTAGACATTACTATTTATTCAAACAAGGAATGGAAAATTGCGAAATGGTGTTTTTATCACCATTTTAGTAATAATGGTCAACTTTTAAGCATTTTAGTAATAATGGTCAACTTTTAAGCATGTGTGAAAGTAGCACTGTTGACAGAGATCCAATCCTCAATGAACTGTGCTACTGGAGCCAGTCAAACAAGGACAACATTTGACAACTACATTGAATATGACAAAAGAAACAATAGAATCGGTGCTTCACAATAATATGAGTCAAAAATGATAAAGGCGATTCTTTTTGCTTTTTGGGCCACTTTTGATCAGTGAAGTTTTTGAAATGTCTATGCCATACCATTTAACAAATGCCTGTGCTTCAGTTTATTTTGTGGCTCACTTAATTTTCTTATTTGTTACTGGCCTTCAGTTTTAGCTCTGTCTTAAACAACACCTTTTTCCCCCATTTTTTGTCAATTTTATAATTATAGGCCAATGGCTATGCTGATGATTGCTTTTTTTGTAACGTTTGTTAACATTTTTTGGGGAAATTACTTCATAAATGTTCATCCTTGATATTGAATTTGACCCCAACTTGTTAACTTGATTCAAAACTAATATTTGTAGTGATGTTCAAATGGCAGCTTCTTGACAACTCAGTGATAGCTATTAGATTTTTGAAAAAATTACAACAAAATGGGAAAAAAATCTGAGCCTCATGAAAAATAAATAAAATTGGTCCCCTGAACAAGCAACATCTTTCTGACTAATTGCTAGGACAGAAAATATTTCTGCCATCACTGCAGAATTAACCACATTGATACAGCACTTAAATGCGTCTCAGTATCTTCAACCATCTGACGTCCTGTAAACACTGTCCCACAGTCAAAAATCTTTGTACTGGTCAATCTTTGCCACCTCAGCACTGACTTGTATATACATATGTATAACTAGTAGGGGGTTTGTGAGAAGTAATATTATGGTGGAACTTACTCTGGCAATTGAGCTCATCTTCTCCGTGCTCGCAGTCAGGTTCAGTGTCACACACCCAGGCCTGGTAGATACAGTTTGTCCTTCCTCCCTGATCACAATAGAACTGATCCCATGCACAAGTAACTGAAAATATACATTACAACATTGATTATTTCTATAAAACAAATTCTAACTGTTAAAAATGTCAAATCCATGCAATTTTTGAAACTATTTACTATGAAATCCACAAATTTTATTAATTAGTGTGTTTCTTATTAAACATGAATACAAACCCAGGTGGACATTAGGACTATGCGATAGCCAGTTCTATATACGTCAATAAAAAATAAACATTTTGGACTCGCCCTCCTACCACCAATGGTGGCGCCACCATCGCCTGCCCAGTTTCCCGCTCAACCTCGCTTGAGAACCACTTTGATCAAAAATAAATTTGACGCCTAAGCGGGGAGGTCGGGTGGGAAAGCACAGTCCACCTGGGTTTGTATTCATGTTTAATAAGAAACACACTAATTAATAAAATTTGTGGAGTTTCTATTAAAATGAGAATACAAACCCAGGTGGACATTAGGACAGAATCACTGATTAGGAGGAGGGTCCCAACCAACAATTTCAACTGAAACTTAGGGCGATCGGCGGCGATAGCAGTCCAAAACCTCTTCATAGTTGATACCATGTTAGGTCTGACCACTTGTATGTCTGATACTAGAGACTGAGGACTATTGCTGAGATTCCCTTCTCTTATATCCAGACAATACTTTATAGAGCCATGCATCATTGGAGGGCTAATTTCTATAGTGTAGCAACTAGGTTTCCTCTGGTAGGTACTACTAGCTCACACTAAGCACCAATCTTTAACGAGTCCACTCTTTTCACTTACCATCTAGTATAGCAAACTTATCCCGTGGGAGGTATTGTTTGCTTTACTAGTGCACCCTCAGAGGTCTTTGTTATGTGTGCATTTTCTGAGTATACTCTGCCAACCTGTTGATGGATTCCCAGAGTTGATACTACTGCACTACAAGATTTGGTTTCTATTAGTAGCGCTACTAAGTCCAATTGCCTAGTAACTTCACTACTAGGGTGCAAGGTGCTATGATGCATACTAATCAGTCTAGTCCTACTCTCATGGGCTTGAGGAGTTTCACTGACTAATTAAGGCTCTTGTAACTGACTCTGACCTCTAATTTATGCACAAACTCACAAAGACCATCCTGTTGAGATCCTCTTCTAAGACTCTCAAACCCCTTGAAATCAATCCATTGGTACTACAGAAGAACCAACATTTCATCCAAATTCCATTAGCTCATCCCTGCTACATCCTTGGAGACATCATCCTCCTCTTCCAGCGCTTGTGAGTTATGTGTACATTTTAGTCAGTTACCTTCTGTTGTGACTGGGCCACTGACTGAACGGCACCCATCCGAACTTGAGAGTTATGACCCGTACCACCAGTCAGCCAGCTACCCTCCATCATGTCATACCACAACAGGACCGAGTCTTTTCCAACTGTCCAGACCTTGACTGCCAACTCTGATGAATAACTTGAAGGTGGACAGTTAGGCCCATCAGCATATGAGTAGCTACCTGGGTCAGTACTCGGAATTCCATACATCCTCATGACCATTCTTCCAGATCTGACTATGAGTAACAGCCATGAAGATATTATCTTCCTCCACCCAGCTTTCTGTTTCTATTGTATATATATAACATCCAGCTGTGCGAGGTTTCCTCTGATACCGATGTTTGTCTAGATATCTGAGGATCTGCCCAATTAGGTCCTAGCCTTTACTTCCGTCCCAACCTCAACTGTACATCTGGGATATAACTTGAAGGTGGACTGTTTTGACCCATCTTACATCCAGCTGTGTGAGGTCTCCTCTGATACCGCTGTTTGTCAAGATATCTGTGGATCTACCAAATAAGTTCTAGTCTTTACTTTTGTCCCAACCTTACCTAGTAATCTGGGATATTACTTGAAGGTGGACTGTTATGACCCATATTGCAGTTAACCATACACCATCCATGTCCCCTTTAGCCAAATTAGCCTTATGGACCATTGTATGGACTTCTTGGTATTCAGTGGAAATGACTTCCTTCAGCTTAAATGGTTTGACTGAATCTTTGAGCCCTGATGAACACCCACAGCTTTCCTTACTGTTTGGATACGGACAGAAATCTGGGTAGTTTCTTTAACGAGATCTATATCTGAACCAGTGCTTAGACTTTAAGGAACTTCCCTTGATGAGATTCCCCATCTTCTTATCAAGCATCATGGTCTTCTTACTGAGAGCTTTATTTAGCCATACTGATGTTGTGCTCTGCTACACATCTTTTCGTTTCTTGTTTGGAACTAAGGAATCTGAGTTATCCATACTGATATCTTTGTTCCTTCCAATTAGTATCTAAGCTGTACACAGTATATATATAACAGCTTGGCCTCTTTATTTACGTCTGGCCCAAGCTGGAGCTTTGGTGCTTCAACTTTGAGTCCCATATATTTCCAATATTCTCTCCTTTAGATTAACAACTTAACCAAGAATTTGGATCTTGAGGCAGTATAAAGAAATTTTCCCGTCCGTGAGCATGTAGGGAGATTTTCAGTCCCAAAAGGCATACACTGGGAGTCACTGATATAATAACACAGGGTATTTACATTTCCTTCACGTTATCATTAGATGCGCCCACTATTGATTGCATATTATTTGCAATACCTCTTCTCCCCAGAACTTCAAAATCCAACGAGATTCCACCTTTCACTGCTGGGAATGTGGTGCTTTACAGTAACAGTGTCCCTATCTCAGGAACCAATGACCATATCCTTTTGAAGCATGTTTTGTACTATTGTACTGGAATGTTCCAACCGTTCCAAACCCTAAACACACTGTAACTTAAGATACCTCCAGTATCGCTTTCAGAATTTGCTCTCTGGTAGAAGTCATTCAATGACCTTTTACGGCATATCTATAATCTTTATATAACTATGTCCGATGGAGCCTCTCTGTAGAATAAAGGCGTCCCCATACTTGATTCTTAGCCCTCTTCTGGAGTCCTCTGTCACTACTCCCATATCACAGAAACCTCCTTTGAGAATCCTTCCATCACAACTGCAGTCCTATAAAACTGCCAGAATAGAAGAATCACTATTCACATATGAAACACTGACCTGATCAATTGTTTCAGTAGTCTTTCCTCTTAGGTAACTGTATTGGACGATTCATGTATAAATTGAACAACTCTGGATACAGCCCTTCTCAATCTAATGATCTCTGGACTGTCCCAAAAGTATGTACATCTAATCCTGCCCATACCATGCTCACTGCATCTACTATCCACTCGCATCTATCCAGAACCACTGAACACGAAAGATGTGAGTTTAGAATAATTCCTTTTAGCAATCCACTTCAAGAATGGATATTTCCACTTCAGCCACAGGTCCTTAGACCCCCTTCCAAGTGTATAAGCCACACTGCTGCAAGTAGTCGATCTTTTTCCTCAGTCCCTCACTATGCTGGCACATAGAAATTGCCAAGGATGTCGGGTCATTTTCACACCTCTGGGATTGAATACAACTTTGGAAAACACTTGAGTCTCTTTCCAAAAACTTCTGACCTGGTCTCTCCTAGGAGCTGACATACGCCAGTACTTTTAAGTTGATCATTGCTGTCATTATGAACTTGTTCAGTAAATCATCTGATAGCTAGATCATTGTGCTAGTTCTCTACTCTCCAGATCTATTCCTTCCAGATCCAACACACACACATGCCCCCAACCCTCCTTGGAGGCACCTATGAAGGTCTGGAGATCTGTTAAGAGAAACCACTAGTGGTACTCCCACTATGGTACTCTCTAGCTGAAGCCATCACTGCAGTCTAGTCTAGGGCAGATAGTACTTATCACTGCAGTCTTGTCTCTGGCTCCTGCGATTTATCTGGCTCCTACTTCTGGTCTCTTGGGACCTTGAGCATCCAGCCTTACCGCATATTCACTCGATCCCTCCTCAGATCCTTTGATCCTCTGGTAACCAAAACTGAACTGAACTGGGATCTCAACCTCACTCTCAAAATGAGCATTGCAACCACTGAGTTGTTGAGTACCAACTTGAAACTCCTACATCTCAGCATTGACTCATGTTGTTTTGATTCTCTTGTATACACAACATATTATTCAGCAGAATTTCATTTTACATGAGCAACCCCATTCTACAGACTTTCCTGCATTCCTGCTATGTATGCTCATTACACCAGCACAGTTCTCCATATGCCAGCCTACCAAAGAACTGCTGATTACTTAACAGAAGAACTTCAACTGAACTGAGTTGTTATTCCTCCTGTTTTCATAGCATAGTATCCAGCAAACCTTGTCTGCTCATTATACCTATACATGTACTGGACCGAGAACCTTCCTCTGAGCTGACGTGCACTCTACGGAATCCGAACTGTTCTCGTTTCCGTTGATGTTCACTTACAAGAAGCTCAGTTTTGGGTTAGGTTATCATATTCTGTAACTTGTAAGTCTTAGTACAACAACCCACTAATATCTCATTCTATTTCAAAGTGTTGAAAGAACCAATTGCTTACTGATTCACCACACTTATTACTTCATTGCTTCCATATCATAACATTTTGGATAAAATATTTATCCCGATGTTACCAATCTTAACCTTCAGGTTTGCATTGCTTCAACTAACGATAAATTAATACCATTTATTCGTTTCATGTACTCTTCACAGTACCATATGAATCTTGGCAACGCATGTAACATCTGACAGGAAACTTCTGATGCACTTCTGAAACTTGACCCCAAGTATCAGGCCAGAATTGTTACTACTTATGATTGAAAAACTCATTAATGAGTAATTTGAACCATATTTCATATCAGCAATGGCTTTTCATCATTTGATGATCACTTGTGGATCACCCAAACTTTATTTAATTTCATAACCAGTCCTTTCCAGTTATAGAAGTTAAATTCCATCTGTATGAATTGAACTTCATGCCTCAATCCTTTACTCTTGAAGGAGCAACACTTAATCAATCAACTGGACTTCAGTTTTGTATCAGCAGAAAACCTAGCCTGACACACCTGCGTGGTAGGCTAGCATTCTGCCACTGAGCCACCGATGCTTCCATTTAAGTTTCTCAGTGCATCTTTTCCTTCCTCATAGCAAACATAAATACATCCAATCTAGACTATTCCATGGAGTATAGAAAAGGATACCAACATTCTGTACTGTTCCCTTTCCTACAATTCAGACTACTTTAATGATACTTTGAAACATTCACTTGTAATCTCAAATCTGGCCAATACCAACTCTATTCCCATGTAGTCTTGTAATTTACATTGGATTCTAACTCTGAGATAATTTTCTCCAATAGTGTTGTCTTATACTCTGTGTTCAACAAAGCACCGTATTAAGTTACAACATTGAAATCAATCCTCTGAATAATTCATTGCAGTTGACTGAATTGCATGTCATTCTCAAGTTATCTTGAAGTGAATATCTAGTCGATAAATCACATTCATCAATTTTACCTGAAGAGTTATTTCATATAAAGAAACCCTTCAAGTAACAATACACTAATTCATATGAATTTTGTCTAACCAAGAATTCTTCCCAGTTGGTTAAATTCAACAGTTGACTGAATTTTATTTTAAAAAATTCAAATTGTTTTGAAATGTTTCACATCAAACACATAAATCACATGTATTTGACACATTGTCTACACATGAATGCTCCACAGTTAACTGAATTCACCAGTTGACTGAATTCTATTTAATCTTCCAATTATTTGTAGAATTATCTCACAAAACTACAAACAATTCACATGTTTAAGACCTTTTGTCTAACAATGAATTTTCAACCGTTTCCTGAATTCTACAGTTGATTGAATTCTGTTTAATTTTCCATTTATCTTGGAAACCATATTCAACAGTTGACTGAATTCTACAGTTGACTGAATACTACAGTTAACTGAATTCCCACTGACTGAATTCTGTTTAAATTAAAATAGAAAATGATTTTCTCCATATGAAAAATCAATCACCTACAAGCCAGCGGTCACCCATCCCGGTATTAACCAGGCTCGATGTTGCTTAACCTCAGTGATCAAAAGAAATTTGGAGCGTCCATAGCAAGTGGCTACAAACTCATAACTCTTTCATTCTTTGATTTTCATTATATCTTCCTTTAAAATTATCAAATTATTTATCAGATCATGTTTTCGAGTAAAACTATAATCAAAAGACTATCATTTGTAGATTATTTCTTTTGATTTTGAACTTTACCCACAATTCCTCGCTCACTTCCGGTTTCGTATTTCTACTTCCGGTGAACGATTTTCTTCTCTCGAACATGTTTTCGACTCCAAAACCTACTTAATTTATCGAACCGAATCTTATCCAACCGATTCTGATCAATTTTCCATGTTTTCTACGCAGAAAACAAAGAATTTCACCTCCGAGGTCGTGTCGACCTCAGTACTATCTCGCTCGTGACTTTGTGAGCGATAATACATTAAGATAAAAAATACGCAGTAAATTTCTTTCTTTTGCTTCTCAAACCCACCAAAATACATGGCGGGCTGTCCCTGAAGCCATTTAAGCAATAAAATTCTTATTTATCTACAAAAACCAGAAAACTTTCGTTATTCTCGTCCCACCGAGAGCCGGCCACGAGATTTCAACTCGCGCTGCTCCGTGAGCGACAATGCAAGTATTTTACTTCTGCGTATTTAATTTCTTCTCTTTTGGAGTAAATACGAGCCAAATATTATGGCGGAGTGCTCTCTGACATCTATAAGGTAGAAATAATAATAATTTACCTTCTTCACGAACCAATTTGTCAACAAACCCAACTACTACGTCTTTTCCGGTTGTCTGACAGCCACTTTTGGTCGTAAGAGCTCTCCTTTCCTCACGTAAGCGTCCTTCTTGCTCTGAAAAGACATATTGCTTAAACTTTTCATTAAAAAACCAGCTTATTCTGAAATAACTCGCATAAAAATCGCCAACCGTCCTGTTGGTTGGCGTCAAATTTTAAAAGTGGTTCTCAAGCGAGGTTGAGCGGGAAACTGGGCAGGCGATGGTGGCGCCACCGTTGGTGGTAGGAGGGCGAGTCCAAAATGTTTATTTTTTATTGACGTATATAGAACTGGCTATCGCATAGTCCTAATGTCCACCTGGGTTTGTATTCTCATTTTAATAGAAACTCTATGTTAACTATTAAAACACCTCAAAATACACATAAATATATAGAAACAAGCCTTGAAGAATATAAAATATTTTAATTAAAAATCTCCAAACAAAGAAAAACAAAGAACATTGAAATAAATGTTTAAAATTAATAAATATGAGAACATATCCACTAACTGATTAATCATTTCTTTTTGAGAATAATTTGTCATTTTTTTTCAAGAATTGACAAAGTGAGCATGTAAACAACAGCGTTTTTAACAGCAAAATATAATTCCTTTATAAAAGAAATCTTTCTTGTCATGACAGGATAATGTATCTTGATCCCATAACAAGGATGTGGAACAAAAAGTTACATTAGTTTCAGTCATTGCAGTTCTCCTACTGACTCTTCAGGGGCTTGATTTTTTTTAATATTCATAAAATCAGCAGTGTGAGCATTTATATTCGACCAAACATTCCATAGAAGTCATTACACTAGCTGGGGGATACATATTTAGTGTGAGGAGTAAAGATTGTGGTGTTTTATTTGGTTTAAATTTAAAACTAACCCTGACAGTTTTGCTCATCACTTCCATCGTGACATTCTTGGTTTCCGTTACAGAAGAGTCTGTTAGCCAGGCACTCCCCGCTCCTACACTGCCTGTGGTCTGGTGGGCATGGCCGTGGCGCAGCTGTCGCTGAAAAACGGAACAAATACATTTATCAAGCAATTCCTTATAGAATCTGTGAAGAAATTTCATGCACTCTTCATTTTGACAGTTTTAGTTCCATATAGATTGCATGAGGTCAGACATAATTAGATACCTTGTGACGAATGTCACAACCGGTACTGTAATAAGCTATGGTGTCAACAATAGTATACACGGCTACTGCCAGATTCCTTGATACAATATACATTGCTTTGGTTGATATATGAACTAATGTACTACTGTCTGTTTAGTGCACTTGCACTCTTCTATCTGATCAAATTCATAGACACTATTAAATATCAAGACCCTGGCCCATCTCCATGCCAGTGGACTTTTCAGAATATTCAACACTCAATACCAGCAGCTTAGTCAGAGGTTATTCATAGCAATGATGGTTCAAATGTAGGTCAACAGGTTATGAGCTAGGGCATGCTAACTTTGCACACAAGCAGCTGAATTGAGTAGCAACAAGAGAGAGACTATAGAGTGCTTTGTATGTGACAAGGTTGGGATCTGATTACAGTCCTGTTGCCTAGCAACCCAAAAGATAAAAAAAAAACCCATGTGACATAAGCTTATGCAACCAGCAACCAAGGATCAAAGGATTAATCCCTGCCAATGACCCTGATATTCTGTAACCTTGCAGTGGACAAGCAATCAAAGGAAATGAGGTAACAAACACATGCACACACAAACACAGACAGAGTTATTTCAAAGAGGATACCTCAATAAGAAAATAAGAGAATTCACAATATGAAATGTTTGATGATTATCACTACTTACGGCAGTTCAGTTCGTCCGAGTTATCCCCACAATCGTTCACGCCATCACAGTGCTCTGTGCTGGAAATACAGTTGCCATTTAAGCACTCGTAGCTGTATTGCGATGGACAGTGACCATGAGGCCAGGTCGTGGATGGAACGGTCGTGTAGCCTACAATAACAAACAGTCATGCCCATTACATCTGTTAATATCATGAATAAATTAACATAATTTTGTCTCTCGTTCGCTCATAAATTTTTTCACCTGGCGTCAATGCTAGGGTGATGTTGTCTATGGCAATGATATAAAAACAAATTCAAGATCATAGCACTGTGCAGATTTAACACAGATTTAACATGTGTGTGTGTGTGGATCCCTTTATCTATGAAACTAATAATAATCAATAATATCTGAGACTCTATTGCAAATATATATTGCATAGGCCTTTTAAAAGAGATTCAGGCACAAAAACACTGTTACAAGCAGTATTTGAAATTTGAGCTGATGAATACTCTTTTTAAACCAAATTTCAGACATTTGGTTATATTTGGATACATACTGCAGTTAAATTCATCGGAGCCGTCCGAACAGTCAGGTGCCCCGTCGCACTGCCAGCGTTGGTAGATACACTGTTGGTTTTGACATCTAAACTGGTACTGGGTGCACGAGTCATTGCAGTTGCGTTCATCGCTGAAGTCTCCGCAGTCGTTATCCGAGTCACAGATCCAGTGCTGGGGGATGCAGCGTTGGTTGTCGCAGACGAAGGAGGAAGGGGAACATGATATGTCCGTAGGTGCGGTCACATTCGGTGCCCACGTGACTGGCAAAACAAACCATTAGTCATCAACCTCGTGACCAGTCTGACAAGCCACAGAATACATGCAAATATTTCCAGCAGATTACAGTCAATCTATTTAACTGTTTATCTCAGAGGTTACGAGTTTAAGCTGTTGATTCTAGTTTAAACCCTAAATCATCCCAAAATGGTAACTTTATGGATTACTCTCACACTACTTACCAGTTGAGTTTTCACAGAAAAATTCATCACTTCCGTCGTGACAATCATCATCGTCGTCACAGCGCCACCTAGCAGGAATGCAGCGACTATTGTTGCACGCAAACTGTGTTGGGCCACAAGTAGGATAATCTGGATGTTTAAATAAATTCACATTAACAACTCATTTTAGCTGACGAAACAATCATTAATGACAGAACAATTTCTTTGTGCAAATTCTTTGTGCAGTTGTTGTGCTTACCACAAGGTTCCTTCTCATCGCTTCCATCTCCACAATCGTCGTCATGATCACAGCGCCATCTGATGGGAATGCATCTGCCGGTCTCACACGTAAACTGGTCACCTCGACATGTATTGTAAGCTGAAATAAAAATATTGTTGTGGTTATCTGTGTGAATCTCTCATTATTTGCTTCGGCATTTTCTTTATTCCATTTAGATCTAGCTATTTCTTCATTAATAACATGAAAACACAGCTTACGGCAGTCACGCTCATCAGTGTTATCTCCGCAGTCGTTATCTCCGTCGCATCTCCAGGTTAGAGGGATACACCGTTTATTTGAGCATAAATACTGGTGGCTCTGACATGTTGTTCCTGGAAGTATAATTTATAAACATTCACATGAAGTTCAGGCATCAACTTAACACAGTGCTTAGTGATAACATATATTAAGGCAACCTCATGCTCTTGATTAGCTTTTCTAGTTTGAGAAAATCGACTCACAATGGTACCGTATTTACTCGTGTATAAGTCGAGGTTTTTTTCCAAAAACTCTTAGTTAATGTTTGGGGGGTCGTCTTATACACGAGAGCAACCCGTGGACGAGGATTTACGCCAAAAAAATACGACACTATGAGTTTTCATTACAAACATTCTTATTTTCGAAATAACGAATATCGGACATAGCGGGTCGGTTTAACAGTCTTATACTCGAGTAATTACGGTAAAACATAAATACGATGTTCATATTTTCGAAATAACGAATATCAGACGCAGCAGATTGATTTTAATTGCGTTTTAAATGATAAAGAAAGGTATTTACCCAATATATTTGGTCTATTATTTCGAAATGCTTTGTTTTCGAAACACTTTGTTTTGACTTTGTTCTCACTGATTCCAATTATCAGCGTTCACAGTTTTGCGTTTCGTCATTGTCTCCACTGCTTTGAGTCGTGTCTTCCATGTTGACAGAAGTGCTTGCACACGTGGATCGATTTTAATTGCGTTTTAAATGATAAATAAAGGTATGTACATAATATTATCACAAATTACGCTTTGCAGGTCGAGAACAGAATAATACCATCCATTATTGCGCAATATATTAATATTTCAATGTGAGTTAACAATCGTTTTCGTGCTAAAAACAAGAGCCTCTTCCCGTCACTTCCGCCTTTCAAAATTGCGACCACGTGTTGCGTTGAGTCGTGTCTTCCCTTCTTGACAAATGCCTTCACACGTGGATCGATTTTAATTGCGTTTTAAATGATAAATAAAAGTATATACCCAACATTAACACAAAATATGCCTTGCAGGTCGAGAACAGAACAAAACCATTCATCCATTTAAATGCATTACGCAATAAAAAGCGGGAGTGACGGGGACAAGCTCTTATTTTTGGCGCGAAAACAAATGGAGTGTATCAACTCGCATTGAAAAATTTAATATATTGCACAACGATGGATCCCTGGCTTCTCTTCGTGTTGCCGCACATCAAATTTACTGTGTTCCGCACATCGATGTACGTGACGTCCTTGATCAAAACTGTGAACGCTGATATTGGAATCAGTGAGAACATCCATTCATTTAACATGCATTACGCAATACTAGCGTGAAAGCAAATATCGGACAGGCGGACTACTGTCTACACGTGGTTGAATATTTCTTTGTGTATTAACACGCTTTGTTTTGATGCTAAGATCGATATAAACAATAATAATTAAAAGCGATATAATGAATATCATTGGCTTTATAATACACAAAGAAATATTCTCCCACGTGTTGGTTTTGACGCTAAGATTAAGGACGTCACGTACATCGTATTACGTTCTACATCGTGGAGAAATTCTTACGAAAAATAATTTGTGATAATATTGGGTAAATACCTTTATATATCATTTAAAACATATTATTTCAAAATGCTTTGTTTTGACTTTGTTTTCACTGATTTCAATTATCAGCGTTCACAGTTTTGCATCTCGTCATTGTTTCCACTGCATTGAGTCGTGTCTTCCCTTGTTGACAGAAATGCTTTCACACGTGGATCGATTTTAATTGCGTTTTAAATGGATTGATGGTTTTGTTCTGTTCTCGAACAATTTGTGATAATATTGGGTAAATACCTTTATTTATCATTTAAAACGCAATCAAAATCGATCCGCTCTGATATCCGTTATTTCGAAAATACGAACATCGTATTTACGTTTTACCGTATATACTCGTGTATAAGACGGCTAATATCTTATATTTTAAGTATATTTACGTTTCACTTTTAAAATGACCGCCAAGCTTCAGCTTAAGCTTGAATGGTAGCAGAGCCGATATCTCTTGAAAAACCAACTCGTCTTATATTCGGAAATTGTTTTTTTTCAAGAAAAATAACCTCAATTTTGGGGGGTCGTCTTATACACGAGTCGACTTATACACGAGTAAATACGGTATATATTTCAACAAAAAAAAGAAGATAATTCAATTGTATTCTGCCTAAATGTCAAAACATATTTCCTTTAACTGAGCTAAAAGCCATTAAACCAGTTATACAACAGCTTTCATATTAAGTGATTTTGAATATTTTTCAAACTTGAACAAAAAATTAGTTGGAAATTAAGTAAAATGCGAGAAGCAACAAACCATTGGAAAGGATGCAGCTATTGTTAACAAGTATTTCTCCTGCTAGGCATTCACAAGTGTGGTCGTTGCTGCCGGGGATGTCGACCTTGACCTTGAAGATGTCGGAGCAGAGGCATGTGCGGTTGAGAGGGCTTCGCACAGTGTCGTTGTGTGGCCTCTCTACACAGAGACTGGTACATCCACCATTATCAGTGCTACACCTGCTTGTTCCTGCAAAACACAGCCATTTTCATTTAAAAAAAAATCAAGTTCTAGCCTTCATTCTTCATATAATTCTTTAAAAAAACAATAACAACAAATAATAATAAGGAAATAATAATAAAGAAAAAAAAAAACAAAAAAAAATAAATAAATAAATAAATGGTGCTTCTAAAGCTCTTTTAGCAACAATGGTCATATCAGGCCATCATCTCCCATCCTACATTTATATCATAAAGGAAGGCACAGATCCATTGCTCTACCAACTGTGCTAATATAAAACATAAATCTATTGTATTGAAAGGACTGTTTCCAAAATGGCTTCATAAATATACATTCAAAATCATAACCCAACTTTTGAAGGTCAAGAAAATTCAGAGGAAAAATAATGTACACAATATTGGGGCTGAATCCATCACCCACATATTTTGAATTTAGCCTTCATTGTTATCTCTATTCTCATTGGCTGATATTTGTCATGTTATTCAAAATGGCAGCTTCCTTTTGGTCTCACTCCACTAATCATGTACTATACCAAGGAGAAGAAGTACCAAAGTAGTTCATTGTAGAAATTTCATTTCTGTCTTTGTGTATTCATTATTCAGGTTTAAAATGATGAAAATGCTACATGTTTGGTATAGTTGGACAGTTTATGACGAGGGCTTCTTTAACGTACAAAGAGAATTGAAGTCTGATAAGACACTGCTTTTATGGAAAAAATAGATCTGTGTAATGATGTTGTAGCAGGTGTTTATGTGGAAGACAAGAACACTTTTTTTACCAAAAAATACCAATAATACCTTGAGAATTTTGAGCTTGACGTACCTGTTTTATGGTTTCATATGAAAATTGACAAATTTTACAATACTTCCGAGCCAAAGATTAAGCTCTTGACCCTTTTTATTGAAGAGGTTATGATATTTTAAATCTGCAATTCTAATCCTCTCTGTAGTGAGAAGCCTCAATCACTGGGTCGAGACCCGGTAACTGACAGATTTTTTAAGAATTGGTCCGCTGAAAATACATCTTACCCACTAATAACTAAGAACTCAACCCGCAGTTTCCGAGGACAAGAACTAATTTGACAGACAGACACAAAATTTCTCCCCCTCAATGGAGAGGCTGTAATGATATTGTCAGCATTGCTAAAAATCCAATGCTAAAGTGTATATCATAATACAATGCCCATTTGTATTCTCTACAAATAGAGATGCAATCTTACCTTGTTGTGATGCTCTATGGAAAATTTTCATATCTGTCATTGACTGGGAAACATTCATGAAGGTTTCTATGCCCCTGCCGTGGTACTTGTCCGCAGCACGGATGGCTTGCAGGTAGGAATCAAAGAAGAACAGCTGAGTCTGCCAAAATAAAATATACCTACGAGTTATGTCTTGATATTTCAGATTTAATTTGTGTTATGTATTTGGTCAAATTCAGTTTTCCATCCCCTTTCTTGACTTTTTCAGGGGCTTTAAAAGAATACTAGAAATACAAAAAAAACTATGTCAGGTGTAAGGTCTCTTGATAATAAACACCTGTGAAGCTAACCTTGTATATGCTGAGTCCTACTGGGTGAACTCGGCTCAGGAGGGTGGCTCTACCATAGCCGTCAATGGTGGCTGACATGACGGTGTTGAGATCAGCATCGGCCCAGTAGATCTTCTGTTGCTGGTCATCTATGGTGAGACTGATGGGCTTGGAGATGGTGGTGCTGTGGTAGGTGATAGACTTCACGTTTGTGCCATCCATCCATGCTCGCATTATTGTCTTGCTTCCCCAGTCAGCCCAGAACATATATCTGTGCAATATATTATAATACACACCATTGGTTCACTCACCACTACACTGCATTGAAGCATTTAATCAAACAAATCCTTAAGTAAGGTTTCCGCATCAGAGGTTTTTAATAATTATTAAAACAGCATATAATACTACACATTATGCATCTGTTATTTTTGGTCCGTTATTTTTCTTTAATACAAATTAAGGAAATGAACCAATCTGATTTTTTCCTGAGGTAAGACGTCTATTTTTCAGATAAAACTCAATACTTGAGGTATTCCAAGATATGAGTATAGTTATCTATTGTTATCTTTTGGCTGATTTCAGAGATTTTGATAAAACATCTATCACATTAGCAATGTTATAAACTGGACTTATAAAAACCTGAGCTAACTTACTTATCTTTCACTAGCAAGAGTCAATATTAACATACCCAAGTTTTGGGTAGACAATGAGGGATCTAGGTTGCTGGAGCTGTCCTCTGGTGGCATTGATGAGAACTTTGCGGTGTGTGCCATCAATCCTGGCAATCTCTATTCTGGTGCTGTTGGTGCTGCTACCTATGTCCAACCAGAACAACTGCTTACTCATATAGTCAAGAGAAATGCTGACGATATGCTCCAATCTCTCGCTGACCACTGTCCGCACAGGTTTCCTACCATTCAGGCACATCTCCTGCAATAACACACATATTCACAACACATCAAAAACCAGGTTCAATCTCCAAATCAATGGGTACTTACAAGTCTTTTGTTTGAATGCACCCTAGTGGCAGATAGAGAAAAATACAAAATAGGAACCTAATAAAGAAGTAGTATATATTTGATAGTCGGACAGAATCCCAGTTTGAACTTTAAAGCATAAAATAACTATATCCTTATTTTGTACTATCAGAGCACACAGGAAACCACCTTCAATATATCAGGTATGAATGATGTCTCCTGGAGATATACTAAGATAGAACATATCAATATCTAAGAATAACATCAATAAACCTGTCCTTTTATTACATTATGTGGATATCAATCAAATAATGGACTTTATGATCATGAGTACTTGCTAATGTGACATGACAACTTGAAATCATTTATAAGAAACAACTCAAACATCTCAATCTTCTTATTGAGAAGATATTTATTTAACTAAAGGGAGATATTTCGCATAATGTTGCCAATATATTGTGCAGATCTGATGTGAAACTGGGTAAGAAAAGAAAAGTAGTGAATCTGTGTTGTTAACACAACCGCGTGGGTTGATAGCTCTGCTGACTTAAATGGAAACACATGAACTGTGTAACTTGCAAACTTTCTGCAGGCTCTACAGGCCAGTCAAGTCGCTTCTCTCTGATATATACGATATGCACAGTAATCACGCAACTCCTAAGAAACCGTAGCTTGTGACACTTGATTCAAGGGCATATACGTTGAAATATCTGATGTTGAAGATAAATTTCTGAAGTTGGCTGGCTGAATGTCGGACATGTGACAATGTCTGATGTGAGTCAAAATCTTTTGGCGAACACTGACAATACTTTGTGTTTGTCATGCATGCCCAATATTTAGTATCTCCAGTTCATCGTTCATGAGACATGACCTGCCCAATAACATGACCTGCCCAATAATACAAAGGTCAAGGTCACAGTATCAAGGTAAAAGCTGTAAAAATGTACCGGTATATGGTGTCTGACATAGTGTTGATATATAACAGATATGAACTACTTTTTATTCACTTTTAATGGTTGAGATGTTGAATGTACACAAATTTTTAATTCAAGGTCAAGATGTCAAGGTCAAAGGTCACATGACTAAAATTGTATGATGAGTTACAGTTGTGACCCAAGACCTTTACTGCCAGAGTGAGAACATTGTAAGGATTTTCTTTGGTTGGAACCAAACTAAATTAATCCATTTTTATTTGTTATTTTACGTAAATTTTTTTTCCAAATTCAAAAGTTTAAATTCTAGTAAATGAATCACTTAAATAAAATATCCCCCAGAGCATTGTATGCTCTGCCACCACTGAACTCACAGTTAGTGGATGTTTAAAACTCTTAATAACCAAACCCTGTACTTAAATCATTTTCAACTTTGTTTTTACCTGGCTATGAATAAAAGTATCAACTTTAAAAGCACTGGAATGTTAATGTGAAGCAGTTACAGCTATCATGTGATCAAAGTTGTACTAGAATTTGCAGGCGATTTCCAAGCACCCCAGCAGAGCTTCAGAATAGTTTGCAAGTGACCAAAAATTGGTTTGCAGGTGATACAAACTCCGCCAGAGGGCGATGTGGTGAACCGATCACCTCTGTGCAAGGTGCCTTTTGGAGCTGGCTTGGCACTTCCACCAAATTTCATGCAACTGTCTGTCTTACTTATTTCTTTTCTTCAGATGTATTCAGTTTGGTAAAATATGATATATTTGACCCTTTATATAAAGTTTTTACAGCCATTTTCGGGGGGAGTAATCAGGTGGGACCACAACCAAAATGGTGGCTTTGTTTACAGTTTGAATTCTTTCTGTTTTTTATCATTTTGATTGAACAAGGACAAAATCAACACAAAAGTTAACACATGAACTCTAATTGAAATTTTTTACATTCAATCATGAAATATGCAATCATACTTATCACAATAATTACAGACTGACAGTTCTTAAGAAAATGGCCTGTAAAAGTAGTGCCGGAGGAATACTAATCTGGGTTGGCCAGAGGTAATAGTTTGTGTGTGCTCTGGTGGACAGTGTGCAGGTGATAAAGAACATTGATTGAATAGTTTGCAGATGGCCAAGAAGCACTTTTTTAAGATTAACTAAATGTGGTGGTTAGAAACATAGATTGAATAGTTTGCAGATGGCTCAGAAGCACCTTCTCCAAGTCTACATGTCTGATGGTAAGCAACAAAGATTTAATAATATGCAAAAGGGCAAATAGCACCTTCTACCAGTTGTAAGGAACAGAGACTGAATATTCTGCAGGTGGCTAAGAAACCCCTTATCATATTTGATTAGTTTGCAGCTGGTTAGGAACACAGAATGAATAGTTTGTAGATGGCCATGAGGTAGCTTATCCCTGGTATGAGATGTGCCTTTGGATCTCACCTCTATGTGTTGAAGCGCGACATCTGCCCAGTACACACAATTTGATTCCTTACTGTATTCCACCGTCTCTATCAGGCGAATGCCACCATACGAGTCTGTAATAGGGATGGGTTCTACCACATTTCGTATTTCCCCAAGCACAATACGGTACAACGCGCCATGTGTTGAAAACAAGGCAAACTCATTAGCTCCTGCAACAAGACAACACATATGATCATCTACAATCTACTACCTGCCACAAACCTGGATAGTGCTGCGGGCGGCATCCGCCCAGTACAGGCAGTTCCGGCTGTGATCAAAGTCTAGAGCCACAATGTTGCCGTCAGTGAAGGCTTTGTCAATGGGTAAAGCTTGGCTAGCTTTGTCAGCCAAATCTATGCGGTGAAGCGTTTTTGTACTTGTATACAATAGCAGGTCATTCAGCTCTGAAAATATAATAACACCAAAAACCACATACACATGAGACGGTGTCGTCATGATACTGATTATACTTTCATATATACTGCTCATTACTGACACTACTGTCTGCATGCAGGTGGCCAATTCTCCAAAGAACTGAAAATGAATCAACGGAGGACACCCATGTTAATAAATGTGAGGCAGAACATTTCTAACATGCTTTATAGGGCAAGATTAAACCAATTCTAATCAACCTATGGAAGTCAATGGGAGAAATATAAATTAGTAATCAATTAAAATCTTTAAAAATTGAGAAACTGTTGTATGCATATCAAGAAGTAGCAATCAAAATGTAGGAAACTTTGGGAAACTTAATGAAATGCTGAAAATATAATTCAAGCTAGATAATTTATCTTCTTGGCAATAAGATCATCTTATAAAAGCTGACCACAACATCAACTATGTTCTTAAATAATTGAGTTCATATTAAAATTTGATTAAAGTTTACTATTAAAACAAAATGTGATGCTTTCCACCAATATATATATATACACTATGGCAAAATCAAAACATCAACATTGATTACAAAAGGTTTTAATTTGATAAATGTCAGTTTGAACAAAATCATTCCTCAAAAAAAGAATTCCTCGACTATAAGAAGTATATTTTATATAATTCATAATGTTAACTGATAATGTTTCTTCACTGGACCTTACCTTCCACAGGACACAGGATCCGGTCAGGGTCATACCGGTATGAATCACCTCCTGTACATTTGTCTCCAGACACCTTCCGGTATCTAAGGAAATATCAAATAATTGAATATCAAATAATGCCTTTATCTTTGGGAATTATTATCAAATTATGCATATTTTCTCACAGAATGAGATGTTTTTTTAGCGTGAACAGTGTTTTGGCACAATTCTGCACTGTATATGAGTATGCAGTATATAAATGTCCATGCAATGGTAGAATTTTCAGTTAAAGATGGTCTCTACCCTCTCCTTACAAAAGTTCCTGTGTTTAGTCTGTTTAGTATATAGGCTCTGTTTATTAGTTCCTGTATTTTATTCTCTTGCCCCTCCTTACCAGTTCTGGTAACTGATACCAACCCAGTCCTTTCTACCTATTCCAAGGTAGGTTAAGTAATTCACTATATTGACACTCACCCTTTGGTTCTATAGTAATATGTACCCTCAGGGCAGGGCGTTGGTGTGGCATGCACATCTACTGTCTGATCAGGATCTGTCACACAAGTACTGCTCCAAATGTACTGCTTCTTGAAGCCAAAATCACTGAAACAATGCCATTCAAATAACATTATGTAAAGTATCTATTATACACATGTATATGATAATATTTAGGTCAAAGGCATGGATTCGCACCCCCTCTTGCTTAATAACTGCGTCAAGTGCAATATGGCCGACTCACCATTCATAATCTCGGATGTTGCAGGGGCAGGGTTGTTCTGAGATCTCGCGGTCATAATCACGTCCGTTATAACAGAGCGAGTGAGCACGGCGTCTCTCGTACACCACCTTGGTACCCATCAGGCAGCTGTCACGCCCTCCATTGCTGGGAGACCAATCCACGTAATCCTGATCTATACAGTTGCTACCTGCCAACATAAAAAGCCATTAAATATGGAGAGATTGTAACATCTGAGGTTCCTGTTCCTGTTTCTTGAATCCCACATATAACACTGATGAATATCCCTTGGTAAAACTCTTTGAAGTATAACCGGAAATCCTTTGAACTCAAAACAAAATTGTCTGTATGTACAATGTACAGCTCTGAAGCCTGTTATCTCTTTGAAGAAACATCTTGGTTATGTTTAACAAAAGTTTCTTTTGTAAATAATTTCAAATGACTTAATTATCACAATTCAATCCCAATTTCATGTGATAATGCAATTGTAATGGCATTGCAGTCCCAGTTAATATGGTTAACAGAGCCATGTTCTGAAATGCTGCAAGTAAATCCATTATTGCATGAAGTTATTCCCTCATTGTGATGGATATATCATTTTTAATTATTTTTTTTTATTCAAAACATTTCTTATGTAAAAGGTAAGACAATCCAGAGTATTATATCAAAGCCCTGGCCTTGATGAGAAAAACATGTGGCTTGCATGGAACCTATGTGGCTTGTATGGAACCAATATGTGGCTTGCATGGAACCAATATGTGGCTTGCATGGAACCAACATGTGGCTTGCATGGAACCAATATGTGGCTTGCATGGAACCAATATGTGGCTTGCATGGAACCAATATGTGGCTTGCATGGAACCAATATGTGGCTTGCATGGAACCAATGTGGCTTGCATGGAACCAATATGTGGCTTGCATGGAACCAATATGTGGCTTGCATGGAACCAATATGTGGCTTGCATGGAACCAATATGTGGCTTGCATGTAAACAAGATGTGGCTTGCATGGAACCAACATGTGGCTTGCATGGAACCAACATGTGGCTTGCATGGAACCAATATGTGGCTTGCATGGAACCAATATGTGGCATGCATGTAAACAAGATGTGGCTTGCATGGAACCAATATGTGGCTTGCATGGAACCAATATGTGGCTTGCATGGAACCAACATGTGGCTTGCATGGAACCAATATGTGGCTTGCATGGAACCAATATGTGGCTTGCATGGAACCAATATGTGGCTTGCATGGAACCAATATGTGGCTTGCATGGAACCAATATGTGGCTTGCATGTAAACAAGACGTGGCTTGCATGGAACCAATATGTAGCTTGCATGGAACCAATATGTGGCTTGCATGGAACCAATATGTGGCATGCATGGAACCAATATGTGGCATGCATGGAACCAATATGTGGCTTGCATGGAACCAATGTGGCTTGCATGGAACCAATATGTGGCTTGCATGGAACCAATATGTGGCTTGCATGGAACCAATATGTGGCTTGCATGGAACCAATATGTGGCTTGCATGTAAACAAGATGTGGCTTGCATGGAACCAATATGTGGCTTGCATGGAACCAATATGTGGCTTACATGGAACCAATATGTGGCTTGGATGGAACCAATATGTGGCTTGCATGTAAACAAGATGTGGCTTGCATGGAACCAATATGTGGCTTGCATGGAACCAATATGTGGCATGCATGTAAACAAGATGTGGCTTGCATGGAACCAATATGTGGCTTGCATGGAACCAATATGTGGCTTGCATGGAACCAATATGTGGCATGCATGGAACCAATATGTGGCATGCATGGAACCAATATGTGGCTTGCATGGAACCAATATGTGGCTTGCATGGAACCAATGTGGCTTGCATGGAACCAATATGTGGCTTGCATGGAACCAATATGTGGCTTGTATGGAACCAATATGTGGCTTGCATGGAACCAATATGTGGCTTGCATGTAAACAAGATGTGGCTTGCATGGAACCAATATGTGGCTTGCATGGAACCAATATGTGGCTTACATGGAACCAATATGTGGCTTGGATGGAACCAATATGTGGCTTGCATGTAAACAAGATGTGGCTTGCATGGAACCAATATGTGGCTTGCATGGAACCAATATGTGGCATGCATGTAAACAAGATGTGGCTTGCATGGAACCAATATGTGGCTTGCATGGAACCAATATGTGGCTTGCATGGAACCAATATGTGGCATGCATGGAACCAATATGTGGCATGCATGGAACCAATATGTGGCTTGCATGGAACCAATATGTGGCTTGCATGGAACCAATGTGGCTTGCATGGAACCAATATGTGGCTTGCATGGAACCAATATGTGGCTTGCATGGAACCAATATGTGGCTTGCATGGAACCAATATGTGGCTTGTATGGAACCAATATGTGGCTTGCATATAAACGATACGTGACTTGTATGTAAACAATATGTGGCTTGCATAGTAACAATAAGGTAAGGACCAAATTAAAGGCGAGAAAGACCATTTTAGCCATAAATGATTTTCCATCGATATCATGTTCTGCTAACATTCTACAAATTTACTACCTTCTTAAAATCATCTTGACATTGCACACAACATATTCATCTGGAAAGCTATGTGCAGCTGCAATTTTTCCCCTCAGATGTGTGAGCGCTTTTCATTCTTCAAGACATTAGATAAGTTATGAAGTTTTGGTGGGAAAGGTATTGATCCAATGAGAGTTTTTGTCCAGGGCATATTGTTGGTGAAATATATTTGTTATTTACTAGTTTACTTTATTGATAGTAATACTAAATGAATGTATGGACTGCGTAGAATACAGGGAAGATGTGAAAAATATGAATTTTGTTTGGAAAAGTACAATAGGGTGCGAACAAAAAGGTTTTATTTCCCAGAGTTCACAAAAAAAAATTCCGCTTCCACTAACACAAAGCCACCTTACTATCGTGTCTACACCTGTGGGAGATAATAATCAGATAAACTCTTTAATGGCCTGAACAAACAAATCTATAATGCGTCATAAAATAATTGTTCACAAGGAAATGTCTGTGGTCATAAAGTAAGAGTGGCAATAAAATGGTAAATCCAAACACAAAAAACTGTCAAATGGTTATTCATCACATTGTAAATATTTAAACTGTGTGGTCTCTGTCAAATATGCATGTCTTCATATGCATGATTTCATAATATCTGCTCTTTACTTCATATATTATTGATTATGCTAAAATTTATAAGAATGGAAAAGTAGTCCCTATATCACTATGCCAAGGAAACTTCACTGTGTAAAGCATACAGAAATGTTTAGAAAATTGTCAAATTCTAATAAAAAGAAAAAAGGAAAGTTTTTATTTTCTTCATTCAATGTTGTGATGGCCAATCCAGAGAAATGAGCCAACTGCTATGTTCATATATCAGAAGGGGATGCTGAAATATGAGATAACAGACTGACAGTACAACGCAAGAACAAGATGATGAAGAAGATGAAAACTTGTCATTATTTGAGTAATTACTACAGTTTGGAATGTTCCAAAAATATTGACTTGATGTTCATACATGATGTGAATTTACCCCTGGTGGGAATCTTTTTTCATGTGGTGTTGCTTCAATATATTCCACCTGAGGGCACCACTGTACAGACAAAAAATGGTCAAAACTTGCTGTTGTTCTCTTGCATAGGGCCTAAATTAACGTATATGTTGTCAACTATAACCATAACCTCATGGATGTTCAGATGCCTCATATACATGTACAAGTATACCCAGTGTCTTAACCCCTAACGGACGGGAAGGACGGCAATGTCCACCACCGGTAACGGACGGGAGGGATGTTGACGCCCTCATTGTTCTGGCTCAATGCCGTCATTTTGTAACATTCTCTTGGGCTGCAACTTTGGTTACAATGTAATCATGATAATGACGTCAGACAGCTTGGATCATGAACATTTGATCCCAACACTTCATTGAGCATATTGAGTAACCATGGTTATAAATTTCATCAATTTAGTATGTAGATACACTAGTCCAGAAAAAAATTGGTTAGTCTTGCCAATCAACAAAATTTAGAGATGCTAGTCCTTTAGGGGTTAAAGAACATAGTTGCATTAGAAAAGATGAATGAATGGACAAATGAAAGAGGAAGGTGGGACAAACAGACAAACCAACAAACTGACAAACAAAAAAACACAGGACAGACAGGGTGATTACTGGGAGCTACTGGAAGTTTCAGTACCTCAATTTCCTTCAGGAACCTAAAAAAATTATGATATTTCCAACATTTCATTTTGACAAACTAGAACTCATAGTAGATACTTACTGAAGACAGACTTGAGGTCTACTTTGATGATGATCCAGCTATGGTGTCCAGGCATAGATCCGAACACCGAGAACACTGTGGTTTTCTCTCCAGGTTCAGTCAGTATCCCATAAACCCTGATGTTATCCTTTGTGAATTCATAAGGCGTCCAAGTCTCTCCCTCATCATAAGAATACCTGGAAACCATTAACAATGTACAAATGATAGTTTATCCTTTCATGATTGCTACTTTTCTCTACTATAAATATATCATCAAAAATTCATTTTCATAAGAAAAGAGAGATTATGAAACATAATTCTGATAATATTTGTTGGAAATAATGCAGTTTGAATTGATATTGTCACCTGGGACTCATCTTAAATTGTGTCTTTATGTATTACAGGGTAAGTGAAGAATTTGCTAAAGAAATAAAACAAACTAAGCCACTGACAGCTTGCCAAGAGTAAAAAAGGAAAAATACTGTTGTTGACTACAAGTCAGACATTGTAACCAGTTGAAAAGTATGACCAGTTAAAGCGGACCTATATCTCTACGATTTAATGCTGACTTTCAATTAAGATCTACTGACACTTTCTGAGACTCCATAATAATCAAATACTGCTGTAAGGTTGGAATTTGAAATATATTGTAGCGCAGAATACACAAGGAGATTCTTTCAATCTCCTCTCTTCTCAGTTTATTCCTGAATATCTTTTATTTGAAACATGTTAAAACAACATAACTTTGCAATAAAAGAGATATCTTGAAAATTAAAATGTCTTTCCTATATGTCCCTATATGTCATATAAGATACTATATACTTACAGAAATTTATTGGTGATATTTTTTTGTTGAATGGCAATAATAACACCTCCATGATCTCCATATGCAAAGAAGTGGGGCCCCTTCAATGCCTGCAAATATATTTACATCTCACCATTTAATTTTCTATGTGACGACCAAATTCAAAGAATTGAGCAGATGGTAAGGTCCTTCTTTCAATGTGACAACCTTTAGTTCTTAATGTTTTCAAAGTTTTAGTATAGTATGACTGACCTGTCTCTTCATATCGTGTGTCATAAGCAATATTCTCCGATTTCAAAATATAGAATGACCTATCTCCAAGCATTTTCTATGCTTCACACAAGTTCTGATTTTCATAATGGTCTTATTTGAAAATTTTGTACTATGAACATATTTGTCAGATTTCAAAATAAGGAATGACCTTCACCATGCAATTTTATGCTTAGCACAAGATTTAATTTCTGGAAGTATGGACTGACCTCTCTCCACACATATCCACCATCGTTGGAGATGAAGACATTAAGGTCAGTGGTGAGGGTGGTGTTGACACATCCGGTGGCCATGATGATACCCACGGCCGACTTCTTAGTCAGGATGGGCACGGACCTGGTCTCTGGGTACAGCTGGTAGAACTTCTGGGTCAGGTGCAGGTAGCACGAGTCACGCTATCAAGAGACATGGCAAATCCAATATCAATGAAAAAGGATCAAATTAATGCCTTTAGGAAACTGATAAGTTACTTTGCATAAAGCTAATACAATATAATTGTGAACTCTATCAAATTTTGGGGGTAATCTTCTTTCAAGGATAGAAATTTCATATATAAAGCTGAAAACAAGTAAAAATTGATATGCAAAGATTTGGGTATGTGATGGTTTTGGTATATAATGATTTGAGTATGTGTTCGGGTCTGACAGTTTGGGTATGTAATGGTTTGAGTATGTGACAGTTTGGGTAGGTAATGGTTTGAGTATGTGACAGTTTGGGTGTGTGACAATTAATGGCTTGAGTATTTACCACTCCTCCACGCCACCACTGATGTGAGAAATAGGAATAGCAGCTGTAACGTTTGCCTTGACTGTCTGCATCTGGAGGACGAATCTGTCGCCAGGAGGCGCCTTTATTGTAGGTAATGAAGGAGATCTGACTGTCGGCACTCAGGCTGTTGTTGACTACAACTGATGCTATGTATATCCCTCGTAGCCCATCCACCTTGTGTATGTCTGCAAAGGACTCCTCAGCAAAATAGCTGCAATAAAATGGGAGAATTCTCACACCACTTCTGATATGCAATTCTTTCATAGGATTGGATGTTATATTGTCCTGACATGAATATGGTATTGCAATTTAAATAGTGACATTTGTTATCGTGCAAGTGAATTTGTTAGTTAAATATTCTTAAAAATTGTAACAAGTGAAATAACACCAGCAACTAAATATTCCTGCAGCATTTTAACCTGTCTTACCAAAGTGTTGCTGGGAAAAATGTTTGTTCTCTCACATTAAAAAATCTTTCTTTTAAAACTCACACGAAGAGCAAGATAAAGAAGTGTGAAAACAAAATAATTGTAGTATTGGGTCATAAAAAATATTTCACATGTGACTTCTGATCTGCATAATAGCAGTGATGCAAAGGTGCCATAAGAAGACACAGTCTGAAATGGCGCTATATAATTATTATTATTATTATTATTACTTACCTGAGCCAGGTGTCCTTATTTGCTCCCTCTGGGTTGAAGTAGACCACATTAGGCAGGGACAGAGAGAAGCTGGTGCCCTGGGTGTCTGATATGTACAGGTGAGTCATAGAACCGTTATGGTTGACACAGGCAAACACCTGGTCCTCGGAGGCATCCGCTATATAAAAGTCCTGAAAACATCCACCCAGTATAAATCATAAAGGAATTAACCATCAATTATACAACTTGGTGTATTGAAAGCTTAGCCACATATGAACATAATGACAGATTGAAATTATAATAGAATAATAAGATATGTTGCTATGAGACATAGCAGTTGCACTCCCAGTAGAGGTCTGTCTGAGCCATAAGCTGCACGTGACGGGCAAACATGGGTAGCGCAAACTTTGTTTGACCTCAATCGAGGCTCAAAGTAGGGTAGTACTGTTTGACATTATTCTGGTACTATTCAAAGGATAATACATTTCATGACGTCATAAGCATATTGCCATACTCTTATGACGTAATTTTACCTTTCAGTGCCTCTATGATGACACTCCACATAAAAATGACGCCAAGAAAGGAGTGTGCTTTCACCAGGGGCCTATATATTAGGGTCTTGTTCAAATAGATTTTACAGACAATGATGGGGGTGCATTTTTCAAAAGTTTATAGACATGAAAGACAAATACATTTATCACCAATATGTGAATTTTAAACATTTTTTTTCAAAATCGGTCTCATCCATAGTAATGCTTTCAAGTAGAACAGTGATATTACAAAAAACCAATGATTAGGAAATTAATGCTCACATTACAATAATCTCAAACAGGTTTAACATGTTTTAATCATAAAATATGCTACTTAACCCCTAACGGACAAGCCTATCTAAATTTTGGTGATTGGCAGGACTAACCATTTTTTTCTGGACTAGTGTATCTACATATTAAATTGACAAAATGTATTATCATGATTACATTGTAACAAGTTGCTGCCCAAGGAAGTGTTACAATACGACGTCATTACGCCAGAACAGTGGGGATAGGAACATCCTTCCTGTCCATTGCCGGTAGTGGATGTTGATGTCCTTCCCGTCCGTTAGGGGTTAAACATGACGACTAAATAAAGTTTGTCGATTGTCCTCATTTAAAAATTCATATAAATGCCTTATTCAGCTGATAGAATATTGGCAAAAAGATTCACTGTACCATGGGTAATATTTCATTAATGCTAAGCTGTGAAGCATTTCCATTGGGAAGGGCGTCCAAGTAGGGAGAAGGGGAGTAAAGCTATGTGAGATTTCTGCTTGCTTACCTGATGTGTGAGATTTGATGGAAATTCTGCCTCAATGAATTTACTTCTGTTATATGATACCATGAGCTGTAGCACTGTACTGGGATCCTGCAAATTAAAAAAAAATATATTTTCATCTTTGAGGTTAGATTGAGCAATATCTTTCAATGTTCTTTTTTTTCTGAACAAAAAAAAAATCATGTCATCTCCATTTGAACACCCACAGAGTGCAAGATAATTGCTTTGTTTTAAAATAACTACCATCTTAAAGACAGTTTCCGTTTTTAATATGTCAAATGCCACTGGAGAGATTTTTATTTAAAATCATTTTTACTTTGCTCAATTCTAGAGATTCAAATTTGAAGTTAACAAGGCAACTGATAGGCCCCAGACACTCCTGCTAGTTGTTTGTTAATTAGTGAGATGTAGTGAAATGCCAAATTTAATGGCCAAGATTTTGAACAAATATGTAAAATACTTGATCAAAAGCATGAAATGTACACCTTTAGGAGATACTTGTCAAAAATGTCAAAATTGTCGCTGAAACTGAAATAGGTTTAGATCATTTCACAAAATGTTTTTGTTGACAGAGAAATCAGCACACACAGAGCCCTTATCTGTAGTTTATGTGCTCCTCAGGCCTTGGGAACTAATAAAATGAAAACTAAAATGGGATTTAATTTTAGGATTTTTAGATTCAATTGTAAGTCAGTAGGTCAGTAGGCCAGAACCTTAAACAAAAATACACAGCCCATCTTCCAAAACCAGTATCTGATAATCACATGATCCTGCTTATTAGGTAGCTAATTTAGCACTTAAGTTTCAGAAGAAGGTCAGTAGGTCAGTCAAAAAATGGAAATGGTGTTTTTACAACCCTTTCAGCAACTATGGCCATATCAGGTCGACTTTCGAGCCTTTTACCCAGTGTGAAAGTAACACTGCCGGCAGTGGGAGTCAAACCCACCACCTCCCGTCCTCCACTAATTTAACCAACAAAGGCACAGATCCTACACTCTACCAACTGAGCTAGTGGGGCCGGCAGGTCAGTCAACTGTTGTTTAGTTATCTGTAACTAAAATTAGTGTTAAGATATTACAAAAGAAATTGGTGCCATCTTGTAAGATTAACAGAACTTCATTCACCTTTTTGGCAGCAAACATATAGTTCTCTTTAACCTCAAAATCTTCAACATCAGCTATGACCAGAGTTTCACGACCATTGGCAAAGAAATTATCGGATTTAATGACATTAGCTCCACCTATTGGCTCTTCCCGTTCAACATACAGGGTGTTTGCACTATCAAGTGGCTCTATACCCCTGTAAAAAAAATAATAAAACAAATTTTACATGTTGCACTGAGCAGTAAGGACATAAAAAGTTAGAGCTAAATCGAAATATGATTTGCTATTATAAAATGTGAATTATGATAATGTTTTTGTCATTTCTGGAATTACTCTGAGAACATACAAAAGAGAACAGAAATCTAGCATCTCATTAAAAACTACAATTAACTATTATACATAGATTATAGTCACTTTCATAATCAAGAAATAAAGAAAACCAAATGCATCTACTGCCACATTTATATAATTCTATGCATGTCTAGCTGTGAACTTTGTAATGGGAGCAGCTGAGAAAACAAAATATATACGCACCAGAAAAATGACTTAACGCTGGATTGTACCCTCTGCCATCTATTACCAAAATCCAGAGACACCCACATCTGAAATGCAAGCAAACAAAACGATTATGAGAAAAAAAGTCCATAAAACATATGAAGGAGACTGTCAGGAGATTTCTTCACACACGGCAAAAATGTTTTTTCTTTTTACTGGTAAATATTATTTGATATATTGAGTGAGAATTGAGATGTGTTTATGAAATTATTACTGGAACTATGTCTTTTCACCAACAGTATTAAAAAACATAGGGTAGATGTTTTAAACCCAAAGAAAATTTAAAAAAAAATAAACATGTACGGTTGATGGTTTAATTATTTAAACTAAGGTAACCCAATTCTTATTCTAAATGAGCCCAATTCGTATCTCTTTCTCAAGGACATGCACCAAGAGTCCCTGAAGATGTTCAACTTCAATTTCACTTACAGAAATCTAGCATGGAGGACAACAAAGCAGTGGAGCAGGTCTGTGCACACTCACCTCCTTTCCAGCACCTTCATCATCGTGCCCGACAATAATATTGGGATCCTTGGAGTGCATGGAGATCTGCCGAGGCTTGAACTTCACTCTGTGTCCAATGATTGTCCTTCCATAATCCCGCGTTGTATACACTGTGGAATTTATTACATCCGCAAACGCGTACTGCAGAAATAAATTGTGCTCGTATCATTTGATCATCAAAGGCATTTCTTCAACATGTCACACTTTCCAATGGGACATAAACACAGAATTTAACAAAGGAAAAAACTGGATTACATATTTCAGACATCACCTTGTTATTCGTTTTTTGTCTTAAGGTTCTGAATTATCCTTTTAAATAACTTTTTTTACATGCAATAATACACTTAAATGAATTGGTTGGTAAATTATATATGAAAATTTTCATAAAAATCAGGTGAGTAATATGTTCATAAAATTAATGGATTTTCTTTAGAAAATGAAGAAAAACAACTTACGTGGCTATTATATACTGGGCTGTTATAGAATCTATCGAGGACAGCTACTTTCCCATCCATGGTGACCATATTGGTTTTATTCTCATAGGTCTGACCATAGTCATAAGAAATATACAGTTGACTATTGCTGCTGTTGTTGGGTTTGATGTCCCTCGTCATGGCAACGATCACATCGCTATTAGTTCCAGCCCAGTGAATGATCATCTGATAATGGCTGTCATTTAAATGTACCTGTAAATACAGAAAACAAATATGATCAATATTCGAGAATAAAAAAACACTTTCCTACTTTTTATACCAGTCATACACTTTGCATGAATCCATAAATCTAACAAAGGTGGTACCGTAAATACTCGTGTATAAGACGAGGTTTTTTTCCAAAAACTCTTAGTTAATGTTTAGGGGGTCGTCTTATACACGAGAGCAGTCTTATACTCGAGTATTTACGGTAAAACGTAAATACGGTAAAACGTAAATACGATGTTAATATTTTCGAAATAACGAATATCAGACGTAGCAGATTGATTTTAATTGCGTTTTAAATGATAAATAAAGGTATTTACCCAATATTATTGGTCTATTATTTCGAAACGCTTTGTTTTGACTTTGTTCTCACTGATTCCAATTATCAGCGTTCAGTTTTGCGTTTCGTCATTGTCTCCACTGCTTTGAGTCGTGTCTTCCCTTTTTGATTGCATGTTAAATGAATGGATGTTATGTATATACCTTTATTTATCATTTAAAACACAATTAAAATCGATCCACGTGTGAAAGCATTTCTGTCAACAGGGAAGACACGACTCAAACTTGAAAGCAGTGGAAACAAAGACGAAATGCAAAACTGTGAACGCTGACAATTGGAATCAGTGAGAACAAAGTCAAAACAAAGCGTGTCGAAATAATATTGGGTAAATACCTTTATTTATCATTTCGTCTTTGTGTATCATTTAAAACGTAATTAAAATCGATCCATATACGTTATGTTTTCTTTTGATGCTTTTCAAAATTACGACCACGTGTTGCGTAATGCATGTCATAAATGGATGGATGTTTTTTTTCTGTTCTCGATCTGCAAAGCATAACACGTGGATCGATTTTAATTACGTTTTAAATGGATTGATGGTTTTACCCAATATTATCACAAAACGTAATACGATGTACGTGACGTCCTTTATCTTAGCGTCTGGGTGCCCACGAGACAAAAGTGGAGCGGCCAACATGTCAAATTGAACTTTCATATCCGTAGCTGATCGATTTTAATTGCGTTTTAAATGATAAATAAAGGTATGTACTTAATATTATCACAATTACGTCGAGAATTTCTCCACATCATTGATTTTAGCCTCAAAACAAAGCGTTTTCATTATTTATCATTTGAAATGCAATTAAAATCGATCCGCGTGTGAAAGCATTTCTTGTCAACAAGGAAGACACGACTGAACGCAACACGTGGTCGCAATTTTGAAAGGCGGAAGTGACGGGAAGAGGCTCTTGTTTTTAGCGCGAAAACGATTGTTAATATATTGCGCAATAATGGATGGTTTTGTTCTGTTCTCGACCTGCAAAACGTAATTTGTGATAATATTATGTATATACCTTTATTTATCATTTAAAACGCAATTAAAATCGATCCACGTGTGAAAGCATTTCTGTCAACAGGGAAGACACGACTCAAAGCAGTGGAAACAAAGACGAAATGCAAAACTGTGAACGCTGATAATTGAAATCAGTGAGAACAAAGTCAAAACAAAGCATTTCGAAATAATATGTTTTAAATGATATATAAAGGTATTTACCCAATATTATCACAAATTCGCTTTGCAGGTCAAGAACAGAACAAAACCATCCATTCATTTAACATGCATTACGCAATACTAGCGTGAAAGCAAATATCGGACAGGCGGACTACTGTCTACACGTGGTTGAATATTTCTTTGTGTATTAACACGCTTTGTTTTGATGCTAAGATCGATATAAACAATAATAATTAAAAGCGATATAATGAATATCATTGGCTTTATAATACACAAAGAAATATTCTCCCACGTGTTGGTTGTTACGCTAAGATTAAGGACGTCACGTACATCGTATTACGTTCTACATCGTGGAGAAATTCTTGCGAAAAATAATTTGTGATAATATTGGGTAAATACCTTTATATATCATTTAAAACATATTATTTCAAAATGCTTTGTTTTGACTTTGTTTTCACTGATTTTAATTATCAGCGTTCACAGTTTTGCATCTCGTCATTGTTTCCACTGCTTTGAGTCGTGTCTTCCCTTGTTGACAGAAATGCTTTCACACGTGGATCGATTTTAATTGCGTTTTAAATGGATTGATGGTTTTGTTCTGTTCTCGAACAATTTGTGATAATATTGGGTGAATACCTTTATTTATCATTTAAAATGCAATCAAAATCGATCCGCTACGTTTGATATCCGTTATTTCGAAAATACGAACATCGTATTTACGTTTTACCGTATATACTCGTGTATAAGACGGCTTATATCTTATATTTTAAGCATATTTACGTTTCACTTTTAAAATGACCGCCAAGCTTCAGCTTAAGCTTGAATGGTAGCAGAGCCGATATCTCTTGAAAAACCAACTCGTCTTATATTCGGAAATTGTTTTTTTTCAAGTAAAATAACCTCAATTTTGGGGGGTCGTCTTATACACGAGTCGACTTATACACGAGTAAATACGGTAAGTGTACAATGGCAAAGGTCCCCACTGTTCCAAAAGGTCACATTGTCAAAACTAGATATCAGAAATTTGTTAATATCAGAAATGTTAAAGATAAAGAAATCGCTGCATTCTTTAAATGTTTACCTTTTATAGAAACTGTGAATCTGTATTGAAGAAAAAATTATTTTATTGAAATATTTGAAAAAAAATTTAAACCAAAATTGAGATCATATACAACACAGATTTTAAGGTCACATTGTCAAAACTAAATATCAGAACTTTGTATGAAATGTTAAAGACAAAGAAATCGCTGCATTCTTTAAATGTTTATATTTTGAAGAAACAGTGAAACTGTAATGAAGGCAAAGTTATTTTATTGAAATATTGGCAAAAAAATTACAATCCAAATTGAGATTATATACAACACAGATTTTAAGCCATACCCTTCCAACTCAAATAAATATGTTTGTGACGATTACTACATTTTTTGCATACACATGAGACCAATATGAATGGAACCTGGATGTTCAGGCAATAATTGCCAGCCCAGCTGTGCCATATGAGATATCAGATTACCCAGACAAGCTTATCTTCTTTATTGGCACCACTGTTAATATGATCAATATGTTTCAACAGTTTATATATATCTGCAATGTGCCAGCCAATTTCCAATATAACTGAAGGAAAGGGGCAATATTTTATGCAAAATATGTTCAATTTGATCAATTATCAGGTCAAAACAATTAATAATTACCGGTATATACCCATTTCCCCAAAATATCCCATTTCCCAACAAAAGATAAAGGCTTCACATGCAGAAATGGGTCATTTGCTGAAAAATGGAAAATAGTTAGAATTGGTCCTCTGAAAATACATCTTACCTACTAATAGCTAAGAATTCTGACCAGTAGATTCAGGGGAGAAATCAAAATTGATGGACAGAATGACAGAAATTTTCTCTCCCATCACTGAAGCAGCTATCCATAACTAAAAAAACCTCAAATGTTGCTTGTCATCACCAACATTTATTAGCTCAAATTTTGAACGCTGTCATTTTGATGAAAATAAATCTTGAGCATGAAAAAAAAATCAACCTGTGGATTGAACATGACCTTGTTTGCTCGAAATTGTGGCTGACCTCAGAGATTTCTGGCTGCACCTAATAAGGGCATCCAGCACAGTCCCACTATATTTACTGTAGAGCCCACTTGATTCCTATCACAAAATACAAATTGACTTCCTTCAGCTGCCAATCGGCTTTCAAGCTTGATTCAGAAGCTGAATCCAATTCTGCGCTGGCCAGACTCATGCACAACTCAATCAACTACAGGAGAAGTTTGGACAGTTTCTCAGCTCCAGGCATCAGCTGAGAATCATAATCTGCTTGATGGCACCAGCCTCATCCTCCATCCACTATCGCCTCCTAAATCTACCAAAATTGCCAATCACACTGGAGGTTAATTGAACACAAGAGGACAACGAACGGATGTTCACAAAGACACTAAAACTAGCTGGAATACATACAAATACCATATATCATGTGCAGGGAACATTTTCATCTATGTACATTAGTAAGAAAATGTCAAAATTTGCAAACAAAACATTGCAGTATTTTAAATTCATTTGGGGGTTTAAGTATTTTGTCTTGTCTGCTTCAGCCACATCTGATAATAGAAATTACAAATGAACACTAAGTATGCACTTATTTATTGTTTATTGTATGCACCTCATCATTAACCAATCAGAATTTGTACAAGTTAACTCACTAGGGCAGACCATGTGTCATTGTGCAGCAATTCAACACAAAATCCTCAGGACTTGACATATGCACTGGCCCAGTGGCCCGGGGCCACCAGATCCTCTGTTCGGGCCATGGAATGCTCTGTTGTAGTGGCCCAGTTGGTCTTTTAGTGGCCCAAACTATCTTGATTTTATTATTCTAATCCTTGATAGATATCATATCATGATCAATAGACATTTGGGACAGGTATGCCCCATTCAGACACTATACAGCCTTATGCACAATGCTCTTTATTGTATCACACATCCTATTATCCTTAGAAACTTCTGGCCACCACTACTCATGTTCTGGTGGCCCAACTGGGCAACCAACATTTTTCTATTTATGTCCATGCCTGATCTTAAAAACAAGGACGTATCCCAAGACATCTATCAAGATACCAAATTTGAATGAGCTATATGAAGTTGACGGACAGACAGAATGACAGAAAAATAACCCCCCTCACTTACTGCAGAAGCTACGACCTTTTTTGGTTCACATATATTGGTGTTGCCTATGCTTGCCTACTATAGTCAAGAAATTGTGTGAGCCAATAAAATCGGAGGTATCCCTCGACAAAAATTTGCCTGCAGTCTGTTATCATACACACTGTCCCAAACACACATCACTCAGGCCAAGTGTATTTAAACTGTGAGAGAAATAAAACCACTCTTTGCCAAAAAGAAATGTGAATAAAGTATTGCATGAGGAGGAGAGCATAGTTGTGTTGCCTGGGGACAACACTTCAACTATGCGTGAGCCCTCGAGCCTTCTTGGTAAGATGCTTGACCATTACAGGTCAGACTCGCTCTCCATTTCAGACAGAAAAATCAATGAAAGACGACCAATATTGTGCCATGAGATTTCCATTTCTCCAGTTAGTTGTCACATCTGTGTTATTTTATTGTGATTGCATTTTGTTTTTTTCCCATTGTCCTAAAAGTGAAACACACGAGACAATAAATTGTTTGTGCAATATGAACAAAGCCAATCTACAATGGGTTTGGGAAGGCCTGGGCAGAAGGAAACAGAAAACCTGAGTCATTATATCACACAAACTGATTGATCTAATCAAGCTCCTAAGTCAAAACTACCACCTTGACACCCTTCACTTGCAGCAAAACACCTATTGCGTCATGCAAAAGTGTGATTCAATAAGCTCATGCACAAATTACATGTGATTTATTTAGCAGAGCTTATCATCAAGCAATGGGCTGTTGGAGCTGGTATGACAAGTGGTCTTTTAATTTTACTGGTCCAGATTTAAGTGAGAAAAAATCTTTAATTTTCAGTGTTGTACATTATGGCCAAGATTTGACAAAATAAATCACATTAATTAGCCCTTTGGGATCTGTATGATCACATATAGCTGTTGCATGGAACTTTTTGGTCATGTTTAATTTTACCTCATCTTGCCTAATCAAACTCATGCATCGTACACTGTGGACAGGCAGTCATAGCTGTCTGCATTTTACCAAAGTTGCTCACTTTACTATGGCCTGGACCAAATATATGTTTGGCAATAAATATATATTCACACTGTTTAATCAGTTCACACCCTTCAGTCACAACCTTCAAATTTATTGATTTAATCACCACCATCTGAAACTAATGACAACCTTGATTCAGGCTGATTGATTCACCCATACCCTTCTCCCGTTACCATTATAGTGACACTCATTTCTCAAATTCTACCCAAAGATCGACCCTATGAAATTCTTGTTTGTGTTTGAATTCAAAACATGGCATGTGACTTGAATTATAATTCAAAATAGAATTAAAAATGTTAAAAATACCATAAACATTATGTAAAGAGCGATTTGGTAATAAATGGATAGGACACCTACATAACACAACCATTTACTCCAATGAGGGGCCAAGAAGATCATATTCAGACATCTTATTATGTTTCTTTTACTATCTTTTCAAAGATATTAAACTGCCACTAACCATGTCATTACAGAAGTAACGTTTTGCCAAACCTTTATGCTGACGATGCAAGTAATTCATTAACATATTTGCATGTAAACAGTAACAAATATATAAATGTATTAGTGAGAGGAAATATTTTATGTAATCCATGCTCTGATAAGCACAAAATACTACCAGATAAAACATACACTGACAACGATATTATGAATGGCATCTGATACTTCAAAACCATATTCTCTTGAGGAAGTCAAAATTACATCTATTTTTCTGTTCAAAAGTCTAATCAGAAATGCCTGTGAACAAAACCTTGAGAAGCATAACACTAAAAGTCTTGGAAATATCTGAATTGGTGGCTTGGTGATTCAACAGCATGTGACCAGGGCAAAACATGATATGGTTGGATGACCAGCCATCCATCGGGAGGTTACTGAATGGTACATATTCTAGACTCAACATTGTTATAAATTTGGTTTTAATATCAACACCACCTCTATGAGAATGATGAATTATTGTTACATAAAATAACCCTGTCAGGTCTCAAATATATGAATGTCATAAATGCAGAGAAATGTCTTAAAATATCACATGGTCAATATGTAATACATAGTGTCCCCAGGTGAATGTTTGCACTTTGTTGGATGTTCAGGTCTGACTGTTAATAACCTTTGAGTTATTAACAGTCAGAAAAATAACTCAAAAAGTGCCGTGGGGGACTTCAGGTCAATTCCTCACCGTCAATAACCTAAAGTGATTTAGATATTTTTATTATCCTTTCATGGTCCAGTTGAAGATTGATAATAATTAAAGTCTAAATTAACTGAACCTAACTGAAAAATCAAAGTCTAAATTTACTGAACCTGACAGAACATCTGGCATTTTATAAACTGGTTATTATGATGAAATGTTCTGCAAAATATGGTTAAATATTTATCTGAATCATTAAAAATTGATTAAAATAAATGGAAATATGGTTTATGTCTCTGTGACCTATGTAAAATGATTTCAAAATAACTATTCTTGTACAAAAGGTATTGGTAATAAAACCCAAGGGAAAACATAATTTTTACCAAAACTTTGGTGTAAGGCCTTATCCTTTAAATTAAGATCATTATCAAGTATTGATAATATGCATCTATGTTTTCAGTTTGACAATGCTCTCTTAATTTGTTACCAACAAGATTTTCAAAGATCAGATCACCTGACCTGAAAATATAGGTCAAGGTCATTGACAAGCATTGATAAGATGCATCCATGATTTAAAATTAGGTAATTCTATCTTGTTGTCTATTTGTTGTCAACAAATCATGTTCACAAGATGACCTTTAAATAAAGGTCACCAATGAGGGCACTTTTTTGAAACATTGATAAAATACATTAATGGTTCAAGTTTGGTTAATGCTCTCCAGATTGCTAGCTTATTGCATTCACAAGATTTTCAGAGATTGGGCCACATGATCTTTAAATTAGGTCATCAACAAGGGCATAATTTTGAGATATTAATAAGATGCATCCATCATATACAGACTTCCCTCAAAATCTGGCACTTCAATAGTCTTACAAATTTATGCTTATTAATGCTTGTCAATGACCTTCACAATATATAACATTTTATCAAGAAAAGGTAGATTTTAATTCATCAAAGAAAATTATTCAATCCATCAAATAAAAAATAATAATTTCAAAATGCCTCCATATACCTCGATATGCCTGATTTTGGCAATTTTATCGATAATCCTGTTTGCGTAAAATTATTTTGACACTTTTATGGATAATCTTGTCTGAATGCATAAAAACTCAACACTTAAAGTGGTAGTTCATATCTTATACTGTGTATAATTATGAATTTTATGTTTAAAATGTACCTTTTACCCATGATGTGTAAAAGCCCATATATGACTCTCTCAAGCTTATCAAAGATTTTCCATTCTCATACTGTGTTGTACTTTCTATGTGTCCAAAAAGACACTCCACAGTGGAGTCAATTGTTCTAACCAAATGTTCAAATTACATTCACCCTTGATTTACAGAAAACGACTACCTGTTCCTGTCTGATTCAACTTTAAACATTTATTTGAAATACCTGTCTGATTTGATATGACACATGTTCAGATTGTATACAAGTTTAATATATACATCTTAAATAATGATCACTCTCTATATCTTTGAATATGAACTGTTTTTCCTTAAAATGTTATACTTCTGATCTATTCAATTGAAATGCATATTATTATCCAGTAGGAAAGAAATATTTTATTTCATTCTATCCTTCTCAGAGTTTGTCTTGATTAAACAATTCTAAATGTAGGCATTATAAGTAAAAACTTTTTAAAACTTAATTATTTTGCAAATCTGAAGTTTAAAATTTGATATCAAATCCTTTGGCAAGAAGATTATGATATTTCTATAATTTAAATAGAACATGATCTTGATGTTTGTACATCTTTTTTTCTATGCTGCAGAATTATCAAACTAATTATGGACATTTTAAATACAGTGACAGGCAGTTAGATCTGGACATTTTCATGTTTTTCACTCCCGATTTTCACACATCGTTTCCAAACTGAGTAAAAACTGCACACATCGATAGTAGATCGTTAACTTTATATGTGTGTAGAGTAAAATTGATACATGAATCAACATATACAGAATTATCGGGAAATTCATGCATTCGGCAAACCTGCACATTGTCTGAGTTCTACATTGAGCTCTATGATGATGTAGGTCACGTCATCACTTCTGACGTCATTTGACAGTGACAACATCACTCGTGCCGTGAAAACAATTAAACACTTTTAACATTTTGAAAGTCAGTGTGAATACAAGATAACATGTGTGAGACAACATTCAGCTCAATTGCAATCAGTACAGCAAGGTATGCTAGATGATTGACATTGCTAAAAATGTCTGAGTTTCATCTGCCGGTTTCGGACAGTTATCGGTCACTGTAGTTGTGAACTGACACTAGTGATAGAAAATTCTCCCCTGAATTTTCAGAAACTTTCTGAGAAAGGCAGATTCTCTGAATAATTTCCTCAAAATGCAAATATACTTCATTCCACCTTGTTGATTTTATATTGGTCATCTTAGACTCATCTAGAAAATGAAACTAAAAGTGTGTTTTTAATTATAACTGTTTCATGGAAACGCCCCCTGTTTCACGTCCAAGATGATGACCAGTCGAGAAAGGTTGATGATGTTGACAGGGCGGGAAGTACGGGCGAGAATGCTTCCAACTTTCTGCGCTGTCATGCAACAGAATAACCAACAGTACCTGCATTCACAATTTTCATGGGCTGGATGACAGAGACCTGCATATGACATACCAATGGTATTGCTTTTACTTTACAGGGAAAGGAACTTACCGCTTTTGCGATTTGATCATCGCCGATTTTTGGGCTTAGACTCCTTCTTGAGCGATGGTGCAACTTATCGTCTATGTTTTTTGCGCCGTTGATGACCTGCATTCCCTTCCCAAGTAATTCCTCTTTGCTTGGAGGTGGAAAATGTAAATATTTTGCTCGAGATCCATACCGAAGAGCAAGTGTCAGTGGCAAAACATAACAAAATATTGCAGATAGAGAAAGCACAAGTCGAACACTGGCCGCCATGTTTTGGGTTTTACCTTCTCACGCAGTCATGAGATACAAATTGAATCCGCTAGAAAAATAGTTCTTCAATTGATATCGAAATGTACCAGTGGTATTAAGTTTTAGCTGTTGTAAAATACACTATTCAAAATCAAACATTTATTATGAGCAACTAAAGATCAACAATATTCATGACATCGTGAAATCATAATGATGAAAAATATCCTTGACTTCCGGGTATACCACAGAATCATTCCGCAACCTTCGTCCGATCTTTTTCGAGTTGACCTCAGTTTCTACCTGGCGCACACCTGCTGTTCAGTTCTTTGATCCTTATTACTCATCTTAATGAGATTGTTTGTAAGGGTTATATGAATTGATTTAAGGTCACATAAATATGTAAAAAAATGCGGCATTATATGACTTTTCAGATAGCGCTGATTTTTTTAGGGGACGAATTAGGAGAGAATGATCAGAGAAATTCAATCATCAATTTTGATCCTGGCCTTATTTAAAAGGTCAAAATGGCACAGATCCACTGCAGATAGGCATTGAATCTAAACAAAGAGGGACTATCTCTGTTACTTTGTGATTGACACAATACTGGGGCATGTGCAGTCATTTTCTGTGGTCAATATATTATTATTTCTTCCTTGTTTTCTTCCTTGTTATAAAGTAAACAGTGAATTGTAGGTATACTTAAAAACTATTTTTTTCATGTATTCTTTTTATGTACATGCAACACTCAGTGTATTTATTGAGCTATAAACATTATATCTCCACATCAAAACTAAAGAGCAATGAAATGTACAGATACATTGCTCTCAGATCAAAATAAACATTGCAATACTTACCGTAATTGTGACACAAGAAAAAAAAAGATACATGATGCTCTTTCTCAAAGAAAACTCAAAATCTTAAAGAATCTCGAATGAATGAACAAACATCTCACAGGCTGTGGATCCCCACCATTAAAACTTTTTTTCAGTGACATTGCTATTGTCAATGAAGCCAATGATAGTCCAGGAAAAAAGGACAAATACTTGTAAATATTCAGCTGTTTAAAGCATTCACGAAATGCCATTTTCAAGCACTTTTGCATAATTTAGATATTTATACCATAAACTTTGCGATCAAATGTTATTACCTATCATATTTCCCCTACATAAATTCAGAGACATTTAAAACAAATATATTTGATAAATTTCAGTGTAATTTTACTTGATTCATGAGAAAATGATGCAATGCATTATTTACACTAATTTCAATTAGACATTTATTAGAGTAAACTTCATCCATTTATAAATGACAATTTTGGTGACAACTTCCTCAAACATTGGAAGAGTTTTAGGTCCTCTCCCCTCCTCACATCAGAGGTTGAGATAGCATAAGGTTCTTAAAGTGGTAGCTGTTTATCATAAATATTCATCTGATCATTTCCACTGCCATGATGTATGGCACCTGACCACAAGCCTCACAATGGAGGACCATGATCATCTATCACTGACCACCCCATATGGATCCTCTAAGCAAGCCTCACAATGGAGGACCATGATCATCTATCACTGACCACCCCATATGGATCCTCTAAGCAAGCCTCACAATGGAGGACCATGATCATCTGTCACTGACCACCCCATATGGACGCTCTAAGCAAGCCTCACAATGGAGGACCATGATCATCTGTCACTGACCACCCCATATGGACCCTCTAAGCAAGCCTCACAATGGAGGACCATGATCATCTGTCACTGACCACCCCATATGGACCCTCTAAGCAAGCCTCACAATGGAGGACCATGATCATCTGTCACTGACCACCCCATATGGACCCTCTAAGCAAGCCTCACAATGGAGGACCATGATCATCTGTCACTGACCACCCCATATGGACCCTCTAAGCAAGCCTCACAATGGAGGACCATGATCATCTGTCACTGACCACCCCATATGGACCCTCTAAGCAAGCCTCACAATGGAGGACCATGATCATCTTTCACTAACCATCCCATATGGACCCTCTAAGCAAGCCTCACAATGGAGGACCATGATCATCTGTCACTGACCACCCCATATGGACCCTCTAAGCAAGCCTCACAATGGAGGACCATGATCATCTGTCACTGACCACCCCATATGGACCCTCTAAGCAAGCCTCACAATGGAGGACCATGATCATCTATCACTGACCACCCCATATGGACCCTCTAAGCAAGCCTCACAATGGAGGACCATGATCATCTATCACTGAGTTTTAGGTCCTCTCCCCTCCTCACATCAGAGGTTGAGATAGCATAAGGTTCTTCTATCCATATGGGGTGGTCAGTGACATCTATCACTGACCACCCCATATGGACCCTCTAAGCAAGCCTCACAATGGAGGACCATGATCATCTGTCACTGACCACCCCATATGGACCCTCTAAGCAAGCCTCACAATGGAGGACCATGATCATCTGTCACTGACCACCCCATATGGACCCTCTAAGCAAGCCTCACAATGGAGGACCATGATCATCTTGTAAAGTTCACCCCTATTGTCTGGGTTAGCTTCACAAAGAGATAACTCTATGATATCTCTGCTGTAGTTTGGGTCCTCAAAATTGTGGCATAGAAATAAACAGGTCCAACATCAGGAGTACTGAATCATTGCCTCATAGAATTGACAGCTCTGGTCTGCAGTTCTACTCGTACTGACTTTATTTGCAAGCAACAGTGATATTTATACCAATCAGTTGTGTGGTTCCCACGACAAGATGTTGACAATTCATATCATCTTAAGTACAAATATTTCCAGATTAATCTTGTGTAATCCAATTGAAGTCAGCGCCAAACCTCTTAACATCAAACCAATCCACAATCTGTTATATCAATTTCCATGTGTTCTATTATCTTTTATTGGGCACTTTAAAGTGGTATGGCGAATACTTGATCTGTTATCATAACAAGTAATGGATTGTTTGATGGTTGTTTATATCCGCTATATAAACGTAACTAAGTGGCTCTAACTTTATGGATGGGATTGATTGCTGTCAATCTCTACACGGTGATAACAATGAATTGCTTATTGAACATGTTTACCGTGGTGATAACAATGAATTGCTTATTGAACATGTTTACCGTTTCTAAATCATGTTCCAGCAAGAATGTTCACTGGGTTGTACCGTGGGAATATTCTTGCTTTACAAAGTCTTATTAATATTAAATATTCTAAAATTGAACATTAGTTAAAATTAATGATAATTAATTTTTAACTCATTAAAACTAAAGCGAGGTCTTTACAATCGTCCCTCTCTTTTTAAGTTTGTAACTATTACAAACTTACTACATTACAAGTAAACATTAATAAACATATAAAGTAGGTGGCGTTGATAATTTGAAAAGTTATTCGTCAGTGTCATTACACTCAGTTTGTAATGGTAACATTTCAACGGTTACATTACTGAGTGGTTTTGGTGCTGGTACATATATCGGGTTATTATCCTTACATTGCGGCGTCCTCTTGCAAACTATCTTTTTCCTATACAATATACCAATTACTATAAATACTATAATAACAATGAAAATTATAATCAAGGTACTGTTGTACCAAGGATGATTGTTAACACTCCCACTTCCTAGTGTATACTTTTGCGGACGTAACTTTAAATTTAAAGGTACATTTGGTATAGCTGACAACTCTACATTATGATCATGAAACAAGGATGGCAATACAGTATCAGGTAACATTTGTGTGAATGGCATACGAGATCTTCTTCCATGTATTAAAAAGAAAGGTGTATGCCCTGTTACCGTTGATGTAGAATTACGATATGCCATCAATGCATTACCAATCTGATCTTCCCAGTCATCTCTTCTATTGTTCACCAATTTTGCTATCATAGTTTTAAATGTTCTGTTGAATCTTTCTTTTTTTCCATTACTCTGGGGATTATAGGAGGTGGTGCGGTGATGTTTTACACCAATCTTCCTTAAATAGTCCCGAAATTCTATGGAATTGAATTCTTGGCCTTGATCCGTGATTAGAATTTCTGGATATCCATGTCGAGGAAAGAATTCCTTCCGAAAAACTTCCCAAACAGCTTCGTTCGTCTTTCTTGGAATAGGATATGCTTCTGCCCATCCTGTAAAATGATCTATTACAGTCAGATTGTAGACGTTTCCTTTTTGCGATCTGACGAATGGTCCGATGAGGTCTGTTCCAACAATTTGTAGTGGTGTGTCTGCTATTGGCATTTCTCCCATAGGTGGATGTACGATTTTATTTCTGTGTACTATACATGTTGCACATTTCTTTAATAAGCTTTCAATATCTGGCTTCATTTCTGGCCATACATAGGACTCTTGCACTTTCCTTAGTGTCTTAATTGTTCCCATATGTCCTACTTCAATATGCGCTCTTCGGATCACTTCATTTCTAACACTAGGTGGTAGCACAAGACGAGGGTAATCAGCTGCAAACTGGTGTGGTCTTTTACTAGAATATAGGACACCATTAATTATATCATAATGCCCATCAGGATCGTCTGCCTCTGTCCACTCAGACATGTCTTGATGCTGTTCCACTCCTATCTCTTTAAGATCCAGTTCATCATGGATTATCGGTAATGATAAACTTGGATCTTCCTGAAGCTCCTCTCTTCCTGCAATCCAATCGGAAGTGTCAAAAGTCGCGACTTCTGCCGATTTCTTGATACGGGATAACATGTCTGCTCGAATGTTGTTTTTGCCTTTTCGGTATTCTACTTTAGCTCCGTACTCAGCCAATAAGACTTGCCATCTTTGTATTTTAGTATTGTTCATCTCTTTTGTGAAGAGTGATGTCAATGGTTTATGATCCGTGTAAACCTTGAAGTCGGCTCCCCAAATATATGGTCTTAGTTGTTTTAAAGCATAAACTACACCATAAGCTTCTTTTTCAATTGTTGCCCATCGTTTTTGCACTGCAGATAGCTGTTTTGAGAGATAAACCAGTGGTCTTTCAACGCCATGTTCATCGTCTTGGCACAGTATAGCTCCTATGGCATAATTGCATGCATCAGTATAGAGTTTATACGGCTTGTCCAATTGGGGGTAAGCCATAACTTGATCACTAACCAACAGTCCTTTGAGCTGGTTGAAGGATTCTTCATGTTCGGGGCCCCAATGGAAAGTTGCATTTTTCCTGGTCAAAGCGACAAGTGGCTCGGAAATATGAGCGTAACTTTGCATGCATTGTCGATAGTAGCCCGTCATTCCTAAGAAAGATCTCACTTCTGGTATATCATTTGGCCGCCCTAATTCTGCGATGGCTTTAACTTTATCTGAGTCAGCCCTTATGCCTCTCTTATCAATAATGTAGCCCAATAGTTTGATCTCTTCTAAGCCAAATGCACACTTACTAGGCTTAAGTCGTAGTCCATGAGTCTCCATCCTTTCTAGTACTTGACGAAGATTCTTAGCATGCTCGGACTCATTAATTCCGTAGATGACTATGTCATCGATATAAATCATACAGCATTTACCCAGGAGCCCTGCCAACACTTTTTCCATGGTCCTCTGGAAAATTGCTGGGGCGTTGGTCAGTCCGAACGGCATTCGTAGAAATTCATACAGCCCACAATGAGAGATGAAGGCTGTCTTCTCTATATGCTCCTCAGCCACCGGAATCTGCCAGTACCCGCTACGGAGATCAAGCGTTGAGTACACCGTTGAGCCCTGTAGTTGGTCAAATATGTCTTTGATCAAAGGGATGGGGTAGGCATCCTTTTTGGTTATACTGTTAACGGCAGAATAGTCGACTACAAAACGTACACTGCCATCTTTCTTTGGGACTAACAAACAGGGTGATGCCCAAGGTGATGATGAAGGTCTGATTATACCTGCCTCCAACATGTCCTGAATCTCTTTCTCTATTGTTTTTCTTTTGGTGAGTGCAGCTCTATATGCCCTCTGCCGGATAGGTCCACCTGTAGTGTGTATCTTCATCTCTGTACCGGGGTGACATCCTATCGCCTCATCTTTGGCAGAAAACACATGCTCAAATTCCTTAACTACGCCTTCTATCAATGCTCCTTTGATGACAGGCGGAATATTTCCGAGTGATGCGACTCGAGGGTTTGTGTGACATGGTGTAATAACAAATTTTGTATTCTTCCAGGTCATTGACTGACTGTGGAAATCAATGACAGCATCCGTGCCAATACAATCAATGCCAATAATCCCTGCATGAGACAATCCATCCACAACTATAACTTTAATTGGTCCGACCTGTTCTTCATAAAGTTCTGTCTCGCCAAGGACCTTGAGTGAATGTCCTGTAAGGCTGCATAGCTCGACAGATGGTTTGAGGATGGGTTGTCTTCTTATGTCTCTACATATCTCTATAAATTCTTTGCGCCGCAGCAAGGTTCGGGAGGCGCCAGTATCCAACAGAGCTTCAATTCTGTGATTCCCAAATGTAAGTGTGATGAAAGCTCTGTTGTTATGCATATAAGCTGCGGCGCTTAGTGGCCCCCCTGAACCTGTGCAATTTTTGAAGAATGCTGCTTCCTGTTGCTATGTACCTGTTCTCTCTTACATTCCCTATATATATGACCCGGTTTGCGGCATTTATTGCAAATGGGTACGCCATCAGCCGTGAATTCATACTTCACTTTTGGTTGGCGTTCTTTGGAGGATGCAGATCTCGGTCGTTGTCTAGGTGGCGCTGCTGGACCATTAATTTCTAAGGCTGCCAATAATTTGGTGACTTGGTTACTTAGTCCTTTCACCTGTCTTTGAAGTGTTTCCACCTCTTTGTTCTTGTGTGCCTCGGAGTCTGCGGCTGCGCCCACCTCCATAGGTTCCTCTTGTCGGACGCCAGGGTAGACAGCTCCAATACCATCCATAGTTCGATGATATGCGTAATCATCCGCAGTGTATTGTTCTACTAATCCTATGGCTTGAACAAAGGTGTCGGGACGTCCTTCCTTTATTAGCCTTTCCACGGGCTTTGAATCTTTCAGCCCTCTTAAAAATGCATCTTTTAGAATTCTATGCTGATCTGCATTGCGAGTATTTGGGGGATATCCCAAATCGGCAGCATCCCTAAAACGCCTGCTGTATGCCGCTGTGCCTTCATATGTGTTTTCACGAATCTTCTGTACTTCATCGCGAAGTTTATCTGCTTCGTGAGTGCTCAGAAAAGCATTTTGTATATAAACTTTTAATGGTTGCCATCCAACCAAATTTCGATCTGGCTGCTCTGATAGGTACCTTTCCACTTCCTGTCTCAGCGACCCTTCCGCTGTTCTAGCAGCAATATATACTGTTCTATTAGAGTATGGAATAGTGTACTCTACCTTTCTTATCCATTGTCTTACTGCTTTTGTTGAGTGTCCATCACAAGCCGGAACACGTTTTGCTTGTGATTCTGCGATTTGCCGCCATGCTGTTTCCGAAGCCGTGGCCTGTGTGGCTTCATGGTGCTGTCGTCCTTCCTCTCTCAATGCCTGTCTCGCGGCATCTTGTCTCTGAACAAATTCTTGAAACTGTGCTGGATCCATCTTGTGCCGCTTTAATTTTGCAGGTCCCACCGGTGATGCCAGTTGTAAAGTTCACCCCTATTGTCTGGGTTAGCTTCACAAAGAGATAACTCTATGATATCTCTGCTGTAGTTTGGGTCCTCAAAATTGTGGCATAGAAATAAACAGGTCCAACATCAGGAGTACTGAATCATTGCCTCATAGAATTGACAGCTCTGGTCTGCAGTTCTACTCGTACTGACTTTATTTGCAAGCAACAGTGATATTTATACCAATCAGTTGTGTGGTTCCCACGACAAGATGTTGACAATTCATATCATCTTAAGTACAAATATTTCCAGATTAATCTTGTGTAATCCAATTGAAGTCAGCGCCAAACCTCTTAACATCAAACCAATCCACAATCTGTTATATCAATTTCCATGTGTTCTATTATCTTTTATTGGGCACTTTAAAGTGGTATGGCGAATACTTGATCTGTTATCATAACAAGTAATGGATTGTTTGATGGTTGTTTATATCCGCTATATAAACGTAACTAAGTGGCTCTAACTTTCTGGATGGGATTGATTGCTGTCAATCTCTACACGGTGATAACAATGAATTGCTTATTGAACATGTTTACCGTGGTGATAACAATGAATTGCTTATTGAACATGTTTACCGTTTCTAAATCATGTTCCAGCAAGAATGTTCACTGGGTTGTACCGTGGGAATATTCTTGCTTTACAAAGTCTTATTAATATTAAATATTCTAAAATTGAACATTAGTTAAAATTAATGATAATTAATTTTTAACTCATTAAAACTAAAGCGAGGTCTTTACAATCTGTCACTGACCATCCCATATGGACGCTCTAAGCAAGCCTCACAATGGAGGACCATGATCATCTGTCACTGACCACCCCATATGGACCCTCTAAGCAAGCCTCACAATGGAGGACCATGATCATCTATCACTGACCACCCCATATGGACCCTCTAAGCAAGCCTCACAATGGAGGACCATGATCATCTATCACTAACCACCCCATATGGACCCTCTAAGCAAGCCTCACAATGGAGGACCATGATCATCTGTCACTGACCACCCCATATGGACCCTCTAAGCAAGCCTCACAATGGAGGACCATGATCATCTGTCACTGACCACCCCATATGGACCCTCTAAGCAAGCCTCACAATGGAGGACCATGATCATCTATCACTGACCACCCCATATGGACCCTCTAAGCAAGCCTCACAATGGAGGACCATGATCATCTATCACTGAGTTTTAGGTCCTCTCCCCTCCTCACATCAGAGGTTGAGATAGCATAAGGTTCTTCTATCCATATGGGGTGGTCAGTGACATCTATCACTGACCACCCCATATGGACCCTCTAAGCAAGCCTCACAATGGAGGACCATGATCATCTGTCACTGACCACCCCATATGGACCCTCTAAGCAAGCCTCACAATGGAGGACCATGATCATCTGTCACTGACCACCCCATATGGACCCTCTAAGCAAGCCTCACAATGGAGGACCATGATCATCTGTCACTGACCATCCCATATGGACGCTCTAAGCAAGCCTCACAATGGAGGACCATGATCATCTGTCACTGACCACCCCATATGGACCCTCTAAGCAAGCCTCACAATGGAGGACCATGACCATCTGTCACTTACCACCCCATATGGACCCTCTAAGCAAGCCTCACAATGGAGGACCATGATCATCTGTCACTGACCACCCCATATGGACCCTCTAAGCAAGCCTCACAATGGAGGACCATGATCATCTGTCACTGACCACCCCATATGGACCCTCTAAGCAAGCCTCACAATGGAGGACCATGATCATCTATCACTGACCACCCCATATGGACCCTCTAAGCAAGCCTCACAATGGAGGACCATGATCATCTATCACTAACCACCCCATATGGACCCTCTAAGCAAGCCTCACAATGGAGGACCATGATCATCTGTCACTGACCACCCCATATGGACCCTCTAAGCAAGCCTCACAATGGAGGACCATGATCATCTGTCACTGACCACCCCATATGGACCCTCTAAGCAAGCCTCACAATGGAGGACCATGATCATCTATCACTGACCACCCCATATGGACCCTCTAAGCAAGCCTCACAATGGAGGACCATGATCATCTATCACTGAGTTTTAGGTCCTCTCCCCTCCTCACATCAGAGGTTGAGATAGCATAAGGTTCTTCTATCCATATGGGGTGGTCAGTGACATCTATCACTGACCACCCCATATGGACCCTCTAAGCAAGCCTCACAATGGAGGACCATGATCATCTGTCACTGACCACCCCATATGGACCCTCTAAGCAAGCCTCACAATGGAGGACCATGATCATCTGTCACTGACCACCCCATATGGACCCTCTAAGCAAGCCTAACAATGGAGGACCATGATCATCTATCACTAACCACCCCATATGGACCCTCCAAGCAAGCCTCACAATGGAGGACCATGATCATCTGTCACTGACCACCCCATATGGACCCTCTAAGCAAGCCTCACAATGGAGGACCATGACCACCTGTCACTTACCACCCCATATGGACCCTCTAAGCAAGCCTCACAATGGAGGACCATGATCATCTATCACTAACCACCCCATATGGACCCTCCAAGCAAGCCTCACAATAGAGGACCATGATCATCTATCACTGACCACCCCATATGGACCCTCTAAGCAAGCCTCACAATGGAGGACCATGATCATCTATCACTAACCACCCCATATGGACCCTCCAAGCAAGCCTCACAATAGAGGACCATGATCATCTATCACTAACCACCCCATATGGACCCTCTAAGCAAGCCTCACAATGGAGGACCATGATCATCTGCCACTGACCACCCCATATGGACCCTCTAAGCAAGCCTCACAATGGAGGACCATGACCACCTGTCACTGACCACCCCATATGGACCCTCTAAGCAAGCCTCACAATGGAGGACCATGATCATCTGTCACTGACCACCCCATATGGATCCTCTAAGCAAGCCTCACAATGGAGGACCATGATCATCTGTCACTGACCACCCCATATGGACCCTCTAAGCAAGCCTCACAATGGAGGACCATGATCATCTGTCACTGACCACCCCATATGGACCCTCTAAGCAAGCCTCACAATGGAGGACCATGATCATCTATCACTGACCACCCCATATGGACCCTCTAAGCAAGGCTTGGCTATAAACTTCTTCCATATGGCTATAAAATGATATTAGTAATATTAATACAATAGTTCAGGTCAATCCCTGGTGGTTCAACCTGGTATCTGGACACATAGGAGCCACCTGGTGTTAAATGGATAATGCCAAATTGACCATCAACGTTCTGGACATTATCATTGATTCTAATACAATAATGGTAAATTCTAAGTCATAATATTCATACAACAACAGCAATTTCCTGTATATACTCTATAAAGTTAGGTCTGTTATTAATAATATTCTTACAGCATATAAAAAATGTATTATATATAAGTATGTGTATTTCCCAGAAAGGTTAAACTTATGCCTTGGGCTTTTTCAATATGTGTGAGGAATTCAAACATATGGTTTGAAAATGTGTATTTCCAATAATATTCCCAACACTTGGACATTCCAAGTGTCTTGATCCAAACTTGAACCCATAAGAGACCCTGAGCCCCTCAATGAAATGTTATTGAACTTGCTACATTCAGAACAGTTACAATTGGCTTTGTTGCTACCCTGCCAAACAAAGAAAGTTAATTCTGTACCTACCTCTGCCTCCAAAGTCCTATCATTGTTTTTGCAAAGAATATGAAAAACCCCAGGTTATAAATATGCAGAAAGGTCACTGTGACCTAGTTAAAACAATCAATCAAAATATGTAAGATACGCAATGTGACAATAAATGCTATTTCTGTAAAATACGACATTTTTATGATTTTGAAAATTTAAATTTTGTGACCTTTTGTGAAAATAGCACAAGGCCATCTTATTTCCAACTCCTCAATGTTCAATCACTTATGCCAAGTTACATTGATATTGCTATATTCTTATGGTCGGGATAGCATATTCAATGAAAGTAACATTAATGCTGGTCTTGGCTTTTACCTTGACCAACTTCACCAAAAAAATCGTCACCAAAACAAATAATCTTTATTTACACTTTACATGTCCAAATCAATCTTTAATCTCTTAAACTGTATTAGATCGGGTAATGGATGTATTGTTACAATGGTTGCCATGATTACTTATCAAAATATTTAAAACTAAAAAATGTTATTTCGGAGATTCAGTTAAATATTTTTTGACTTAAAATGGTCCTTTAGTATACCAATAATTATTTGGCCGAATACAACCAGCTTGAACCAGTATATCATGTCCAGACACCTATGCTTATATCAGTTTTGTTTGTTACCATGGTAACATTTTTGTGATGTTTATCTACACAATGATAGGGCATATTTATCAAGATTTAGAACCCCCTAAATTAACAAAACAAAAATGAATATGCACAACTCATTATTTTGAGCATGGCTGAACGAACGTATTTGAGGAAATCACTTTATTATAAAGAAATTCAATTTTTAAATAGTATTTTGGTTTCCATGAGTTTCTCCAAAATAATGAAAATTGAGACAAATTTAGTTTCTTCTGCCATTTCAATACCAAATTTAGCTTAAACAGCCTCATATGGTAAAAAAGGTGTATTCAATATGAGCCTGGTACCTGGAGATGATATCTACTGCCTGCTTACAATGAATGTTACAACCATGAACTATCTGCAAACCAAATTATAGGAATGGGTCTGAGCAGTGTACTGCATGCACCATTGTGGTATAAATGGCATTAATTAACATGGCCTGGGTCAATCACTTATTTTGCTATTTCAGCTTTTCAGATCCCATCATCATATCTTTAAGGCTCATTTCGTTGATTAAGTCTTTTGTTATTTATGAGAGTGGGATGTTACCTCAAAATATTCCATTTGGGCAAATATTTGAACTTTTCAAACATGTTCCCGAGGCACATCTTATATAGCTTATATGGACATTGGTCATATGGAGCTGTTCTGGCATATATTGGAGGAATGCTTATGTCCAAATGGGCCGTACACTTCTATGCACTTAAATATGATGATTTTGATAATATAGAGGGCACTATATGCAGGGGACTTCACATGAATTGCCTTGAAAATAAGCATTTAAACAATTGTATCAAACATCACACAGATCTGGCAATAACAACATGTATGCATCAAAGTAATATTATCATTCATTTATGATTTAACAGAGATCTATTATTTAACAAACCAAAACACAGCTCAGTGTGCTTGCTTAGAAACAAATGCTCTCCTAACTTTGTTAAGTTTGGTCTAATATATGTCACAATAAGTCTATCCTCTCTAAGGTAGCAAGGCACAATAAGCAGAAGCCATATTGGAAAAAGCGACCAATGACATGGTCCTAATTTGATAGAAGAATACATTGACAGTGATGCTTGTTGTTTCAGAAGTTCATAAATGATGCAGAATGCACACACACACACACACACACACACAGACACACACTCAGGCCTCTGATAGTACATTGGAATATTACAAATTGCCGTTTTTAAACAAACCGGGTAGTGGAGGAAGACTAAAGAGTATCAACTTGCAAACATCTGTAATAATGAGGATGCAGAAATCTTTTCCTAATATTGGAAAAAGCATGAAAAGAGGTTGCAGGGTTTTGCCTTTAGCTTTATTTTTTATATTTTTTATGACATGGTATGTTTTTGAATATATTACCACTATACCCAATGTGAAAACATACCAGCAATTGGATACATCCAGAGCTGTTGACTACATGACAAAGGATAATAATATTTCTTACAATAGATTGGAGGAAGATAGAAAACGCACCAATGGAAACGACGGGGATGTCAAAGAGATTAATATTGTTTTTATATTTACAAATGTTAAGGATAATCCTGGATTAAAAAAACGATTTTCAATAACTATGAGTTCACTGATGCAGTTTGCAACAGTGCCTCTTGCTATACACATAATCGCAGATCCCGAGAACAGTCAAATAGCAAATAATATAGTGCAGAATTATTCGAAAGGACGTTTACACAGGGTAAGTGAACTTATTTCTGTTTGAGGGATTTATAAATCACTCAATTTTTGACGACTGCCAGGAACTGACTGGCGATATGGAGATTGCCCGCCAAACTGGTGGCGTCTACCACGTGACGCCCGCATTGATCATGTGACCCCGCGTCGTTGCTAGGGAACAACAATGCCCCGCTGATCTTGTATTTCTTACCCCCTCTAGCAGCTCCCATCTGTAATATACCTTATCAATCAATCATAAGGATACATTAAATAATTCTCTGTCACTATTCTGATCAGTTATTTTTAATTGGTCACATGTAAGCATGTTACTTTTTAGATGCTTTGCATACTCACTTGTTGATATTTATGTTTTATACTTTATTTTATTATTTTAATCAGGTTGTAAACATTGATATCAAGAAAGTCACAAAGGATCTATATGATATTGTGCATCCTCTTATGAAATACTTCACTGTGACCCATGGACGAGACAAGTACTTTCATAATACGCTATTCTTTCTGGCAGTTGGCATACACAAGGTATAGTTATCGCACAGTTCGAGCCAATCATTTATTTGGTCACACATAAATGTGCCTAAATCAAGTCACACATGATCAAAATGTGGCATATTCTGCCCCCTGCCAATCTCTCCGACCAATGATTAAATATAGTGGAGTTGTACAGTTCTGTACAGCTGATATTTTCCCTAAAACAGGGTACTATTTTTCAAATTTCTCCCTAAAACAGGGATCACAATCCCCCTTTCCAAATCTCCCCCTTCTGCATCATCCCTAAATGAGGGTATAAAAAATTCAGCTAGTCCTAAATCAGGGTACCAATAATGAAAGAATATTTCCCTAAATCAGGCTCTGGGGTTTTCAGTTCCATCCGGGTTAAGATATTTTATCATTTTCCCTAAAACAGGGTACTGTTTTTCAAATTTCTCTCTAAAACAGGGATCACAATCCCCTTTTCCAAATCTCCTCCTTCTGCATCATCCCTAAATGAGGGTATCAAAAATTCAGCTAGTCCTAAATCAGGGTACCAATAATGATAGAATATTTCCCTAATTCAGGCTCTGGGGTTTTCAGTTCCATCCCAGCCTCCGCGGGTTAAAATCATGAGAGTACCCCCCTCCCCCCCCCCCCCCCCCCCCCCGGGGCACAGGCATTTTTAAGCATTTTACATTTTAAATTAACACCTGCATTGTGTGACAAACCATGGTTATGCACAATCAAATAGATGTTGGGCTCTGACGTGTCGCTTAATTTCATAATTAATTTATAAAATGTTAAATATTTACAAACCATGTCTTGATCATAATCAGGTTTATATCCGATTGTTATATTTTGTTAATTGCAGGTTATGCCAGAGTCAATGAAGCATCTGATAATGCTGGACGTTGATCTCAAATTCCAGGCAGATATAAAGCAGCTTTATGAACATTTCAATTTGTTCAAAAAAGATAATGTCATGGGAATAGGGAGTGAAATGCATCCTGCCTATCTTGTGCCAATTCTGAAATATATGAGAAAATATCCTTCACGTCCTGTGAATGACTTTATGGGGTTTAACAGTGGAGTGCTTCTTTTCAATCTGGAACAGATGAGAAATTCAAAATTGTATAATAAAGTTATACAAAAAGACTTTGTCAAAGAGCTGGCTGCGGATTTTGACTACCAAGGTCACCTTGGGGATCAAGACTTGTATTCTTTGCTCAACATAGTCTATCCCCAATTGTTCTATACGTTGCCTTGCCAATGGAACAGACAATTGTGTAAACTGTGGTGGGCTGAAATGTACAATGATTTGTTCTATTTATTTAATAACTGTAGTGGTCCAATCAAGATTTATCATGGCAACTGTAAAACCCCAATTCCTTACTAGATGATTAAGGCAAGCTTTTTAACAAGCATGGTTATATATATTAGATTTTTTCTTGTACCTCTTGCAATTTCTCACAACACACAACCGAATCCTATTTAATATGTGCTAAACATGTATAGTAATGAAAACAAATGATTTTTAAGGAGGTAAATCTTATCTGTCATGATTTTTTTAATTTCAAAAGTCACAGCAGTACGAACACTGACAACACTATTATTGATCTCTTTTTCATCATACTTGTCTTGTTATCTAAGAAATATAGCATTATAGATATCTTTTTCAGTTTTTGGATAATTCAAGCCAAAAAGCAAAAATATTTCACAAAATGGGAAATTTATAATTGTTCATTATGGAAAAACTTCAAAATCAAATCATTTAATGAAACAAAAGATCATTTTTAACATTCCTAATTAAAATTTATATATAAAATTTGAATGATGTTTATGTCTCCTAGTAATTTCAATATACTCTGAACCAGTGAATTGGTAAACAGTTGAGTATAAAATATGGACACTGTGCAACATTTGAATAAATTTATTTGAATCCGATATCTTCTTTTGGACCGACTTTGATCCAGACGTAACTGATGTCATGACTTAACTGAATATCTGAATTACCCACTCTGGCTGACCACTGAAGGGAAATGACAAACACACAAGAGTAATTTTGATTCATTATTCTGCTGGGGACACTTATAGATATTTCTAATGCACTTTTTCTTAAATTGAACTGAAATGACTCCATCAACTAAAACTGTGTTGAAAAATGCATATTTGACAAGACATTTATTTTAAAAGGAAAGCAAATTTAAATTAATTGATGAGGCATAATCCTGGATTTTGTAGCATATACTTTATTGTGATGGACTGCTCACAAAAATGGTAATTGCTCATAGATATTTTTTTAAATACAATTTTTTTTACACAATTTAAATACAATTTCTTTTATAAGATGTGTAACTATGTGTTTTGTTTTATATTCAATTTATGGCCCTGATTAAGATAAAACTTCCAGTTTAAGTACCTCATCCCCTATTCCTTTTATTATTACATCATAAGCAACTGTTGAGGGTTTGTCATCCTCATGAAAAGTTGAGTCGCATATCCTCGATCTCCTTTTTCATTATCAGTTGTAGTCCATCAGCTGGCATAGGTTCTGTGTGCATTTTTGTCAACATAGTTCCACCTCAGATTATGTTTGGGCATGGTATAAACAGCGACAAAAATCAGGGTAGAATTTCTGAATCATGCAAACCACCTTTTCTACCATGATCTTAGGTTTTCACAACTCACAAAATGATGATTTTATGAAATATGGCCATTGCTAAGCTCTAAACAGCTTTCTTATCAGCAAAAAAATGTAAGTTGTGAAAACCTTAGATCAGGGAGGAAAGTTCTTCACAGTTTTATTGGCCAAAAGAAAGCTATCAAAGGTTATAAAGACTATTCAGCATATGTTAAAGGTTTCCTTACCAGGCCTGAGCAGCACTTAGTACTCTGCTCTGCAGCTCAATCTCTACCAAATATAAATGATTAAAATGGAATAATCCCTGAAGAGGGAGTTTTTCCAGGGAAAGGGGGTTGCTCAATCTTGGGAGGGGATCATCCATTCTTTGTCACCTAAAATTTATGAAAACATGTTTAAAAAAAGTTACAATGTTTTATCCAAAATTGTCAGGCAGCTAATCTTGCTGGGCCTTGCTTGTGGCATGTTGCCAAGCTCCATTAATGCAAACATGATGGGAAGTGCACTGGTTTATCTCTGCATCAGTTAAACATTTATTATGTGTCTACCTATTGAACACTCATCATTACATTTGAATGAGGAAAATGACCCTTCTATTGGTTTAATCTCTCTGAATGTCAACCCAATAATTTGTTTTACTATTATATAATCCAATAATAAGTTTATTATATAATTCTTAAAAAATAACTATAGTATGAAATATTTAAAAAGAGGTCTAAATGACAAGGATAAGAACCAGAATGATTAATCCTGACAAATTTAGATATCTTACAATCTGTGTCAGTCCAATATAAAAGTCTGATTTCAAATTAGTGAAGTTATTGTATGCCTACTGATCACCACACTTGTGATATGTTATAAACTTGGATCTTGCGATTCAGAGTCCTACAGACAACTATTACAATACCAATGTCAGATGAGCATAGGTTCTTGAGATTCTGTGTCTCTGTGATTGGCCTGTAAAATTCTGAGCAAAAAAACAATTGCAAAAAAAAAAAAAAAAATGATGACCTGGGTTTTCAGTTGCTATTTTGTGAGGCATTTCATGAAGGTTGTTGTGAGTCTAGAATTTCGGTCACAAAATTCAAACAGAAGTTGCCACAAAAAGTTACTACCGGTAACCCCGAGTCCATCATAGAATTAAAAGAATGGCATAAAACTGTACAAAGCTATACACTAAAACACCCCACAACCACCTCTCAGAGTCAAGGTCAAAGCAGCATGGTTTAAAATCAATGAACAAGATGTTTAACACTTTACAGTCAGTTTCTGTATTTATATTCCTATTGAAGTTTAATAATAACCCATGCAGCCCAAGTACTGTGGGGTAATAGCAAAAGTTGAAGGCCTAAGATTTGTGCAAACCTTTGGCTTTTGGTTCTGATTGTGAAAAAAAAAATTACCGGAATAAAAAAAGAAAAGAAAAATAGAAAAGATTCTTATTTTGACAAAACTACCTGTTCCCTATAACTAGCAAACAAATCTTACTGATAATTTTGAATAAAAAGGTCAAGTTTGATGGACAGGCTGAGACAGAATGACAGAAATCTCCCCACCTTCTGCAAGTTTTGCTGATAGAGTCAGCAAAGATAAAAAAATCAATATTCTTGATAATTATTCTTAAAGATTCCACCCATTTCAAGTACAAATGTACAATAAAAAAAAATACGATTCAACTTTTATGTAACTGAAAAAATTCCATTGCATTGTGTGTGGTTGCCATGGCGACCTCCTGCGGTCTCCTGCCCATGCATCCGGCCACGAGTTCAGCAATGACCGGCATCATGCACGGCTCATTCCTCTGCTTGTCCACATGCCGCAGTATGCTCATAGTGTCCTTGGTGAGAGTACTGGTTACCTGCGGGGGAAAGTTGCCCTTCTCAAAATAGGGAAACATGAAGGGGGCATCAGTCTCTAATAGCAGTTTATTAAGCGGCATCTCATCCTCGTATAACAGGGAACGGACACCATCTCCTGTCTTGTCTTTCCATAAGAACCCTGAAATACATTTCAATCAAGCTTGTACTGGGATCATTTGTTCTTATATAGTTCTGTGCTACTACTGCTCTTATATCACAGAACTGTATATCACAGAAATAAATCTGAGGGTAATTCTTCCATGAATACAGTGTGATATTTATAACCATTATCTGATGAGTTAAATATTAAAAGTTTATCCATTTCCAATTTCCAGCGTTAGTCATGCCAGTTTCTCTACCTAGTGTGCCAGTTTCTCCACTTACCCTCTCCTATGTTACAATTACTCCACATTCTTGTCCCATGTTACATCTACCAGTCACTCACCCTCTCCTATGTTACAATTACTCCACATTCTTGTCCCATGTTAGATCTACCAGTCACTTACCCTCTCCTATGATACAATTACTCTCCTTTGGGTTCAAACCTACCTGTGACTCCTATGTGGGCTCAAACCTACCTGTGACTCCTATGTGGGCTCAAACCTACCTGTGTCTCCTATGTTGGTTCAAACCTACCTGTGATTCCTATGTTGGTTCAAACCTACCTGTGACTCCTATTTGGGTTCTAATCTACCTGTGGCTCCAATGTTGGTTCAAACCTACCTGTGACTGCTATATGGGTTCTAATCTACCTGTGACTCCAATGTTGGTTCAAACCTACCTGTGACTCCTATATTGGTTCAAACCTACCTGTGACTGCTATATGGGTTCTAATCTACCTGTGACTCCAATGTTGGTTCAAACCTACCTGTGACTCCTATATTGGTTCAAACCTACCTGTGACTGCTATATGGGTTCTAATCTACCTGTGACTCCAATGTTGGTTCAAACCTACCTGTGGCTGCTATATGGGTTCAAACCTACCTGTGACTCCAATGTTGGTTCAAACCTACCTGTGACTCCAATGTTGGTTCAAACCTACCTGTGACTCCTATTTGGGTTCTAATCTACCTGTGGCTCCAATGTTGGTTCAAACCTACCTGTGGCTGCTATATGGGTTCAAACCTACCTGTGACTCCTATATGGGTTCAAACCTACCTGTGACTCCTATTTGGGTTCTAATCTACCTGTGACTCCAATGTTGGTTCAAACCTACCTGTGACTGCTATATGGGTTCAAACCTACCTGTGACTCCTATTTGGGTTCAAACCTACCTGTGACTCCTATATGGGTTCAAACCTATCTGTGACTCCTATATGGGTTCAAACCTACCTGTGACTCCTATGTTGGTCCAAACCTACCTGTGACTCCTATGTGGGTTCAAACCTACCTGTGACTCACTCCTATGTTGGTCCAAACCTACCTGTGACTCCTATGTAAAATCCTAGGCCGAGGTAGATGAGAGCATCTTGTTTTTTGCCTGTGAAGCAGTGGACGACAACAGGGGGCAGCTCTGCATGGTACTTGCTGAGGATGTGTAAAAAGGCTTCACTTGAGTCTCGCTCATGTAGAAATAAGGGCTTTCCTAATCTGCAGGCAAGCTGTACCTGTAAATGTGTAAAAAAGATATTTTTGAAGGATTAAAATATCTATAATTATATTTTCGTTTTATTTTCATTATATTATCCCCCTTATAAGACAAAATAATATTCGAACCTGTTTTTCAAATGCATCTATTTGCATCTGTTGTGGAGAGAAGTTGCGGTTGAAGTCCAGGCCACACTCCCCGATGGCGACACAGTGGGCCTGCTGGGCCAGTTGTTCTAGCTCCAGCAGGGACGCCGAGGTAAAGTGCCGAGCATTGTGTGGGTGCATTCCTAAATAAAATAGTTATTTTTATGATGAATATGTATCTTTTTTTATTAAGATTCATTATCATAATTAATGAGATGTATGCCATCTTGGCTAGAAAGGCTACGAAGGTGCTGATCAAGCATCTAGTTTAAGAGACACAACAGATTTATCCAACAGATATGAATATTCCATGAATATAATTCATGAGGCCTTTACATATAAATGGTTTATAACATCTAAATAGCAAACAAGATGAAATAACTTTCTTAGATAAATATCTAAATAGATTATTTGAAGAAATGTCCATGGAGAGGTGTAGTAATGAACAGAATTCAATATATCAGATTTGTCAGATATTTACTGATGCATAATGAATATATTTTAACAACTTTTTTCGGTGTGTTTATATTGCAATGCTATTAATATACAATAAATTAAGATTTTGGGACAAAATGCTCTTTGTCAGGATTAACATGGGAAATTTCACATAATATCAGGAAATATACAGAATAAATAATCTTTGGCAAAAAGAGTAACTTTCAGCACTTTTCAGGCAATATAAGGTCACATGGGAGCCTGTGACCACAACCCAAGGCCCACCTCCTTTCAAAGAGTAAAGTCATATGGGAGCCTGTGACCACAACTCAAGGCCCAACTCCTTTCAAACATAGGCATCAGAGATGCATCAACCCTCAGCCCTGGTAACTCATTGCACAACGTTCGCTCCACACAATATTTGTGAACAAAACGTCATTGCACCAAGGCAAATTGATGCAGGAGTAAAAAAACCATAAAATCTACTTCCTTTGATAGCTTAGGTGTGTCAAGTATCATGAAACTGTCATCATTTACTCTAGAATTATTGAGATGATGGGCCGGTGACCTTTAAAAGCAGGTTAAGGTCACCGAACATCAAACTCATCTGGGGTCTTCACCAGATGCTTTTGTGTGTCAAGTCTCATAAAGCTGCCATCATTTGTTCTTGAGTTACTGCGATGACAAGGATGATTTCACATAATTGTCCCTGTGACCTTGAAAAGTAGGTGAAGGTCATGTTTCATAAAAATTCTGAGGTTTTCACCAGATGCTTATGTGTGTCAAATCTCATAAAGCTGCCATCATTCGTTCTTGAGTCATTGTGATTCTTGGGATTTCACATAATTGTCCCTGTAACCTTGAAAAATAGGTCAAGGTCGCCGTCCATCAAACTCCTCCAAGGTTTTCACCAGATGCTTATGTGTGTCAAGTTTCATGAAGCTGCCATCATTTGTTCTCGAGTTATTGCGATGACAAGCATGATTTCACATAATTGTCCCTGTGACCTTGAAAAGTAGGTGAAGGTCATGTTCCATCAAAGGAAGTCGGAGGTCTTCACCAGATGCTTATGTGTGTCAAGTCTTGTAAAGCTGCCATCATTTATTTTTGAGTTATTGTGATGACAAGGATGATTTCACATAATTGTCCCTGTGACCTTGAAAAATAGGTCAAGGTCGCCACCCATCAAACTCCTCCAAGGTTTTCACCAGATACTTATGTGTGTCAAGTTTCATGAAGCTGCCATCATTTGTTCTCGAGTTATTGCGATGACAAGCATGATTTCACATAATTGTCCCTGTGACCTTGAAAAGTAGGTGAAGGTCATGTTCCATAAAAAAATTCTGAGGTCTTGACCAGATGCTTATGTGTGTCAAATCTCATAAAGCTGCCATCAATTGTCCTTGAGTTATTGCGATTCTTTGGATTTCACATAATTGTCCCTGTGACCTTGAAAAATAGGTCAAGGTCGCTGTCCATCGAACTCGTCCGAGGTTTTCACCAGATGCTTATGTGTGTCAAGATTCATGAAGCTGCCATCATTTGTTCTCGAGTTATCGCGATGAGGATAATTTCACATAATTGTCCCTGTGACCTTGAAAAGTAGGTGAAGGTCATGTTTCATAGAAAAAATTCTGAGGTCTTCACCAGATGCTTATGTGTGTCAAATCTCATAAAGCTGCCATCATTCGTTCTTGAGTTATTGTGATTCTTGGGATTTCACATAATTGTCCCTGTGACCTTGAAAAATAGGTCAAGGTCGCTGTCCATCGAACTCGTCCGTGGTTTTCACCAGATGCTTATGTGTGTCAAGTTTCATGAAGCTGCCATCATTTGTTCTCGAGTTAACGCGATGACAAGGATGTTCGCTACAGACATACATACATACATACATACATACATACCCACGCCAGGAGTACTGCAATACCCTCAGCCTGATTACATCAGGGGCTGAGGGTAAAAAGTAAAGTCATATGGGAGCCTGTGACCACAACTCAAGGCCCAACTCCTTTCGAAGAGTAAGGTCACATGGGAGCCTGTGACCATAACTTAAGGCCCAACTCCTTTCAAAGAGTAAGGTCATATGGGAGTCTGCGACCACAACTCAAGGCCCAACTCCTTTCAAAGAGTAAAGTCACATGTGAGCCTGTGACCACAACTAAGCCCCACTCAGACACTAGTCACTATACAGCCTTTTTACAATGCTTGTTATTGTATCATCCTATTATCCTCAGAAACTCTGGGACACCACTTCTCATGCACCGGTGGCCCAACTAGGCAACCATTATTTTTCTTTTTATGTCAAGGCCTGATATGATGACCCCAGCAGCCCTATGATATTCTTATAATATGTCTGTGTAGACACATACTGGGGCCTGTTGTGTACTTAAAATGATTTTTGGTCAAAAGACATTGTGGAAATGCTATATGGGTTCCCAGCAACCTGAATGACATCTTAAAATTTCCCAATTTTGTCAAACAAAACCCCATCACCTGGGCACCTTTACTGATATATTCACAAGACTAAGGTATAAATCACAAAGTAAAGTTCTTACTTACCTACTGTACAATAGAGATAGCCTGGATTTGTCTGTGACAGTCTGAGTGCTTCCTTACTCGACTGAATATTCAAACCCGTCACCACAATATTCTGCACTCCTAAAATACCAATGTAATATGCAATGTAATAGACACATATGGTTTTCATTTCTATGGTACTCAAATATGGTCATTGCAGGTTGAACCATTGCAAGTTGAACCATTGCAATCAGGACAGTACAGAAGTTACCATTAAGATATGGATTTCCTTTGCTCGCTCAATGATATTATATTCTAGTCTAGTGGACTAATTCTGTGATTTAATCAACAGAGGTCAGTGTCAACCCACTGTTGCAAAACACCAGGCTAACTCTAAATAGATTAATAAACACTTATTGGATGAATCAATCAAAAAAGTAAAGACCCATGAAAGGAAAATATATATATAAATATATTGCTTTAAATTAGTGCATAATTCCTTTAAAAATACACAGGGAAATTTGTTTCCTAATATGTGATGAATATAACCTTTGGAGCAATTTCGACATCTTTATCTCAAATGAATACCGTTTGCATCAATAAAACGTTAAAACATTCAAGCCTGATGGCCATTAAGATGTTGTTTATCTTGCATGGAATGATGAAGAAACGATGCTATAAAATGTTTACTCTACCTGCTGCCTGGCTTTTGGAGATGACATCAGCAAAATCTCTCTGGTATTGCTTATGTGTTAGGTTGGCTCCAATATCAATTAAAGGGTACCTATTTAAAGCATAAAAAAATCAGATAATATTTATACAAGATGCACAGTAAAGTCTCGCCTGTCCTCTCTCTGTGACCACTTCTCATACTCGACAGAATATTGAAGGGCAAATGATTCTTCTTGTTCTCGATCAAACTGAAAAGAATTTTCCCTTAAGTTTAAATCAAAATGCTTTTTTGGATTAGTAACACTCATCAATGGGAAGAAAGTGAATTTATTATCTTAAGCATTTATATACTCGTCACAACTGCGCAGTGAAGTATGACTTCATTACTAAAACCAATACTCCTCAATAATTTATGTTATATCTATGAAAAGTAAGCAATATCATTAAATGAGCCATCTCTGTTAGGCATGTCTCTCACTCGAATTGTACCGGCCCTTTGAAATTCTGGCCATTTCATTGCTCTCATCATCTCACTTTTGGGGTTTGACAAACATTTGGACCCATCAATTATTTCATACAATTTGGTCAAGATCATGGTTAGGGTCTGTTATGGACCATTGAGAGCATGGCTGTGAATGGCCAGAATCTCTTTATTATTTTTATGTAAGAGGTTTTCACATTGGTTAATATTTGGTGAACTAATGGACAGTGTGACTGTTGATAATTGAAACACTCAAAGGGTAAAATAAATGACCAATCAGAAAAATGTGTCCACTTTATAGTTGGGAGAATTGAGATAGACCCCAATTCAAGGTACCACGCAGTTATCCTGCTATTTGGTTTATTGAAGAAAATATGCACAAATGAGAATAATAAAATGTTTACTATTTTCAACCAGGCAATAAGTGATAGAAAATCATAAGACATTAAACTCTTGTAAAATAATCAGTTTGTACAATATATTGTCTTGATTAGAATCAAGTAATTCCTGGATCCTCATGATTATTTGATTAGGTATGTACCTACCGGTATTGGATACCTCCCGGGAGGTCAGGGTCAAATGCATCTCTCTGCGACGTCATCGGGGAAGGCTGTCAAATACACAGTGCCTTATATATAAATCACAATTATATTATTACATTTTATACCTCGTTATTACATTATAAAATTAAAAATAAGAACTTGTCTTATTTTGTGATTATATCATAATTATATTATTACATTTACAAGGCCCTGTCAATTTTGGACCGGGGGGATGATGGTGGTGTGGGTGGTACCAATTTTTCGGTACCTTTGTTCATCATGCAGTGAAAGACCTGGAAAACAGGTACCACAAGACCAATTGGTAGTCAAAAAAAAAAATCTATTACCTTATCTTGGTGGCTTTGATGATCCCTATGTTGGTGGTTTCCAGTATGTAGACTTGATGGGTTTTGTGCAGATTTAGGTTGGCTGCCCTGCCTTCCTCTATTTTCTGGACCGGCATCCTTGTTTAATGTTTTTATTGGCACATTCTCTAACTTTGCAGTGTTGACCACTTCTACCTGTAACCTCCGTCCCATGAAATCACTAAAAATAACAAAATATATTGTTGGTTCTTTCAATAAACCACCTGCTGTAAGGAGTCTCAAGTACTTAGCATGTAATATAATTTCAACATCTTATTTCAAAGAACTAGTTCTATTTTTTTTTGGGGGGGGGGAAATGACAAGGAAAAGAGGTGTTTTATGTTTAACAAGATAAATAAAACAAAATTTGAAACTTTTTTTTTATGCTTTTATTACATGGGCTGAGTGATATTTATTTCTTAGTTAAGTGGGAGATTGAAAAACAAACTGATTTTCCCTGCCCTAAATTTAAAATTGACATTTCGTTACTTTTTTAGGGGATTATCAGAAGATGTGTTTGAGAAAGCAGCTTTAGATGTTGTCAGAAGTGAGCTTACCGAGTGGAGGCAGCCATTATAGCATCCCGCTTGTTGGGTAGGGATGTTATGTAGCCCTCCCCGGAGCATCTCCCCTGCTCATTCATTAAGAGTGACACCTGTGTCATGCCATCATCCAACTTCAGATTAAAGAATGATGCAATGGTTGAAGGAAGAGTATCTTCCGGTATATTTGCTGAAGATAATTAAAATAGATTTATATTATACAAATATTTAAAAAATAAATTGAGACTTAATTCTCTATTAACAGACTTATTTTTTTACAATTCTTGCTTTGAGATCAAGTACACTTCATCCAATTTGGCTAATTGTGCATTTTTCTAATTTGAAAAAAAAAAAACCCAAAATTTTATGGATCCATACACAAATCTTCTTGAACCCCTGGCCAATTCCTATTTTATGATGCCAGCCATAGTTTAAAACATTTCAAAAGTGCCTTTGAATAAAGACATAATTTCAAGTCTTTATACTTCTCAATATTTTCCAAACAGATAGCACAAAAATATATATTTTCTGTCTAGGAGTAGTTATTATGGTACCAAGAGATTTGACTAAGTTCCCTGCACTTACGGACGGTTGCCATGGGAACAAAAAACAACCAGTCACTACCATAACCTAATCAAATTGGAAAAAAGGTCCCCAGGAGTGCATGTGTGCAATATCTAAGGTAAATGTCAAACCATTCTGGGTGTATCATGCACACAAGCCAAGTTGGCGACATGGTGATCATGGCAATAGAAATTGACCAATCACAGCCATTATCTATACATGATAAAATTGTCCCTGTGACTTTGAAAAGTAGGTGAAGGTCATGCTCCATCATAAAAAGACTGAAGTCTTCACCAGATGCTTATGTGTGTCAAGTCTCATAAAGCTCTCATCATTTGTTCTCGAGTTATAACAATGATAGGGATTTCACATAATTGTCCCTGTGATCTTAAAAAGTAGGTGAAGGTCAGGTTTCATAAAAAAAATATCTGAGGCTTTCACCAGTTGCTTATGTGTGTCAAGTCTCATAAAGCTCTCATCATTTGTTCTCGAGTTATAACAATGATAGGGATTTCACATAATTGTCCCTGTGATCTTAAAAAGTAGGTGAAGGTCAGGTTTCATAAAAAAAAATATCTGAGGCTTTCACCAGTTGCTTATGTGTGTCAAGTCTCATAAAGCTCTCATCATTTGTTCTCGAGTTATAACAATGATAGGGATTTCACATAATTGTCCTTGTGACCTTAAAAAGTAGGTGAAGGTCATGCTCCATCATAAAAAGACTGAGGTCTTCACCAGATGCTTATGTGTGTCAAGTCTCATAAAGCTCTCATCATTTGTTCTCGAGTTATAACAATGATAGGGATTTCACATAATTGTCCTTGTGACCTTAAAAAGTAGGTGAAGGTCATGCTCCATCATAAAAAGACTGAGGTCTTCACCAGATGCTTATGTGTGTCAAGTCTCATAAAGCTCTCATCATTTGTTCTTGAGTTATAACAATGATAGGGATTTCACATAATTGTCCCTGTGATCTTAAAAAGTAGGTGAAGGTCATGTTTCATAAAAAAATATCTGAGGCCTTCACCAGTTGCTTATGTGTGTCAAATCTCATAAAGCTGCCATCCATTGTTCTTGAGTTATTGCGATTCTTGGGATTTCACAAAATTATCCGTGACCTTGAAAAATAGGTCAAGGTCATGTTTCATTAAAAAAAAGTCTGAGGTCTTCACCAGATGCTTATGTGTGACAAATCTCATAAAGCTGCCATCCATTGTTCTCGAGTTATTGTGATTATTGGGATTTCACAAAATTATCCCTGTGACCTTGAAAAATAGGTCAAGGTCACCATCCATCGAACACTTCAGAGGTTTTCGCGAGATGCTTATATTTGTCAAGTTTCATGAAGCTGCCATCATTTGTTCTCTAGTTATCGCAATGACAAGGATGTTGGCTACATCCATGCATACATATACATACATACATAAATACATACATACATTCACACACACACACATACCCACGCTAGGAGTACTGCAATAACATCAGGGGCTGAGGGCAACAACAGACAGAGCATATCAATTATCATGCCATGGTGTAAATCCATGCTTGTCAACTGAGGCTGAACTGTGAAACTTGGAGCAGTCAGAACTGGAACTTCAGTGGAAGAAGATTCAAGATCTACATAACAAACCTGACTTCAGCACCATTGCCCAAGTTGTACCTACCGATTCTAAATACGCGTTTTGCTTGTTGTGTCATGCTTGTTTTTTTCCCCAAGTCTAATGTAGTAATGAAAATGAAAGCACGTTCAGATTTCAAACATTGCAAGTCTCCTTGCAATAGCCCATATGTGTACGCATATGATGATGACGTTGCCAAACCTGCGAAGAGGCCCTTAGAGGGAATCTCGTATGTGCATTATTTATGTGCAGTCACTGTGAGCGTGTCCACATTTTGACATGGCAAGCTTTGTGATTCATAATTTAAGGTCATTTGATTATTTCAATTTGAGATACAAAAATCCTTATAATGTTCCCTGATCTGCTTGATTTGTGCCTTGGACTGCAAAAAAAAAAAAATAATAATAAAATAAAAATAAATAAATAAATAAATAAATAAATAAATAAATAAATAAATAAATAAATAAATAAATAAATAAATAAATAAATAAATAAATAAATAAATAAATAAATAAATAAATAAAATAAAATAAAACAAAACAAAACAAAACAAAACAAAACAAAACAAAATAAAATAAAATAAAATAAAATAAAATAAAATAAAATAAAATAAAATAAAATAAAATAAAATAAAATAAAATAAAATAAAATAAAATAAAATAAAATAAAATAAAATAAAATAAAATAAAATAAAATAAAATAAAATAAAATAAAATAAAATAAAATAAAATAAAATAAAATAAAATAAAATAAAATAAAATAAAATAAAATAAAATAAAATAAAATAAAATAAAATAAAATAAAATAAAATAAATAAATTAATAAAATTATTCTCAATCTCTGGGATCTCTGTCTAAGAGCTGGCTGGAATGTGGTGCCTAAGTGTCTCTCATCTAATAGAATTAAACCATCAATTGTTCATAATGGCTGCACCAATGTCTGTCTCTCTGTTGCAAAATTAATTGCTACTTTGCATACTTGGCACAGAGCCAACTTTAGAGCAGCTGCACCATTACTCAATATGTACATCCATCAAACATATTTTATCATGTTTATGGTCTGACTGGATTTTCTCTTTTCACTCTTAACTTCGATTAGTAATTATGTGTGACTCTAAAAGTTTAGAAAAGGTTCTGGGACTGCTGTATTTGGATCAGTTACCTGGAATATGACACTGTTAAAAACTAATGTAACTGAAGCGAGTGAAATTTAACCAGAAGAGAATGGTCAAGAACACGATCAATTTCTGCCTCTTAATCTCAAATTTGATTTCATAGTGCCTACTTTGCAATAACATATTTGCAATAGCACATTAACAACCACAAAGATTCTCTTAAATATATTTATTGGTCATATTGCTCAACAATGTAAAGTTGTGTGGTTAACAATACAATGGTTCTTTTACAATTCAACAATTGTCCAAATATATTTAATTTGTTTTTACTTCAAGGACACTAAAACCCAAAGTGGTCCTATATTACAATTAATATTGCCATGATACAATTATATTAATAAAGAATGTTATGTTATAAAACACTTTTCATTCCTTAACAATCCCTTTATTTCAAACCAACATAGCTAATCAACTTTTCCATTCACAAGTCAATCAAAACAAGTTAACAAGTCAAGACTGTTTCAACATTGATATATATATTTTAATCATAAGAAATTTCATGAAATCTTTGATAATTCAGTGGGGGATGCTTAACTAATTAGTTTTAAAAAAACGGTGAAAAATACCTCATAAATCTTCCTTTGTGGAGTATTTCTCCCTTTTTTCATCTTCAATACATTTTTTGTGAATACTCTGACCAACAGAAATGCAAAAACATAAGTTTTCTGTCAAAAATCATTGTTAAAAATTTTTAAATTGCCCAAACTCAGTTGTGGAACTATTTAAGAAGATATTCATTTGACAAGAGCAGCATACCGAGTCTTTATCTTTGTGATGTTATATCAGAGGACTATCAAGATGATATATAGCATTATTCCAGTTGCTGCATTTGCCTTTAAAAACTTTTGTTTAAATATTAAGTACCACACATCAATGCATTTAAGAAAACTGAATATCTTTTTTTTTTTTAGTTTGTATATCCTGACAAGTTTTTGGAAATAAATCTGTGAACCTTAATATAGTTAAACTATATAAAAGTAGATTGTGCTTATACATATCAAAAATGACCCGTTCTATGACTGTAATAAAGGGTAGCACTCATAATCAGTAAATAAATAAGAATATATCTGAAATTAGATATCTTTGGAACTTAATGATTTATAACTAACGTTCCAAGACATTATTTCAAATATAATAAAATTTTGTAAAAAACTTATTTGGCCCATTTTATCACAAAAACAAATAAAGCCAGGTAAAACATCTTTGTTCTGCTTTTGGCAAACTGAAAAAAATACTTATAGCATGTTCTGAATTTTCTTTCGAGGATCACAAATATAATAATATGTCAAATAGATGATAAAGTTATTTTACTCATTTTTTTAATATCTGGTAATAGATTTATTGGGGGTGTCTTATTTATATTTTTTGTGGAAATATATTTTTGCATCATAACCAGAAAAAAAGAACTTTTCATTCTTGGCCTACAGGACCTTGAATAATAAACACAGTCTGTAAAAATGTATGTGTACATATTTATGTATTTATCTTAAATAATGAATTATTTTAATATAATTTGATCAAATAATCAAATAATGCAACATAAATGTGAACATAGCAATAAACCTCAAACAGATATCAAGAATTGTATTATAGGTGAATTATTAGGTGAAAAATATAAACAGATGTGTTTTGCACCGGCAGTTATCCTGATTGGTCATTTTCTGGGTCAGACAATAACCTGAAGTTGGTCAATTCGGATTTAATGATATTTTGCAGAGCAAGGTAAGTATTTATAACTTGGGGAATTCCAAATTTGAATGGTATCAAATACAGGGCAATGAGGTAGTAAGTGAATACTACTGATGTAATGCTGAGTAGAATTAACTGGCATTCATATCATATCAGCCTTATTATCAACACTCTTGCTTAAAGTGTCATTATATCTGGTTATTCCTTTGTTGAGATAAATAGAATAGAATTTTAATAATATTAATTTATCAAGATCAAATAACTGTAAATTGCTAATATATTTGGAGTGAGTCAAAATACCTAAATCTGGTGATTTCCAGACCAAACAGATTTTCAAATAAGTGATTCACAGTAATTCCAACACTTTCCTTTCTCAAATGGACAAAACTAATTAAGTCTTTAAAACAACCTGCAGAAAACTAAAAGCATACATGTACTGGGAGTACTCAAAGACTATGATAATATAGACACAATGATATGAATAAAATCTTATTGTACCAGGCACCTGGTGAAATACCTAAATTATAACATCAACAACAACATCCAATATAGTTAAACTATTTTAGAAGAGTTAAGAGAAAATATCTTATAATTGTCAAATAAAAAAGAATTACATGTCTAGAGGAAATGGGGTTGTGAAGATATTTCTAGATCAACAATATTATTTTATCTAAGACACTCCATACACATATGCCAATTCCAGGTCCATAATCATGAAAGGTCCCAAATAACTGAAATATAACTCTACATTTGATATACTCTAATCTTGGTATCAACAACATTTTTGACAATAAATATTTATTTCTCAATTTCTATATGTGCAAATATTAATACAGTGGGTGTAAATTCATCACAATATGAGCAAATAAAGACTAAAAATGAATGTTCACACCAGTACACTGAATATATACAGAAATTACCTTATATACAAAACATAAAATTGCACAAGACACAGTCTTTGTAATTACGCAAAAAAGATATAAAATAAATTCACAAAAAAATACATGATGTCATACATTCATACCAAGTGTGATGAATAACACATTTCATAGATGAAAGACTTCATAATAAATAGTCTCATTTACTATAAATCACATTGCCATATTTAATTATAAATATGGTACATTTTCACTGTCATGGAAATATCATTAAAATTAAGATTACAATTGAACTTTCTGTGCTATTTCTGAAAATTACACATTCCGATAGGACATTTTGTTTTTGAACATACTTTAAAGATTTATCAGTGATCCATATATATCTTACCAGACATCTCAAAATAATACTTATTCTGATATTACAGAACAAAAGTGAGTGTAGGTGAGACCACTGCATTCTCACATGATATGCAATATAATCATGGGAAAACACTGCATTTGCACATGAAATGCAATATAATAATGCATCAAAACTATGAACTATTTACCTCCTGTTTGAAAAAAGGGGAGTTAGATATTTCAATACACAAGGGATCCTTCAGACTACATCGTTTTATACCATCTTAAAGATTTGACAAGTTTTTCAAAGAACTATAACAATTTAGTGCTTCTAGCCTTGATAATAATAGTAAAGAATCACAGAAATTACAAGTCTTTTGCTTTTATATACAATCAAAATAAGCTGCTACATAAATAATTAATCCATCTGCTATGTTACACAACTTCATATTTTATGTATATGAAAACATCACAACTTTATGTTCTCCCTTTTAATGTTCACAACAAACTTCCAACTTTGTCACATATCAAGTTCTTATAATCTTTTCAACAAAACAGACTCATAAATTGTTTACAAATCTTTGTGGCTTCACAGGTGACTCAAGTGTTAACAACTTCATGATATATATCAGGTATCACATTAAAATTATACTTTTAATTCCCATTATCCCAGCTTTTAAATTTTCTTTTATCAATATAAGCTTACAAAACTTGGATGTATGATGATTACTGTGGCCCATTATACTAAGTGATTCTGTCACAGATCAGTTTAAGTCGGGATAAACTGCCCCACTTGGCTTCCATTCCCAATGTTTATCACTGTCTCCCAGTCCCCTTCAGACCCCCTTTACTCCTGGAAGCCCTGTAGTGCATCAAAAATGGTCTTGAGTTCTTCCAGGTAAGTTTCATGTCTGAAAGACATTCGGATATCTGGTAGATTGGTGCGAGCAATGTCGTTGGCTGCAATTCCTTCATTTGTGTAGTTGGTGCCTATCCAATGCTGTTTCACCTGCAAAAGAGTTAAAATAACCCATCTTAATATTTGTTATGTTACTGTTATCAATCAGAAACTGTCATTAAAAGTATTGATATGAACTCTCATTGAAGGTACTTAGGGATGGTGGTAACAATAAACGTATAGATCATCAGATTCCAGTCTTCACAATGCATCTGTCTGGGTATGGCTTTTGTTTAGATGATAAGATAACAAAGAGAAAGGATTTTCCTCATCTTGTGTACAGTGTGTGTTTGTCATGATGGAAGCATACTTACCTGGTCATGATGATTGAGTTGCATGCAAGTTCACACATGATGTTTGTCACACACTTACCCTCTGCTGAAAGGCACTCATGATGATGGAGTTGCGAGCGAGTTCACACATGATGTTTGTCACACACTTACCCTCTGTGGGAAGCCGCTCATAATGACAGAGTTGCGAGCGAGTTCTGAGCAAGTTCACACATGATGTTTGTCACACACTTACCCTCTGTGGGAAGCCGCTCATAATGACAGAGTTGCGAGCGAGTTCTGAGCAAGTTCACACATGATGTTTGTCACACACTTACCCTCTGTGGGAAGCCGCTCATAATGACAGAGTTGCGAGCGAGTTCACACATGTCCACGCTGCTCAGTTTCCACACCTGAGTGGCGATGCTGTACTCCTCCATCAGAGGCTCCTGAAACAAATCCAATCACAGTCCTTGACATTAATGTACTAATAGGACAGATATCTGGAGTTCAATTTGAGATAGATTGAGGTTTTATACAGTGTTGATGTCAGGCATCTGTTCTTGATAATAACTGGCCTTGACTCAAACGCTGTTTAAAAGGTGGCTCAAATTTTCATCTTAATATCTTAATCCTGACAATAGCTTTGTACCATGGGATATTTTTGTCACATGACAAGCTAAATGTTTTCTTTCATTAGCATCAACAAGACAATTTTGTTGGATCTCTTTTTTAGTTATACTTTGATTCCAAGCCTATAGTGTTGAATTATTCTTTAAATGGAAATGGTGCTTGACAAGCACTTGATATTTTCATAAGGGCATTCAAAAGACAGATGTATATTAGACTCAGAAGTTGCACTGTTTGCAGAGGTTTGTGTCAGCCCAGAACTGTGTGTGATGAGTTAACACAGGTCGTGTTAACTCATTGTGACCCAAGAAGAGGCTCAAAGTAGGTTAATGCTGTTTGTGTCATTCTATCTCCATTAAAAGGACAATATCTTTGATGACATCATAAGTATATTGCCATACTTGCTTGGCTTCATTTTACCTTTCAATGCCTCTATAATGTCACTCTACCTAAAATTGTCCCCAAGCAAGGAGTGTGCTTTAAATTAAGATCTTGTTTCACTGACACAAACTGAAATTCATCAGCCTAAACAGTAAATAAATATGAAATAACTTTATCATTAATTTATAATTTTACGAGAGTTTTAAAAAATCACTGCTTGATTCCTTTGATGAGATGACAGCACAGTGTTACCTTTGTGAAGTGGAACTGGAGAGGATCATCAGTGGAGAGGGACACCATGAGTCCTCGGCTGAGATACTCGGGAAGCGGGTTGCGCTGGTAGTTGAGGAACAGGGAGTTGTTACTGAGAGGAGACATGGCAATGCCAATCTGGGCTAGGTAATATAGGTACTGCAACACAGGAGTCTGAAACATCCAGCCACATTCATTAACATTAGAGTCAAAGAACCTTGGTGACAGCATGGCATAATACAAACACCATCAATATAAATTTAAAGACACATTTCTTAATGACAAGCCTATTTCAACTGAAGATCCAAATTTGCAGAATTATATTTTTTAAATCAGTTGCAGAATAGTTACAGTTGTCAAAATCTTGTTTTGATTGCTTGCCATTTTTATCAAGCCTCATTACCAATCCGTACCAAGGAAACACTACACTAACACATGACACAATGATCTAACCCTTAATCCACCCAAAAAGTCTAAATATTCTCTGAGCCTAGTTAAGGCCTACCTTTCTGAGAAGGAGTCCATGTGAGATGTTCTCTGCCAGCATGAAGCTGGTGAGTAGATGGTGCACGGGGCCTGCCTCACCGCTGTGAGGGCGGTGAACAAAGGTATTGAAGCCGCGCTCTCTGTTAACACAATTTGATATCACATGCATGTTTTATATATATATATATATATATATATATATATATATATATATATATATATATATATATATATATATATATATATATATATATATATATATATATATATATATATATATATATATATATATATATATATATATATATATATATATATATATATATATATATATATATATATATATATATATATCATGTTAATACAGGAGCATTGGAAACTACCAAGTCAGCTTGAAAAAGTAACAAAGTGTGTGAAAGATTTCCATGGTGTGGCTATATCTAGTGTGGATGCTGCTGGCAGCATTCTTTTGGGCAGGCCCTTTGGTGGGTGTGCTCTTCTGTGGAGAAAGTCCTTAGATGGTATTGTTAGTCCTCTTGAATACTCATTTATGACCAAACGTTTATGTGGAGTAACCATAAATGTGAATTCATCCATTCTACTGGTATTATGTGTCTACTTTCCAACTGATCCTGGTCTTGCCAATTATGATAGCACAGAATTAGACACAATTTTATGTGATATATCAAGTGTATGTCAACATGTGAACCCACAAGGAATAGTAATTGGTGGTGATACTAACTGTGATTTTAACAGAAACAGTGGATTTGTGTCCAAAGTATCTAGGTTTTTACAAGAGAAAAATCTACAGACTGTGTGGAATCAGTTTCCTGTGGATTATACATACATTCACACGGATAAAGAAAGTTTATCAACCATAGATCATTTTGTTGTAAATGAAATGGTAAAAAATTTATGTTCATCTGCTGATGTGAATCACTTGTATTCAGATGGTATTTTTCACAGTCCCATAAATATGCAGATTTGTGTGAATGATATCCCTGTGTGTGAACAGAATGACAGTTCTTTTAATCCCAAACTGGCATGGTATAAAGCAAGCCAAGGTGACAAGGAGAAATACCAGAACACTTTTGAGCAGGCTTTAAAGGATTTAGTGCAACCTGATTGTATTTGTAATTGTGATGATAAATTTTGTACTAATGACTCCCATAAAGATGATATTACCCAATATTACAGTGACCTTTTGGAAATAATGATTACTGCAAGTGACCACATTCCAAGGACTTGTAAGCCCGAGGACAATACAAGAGTCCCTGGGTGGACTTCTTATGTGAAACCTTTCAAGGACAGGTCCATGTATTGGAAGGCTCAGTATGATGGACAGAAGCCCAACCCATCTCACTATGTGACAATGATGATGAAGTCTTCTCGCAATGCATATCATTATGCTGTGAGGAGGGTGAAAAGGCATAGAAAACAATTGCAACGCAGTAACTTCATGGATTCTATGATGAAAGGGGACAGACAATTCATGTATGAGGTCCGAAAGATCAAAAGGCACAAAAGGACTGTGGCATCTCAGGTAGACAATGCTACAGAGCCCCAGGATATTGCAGACCATTTTGCAACAAAATACAACAATCTTTTTAACTCATGTGATTATGATGGGAATAGTATAGATTCCACGTGGCAAAAAGTAAACAGTGATATTTATAGCTCTAGTCAGGACACTGTTTATAATTCATCAGATATCTCTAAGGCTATTAGTTGCCTGAAAAGCGGGAAACAAGATGGAATATGTGATGTTATGTCAGATAACTTTGTAAATGCACCATTGTGTTTTCATGAGTATCTTGCAAAGTTTTATAATGCATGTATTAGTCATGGTTTTATTCCAGAGAGAATGCTAGTGTCAACACTTGTGCCCATTCCTAAAGGGTCTAAGAACAGCAAACTGTCAGACAATTATAGGGCAATTGCTCTCTGTGCATTGTTTTTAAAAGTATTTGAATATTGTATATTGAATAGTAATAAGGACACATTGTTAGCCAGTAATCTACAATTTGCGTACAAGTCTGAGCATTCAACGTCACAATGTACGTGGTTGGCCAAGGAGATCATTTCATATTATAATCAGAATGGTTCAGATGTATATGCATGTTTATTGGACTGCTCTAAGGCATTTGACAAGATTAAGCATGATGTACTCTTCACAAAGTTGTATGACAAAGGTTTACCACCTGTTATTGTTCGTGTTATTATGAATATGTATATGCATGGGAGTGCACAGGTGCGCTGGGATGGCCACACATCCAGTGCTTTTAATGTTACCAATGGTGTCAAACAGGGCTCAGTTATATCCCCGTTGTTCTTCACTCTATATGTGGATGATCTGATTGAGAAGCTTCAGAAGAGTGGATATGGATGTAAGATGGGTAACAGGTACTATGGCATATTGGTATATGCTGATGATATATTTTTATTGTCTCCTTCAGCATATGGCCTACAAAAGATGTTGAATGTTTGTAGTGATTTCTCAATGCAAAAAGGCCTGCAGTTTAATGCTAGAAAGACACAATGCATACAAAGTTTCATACAAAGAAATGTAACACACCAACTGTAAATATGGTGCTAAATGGAGATGTTCTGGAGTGGTATAAAAATGTCACCCATCTCAGTCACAACTTCAGTTGTTGTCTGAGTTTTAGCAAAGATATTAATGTTAGAAAAGCTTGTTTTATTACATGTGTGAATGAGATCAGTACGGAATTTGGCTTTGCCCATCCAAAGTGCAGGGCCAAACTTCTCCAGATATATGGTAGTAGTTACTATGGGTCCAATCTATGGGACTTTTATAGCAAAGAGTTTTTATCATTAAAACTTGGAATGTCGCAATACGTAAACTGTTTAATCTGCCATGGCAGACACACTGTCGATTTCTGCCACATATTTGTAACTCTTACCATGTAAGCCACATTCTGAAATGTAGATTTTTTAATTTTATGGCAAGTAATTTAGTCTCCAAGAATTGTCATATTGCTTATGTTGCTAAGATGTGCCATATGAATGCCTTGACTTGCTCAGGGAGAAATATAAATGAAATTATTTCTGAATATTCCCTGCTGTATAGTGAAAGAGACTGTTTGAGATCTCTGAGGCTCAAAATGGAGCAAGTGTATTGTGATAAAATTGCTAAGGAAATCGAAGATGAAGAATGGAAGATTAACATGATCTTAGAAATAATTGACTGTATGTATGACAATGTGGAGAATGATATGACACAGGAAGAGAATTTGTATATTTTAAATGATATATGTGTTTCATAAACTTTTAATCTAGTCTGCATTTATTGTAATTGTATTTATATGTTGTGTACACTGACTATACCATTGTTTTTAACTTTGAGTATGAATAAATGATGATAATAATATATATATATATATATATATATATATATATATATATATATATATATATATATATATATATATATATATATATATATATATATATATATATATATATATATATATATATATATATATATATATATATATATGAAGATTCTTTCCCAAATAAATTGATAAATTGATCTAAAATAAGGGATGATATTTGGACCTGACCTTCTGAAGTGGTTGAGCACCACCATGTTGGCATACATGTAATACTGGTAGTAGGCGTAGGGAGGATTCTCATCACCGGTCCAGTTCTCTGGGTACGGGCTGTCCTTGTCAAACATCAGCGCCTCTGGCTTAGACTCGTCATCGACAGAGTCAAAACCAGTCACCTGTCATCAAAAGGAAACATATAAATCTCACTGCTTGTGTTTCAACATTTGTGATCCACCAGGTGTCTCTTGTGTCAAGTACATTGCATGCTGGGATAAGTTTGAAGATATGAAAGCTGATATGATGTGAAGATAATTCATTAATATTGTGCCAACAAATGCATATATTGAAAAAACTGATCAGTTTTGGAACTTTCAGAAGAATACGAAGACAGTTTAGGGTGTAATAAACTGATTGAAAGAAAATGACCTGTCAATCAGCATTTGTTACTACTATGAGCAAAGCTTGCATGTCCACAATCTTCACCCATGCAAGATAGATTTTAATACACAAGATGGCAGCAGTGCCCAATCGAGTAGTGAGAATTTTGAGGTAATGGGCAGGACTGTATTGCTTTTGAGCACTACATAAAACTTATCATTGTTTTTAGAGGACTACTCAAAGTTTTGATGATAAATGGTTATAAACAAATTGTTTGGATGTATACCAGTTGTCTGCTAACACTGTTGTATTCAAATGATTATTTCCACAGAAAAGGATTAACTAAAACATACAAGTGTATAGGAACAAATGCATACAAATCACATTAACAAAAAATAATTTGATCTTCACAAAACTCAAAAAGTAGTAAATCAATGAAACAAATCTAAAAAAGATTGCCCACCACTGTAACTAAGTCAAATCCTGACACCTAAGAAATTTGAAGTGGTAAAAATACCATACATATATGAAAAACTATTTTTGGAATAATAAAAAAAAAACAATTGGAAAGTGATATTTCATTATCATACAATATTTGTAGGTCTACTAGATTATTAATAACTCCACAATGCTTATTATATGCAGAAAAGGTTTTGTTTCTCACATGATTAAGGAACATATGAAGCTCGGGATGAGATTTGGGATCGTTTGTTGCCTCAAACAATGGCATGAAGATGTTGTTGATGATCTCCTGGAAGGATGTCACTAAACGGTTGTTGCGGAAAACATCACTGTAACACAAACACATCAATATCATCAATAACAATACATGAGTACATCAAGTTAGAAAGGCGTTGATTTTCAAAATGGTTCCTCTTTAAAATAATGAATGAGCATGACTCCCATCTACTCATTGGACTCTTAGGGGCAGGTGAAAGGGGCGCAGTGTTACTCACTATAATCTGGGGACTTGTATTAGCCATCTGACATTGTCCGAGTAGACATTGTGCTGTATAGCCCACTTGGCCAGCTTGTCCCATTCCTGCCGGCTGCGACCATATATAGACAGACGCAACTCGGCATTCTGATATTTACTCTCTTCAAGGTCATCCATCACTTCCTGTTGAAAATTTAATTTTTTTTAAATGTAAATATTGACTATCTAAAAAAATTGTGCAATCAAGTATTTTTTAAGAATCTTTATTTTCACTTGACACACTTAAACATTCTTAATCATTTACTTCTCTCATTAGTATTTGACAAACAGCCAATGAGCTCCGAGTATATAAAAATTAGAGGTGATTGTAAATTACTAAAGCTTTTATTGAAATATTAATTAATTTTAAGATCTCCTTAAAATAGTATTGATACCTTTATAATGTGTGCAAAGTATTTTCCACCGATGTAGTTATCCGTCTTGATAAAGATTTCACGCAATCTGCTTTCTCCAACAGGATTGTACTTGGCATTGAACTTGTCAAAGCGATGGAATGTATTTCGATCCTTAAGTGGAAAATAAAGAATTATATTAAAGACAGAATATAATCATCATATAAAAAAATATGGTTAATGTCACACAAAAAGGTTGAGTTGAATGTCACACAAAAAGGTTGAGTTGAATGTCACACAAAAAGGTCATAGTGAATGTCAAACAAAAATTAATCTGTTTAATGCCTCAGTGTCACTTGTAACTACACTGATTATTCATCATTTGTCTGAAAAATGTTGAGCATTGTTACTAACTTGTTAGAAAACTGTATATTTATTTTTGGGTTGTATAATGGGGAGTACTTACAGCATGAACGTCCAGCATATCAACACTGAGATCATATGCTGAAAGGTTCAAACTCTCAAACACCTGAAACAAACAAACAAATGTCTCACATCTATCACTGTCACTCTCCTAAATTAAGATAAACTCTGCACATTTTATGTCGGCAGTTGTGTACTGGCCTGTGCAAACATTATGGCGATGATGTTATGTTGCATTTTTCAAGGAGCATATTTATCAATAGTGGTTACAAGATCGGGGTCAGTAGGTCACCTCGCTAAGTGTCATTTCCTTGCCCTCTTTGTTTCGACACACCACCTCGTCAGCGTCTCTCTTCATGGTGCGTTTGATGAAGCGCAGGAGATGCTTCTGGTTCATGCATGACGAGGCATGAATATGTGTGTCCACCTAAAATACCATCATCATCATCATAATCATCATCATCATCATCATCATCATTTATTAAAATGCCTCACCATATTAAAATGCTTCAGCCCTATATAGATTTATCGTCGTCTTTATCGTCGTCGTCTTCGTCATCATCATCATTTATTAAAGCCCCTCACTATCTTACCTCTACTTCTCCTTATTTAAATATTTCTTATGATTTAAGGGAGGTGTGAGGTCTCTAACCTTGCGTATGTTGTAGAAGTCTCGGTGGGGGACCTCCTTCTGGGCAGCCAACTCTCTTATCTCATTCAGCAACATGTGAAGTTGGTACTTGGCTGACAGGTAGTTCAGACGTCGGAAACAAAATGATTTTCTGCCAGAATACCAGTTCTCATAAATAATATGTTTAACATGTTTATGTTTATGTTTCCTAATCAAATTTCTCTTTTCATGAAATAATTTTTAGTGGCAGATACCAAGAAATGTGCTGTTTAAAACCCTGTAATGAACTTAAATTTGAAATGTTTGAATCGGGTACCAAGCCTTTCAGAGATTTAACTCAATATGTTAATGTAAGTATTTACTTTGATGATTTGAAAACAGCATGCACAACTCAGAATACGTACAGCGGTCCATCGGCGATTAAAGCAAACATAAGGTTCTGATCAGCAAAGAACATCTCGTGGTTGGGGTATGGCCACATGAAGTGATCTCCTTTCTCCATGGCTTCCTCGTCCCGAAACACCTGAATGATTCCCTTGATTGGCTTCAGGTAGCGCCCAAGGCTGTCCGGCATCTCGCAGTGGAAGGGATTTTTGCCAGAAGATGGCGGATGAATAGGATGATCTGGAATGTGATGTCATTAACCAAACGATCAATAATCAATTGGAACCACACCCCTTTTTTGCTGAGAATATAAATATACTTGTTTACTCTTTATCAGATTTATTGGGGATGACAACTGATGTAGAAGTCAATTTGTTTTGTTATCGTCAAAGGGAATCTTTATCTTGCAAAGTGAGGTTGCAAGAATTGTTTTCTCTGAGGAAGAAATAATTCTAGCCGAGTAAAAGAAAAACATGCAAAGATGACAGCAATTCAAAAGTGATGAAAGTGATTAAGAAACTATTATATAAATAAATTTATAATAAATTAACAGAATTTGACAGAACCAAAATTCAAATGTATCTCTTAATGCATTCTATAACATTAGAGGATGTTATAAATGATCATGTTAATAGTTCAATTCTGTCATTCTCTTAAAACATCTACTTTGTAATAATCCATGTCACTAAAATTAGTGCATGTTCACATTAAATCTAACTGGACTTGAAGTTTAGACATGATTTTATTGTCAGTATTATTAGCACAGCACACAGGTTAGGTCAACTCAATAAACTTTACATACAACGTACTATGAATCAACCTTCGTGTGCCAAGTAGCAACGTGATCATAGCTGACAAAGTTAATTGCCAAAGAAGCCTTCTGTTAAATTTCCCCTTCACAAGAAGCACAATGGACCAATGTTTAATGATATACTACATAGGCGCTGCTATCAAGGCATATTTACAAACCTATGAAATATGACTTGTGTACTTAAACTACTAATTTGTTAAAATATTTAAAACTATACATATTGTTTCACGTGACTTATCGTTGATTCCCTCTTGGCTTGGAATATCTGATGTACATTGCATGCATGCATTTATGTTTAGGTTTTTAATATTTGTTATTTTATTTAAACTCAAAAATAAAAAAAATATACTGAAGGAAACATTTTATATAAAAAAAATTCAAAGCAAACCAATATCTCAATCAACAATTACTTAAATAAGGCCATTGATGTACAATGGTCTACTCTTGAGCAATTGAGCATTGAATATTTAGTCTTTTTGTTTGATTCTAGCATCGTTAAACATATTAATGGAATACTTTCCTAACTGGTGCCTCATAAAAGACATCTAGATTAGAAAGACTGAAGGAAAATATATGAAAATTAAAAAAGAAATCAGTGTCGATGTGATCCTTATTTTGTTAATATATTCCATTCAAATGATATTTGAGATATATCATGAATATGACACATTCCTAAAGAGAGTGAGAAATGTATATTTCAGATATGAAGAAATGGTTAATTTACCAAACCTATAAAAAAATTCCTTATCTTTATCTATCTGAAATGTCTATATAATATTAAAACGAATATATGGAGACAGTGATGTAGTGTATGAATGTTTCATCTGATATGGCACAGACTGATGTGTTAAAAATGATGTGATAGAATGCGGAATATTGCCAAGTTGTCAAAAACAGTATCGCATAGTAATGAAGAGTGAATGGGTTAAAAACACCATGCTTTTGTAAATTATAACTGGGATATTATATACTGTACAGGTCGTGTTACCTGCGATCGCTAGCAAAGACAAAAACATAATGTCTGTGTCAGTTTAAACATTCAGAATATATACAAATCCTTCCTGCCTCAAAGTCAAGATTTATGGCAGGATTTCAACATAATTTTAATCAGGCTTAAGAGTGGTTGATTTGCAGTCACCCTACAGTTAAATAGAAACTTATTAACTGGAACGGAATCAATAGTGTATTAAAATGTACTATGGTAATCTTTCAAATATTATACTTGATAAATGGGGAAAAACCTGTGCACTACAAATATTAATATGTGGAATGTAAGTAATTTCAGTGATGAATTCCTTGAATTTCTCTTTAAGTAAGTCTATATATATAGACTTCATCACTTTAGATGGTCAAAAGGCCTAAGAGGTGTGATGACCAATGCGTTATTTTAATAATTGTTATAATTCTGTGGGAATTCCTGCAAATTGTTATATATATAATAACTTTAAACATTTACTCATATATATAATAACTTTAAACATTTACTCCACTCAGGTGGAGGAAGTCAACATGGCAATGAATATTTTATCTTATATGTTTACTGACTCTATCACCCCCACTTTGCTTTTCTCCAGATGTCTCAAAATGAGGCTTTTTTAAAATATGCAGAATGAGGCAATGAATGTTCCAGTTGTCTATCAATCTGAGAAATAATTCACTGTTTTTAAGAAGTTAGCATTGCTTAAAAAAGGTTCTGACCACTTTATTAAAACTTTTTCCTGATCCAAGAATATAACAATTCTCAGCATGAACTTAATCACTAGTGCCTGTCATACAGTATATGACATTTAAATACACACAGAATAAGGACAAGCCTTGAACTGGATGTCCAAATTTACTGAATGTATTTTTTTTCTTCATCAAAAAGCCATCCAGCAAGACTTTATGGTTCTCACAACGAACCGTGAGTCAGAGTTTGAAAATGTAGGGTTAATGTATACCTCAGAAAGGGTAACGTGAGCTAAGCTGGACAAAATAGGGTTAATATCTGGTCTTGCACTATAAATAGGAATCACGTACATATTAGTTATGTGTCGGGTAAATTAATGTTTCTGCTATTATGCATTCCAGACCAAACAAAACTTGTCTCTCATTTTTAAGTTTTACAAATTAGGCCTGTCCATCCCTTCAAATTTGTTTTTTAAAGCAATTTGTTCATGTCAACTAGTCTGAACAACCTTAAAGCCAGATAAAATTCTTCCCATATGTAAATAAAAAAACTGATGAGAAACATTCATATTTTTGGCCTAATGGGATGGGGACGCACAGTGCTAACACACTTTGAGCCAAATCTTACAATTTTTCAAGGTCAGTTTATGCTTTGTTAATATTGTGGAGCTGGAAGCTGTCAAACTATCTTGATGTGATATTTGGTCACCATTTTGTTGTAAAATTGCAAAAAATTACTGGTTTTGTTGCAAAAAGGTTTCTTCTCTACTAACAAGTAATGACCTGACCCAAAAAATTTGTAAGGTTTAGCACAAGGTTTTGCCCTGTAGACAGGATTGGTTTAAAAAATGTACTTGTACACTTAATAGTAACAAAAAATGCAACAATTCAATAGGCACTATAATTTGGGGCCACATTGGTAAAACCAATGTTTATTTGTCGAGAGGGGCAGACATTCACACGGGTTCAACTCTGGCAGCGACACATCATGAATCGTTCACCTTTGTTACAGCGCCTGAAATTGGGGACTTCATCATCTGAATCAGGTCCAGACATTGGAAGTGAATCTAACACATAGAAATATATAGAAATATATAGAAATATAGTCATAAACCACCAGCAGTCTCTGCTTAAAACCTACCATCTGTGTGACAACCATACCAATAGATTGTCATTAACTCAAAACAAAAACTTGAATGTTTGTAGAATATATGTTACTGGATCATGGAGTACTTTAAGGTGGGCATGAAGCATCTTATATAATTATCTGTGAAAAAATCATCTCTGTTCTCTGTGTTCAAGAAAATCCATATTACATCTATCAATTGCAGGTCAAATTATATTTTCAATAATTTCATTTTTATATATTAACAAGAAAAAACAACACTTTTGTTCCCAAAACACAAATCCAAATGTCTTGAACAAAATGCTTTGGTCTTCATTCACAGATTTTATTTAATATGTTTACACACTGGATAATAATAGAACAACCAGAAAACAAACCTGCAATAGTTTTTTTGTCGATGTCCTGGGTCTCTCCGTTGCTGTGAGAGGAGGAGTTGAGATTCTGCAGGAATCTGCTGGTTGTCTTAGGGAAGCTCTGGTGGGCCATGATCATATACTTCTCCCTTATCTGCAGGGCCTTCTCCAGACTCTTGGACGCCTCCTGCAGATCAGCAAGGGGCACCTACAACCAAGGACATCCTCAGTGTTATTGAGGCTTGTACCAGAGATGGTGAAAACTAACACACAAGTAATGCGCCTGGAACTGTTTTGTTCCTGTTTATTTTTTGTACTGAATAAAAAATATTGTTCTATGATCTGAATTTTTTAATTGCCTAAAATAATGATTTTCCATACATATTGAATAATGATACAACATAAAGGAGGTACAAGTGGTACAATTTACATGAGTATGAGGTGAAGTCTCAACCAGAGCATACACCCACTTGTCCACTTGTGTCCTAACCCAGTACTGACCCCACTTGTGTCCTAAACCTGTACAACCCCAACTTATGTTGTCACCTAGTGTTGACACCACCTCTGTGGTCACTCAGTACTAACCCCATATTGCATCATCACCCAGTACTAACCCCCATTCATCTAGTCAACAGGTACGTACCCCGCTCGTGTCCTCGCCACTGATGCGCACCCTCTGGAAGTTTGGGACGAGGTCAGCCATGGCCTCTTCAGCCTGGTACCCAGCATCAGACACATGGCTCATGTGATCAACAGACGAATTCTCATACTTTACATTCCTGGTTGCAAAAATAAAAAATTAAAGGAACGTTTAATGACAAAAAGCAAAGGTCAAGTACAAGACGACAATAAGGAGACAAATAAACATGACATTTATACAATTATGTGCAAAAAATATAACTGTCTTATACACACTGCAATGAAACTGATAATGTAACAGGTCATGACTTAAATATTTTGATTTCAATTGAATGCCTTTCATAGTATATCAAAATTGCTTTTGATCCTTTTTACACTAGCATCAAACATAGACTGGAAGTCCAAGAGCTGTGTTGACCATTGCCTTTTTTAATATTTGTAAATATTTCCTAGAAAAGCCTACAATTTGCTTTAAGTATGATAATTTTAAGTTTTTACAAAACGTTGCAGGTAGAGAACAGTCAATGTAGCAAAAGTAATGTATAATATTCTGCACAATATGGTGAGCTGACTCCATCAATCCCACATTGCTTTTCTACAGAAGTCTTACACAGAGACTATTTCTAGATCTGCAGAATGAGGCACTGTATGTTCCAGGTCTCCTTGCATGTGAAAAACAATCAACTGGTTTCTACTATTTTTTAAACCATATTTTAAAAATAATTGTCCCTTGGAAAAAAATGGACAGATTGAATGACAGAATTTTGTCCCTATTACTCCATGAGCTATTCTGACAGAGTCAGCACAGCTAAAAAATTTAGTTACTGAAATAATAAAAAGATTTTTTTTATCAGTTTCATTAAGAAGAACATATTATGACATCACATTTTATCCAGACTTGACAGATTTCCTCATGCAGCCATGCTACAAAAACAAAGTCCAGATTTTACAGTAACATTTTCAAAGAAAACATAGATATAATTTATTTGGAAAAAGTTATAAGTTAAAATTAGGATTAATACAGAAGCATGCGTTATGATTTTTATGGTGCTGCACCATCAAGATAAAGGATAAATTTGACAATATAATTCAAATGTACACAATATAATATATTTCTCAAGAATATCTAAAATAAGATGGAACAATTGACTTATTCTCAACACCCTTGACATTAACGATAATAATAATGATAATAATAATAATAATAATAATAATAATAATAATAATAATAATAATAATAATAATAATAATAATAATAATAATAATAATAATAATAATAATAAAATAGTCATAAAAAAATAAGAAATTGAAAAATAAGAAATTAAGAAAACTAAACAGATATGAACAAAATGTCCACATGTAGTAATAAAAGTGGAATGAATAGCACTTGTAGCAAGGCAACTGAGGTGCCCAGATGCTCCTGCCAGTGGCTTTGAGAAATGTGTCAAAAACTTCCTTAAGAGTATGAAATGTGAGCCTTTAGGAGACACCCGTCAAATTTGTTGCTGTTGTTTATGTGCCCCTCAGGCTTTGGGAACTAATAAAATCAAACATAGAATTGAATTTGTTTGTTTAGGATCTTTACCGCCTTTAAAACATGATTACTTATTTCTGCAATTGATTATATGATCCAGTTTAGTCAGTAGCTATTTATAAAGCACTCAAGATTCTGAAGTACCGGTAGGTCAGTAATTCAGTCATCTGTTATATGGCAGCTTTCAGTATATCTGTAACTCAACCAATTATAAGATATAGCAAAAGTAATTGGTGACATTTTGAAGTTTATGACATTAGAAACAAAAGTCAAGGTCATTTATGAGAATATTAGGCATGTGCCTTCATGAGGGTGGTAGAAATCTTGAGTCTTTTACTAAAATAGGTGAAAACATATTGCAACAAAGTTTTGGGTAACAATTTGACCTTGAAAACCAGTCAAGGTCATATTTGCAGTTATATAATTTAGGCCTTCATGGGATGCAAGTGAGGTCAAAATTTGGAGCATGCATCTCAAACAGTGATAAGATATAGAAAAATACTGTTTTTGACAGACACACACATGCACACACAGACGAAGTTCAATTCCATAGCTCCCCTACTACTTAGGCAGCAGGAGCAAAAATAATATACTTTATATATCATGTCAATAAAAAGGGTGACATAAACAGTTTTGCCATCTCACCAGTTATCAGAAAGGGATGGTTTTCAAAGTAACTGTTCCAAGTGTACATTTTTTTTTCATTCTCCATGATCTATGATTGAGAGATAATGGAGAGAAACATATTGGCTATACTTTATGTCATGGTGCTGACCCTGCAATGCATCCTGGACGTTTCTCATACCCATGCGTGCGATAAAGCCATTTACAAGGCCTATTAGTACAGACTGCGGAGAGAGACCATCTAATACAACATATATCATTTGCAGAATAAGCCTGTAACCTTTCAACATTTCCAAGCTCTACCAATCACCTGCATAGTATGTCTTCCATGCAGAAAAACACATATGGCCCACTGACACTGTGATTTGTGTGTGTACACATTTAATAAGCTCATGTTTTCTTCAAGGTGGCTATTATGTTATAGTTAGTGTTTTCCACCAGGTGGCACCATCAATTTCTACTAACAATATTAAGTGCGTATTTTGAAAAATAATATATATATATATATATGACTGTAACTGTGATAAAAAAACTATGCATATATAACTTAGCTGGTTTTTAATAATAGAAATAAATTAAAAAATAAATCAAAACCAATGTCTTTTAGGCAATGCAGGTTAAATATATAAAATCTATTTGATTCACCAGGGGACTAATGGAAATTATGTGTTCTTGATACAAACACATCAAAGCTTTGTTGTTATCACAGAAAGCGATTTAGAGGGTTTCTTTTGTTGCTGATGAAACCACCTGGTTTCAACCACAAATGTCACTAAACATAAATTCTTGAGCTCTCTTCTGTGTCAATAAATCAAACAAAATCTATTTCACCACAGGCTTTACATTCGACTGTATGTTTCTAACAAGGAATTCCACATAAAGAAACACAGCAAATCTCAAGTGATTAAATATATTGTAATATACTGAATAGAGCTTTAAACGGGCAAAGAGTGCATACATATTTAAATAAACAATACTAAATGGGAATAAAGGATTGAGGTAACTCACTGGTTGAAGTTCAGCCAATGCCTGCATTGTGAGTAAGAGTGAGGTTGGGTGAAAGAAAAAAGAAATCATTCATTCATTAGTTTGTGACAAACAGATCAAAACACTGCACAATTTTTTTACAACCATTGCTATACATGTGTGTCCTTATGAATTGAAGACCAATCATCTATTTGATCAATGAGGTCATGCATGACATCATCTGGTCATGCACAGTGATGGCATGGCATTCTTTGGTCATGCATATCTTATCTGGTCATGCATTAACATGACCAAACAGATTTTTGTCCTCGATGGCTTGTAGAATGCAGGGGTTGACAACAACACTGGCAAGGTGGCCCTGACCGGTTTATTTTTTCAGACTCTGGACCATTTGGGCTAGTGGATTTAAAATTCTACTGGTCTGGAATTAAGTTTTAAAAAATCATATTGTCACAGTTTTATATCACAAGCCAGAAGTTGACAACAAAATAAATGGCCAGCTTTGACACGCAGTCTACCTTTTCAAGCCAGTGACCGAAATCCTCAATGCCTGGAATGTTTTCACCAAAATATGTGAAGCCAAAATAGGATCAGGATAAAGTGCATTACACAAGGAAATATGTGTTACTGCCAACTGTAACCTATATCAAACATACTTAGGACAAATGACACATATGTATGCAAACAATGGTTGATTGTGATCACAACACAAATAGAATTCAATATGTAGTGGTGATGATGATGTGATTACACAATCAAGTGGTGCTACATGATATCAGTCAATCTGATCCATTTATCTGTTTAACAGTGACAAACAATTACCATATCTCTTATTCCCTTCATATTGAAGAGGATGACACTGGACATGAATTCTCTAACCCAGCCCTTGTTGTATGACCAGCATCACATACTAAGATCCACGAAGAATCAAGAGTCTTTGTGTAACCAGCAATATATTCCCCCCAAAAAATTTCTGAGGAATCACCTCAATTTGCTGGCATTAACTCCCTACATAAAGTATTTTTGTATGATTGGTACCATATACAGGGGATCTCTGTTTGATCTACAATTGTATATGCATGTGGTTCAAGTTTGAGGCTTATAAAATATTTAATTTGTCTGATGTTTTATGAAAAAAATATAAAAGATGCCACATGAAATTACCAATAATAATTCACTAGTTTTTACAATTACAAGTAGTCAAACATGTTTTTATGACAGTTGTATCACAGGAAGTCATGTGAAAGGTGCAATATTTTTCCTTAAAATTGTAGACCATGTTTTAATTGTAATCATTTTGATAATTGTACCTAAAATGATGTATTGATGCTAAGCAGCAGAAATATCATGCATCAATCCCACTTATAGCCCATAGATACACAACGTATGCATCCATGATTATACATATTCTGACTTCACTGAAAGATAGGCAAGTTAATTGCCAAATAAGCAATGCAAGGCACATAGAGACATGCACACACATATAACGCTGACAGCCCAGCTATATTATCATATCTTCTATCAATCAAACATCCTATATTATGCTTTTGGTAATTAGGCCTTCTAAGTATAAGTGACACATGTTAGTATATTATCCAGTCCATAAAGGTTCCAACAAGATTTATATTTTTAAGTTTATATCACAGGCCTTGGCATTATAGATTTTGGTTGCTTGTCCAAAAAAGCAGACTGCCCTCAAATCCACTTACCATTTTTTTTACCAAATACTTGCAAAAAACAGTGAAAAATAAAATTTATTTCTTAATTTCAGGCCTGCGGAATTTCAAAATCAGGTTCAAATTTTTTTTAATGGCCACTGGGCCAGGGTTAATGTCAAGCCCTGTATCAAATACAATATTATAAGAGAAATTAATGCATGCAATATCTCAGGAGATTTATATTTATATATTTGATTTTACAAAGACAGAGGAGTAAGGTTGGTCCACAGTAACATACAGATATTATATACACATATATATATACATACATAAGACACACATATTGAGAACACCACATGACAGACACAAACCCTATACATCCATCCAACGAGCCACTATAATAACCATGAACCCTAATTGAACACGAGACTGAGACCAACAATACAGAGAATGAAGTATGCTAGACTGCATAGGAACCTACGGCGCTGGCTTGTTCCACTCGCTCGTCTCCGGGTTACTTTGATAGCTTTCGCTGAAATAAACAACGCGCCAAATTCCACAATGATTGGGGTATTTTTTTTTATGAAATGGCATTTTTACAAAAACAGAATCATTCTCATACAATTATTCAGCTGAAAAGGAAGAGAGTGAACCATTATATTTACATGCACAATTGTATTCTAAATTTATTCGCATACTTACCTGTACATCACAACTTATGTAAATATTCTTCATGCAATATCAGGATTTTCATAACAAGCTTTATCAGAAACACTCAATCTTTGCTGTCTAATATTAAACTTTCATTGGTTTACAGCGTTCCCATTTTCTCCTGATTCTGTGCGATGCTTCCAACCAAATGAGCATCTATGTAACTATTTCTATTTATATATAAATCTATACATACATATATTGATATATATATATATCATGCATGGTGTTTTTTTCTGAAGGAAACCCAGCACCATGTCAAAAGAAAGCTTAAGAAAAGCCCACAAAACCTTATTGTGATTCTGTAATGTAAGATCTTTTACTGACACTCTTCTCCAGATAATTCCTTCATACTTGTCTAAGAATTAGTGATGATGTGAAAGTTAGATTAACGTTCAGTGCTTAATCCTTAATGGATGGGAAGGACATCAACATCCACCACCGACAACGGATGGGAAGGATGTTCACGTCCCCATTGTTTTAGTTTAATGATGTCATTTGTCATTTTGTAGCTATGTCTACAGCTGCAACTTGTTACAATGTAATCATGATAATGACGTCACACTGCCTGGATCATGAACTTTTGAACCCAGCACATTGAGCATAATGAATAATGAACCATGGTTACAAATTTTATTAGTTTAATATGAAGATGCACTGGCCCAGAAAAAAATAATTTCATCGAGTCAATCACATAAATTTGAGGTCATTAATAAAAAATGATTGTTTCTAATTAAAAGATTTCAATAAGGGCGATAATGTAAAATGATTGTTTCTAATTGAGAGAGTTCACCAAGGCCATTAATCTGTTTTGTGATGGTTTAATGCAAACTGTTTTTCTAAAGCTAGGCAAAAGGAATCATTCCACTGCAGTAAAACTAAGAAAGAAGTTAAGTTATTAGTGCCAATCAACCTAGGATAAACACAACCTTGTACCTGAGTCACATGTGTGTATGAATGCGATATATCAAATTTGATCAATATGAGTGAAGGTCGAAATCCTGATCGCCTCTTTTGTCAAATGATATTTTTGATTTTAAAAATGACAGCTTAACACGATTCCTTCAAAACATCTCATATCTTATTTCAAAATGTAAGGAATTATCACTCATTTCTGATAATAAATCACAATCAGTTCAGCTGTTTCTTCTTTTATTCATAACAAATGTGACCAGATGCAAGAAATGTTTTATCGAGGAATTTGTTTTATATATTCTTGTTCCTTGCGGAGAAAGAGAGAGAGTTGCCATTATGTGTTGAGTGACAGTGACAGAGCAGAGATTATATGTGATAAGAATATTACCAGTCATTCCAAACATCGAGTCTATCACACAAAATTGTGATATCATGCAAATCCATCATGGGACCATGTTGTCTGAAAGCCACTAGATAGCAACAGCCACCAGATAGCAACCAGCCACCAGATAGCAACCAGCTACCAGATAGCAACCAGCCATCAGATAGCAACCAGCTACCAGATAGCAACCAGCCATCAGATAGCAACCAGCCACTAGATAGCAACAGCCACCAGATAGCATCCAGCCACCAGATAGCAACAGCTACCAGATAGCAACCAGCCATCAGATAGCAACCAGCCATCAGATAGCAACCAGCCACTAAATAGTAACCAGCTATCAGATAGCAACCAGCCACCAGATAGCAACCAGCTACCAGATAGCAACCAGCTTCCAGATAGCAACCAGCTACCAAATAGCAACCAGCCATCAGATAGCAACCAGCCACTAGATAGCAACCAGCCATCAAATAGCAACCAGCCACCAGATAGCAACCAGCCATCAGATAGCAACCAGCCACTAGAGAGCAACCAGCTACCAGATAGCAACCAGCCACTAGAGAGCAACCAGCTACCAGATAGCAACCAGCCACTAGATAGCAATCAGCTACCAGATAGCAACCAGCCACCAGATAGCAACCATCCACTAGATAGCAACCAGCCATCAGATAACAACCAGCCACCAGATAGCAACCAGCCACTAGATAGCAATCAGCTACCAGATAGCAACCAGCCACTAGATAGCAACCAGCCATCAGAAAGCAACTAGCCATCAGATAGCAACCAGCCACTAGATAGCAACCAGCTACCAGATAGCAACCAGCCACTAGATAGCAACCAGCTACTAGATAGCAACCAGCCACCAGATAGCAACCAGCTACCAGATAGCAACCAGCCACTAGATAGCAACCAGCTACCAGATAGCAACCAGCCACCAGATAGCAACCAGCTACCAGATAGCAACCAGCCATCAGATAGCAACCAGCCACTAGATAGCAACCAGCTACCATATAGTAACCAGCCACTATATAGCAACCAGCTACTAGATAGCAACCAGCCACCAGATAGCAACCAGCCATCAGATAGCAACCAGCCACTAGATAGCAACCAGCTACCAGATAGCAACCAGCCACTAGATAGCAACCAGCTACTAGATAGCAACCAGCCACCAGATAGCAACCAGCTACCAGATAGCAACCAGCCACTAGATAGCAACCAGCTACCAGATAGCAACCAGCCACCAGATAGCAACCAGCTACCAGATAGCAACCAGCCATCAGATAGCAACCAGCCACTAGATAGCAACCAGCTACCATATAGTAACCAGCCACTATATAGCAACCAGCTACTAGATAGCAACCAGCTACCAGATAGCAACCAGCCACTAGATAGCAACCAGCTACCAGATAGCAACCAGCTACCAGATAGAAACCAGCCACTAGATAGCAACCAGCTACCATATAGTAACCAGCCACCAGATAGCAACCGGCCACCAGATAGCAACCAGCCATCAGATAGCAACCGGCCACTAGATAGCAACCAGCTACCAGATAGCAACCAGCCACGAGATAGCAACCAGCTACCAGATAGCAACCAGCTACCAGATAGAAACCAGCCACTAGATAGCAACCAGCTACCATATAGTAACCAGCCACTAGATAGCAACCAGCTACCATATAGTAACCAGCCACTATATAGCAACCAGCTACTAGATAGCAACCAGCTACCAGATAGCAACCAGCCACTAGATAGCAACCAGCTACCAGATAGCAACCAGCCACCAGATAGCAACCAGCTACCAGATAGCAACCAGCCATCAGATAGCAACCAGCCACTAGATAGCAACCAGCTACCATATAGTAACCAGCCACTATATAGCAACCAGCTACTAGATAGCAACCAGCTACCAGATAGCAACCAGCCACTAGATAGCAACCAGCTACCAGATAGCAACCAGCCACCAGATAGCAACCGGCCACCAGATAGCAACCAGCCATCAGATAGCAACCGGCCACTAGATAGCAACCAGCTACCAGATAGCAACCAGCCACGAGATAGCAACCAGCTACCAGATAGCAACCAGCCACTAGATAGCAACCAGCTACTAGATAGCAACCAGTCACCAGATAGCAACCAGCTACCAGATAGCAACCAGCCACTAGATAGCAACCAGCTACCAGATAGCAACCAGCTACTAGATAGCAACCAGCCACCAGATAGCAACCAGCCACCAGATAGCAACCAGCCTCTAGATAGCAACCAGCTACCAGATAGCAACCAGCCATCAGATAGCAACCAGCCATCAGATGGCAACCAGCCATCAGATAGCAACCAGCCACCAGATAGCAACCAGCCACCAGATAACAACGATCACCATCCTGTTTGCAATCCACAATATATGTGACCAAATACATGAGAAGATTTGACTGATTATGGAGGCTCTGTGATTCTATTCTGGCAAATATTGGTGGACACAATCATCCAGATACTTACAAGGGACCACCATTGTGTAGACTATCTTGTCTAAGTAACTGTGGACGACAACTGAAAACAGCATTATTCTCATATATCTGTCTCCAATAAGTTGAGTTATACAAGTTATTTCATCAAGTTTAGGACCAAACACTCTCTTGGAAGTAAGTAAATACTTACTTCTGCATAGAACAATCAATAACACTCCAAGAGGTATACATTGAGATATCTTGTGTAATAATCTATTTTTAAAAATTGTTGAGTGTGTTTATGTGGAAGGGGGTGGGGTAACTGTGTTCAATATTTTGTATATTTAATATGTGATAAAAAGATAAAAACATTTTATGACTCCCACATTAACATAAAATATCAAATAAACATTAGCATTTTAATATTAATATGTATCACTTTTTTTACTTTTTTTTAATTAGAAAAGGGTTTCTTAACATTCTGAGATCCTAACTGGTGCAAAAGGGGATGCTTTCCTGCAATCTGTTTTTTTAGGGACTTTTAATTTAAACATTCATTTATCATAAGCATTTAAAGATAAATAACAAAAAAAGACAATCAAAATGTCTATTTAAATTTTCACACACAAACTCTATTGGATTGGACAAAGAAATACCCATTCTGTACTTTCCAGTCTGATATTGAATTTAACACTAAAATTGTGGGACAAAATAAGATTTATTTCACTAATTACCACACTTTTTAGCCACATCAAATACAAAATTAGATCATATCATTTTTGTAAAAAAAATTTATTTGATACTTCAGAAAATGTTGTGGTCTATCAAAATAATTACAAGCAGAAATGTCCCCTAAAAACACACCTCCAAAGTACATGTTGGTACAGTTTTATAAAATATTTTACCAATAATTCATGTCTAAAAATTCATATCCAAGCATTCTAATCTAAAATAAATTGCTGAAACATCTAGTTTAAAAATTGAAACAGGCCAATTTTTTCACATTTCTTACTTCAAAAAGATCATTTTGTATGGTAATTACATGAAATTCCACAATTTTATATTGATGGAATATACAGAAGGCAATGAAACCAACCTGCTCATCTGTCGCTCCAGTTCCCGCCTACGTTGCTGATATTCCTCTATAGGGTAGTGGGGCAGTTCATAGGGGGCGCCAGCTTCATTTTCCAGGGCCTGGTTGCAGTGTTGGAAGATGTTGCCGGCTATCTGCTGGAATTTCTCATCATTCTCATTGTGCAGATGTTTGGGGAATTTGATACACGCCGGGTCAAATATGGGCACCGTGCCATCTTCTGAAAAATCAAACAGACAAATGTGCTAGTTTACTTTTCTCAATATATGAATTTGTTTATATGCACATGTGATTAGTACATGAGATGACAATCATGTGCATATCATATTTGTTCAATTTGAAAATCAAAAACAAATTCAAAGAGAATATCTCCAAACGTATCTATATATGTTGACATGATGATAATAAGAATTAGGACTACAATGCTGTATATGAATCAGCTATAGTCTAACCAATATTTTATTTCCAATAATTCTTTGATAAAACAAAACTTTCAGTCAAAATTTTACACTAATTCATGTCTTTTCTATTTTCTTTTCTTGAAGGAGTGCAATAAATTCATGTCAAATGCTTTTTTTGATTCACATATATGGTACTCTTAAATTTCAAAAAAAGAACAGCGATCAAAAAACTCAAGGCACAAAATATGTTGTGTTGCAATGGTGAATGGTGTGAAGAGATCTGAGTTCTACAAATATTCTTGTATGTGTCAATAATAGCCCACCATATTTTATATAAATGGCAATCAGATTTCTCACCCTGTTCAAGCTTTGAGACATAGTCCGTCATTTTGAAATGATTAAATTAATTAAAATTGTTTTCCTTGTTTTGCAGTGTATGAGATGCCTCAACTGTGCCTAATAAAAATGATAAAGTTATGATTTTCTTGGTGGCAAGGCGACATCTGCCATAAGGAAAGCCTGTAAATGAACATTTGTTGAATTTGATTGGTGTTGTTCTTTTTCGGGAGGAATGTCTTCGTTTTTTAACCATGTACTTATTTTATGTGGACTATATAGAATACAAGAAAGGTGTTGATGATGTTTGATTTTATATGCAAATACATGATAAGGTGCAAATGAAAAGAGTTAATACCACGCTTTGTTGATTGCAGGTGGCTAAATAGTAACATGTCTACCTTCTGGATGGACATAAAATAAACTCATAGATACACCTTGCAAGGTCTTATATAATGGTGTCAGACATAGTCTTCTGATTTTTACTACCGTAATTACTCGTGTATAAGACACCTCGTGTATAAGACGAACCCCCAAAATTGAGGTTATTTTGCTTGAAAAAAAACAATTTCCGAATATAAGACGAGTTGGTTTTTCTCAAGATATTGGCTCTGCTACCATTCAAGCTTCAGCTGAAGCTTGGCGGCCATATTAAAAGTGAAATGTAAATATGCTTTCGAAACAAGATCTTAACGGTCTTATACACGAGTATATACAGTAAAACGTAAATACGATGTTCATATTTTCGAAATAAGGAAATAACAGACATCACATGTAGCGGGTTGATTTTAATTGCGTTTTAAATGATAAATAAAAGTATTTATTTAATATTATCACAACTTATGCTTTGCAGGTCGAGAACAGAACAAAGCCATCCATTATTGCGCAATATATTAATACTTCAATGCCAGTTAACGATTATTTTCGTGCCAAAAACAAGAGCCTCTCAACAAGAGCATTGACAGAAATGCTTTCACACGTGGATCGATTTTAATTGCGTTTTAAATGATAAATAATGAAAACGCTTTGTTATTCTCGACCTGAGAAGCGTAATTGTGATAATATTAAGTAAATACCTTAATATATCATTTAAAACGCAACTAAAATCGATCTGCTACGTCCGATTTCTGTTATTTCATCGTTTCAAAGTAAAACGTAAATTTGATGTGCGGAACACGGTAAATTTGATGTGCGGCAACACAGAGAGAAGCCAGGGATCCATCGTTGCGCAATATATTAATATTTCAATGCGAGTTGATACACTCCATTTGTTTTCACGCCTAAAATAAGAGCTTGTCCCCGTCACTCCCGCTTTTTTACAGAAACAGCTGCAGAAATGCTTTCACACGTGGATCGATTTTAATTGCGTTTTAAATGATAAATAAAGGTATTTACCCAATATTATTCGAGAACAGAATAAAGCCATCAATCTATTTAAAACGCAATTAAAATCGATCCACGTGTGAAAGCATTTCTGTCAATATGCATTACGCAATACTAGCGTGAAAGCAAATATCGGACAGGCGGACTACCGGTACTGTCTACATGTGGTTGAATATTTCTTTGCCAAAGATATTATATCGCTTTTAATTATTATCCTTTTTAACACGCTTTGTTTTGATGCTAAGATCAAGGACGTGGAGAAATTCTTGACCTGAGAAGGGTAATTGTGATAATATTGAGTAAATACCTTTACATATCATTTTAATTGCGTTTTAAATGATAAATAAAGGTATTTACCCAATATTATCACAAATTGTTCGAGAACAGAACAAAACCATCAATCCATTTAAAACGCAATTAAAATCAATCTGCTACGTCTGATATTCGTTATTTCGAAAATATGAACATCGTATTTACGTTTTACTGTATATACTCGTGTATAAGACTGTAAATCGATCCCCTATGTCCGATATTCGTTATTTCGAAAATAAGAATGATCGTAATGAAAACTCGTAGTGCCGTAATTTTTGGGTGTAAATCCTCGTCCACAGGTTGCTCTCGTGTATAAGACGACCCCCCTAACATAAACTAAGGATTTGTGGACAAAAACCTTGTCTTATACACAAGTAAATACGGTATGTATTTTTTTAGTTGCCCTCCATCATTTTAATCCCAGCCATTAGTGTGAGTTGCATATCGATCTCTATTGTGAAATTATATTTATATTAAGGAGGCAAATTGAAAACTGAATGCAAAAATACAGCCACAACAATATCGCTTTGACAAAGATTGATTTACTTGAACCAGATATCTAAGTACAATCTTGCATTAATCCAATGGTCAAGGCTATATATGTTAGATAATCCTGTGGAATTAATGATATCACATGACCTCACACACAGGCATATATTCATGAGGTTTTCATATATAATGAATCATATATTACAATTACTAAATAAGGATAAATTGCCGTCTATAACCATTTACAAAGCATATAAATGTCACTTCCCATGAAATGCTATCTTCTTGATCAAATTCGTTGATTTGCAAAATTGCCAATCATTCCTTCATCCTAAATAAAGATAATCTAAATTAATATCATCAAAGAATGTTGAATTCTGAATCCTGGTCTGACCGTGCTGATAAGTTTAAAGATAAGCACTATCCAATGATCAAAAGAGAAAATGATGACTATTTACAGCACAGTAAATGGTCTCCTTGAATGTCACAGTAAATGGTTAATTTTAGTATCACACTAAATGGTCTGGTATTGATGCAAGTTATATTTATAGTAAAACAAACACCATGTATGCTTCAGATGTAAAGAAGATGTATTGATCAAGCAAAATAAACAGTTCCTACCATGTTAAAACAGCATGTTTCTCTGGGAAACAAGGACGGTCAGAGAGGAATTCCCACAAATAGTCATCATCCCTGGCAAGCATGCTAAATGTGTTACATAGGGTGTTGTGTTGTTGATCTCCGAGATGGATGTGATCTGTCCTTTATAATACAATAATCCACCTCTGTAACAGCACACCTGTACACACCTGTACACACCTGCAATGCCCCTGCAGCTGATCACAGCGTCTTAATGACCCTCTGAGTGCGTAAACAGAGCATTACCAGCCTACGACAAACAGACCCCCACAGCTGAGGCAATGGATGGCACCTCACGTCACTCAGTACCTGTTACCGGCATAAAGGCACCTCCAGAGAGGGGGGAGAGGATGGCACCTCACGTCACTCAGTACCTGTTACTGGCATAAAGGCGCCTCCAGAGAGGGGTGAGGGGATGGCACCTCACGTCACTCAGTACCTGTAACTGGCATCAAGGCGCCTCCAGAGAGGGGTGAGGGGATGGCACCTCACGTCACTCAGTACCTGTAACTGGCATCAAGGCGCCTCCAGAGAGGGGGGAGGGGATGGCACCTCACGTCACTCAGTACCTGTTACTGGCATCAAGGCGCCTCCAGAGAGGGGGGAGGGGATGGCACCTCAGGTCACTCAGTACCTGTAACTGGCATCAAGGCGCCTCCAGAGAGGGGTGAGGGGATGGCACCTCACGTCACTCAGTACCTGTAACTGGCATCAAGGCGCCTCCAGAGAGGGGGGAGGGGATGGCACCTCAGGTCACTCAGTACCTGTTACTGGCATAAAGGCGCCTCCAGAGAGGGGGGAGGGGATGGCACCTCAGGTCACTCAGTACCTGTTACCAGCATCAAGGCGCCCCCAGAGAGGGGGGAGGGGATGGCACCTCACGTCACTCAGTACCTGTTACCGGCATCAAGGCGCCTCCAGAGAGGGGGGAGAGGATGGCACCTCACGTCACTCAGTACCTGTTACTGGCATAAAGGCGCCTCCAGAGAGGGGGGAGGGGGTGACACCTCAGGTCACTCAGTACCTGTTACCAGCATCAAGGCGCCTCCAGGGAGGGGGGGGGAGGGGATGGCACCTCACATCACTCAGTACCTGTTACCAGCATCAAGGCGCCTCCAGAGAGGGGGGAGGGGATGGCACCTCACGTCACTCAGTACCTGTTACTGGCATAAAGGCGCCTCCAGAGAGGGGGGAGGGGGTGACACCTCAGGTCACTCAGTACCTGTTACCAGCATCAAGGCGCCTCCAGGGAGGGGGGGGGAGGGGATGGCACCTCACATCACTCAGTACCTGTTACCAGCATCAAGGCGCCTCCAGAGAGGGGGGAGGGGATGGCACCTCACATCACTCAGTGCATCCAGTTCACCTTTTATAAGCATCAAGGCACCTCCAGGAAAGGAAAGATGGCACCTCACATTACTTAGTGCACCTAGTGAACCTGTTACAGGTATCAAGGCACCTCAAGGAAGGGGGGCTTCACTTTAAATTGCGAGGCTACTGCCATCTGATATATATTATGTAATTAGACAATTACCCTTATGCATGCTTGTCAAGGTAAGAGGTTTTTCAAGCAAGCAACAGTTACCATACAGATCAGGCATATCAATAGTTTGGAAATCAAAAATTACATAGGAATTTCAAGGAAGGTTCATTTGTGTTCTGTAGGTTTGGAAATTGGGACAGCAGTCCAGTCATGTCAAAGGTTTGTTGTCATAATGAGATCTAAGGAAAGAGCTTCATACTGCAGATAGGAAATGGTGGCTACTCAAACTCAGATATAGGTGTATTCACAAGTGACACATGATGTAGGTGTATTCACAAATGACACGCATGTAGGTGTATTCACAAGTGACACACAATGTAGGTGTATTCACAAATGACACACATGTAGGTGTATTCACAAGTGACACACAATGTAGGTGTATTCACAAGTGACACATGATGTAGGTGTATTCACACATGACACAAATGTAGGTGTATTCACAAGTGACACACAATGTAGGTGTATTCACAAGTGACACACAATGTAGGTGTATTCACAAGTGACACACAATGTAGGTGTAGTCACAAGTGACACACGATGTAGGTGTATTCACAAGTGACACACAATGTAGGTGTATTCACAAGTGACACACAATGTAGGTGTATTCACAAGTGACACACAATGTAGGTGTATTCACAAGTGACACACACTCAAATGCTCTTGAGTCTGACATCATAATGTACTTCTCATGTCGCAGACATGCATCCATCAATTGTTGTTTATCATCCATAATAATACCCTTTCATTGCAAAAATACCAGTATGATGACTCAATACGACTCTCTTTTCACTGGGAGAGGATGTGGACATGGGGACTACGGCTTTCTACTATGCCATGGTATTCTACTATGGTATTCTACTATGGTATTCTACTATGGTATTCTACTATGGTATTCTACTATGGTATTATACTATGGCATTCTGCTATGGTATTCTACTATGGTATTCTACTATGGTATTATACTATGGCATTCTGCTATGGTATTCTACTATGGTATTCTACTATGGTATTATGCCATGGTATTCTACTATGGTTTTCAAATATGGCATTCTACTATGGCATTCTTCTTTGGCATCCTCTGGCCTAATTGAAGATTTTTGATGATATCTGGTATCATCCTGCCAGGTGGTGGCTTATGTCAATGATCGCCATGACAACTCCTGTCTGAATACCAATTACTCAATCCCTTGCAACAACTGATATGATCAGTGGGGGTGGGGGGGGGGGGGCTGTGCTCATTACTCAGATATACCATCATTCAGATGTGGTATCATTTTACATCAATGATTGTAACATTATGCTCATAAATCCTTGACCCCCCACCCCCCAGATTGTTGCAGGGCAGTCAGGGGTCTAAACTAAAAAATTATGACTTTACACAGAGGTATTCCATTTGTTTCACATTTTTAAAACATCCAGAGTGCACTGAGAAATTAGAACTTAAAATCTATTCATTTGACCTGGCACCATAACAGAGCAGCAATTAAATGTCCTGCTATATCACAGGTCAGCCCTTGGCCAAGAAGACCTCTTTCACTGGAACTCCTCCGATTTGTTAACATTGGTTAAACATATACATATAGGTAAAAATATTAATTAATATTTTAAAATTCTAACTAATATTTATCCTGAAAAACAATCAAAATTGTTTTCTTGGCCCAACATAATTAGGGCAATATTTCAGATTGTGAATTATCGCCCTATATCATACTTAGTTTTCTCCTTCTAAATGCGCATAATACTGAAAGATAATATATTAAATGATATTTAATATACAGCATATTAGGTATTTCAAGTAATCTGTGCTAATGATTTGACTTATTAGTTATAATTACTTTGGAACTCCATGACTGCTTCAAATGGTGATTGCTAATCAACATTTGTCCAACAGATTTGTCACAGATTTACAAGGACAACAGGTTAAGCCTTAAGGCATGGGCCTCAGCTCATGTGTGAAATTGTATCATGATTTCAATCTCGGCACGGCCGGAGTTCGAACCCACGACCTTTGGATCACCACAGAGGAACTGGTGCTAATAAGCTGGCACTCTAACCAACTGCGCCATAGACCATGGCCTCCTGTGATGCAATAGACCTGCTGTTTCCATCAGACTCCACTGTCATATGAAAAGGAATTTTCAGATAATGATGGATAATTCATTTAATTAATTAATATTAGATATTTAATTTTCAATAATGTATCTTTCCTTGATATATGCACCCTTGATAAGATAAATAATGTCTGTATCTAAATTTCTTTCAGAAAAAGGTTATTAGGTGTCAGTTGTGTGATACTGTGTTAACTGACCTTTAATGCACTTGACTTTTTATAGTTCATCTCTCATCACACAGTGCTTGACAAGTTGATGTGTTTTTGTAACAACTACAACTATCAAGCTATTTGATAAAATAATTCAGTCTTCACAGTGAGCTAAAATTTATTTGTTCTAACCGGTTGAACTCAGAATAACAAAAAACAAAACAAAAAAAAACCGAACAAATGGACTGTTCTTGGTTCTAAACAAGTCTGTCTGTCTTTGTCTTCCTTTTATTTTTTCTATAAACAGGTATTATACCACTTTATATATTCCATTTCACTTTCTTTTTAAAATCAGTACCAGCTTTTATGAGAGTTCCTGTCACAGAGAGTTCCTGTAAAGATTCCTTTGAACAGGGCATCACTTCATGCTAATGTAAAGCAAAGAGATTCCCAAAAAAATGAAAGCATCATCGTGAGGCAGTTTTCATAAATATTGAAAAGAATTTTTCAAAGATAATGCTTTTTTCAACAAGTTAAAATGGGGAACCAGTGCAATTCTAAAAGGAAATCTATAATATGATTTTATTCTTAAATTTACACATTCCTCTTGTTGGAGAAACTGCAATATTTTAGTTTGTTCCTTTCAGAGATGTATAGATACATCTCTGATAAGATCAAACAAAAACGAGACTGATTAGAAATCAGGAGACCACTCAGCTATCACAGAATGTATACTGACTGTGAAATGGCAGGCCTACAACATTATTAGGAAAAAATTGTGTCACATTTATTTAGTAACATACACTGATAGTTGATGGATCATAGTACCATTAATTTGATATAAGGAGATTGCAGCTTACCTGATATTGCATCAAGGTCAATGATAAAAACAAAGAAAAAACTATATAGTGCATTTGTGGTTACTAAAATATTGATGTAAAATAGATATGAAGTGCCTGTATTGCATTTTTTATGAGGCTGACATATTGTATACACAACAATTTTACGTTCAAGGTCACTGAGCCAAGGTCAAAGGTCAAATGACAAAATGAATATGACAAGGCACAGCTATACTCCAGGACGGTCATTCATGCCAAATATGAGCTTCCTGCTATTTACGGTTGCTGAGATATGCTCTGCACAAAATTTGTAACCTCAAGGTCACAGCACCAAGGTCAAAGGTCATAGGGGTCAAAATATCTGACAGTGCACATCTACTGTGAATGGTAGTCATGCATGCCAAATATGAAGCGCCTGCTATTTACGGGTGCTGAGATATAGCCTGCACAAAAATTCAAAGGTCAAGGTCATTGCATCAAGGTCAACGATAAAAACAAAGAAAAAACAGAACAGTGCATATGTTGTCACTAAAATATTACTGTACAATAGATATGAAGTGCCTGTATTGCATTTTTGATGAGGCTGACATATTGTATACACAACTCTTTTACGTTCAAGGTCACTGAGCCAAGGTCAAAGGTCAAATGACAAAATGAATATGACGAGGCACAGCTATACTCCAGGACGGTCATTCATGCCAAATATGAGCTTCCTGCTATTTACGGTTGCTGAGATATGCTCTGCACAAAATTTGAAACCTCAAGGTCACAGCACCAAGGTCAAAGGTCATAGGGGTCAAAACACCTGACAGTGCACATCTACTGTGGATGGTAGTCATGCATGCCAAATATGAAGCTCCTGCTGTTTACGGTTGCTGAGATACGGCCTGCACAAAGTGTCACGCCCGCCCGCCCGCCCGCCGCCCGCCTGCCCGCCAACGCAAAGACAATACCACATCAGCCCTATGGCTGAGTGGTAAAAACTATCTATGTTATTCTACATGTAAGTTGACCTTTAATGTAAAGCTTTGCCACGACACTTCACTGAATTCCTTACGGGTTACAGTTTAACAGTCACGAGTTATATTAAGAACAAAAAAAAACAAAAAAAACAATTTGAAATAGAAAAATCTACTCTGCAGGTAAAATCTTCGGCTAAAAAACTTAAAATATTGATATAAAATAAAAGTTTATTTTTGTATTATCCCCGCAGGCTGCTTGTCCACGGGTTATATTCAGAACTAAACAAAAAAAACAATAACTATTTGAAATAGAAAAATCTGCTCTGCAGGTAAAATCTTTGGCTAAAAACTTAATATATTAATATATTTATATATATTTATATATCTATATATAAGCAAAGTTTATTTTTGTATTATACCTGCTTGTACAATTTGTAACAAGGAAAATCTGCTCTGCAGGTAAAATCTCTGGCTAAAATACTTAAAATATTAATATATTTATATATAAACAAAGTTTATTTGTGTATTATACCTGCTTGTCCATTGAGTTCTTCCACAAACTTGACTCTCTTTCTGTTTTCTGTACCCATATTAAGCTTGGTCCCCACACGGCTTGATGCTTCCATCGCTTCCATCATGGCTCTGTGAGTACAACGTGGTGTACGTTATATTGCTTTCGTACCTCAAAGGTCTCGATGTCACAAAAGGCCCAATCAAATGCTCCACTCTTGTATAAATATCACTCAAAAAGAAGTGTTCTCTCCAAGCAGCCACAACTGGTATCTTGCCATGATCGATACTACTTGTGGAGCATGCCCAAATTGGATTGCATCCCGATTACATCTGTATCTATCAGAGCACTAAACTTATGACTGTCACTTGAAGATTGGCTTGAGTACTTTTCTCTCTATTGTTTGTACTGTGTGATAAATGTCCTATCTTCTCATATTAATCTCAAGAGACCATTCAATAATATATGCCTACTGCACAAATATTACATCAATGTTCCAATAATAAAACCTCTTATCAAAAAAGGCAGTTATTTAATCCAGATGTATCTCTTAATCAAAGAGAGGTATTCTTATAAAACATTCCAATATATTGAAAGTCTGAGGACTCCGTGAATCACATAAAATTTCATCATCCCTCTTGTTTACAGGTATGTCTGGCTTTATATTCCAGGTATGAGAACAAAGAAAGTATTCCTATTTCCCATGTTCTCCGCAGTTCAGAGTAAACTGGTTTGTGAGTAGTAAACAATTTGTGGTGGTCCGGGTTTAGACAGAGCTGAAGCCCCGCCAGCTGACTGCCCCACTTCCCAGGGTTTCAGGGTAATGGAGTACGCACCAGTCTAGTTCACATACCTACCTACTCATGGCAATGGTATGGGGAAGTAGAGTCACATATTACCTCTGCCACAATTGGCATCAAATGTGGAATACTTTTACCTCACATTTGCATACAATTACCATACAGCTCTGCTATTTGTTGGCTCTTAGACATGGTCATGCACAATGACAGAACTGTACATGTGTACATGTCAATTTCCAATGTTCAGCAACAATTTAGAATGGATCATTTGTAGTTCAGGGAGGGGGTATATTGGAAGAATCTGATTGGAAAAGTACATCATTGATATATCAGTTTGATTGTTTGGGATTTTTACATCACTTTCAAAATTAATTAAGTTATCAGCTTTCGCCATAATAAAAAATTCAGGGTTTTTCTTTTTGCCCCCCCCCCTTGGAAATTGATGCTCCATCCCCTGAATGTTTTTGACTGACTACTTTAGTATGTGTGTCACTAGCAATACATATCTTAACTCGTTAATTGTTGTGCTCACTTTCCAGTCATAACAATGCAAATCAACAGCAAATCAAATCTACCAGATTTTTAAAAATTGAACTTTTGTTCGCTGAAAACCATTAAATCAAGTATCAAGATTCAGTAATGAAATATTATACTGAAATTTTAAATTCTAGTCAATAATGAATCGAAAGTATGCCAGATATAGTAAAAGGTTTGAAACATGCACCTGAGAATATCTTTCTAACCCCTTTTTATCCATCATTTCACAGCCTGTGATCTGATGTGAGAAGGGCAGTGAAGCTCAAACAAATCAATAAGATTCTACTTATTTAAATAATTTTAAACAAAACAGAAATGCAGCAAATATCAAATCTATGATTTTTTGACTTGTGGAGTACTGCAATTTTGGGTCAAAGAGTACATGAAAAACGTGTCTGGTTGGTATGAAAAGCACGTCATCCAGTATCAGCTACTGTAAGTTATGGCATGACATGATAAATACCTTAGTAAACTGAGATTCATCGCATGGTGAGTTACACATATAAATGCCTAATGAACATGCTAAATGCTCATATTTTATAGGGATTGCAAGGTAAACTAAAAAAATCTTTACCACAAGATTTTCATCAGATAATATATAAGTTAATAGATTCTAGTGTAAATACTAAAATGCTAATTTATGATCACATCACATCACGTCACTTAATGTGTGATACTAAATATTTAAATTCACAAAGCCTCAAAACTACATGTGATTAACAATGAAGCAGCAGGGTCTAAAACTTTTATTTAATTTTTGCCCTGCTTCAAATGGCAAAGATCTATAGACATGAATCAGGGTACATACAATTAATTGTAGCTAAACATATATATGGTCACACATGTAATTGCCCAAAAGAGTTCATATTGTGTCACAAATGGGACATGCATGATCGAATATTATACCAAGCCACACATGGGACATGCATGATCAAATATTACCAAGCCACACATGGGACATGCATGATCAAATATTATACCAAGCCACACATGGGACATGCATGATCAAATATTATACCAAACCACACATGGGACATGCATGATCAAATATTATACCAAGCCACACATGGGACATGCATGATCAAATATTATACCAAGCCACACATGGGACATGCATGATCAAATATTATACCAAACCACACATGGGACATGCATGATCAAATATTATACCAAGCCACACATGGGACATGCATGATCAAATATTATACCAAGCCATACACGGGACATGCATGATCAAATATTATACCAAGCCACACATGGGACATGCATGATCAAATATTATACCAAGCCACACATGGGACATGCATGATCAAATATTATACCAAGCCACACATGGGACATGCATGATCAAATATTATACCAAACCACACATGGGACATGCATGATCAAATATTATACCAAGCCACACATGGGACATGCATGATCAAATATTATACCAAGCCATACACGGGACATGCATGATCAAATATTATACCAAGCCACACATGGGACATGCATGATCAAATATTATACCAAGCCACACATGGGACATGCATGATCAAATATTATACCAAGCCACACATGGGACATGCATGATCAAATATTATACCAAGCCACACATGGGACATGCATGATCAAATATTATACCAAGCCACACATGGGACATGCATGATCAAATGTTATACCAAGCCACACATGGGACATGCATGATCAAATATTATACCAAGCCACACATGGGACATGCATGATCAAATATTATACCAAGCCATACACGGGACATGCATGATCAAATATTATACCAAGCCACACATGGGACATGCATGATCAAATATTACCAAGCAACAGCTTTGCTTGACCACACAAAGTCACATGATGGCAAAGTGTAACATTGTATGGTCCCATTTACGAGTGACCAAATTCTTATTGGCTTCAACTGGATATGAACTCATATATGCATAATGTGTGAATAATATTGGCTGTATCCATAGATAAGTTCATAATTTCATCTGTTGGTTTAGCATGTTGTTCACATATCCATCAGTTATCTTTCAATATTTTCAGCCCATATAACTATGTACTGTCATCAAGTATAATCACACAATATTGCCACAGGTTTTTGTGCACTAAAGATTGAATCCAAGGTTGGGAATATTTCTTCAGTGCCAGAGGACCAATATGTGTAAACAGAATTGTTTAAAGACAATGATCAGTGAGAATAAGGCAACTGTACTTATCAAAATGACATGAATTCTTTCATGTCCACTGCAATCTGAATAACAAACATGTTTTAGCCCTGACAGGCTGTCCACTTTTCTTATTAGCCAATAACATTACTGTTAAAGCAATGTATTCAATTTCATTTTCAGTGCAAAACACATCTTGTATGCAACCTTGCAATTTTTATATAGATTAGTCACAATTTGTTTGTTTTGGAGCTGAGAGCTGTCATATCAAGGTACATTTAAATCATATTTGGTCAGCATTTTTCAATGAAACTACTCCTTTTGAAAAGTTTTACTTTTTTTTACAAAATTTATAATTTTCCTCTGCATATGATAACACTTTCAGTGGAACTGAGTTTAAATTTGCATGATCACTTTTTTTTGGTAATAATGTCACATTTGCCATTGTCTGCCACCATTGTCTCGATTGCCGTGATTGGTCAGTGAACCAGATGTGCATGTGACACTCACAGTGTTATTATTAAGCTATTTATCACATATCTATACCTGTATCTACACCTTGCCAGGAGCGTACATCATTATGGATAAAGGTACCAAGATCGCTAAATAGCCCAATTAACAAATATCACACATGCTACAAAAAATTAATCAAGTTGTGATAAAAACAAATCAAGCTTGTGCAGGATATGCAAATTAATATGATAGGAATACTAAACAAGATCAAATGCCAAGTCATACAATAATTCCACAATTCTAACAAATTTCTGCAAGCAAAGTTTGAGATGTTTTGATATATTTGGCCCACTACATGCTCGATCTCATTCTACAATTCCCTGTCTCTCCACTGACTTATAGCCTATGCAGCTAAACTGTCAAACATCCAGCCCCAAAATGAAACAAGTGCATGTGAAAATGCATCCTATGAAATATGGAATCTTTAATGAGGATTATAATTTTACTAGACCATCCATAAATGCCCCAAATGACCCTGTTACAATTTTGTTTTCTCATTTGTTTAATGATTTGTCTCACATGGTGATCACTGCTTACCACCATTGTCACTGCAGACATGGACACTACTTGTAAGAGCTTGTTAGCTGCTCTCTGATTGGTTGAAATATTTGCCATTTTCTCCTATTACTGTCTCTATGGGTGTGATTGGTCAGCGAACAGGATGTTCATGCGGTGCTCATAGTATTTTTAGTAAGATAACATTTTTATGATTTGATGGTATATGACAATAAATGATATTTACTTGACTGGACATTGCATTGCTGTTCATGATAAGGCAATATTGAGCCTTTTACCTTTTTTTATTTCCACTCGCACTCCGATACCTTCAATCATCTATATGTTCAAGTAGAGTCATCTTCTCCTCAGACAAGATACAAGATACATGAGCTGTAAACTTCCTACCATGAGTACATATCCTAATAAAATACTATAACTGTCCACATATCTAATCAATTACTACATCCACAACTGTCTTACTATTATTCTCAAGATTCCAAAACTGATACAAATTATTACACTGATTAGGTCTTTTTTGCTGTTCATATTTTTTTTTGGCCAAAATATTAATGTATCGGTCCAGAACAAGATACACCTGGTGGACTGGTACAAACTTACAACATGTAGGTTTCTAGTCTCTCAAGTTCAGTACCACCTTGGAGTAACTACCAGGTATGTATAGAGGCGTGACAGCCGTTATATGAGGTGTGGCCATGGCAACACATCATAATTGCTGAAAAAAATAAACTGACCAATACTTTAATGTTGTTTCATAACACACTTTGATTTTTTTAGAAGAAAAAGCCAGAATCTTTTGAGGGCATACAAAAAACCATGCACTCAAAATGACTTAAAATCTGCTAATTTCTTTTATGATTGCTTTAATAACAAATGTTCAAAAACAAAAGAATAATAAATACTCCAAACTTTTATTTTTACACATGTTTTTAAAGAGTATTTCATTATCCATATTACTTTTTACAATTTTCAAACAAAAATATTGTTCATGACATAGCATTTATAAATTCCTGTTGCAGTTTTTTATTGTTCATTTTTACTGATTTTAAATGACATACCATTTTGTAAGTCAATGTATCTGTGATGGCACATTTATTGGTAGGGATATAAATTAATTTTTATAAAAGCTAATTTTTCACTGAACATCAGTGTATATTTTTCTAACCTGCCAATATTTGCGCCAATAACTAAAAATAAACTGGAAAGACAAAAATAACAATAAAACACATGGTTTCCTGTCCCTTTTGATCTTGCGACATCGCACCTCCATTCATAATTACTCCTAGGTACCACTCAACTTATGACCACTCAATCTCTCTAAAAAATAAAGATTCCTCTCAGTTGAATATTAACACTGAAGGATCTACGGTAACTAGCCTTGTACTGCTGATAACAACATATCAGCGCTCAGGTTATCAGCTGATTGCTGATGTTTATCACATGATTTGAAGTTGTTGGCACACATACGCATTTGAAAACAATCTACCGGTAATCAGAATATTTTTGAAAGTGCAAATGCACTTTAAATACTTTGAAAATGGATCTGGAGCTCTGTTGTTGTCTGCACCTCTGTTGACATTGGCTGTATATGGTTGAATAAGGCCTATTAACCTATGTGAGGTGCGATGACCAAGGCAGAAGGCCTTGATAGGACTTAATGTCTGACTAACATTGTAGTTTACGAAAGTTTATGATTCTTTCTCCACTTGTCAATGATCATTTTCCGCCAATTAAGTAGTAATCAGCAGTTATTTGTAGTGACAAATACTGGTTGTGCATGGGTACTTCATAACTCTGAGTCCAGATGCAGCTAAATTAAATGGGCCGTGTCAAATGTGAATGAATTTGTATGTAATAATTATCATATAATATATATGTATTGACGTCATATTGGCCCCACCCACTCCCCACAAATTTGCTGCTTCTAGACTCTGCGTTTCAGTATGTATATATTCTGACACCAGTGGTGACAGTGTTGCCTGCTGTGGGAACTGTCTTCTTGTCTAAGACCAAGTGTTGTAACTATGTTGACAAACCCTCAGTCCATCAAAATGACAGTTTAAAATAGCTAAGATATTTAAAATAATAAATAAATTCAACACAAACAAGACTGAGAAATTGAAGCGTGTGATAATTTTGGAACATGAAGACAGTGAAGTGTGAAGTCTGAAGATCTGAATCAGTGAATATGTTGTCGTTGACTGTTAACTGTCACTGAGCTGTCACTGTCCGCTTGTTGGCTCGACTTTCCACAATAATGGCTTACCTTTCCCGTCTGTTCCATCAGACTGCGGCGATAACTGGCCTCTATGAGCCATGCTATATTCCAGTAAGATGAGTATATCTTGCTTACAGTTTATATTGATTTAAATGTGATTTGTCAAACGCAAAGATTTATTTTCCACTTCAACAGGATGTTTTTATTCCACAAGGGAATGATGGGTAATATTTCGAGATCAAACATTATCCACCAGATGGCACTACTAAATCGAGTAATTTTTCCGAACTCCACCAGGGGACATCAAAAGTTGAAATCAATTTTTCATGACCGAAGGATTCATACATGGAAGTGAAGCTCAGTCAACACCAAGAATGTGAGTAGCCATGGAAACACAGGACTCTTTAAATTCATCAAATACATATTGGGATATATCAATGAAAGCACATGAAATTAATTAACGATATATCTGTAAACTATATCCTGAGAGCAATAATTAATAGTTATATTGCTCTCAGCTATATCAGTATATACATTTTTTTTTCAAAACTCAATTGCACAATTCCTTTATCTAAGTCTAACCTATTCTTTAAGGTCATTATTCCGCCAATCCAAAGTCACACAATAATAACTACACAGTCTTATATTATATTTAGGGGAAATATCACTTTTCATGGAAGTTGGCCCGGTCCTATGAAAAAAGTCCTGTTGTGAAGGGTATCCAAATCAAAAGTAAATAAAAATGCTAAGATTTGAATTTATCGGAATAGCTCACAGAATCACTGATATTCATTTATTAGAACATGTCGCAACAGGTTAATTTGAAGAATATTATAGCCCATAAGGGCAATGTAGAATTTATTATTTATTGCTTGTTATTTATTGAAGCTTTAATAATTTAAACCGAAAATGCGCAACTTTAAACTTAATATATGGTATAATCATGTTGTATTTTAAGTTGTATATTGCATACAAAAGACTGATGGCAAAACATGTTCATATAATACTATACTATATAATAATACTATATTATCTTTTATATCTGTCCAACACAAACAAAAGTTATTTTGATGTCAATCATAACCTACCAAATTGCAAGGGGGGGACACTTCCATATCATTTCAGTCATATTATGGCAAGACCTACTTGTAGATATTGCACTGCTTCACCAAATTGTCATATCGCAAGAGGCTAACCCTTCAGGCACAGGTCTCAGCTGAAATAAGAAATCGAAACATGAATGCAATCTTGGCATAGCCGGAAATCAAATCCACAACTTTTGGTCCCATTATCTATTCACAAAGGAACTGATGCTTGAAAAAGTGATGCATTAGATAAAGTTTGGTCACATGACCTCACACAGAATAATGTAGATACAAAACATGATACAATTAAGGTTCATTGGCCATACTTTTATGATTTAATGCACCGATAGCGATGAAGATGAGTAGCCAACGAGAAAACAAGTATTGTGATGTCACATAAGAGTTTTCTGATATAACGTCTTTTGATTGCAGCTCCTTAAAAACATGCGGACATGGACAAAGAAGATTTACATTGTACTTTAAAATCTGTATATGGTTAAGTGTTTGTTATAAGAAAAACCTGGGACAAATCTGAAATAATTCACTTCTTGGGTGAATGTATCCATGACAGCCATCCACTCCCCACCTCGGGCTTTGAAGCTCAAAATGACATTTTTCTTACCTTATTTTTGACCATATTTGGCCCACTCTTACAGGAAAATAAATTACTCTCTATAGAGGTATCGTTATATTTTTGCTCAGCAATTGGTCCCGAGATCACTTCATTTAGATTTGAAAATTGAGCTTATTCCAGATACTTTGCCAGCGACAATTAAGCCAACACAGCAAAACAACAGGAAATTCGTGTTAAGTAATTTTATGGCCAGTTTACAGGCAAAATTAACACTCCAAACTCAGTTGAATCTTTAAATATTTCAATCATTGTTGTAGTAGACTAAATGAATAAATAGAATCAAACAAAAAAGGAAATATGCTAAATTCTAGTCAAGTACCTATATCAAGGTCTTTCAAATGCCACCTTTTTCCAGAAACTGTATCTTGACCTCCATGATCTCAATGACAAGCACACACCATCCAACACAACCAACATAAATCATTTACTATAAAATATTTTGCTTTGGAAACCTAGCAAACACAATACCTTGTATAAATTATTTCAAAATTTCCAAATTTTGATGACTTTTGCACTGTTGTGCATTGCAATTATTAGCTAATAATAAGCATATTGAATCAACAAACTATGATACACATAGATCATGCCCTAATAGTATACAAATAAAAATATTTAAGATGAAATGTGTTGCTATGGTAACCAGTATGTTCTATCTAGGTCCTCTCCCACAGTTTAAACAGAAACACTTTCCAAGCTGGCTCCTCGGGAGAGGTTGTGGCCACACTTTGGCCATCGCCGACCTCCCCCCTCTGGGCTGCTGCTGCGGCTCGGCTCGACATCTATTACTTCCTCCGCTTGCGACTCCTGTCGAGGTCGGGGGTTCGGGCACGCTCCTTCACCCAGTGTGTCAGGCCATGTGTTAATCCTCATCTTGACATAATTATTGACCCATATGCATAATAATCGTGAAATCTTAATATCAATATGCATTTACTAATAACCATAATAATATTGAAATGTATAAGTTAACCATAATATTGATATTGTATATTTTTCTGGTTTATGCTTCTGATCACTTTTGGTGTGTCATGTCAATGGTCAGTCAACCGAGAGGAATGACCACCAGAATACATTTTTGTTTTGTTTTTGTTTTTGTTTTTTTTTTACCGCACAGAGCTTATTATTATTTTGCCATAGTTACATCCATTGATGCCAAAGCCACAGCGCTCTCAGAAATAACACGAGCAAGCTCAACAGTTGTGTATAGATGGAGTTTATCAATATTTAAAAAGCAATTCACATCATGATCACACGTTTTTTTGGTAAGAAATCTGACTTTGGAGATGAAACAGTCGCGGGGAACGAAAATTTGGATAGGGGAATGCGGTGAAAGCTTCCATACCTATTGTGTTATCGAGGAAAATAAGTCTTAGCCGGACGTCGACAAGCCATTAAAGCAAGATGGTCGAAAATTCGTAGAATTATTGCATCAAATATCTTAAAACGCCAAACATTGTACTTGTGTGGTCAATATTCAGAGTTAGAATGATAAAAATAGTTTCTGATTTGTATAGTTGGAAAGTTATTGATGAGAGCGCTTGCATAAAATAACAAACAAGAAAAGATGGTGCTCGACGTGTTACACGGATGGAAACAAATTAAACAAACAAAACAAAAAGTACAGAACCAAAATTAAAAACATGAGATGTCAATGAGGTTCAGCCATATTAAAAAATGGTGTCAAAATTCAGACATTCAGCATATCGCTAAGAAAAAAAACTCCCCAAATAAGAAGATTTCATCTTTAGTGTATAAAGTTATTGAATTATATATTCTCTTCGTTTGCAAAAAATAATTTAATTCTATATATTTATGTGTTAGGGGGACAGCCAGTTATTTATTAAGGAGGCATGCCATTACAAAATACTTCAATTGGGTAATTTATTGGACTCATCTTAATAATAATCCTATGACGTCCGCACGCACATCCGGCTTCATGATCAATCACGGCAATCGAGACAAAAGTGGGAGACAATGGCAATTATTTAGACCAATGAGAGAGCAGCTAACAGACGATATCAAGATGTGTCCAAAGTAACAATGGCTGGAAGCGGCGATCATCACGTGTCTATATTTCAGCATTGCATAAAATGGCTCTCTCAGAATAATTGAGAAAAAAATGGTAATTGACACCAGGGTCATTTGGGGCAGCTACAGATTTTCTAGTAAATAATCATGAAGATGGACTGTTAGGAACATAAATTTCCCTTTTCCCATGTTCAGAAATTGGCAACAAGGGTGTTCTTTGAGTGACCCACAGTGAAAGAGTAAAGCAATGCTGTCAAAAGTGGGTATAGTGATGCTTTACTGAATTGTCATGTCGCAGGTCCATAACAGGACAACCCGCCCTGTCACAGATTTACAAATGACAACCGACAGCCTTTTCAGAAAAGAGCCTCAGGTCTGTAAGTAATCTGAAAATCTGAGATAGTGCCGAAATTATGTGATCAATGCAATATCAATTCTCCCCTCTGAAATATATAACTAAAGAGATGGAACCTGAACATTATTAATCCATGTATAAAGTTATTAATTTTACTTTCATGACCCTGAAGTGTGGATGTTTTTGTAAAATTCCTAGAGAATAATAACCTTATTCACTGGGTGTTCCATCACTCAATTACCGTTTTTCTCAGTTCTCTTGGAACACAAAATTTCAACTCCACGAAAGAAATATTTAAAAAAAAGTATAAGGTAAGGTTTACAGTTCCGAAAAAATGCTTTGATATTTTGGCATTGTATGTATCATATCCTTTAAATTGTAGGATGTACCTAACTATTTTTAATCAAATTTGAAATATCAGATTGAAAGAAATGTGGTGCACGAGTTTTCATGCCCCGAGTTTATATATAGAACAATATATAGACACATGGCTGAGATAAAACCTATTCTTATCATTTAGTTTGCAGACAGCTCCTTCTCAGCTTATAGGAGAAATTGTATCATGGCAGTATTGTCTAATGTTAGGGGAATCTGATTGAGCTCAAAGTATACTATGGGCATACAAATATAATTATCAGCAAAACACAGACATAGACTTTACCTAACAGGTTATAAATTGTCCACACTTGGAGGAGAAAATTAATTTACATTCGTATATTCAGTAGAGGAGAGCATTTTGCTTCTGATATGTTGATGTTTAAATGCAGTCTGAGGTCGATCAAAATCACAATGGTTAACCAAGGATTGGAGGCAATACACTTTCTACCTTTGGACTTCTGGTGTCACAACGTCATTTATTATACTCCAAGGATATACCAACGTTCACCATATGCATACACACTGGTGTTTAAATGGTGGCCAACATTGCATTACTGCCGACTTAAAACAAGACAGAAATTTAAATGCCTTTCTGCAAAAGTAGGGTTATAAATATCATTTGGAAGCCAAAAACGATCTGTATTGATAACAAAATTAATTGGAAAAATAATAAGAAATAAATGTCATCTTTTACCCCTTTCCATTTTGTTTTTTTATTTCAAAACGTTTACAAATACATTTTTCTTTCATGGGATAGTATCATTCACAGTAACGTACAAAATGTGTAATTTTGTTTCATATATGTTGCAATCATACTTTAAGAGCAACTGGATGCCAGTAGGCAACATCAGTGATTTATACCATAAGATACATCATATGTTTGTTCATATGTTTGTTATATGTAATCAAGATCGATAAAATGTTAAGTTGTCTTCCTTATTAGGGTCTTGTCCCATAGAGAAAGTATAAGACTGGGGAACATCCCCACTTTAATCCAATCACCTATATATTTATATACATATAATTTCTCTATGGTAGGCCATGCAGGTAGTCTTATTTATAAACATGGATCTTAGAATGGTCCTCTCTCACCGCCTGAGCGTCATATTTGCGGAACATTCTCATAAAGGAGGGAAGAATTGGTTCATGGCATATCCGCACCAGATGTGGGAAGTTCACCCTGAAGTGGCTTGTGGCCTCCTCCAGGTGATAGTGAGGGATCTTTGTGAACATGTGATGCATCTGATGAGTGCCGATAGAGTGCAGCACATGATGAACAATACCATAGTCCCTATCAACAGTGCTCAGCTGACCGCGAACAAAGTCCCAGTTGTCGTTTGTGTACCAAGGAATGTTCACTTCGCTGTGGTGCAGGAATGTGATAATTACACAGTAGGAGGCGAATATGAAAAGTGGAACAAAGTAGTAATTAAACCAAGCAAGGACTCCATAGTGATTGGCGTATGTGTATAAACAGAATGCCCATGCAGAATTCACTATTAGAGACATTGTGCATCCAAATACATGTCCAGAAAATGCACCCTGTGTGACATTGTAATGATTAACATCACGTGGCTTGTAGCCTTTGATGAGATATCCAAACCATCCAAAACCAAAACCGAAACCAGGCAGTACCTTACCACCAGCCTCTGACTTTTTCACTGGGTAGAACACCTCATCTTTGTCCATATTACAGTTGTTCTTGTGGTGGGTGCGGTGGGTGAGCTTCCACATATAATAGGGACACATCAGGAATCCATGCCATATCTGACCAACTATATCATTTATAATTCTGTTATGTGAGAATGAATCATGACCGCAATCATGGCCGATGACGAAGATGGCAGTGAACAGTGTACCTTGAACCCCCCAATACAGCACTGTGATTGGCCAGTACATCCACGAGGGCGACACCTGGTGCAGGTATAAAGTAATAGCATAAGTAATGGCAACTAGAATAGCATCTTTGAGTGCATAATACATTGATGTTGATAATTTTGGCTCAAAGCAGTGCTTTGGCAATTTTTTCTTGATTTCTACAGCCGATGGAAGCTGCTCAGGAAGTTGGTTGGCTTTTTCCAGCCCCACTCCATTGGGGACCCCAGAATAGGATTTGTCTTCCTTGATGTACTCCTGAATAGCTAGGAACACGGATCGTGCAAACAGTGCCGTCCCTGCCAGGAACTTAACAGACTCTGCCACGACTACCACCATATTGGCAACTCCAATTCTCAGCCAATTCTTCTTCGAAGCTTCAGTGATCTAAAAATAGACAACAATGATGATATAAGAATAACTACATAAAAATGTTCATGCCGATATAAAATAATTCTTAAATTATTGACCATTTAAGGGTATGTGAGACAGGAATAATCCCATTATCCCTGAATGATGGACTATCCCCAAGACAAACACTTTTCCTGTATCAGATAAAAATAAAAGCAACCTTATGCTATCAAATACAATGCTATTTACACAGTTACATCAATATTTTCATGAAGTATTTCAGAGGGACTCAGGTTAGTATTCTTCAAAATGGAATAATAAAAATAATATTTCATGACGTCAAGTGTGCAAAGATTTATATATAAATATGGAAGCATATTTGAACAAGGGTTCTATGCCCCTCTCTTTTCGAAGAATGGCTTGGCAAATGTTCTTTATTGATACATGAGACATGCCTGATGTAAGAGGTACTTTCAGACTAAAACGAAAAGTAATAACAAAAGTGAATTCAGAAACAGAGATGTCCTGAAGGAATTACATTTAAATGGGCCATATGTCATTAATATTTCAATGTCACGGCCCTTTGTTTTTATTATTTATTATACAGATATACACATGCTATTGGATAATTGAGTAATTTCAAGCTTGGTGAGGTTGAACATTAAACACCAGATATAAGATATAAGATATATGGTACATTTCGTGTATCTATGTATCTCCACGATGATTTGGTCGAGTTCTAGGACAACACTTTGATAACAAAAAATAACATGATAAGAACTGTACTCCATAATAACGAATTTTCAAAACCCTTTTCACTGCTCATTTATCAACCTCCATATTCTGAAAGGTGATTGACATCAATAATATTTCTTAAAAGTTTTAACTGATTTATAAAATACCCAATTCATTTTTGAGATATATCTCAAGTGAAGACAGCATTGACCTCTGCAACTTTCCTGAGCAGTTAAATTATCGACTTCTTAATATTTCTCAATATCTTGTTTGATAGACCTTACTGCCTACATGCTTCATCAGACTGGCAGGCACCAATATCAAAATCTAATTGCACTTACATTGAGTAATTTCTGACCGACCGACACCAGCCACGTTCACCAGTTCAGTGATACTGAGAATGCGATCGGTCCGAATATTAAACCCAATAAATCGGTCCATAGTTCGAGATTCATGGCTAGGATCAAGGTCCGTCCCAAAAAACCATGAAGTTGAAAGGTTGAGGAAATTTTGACATCATATCTGTTATCAAGAAGTCCAAAGGCAATTATTGAATGTCAAGTGTATGTTTACGTCTCCTGATTCGAGATGCACCCTTCAATGTCAAAGTAGACACATCGGCACGTGACACCCCCCCATCATTAATAAAAAAGTAAAAACACACAAAAAAACAAACAAACAAAACAAAACACGCAATTTGTACATTTTTACCAGGAGTTGTGAATGTCCTCATATACTGCAGATGTTGTATTTCACGTTAATTCTATCGTTGCCAAATCGCTATAATTCATTATAAACGATATGCGACTTTAAAATCCTATCTATCATAATAGAATGTTCACACAATGTATTGGCCGCTTCACCGACTTAAAGGACACGGCCAATACATTATAGCAATACCTCCTCAGAGGGTACAACCGATACATTATAGCTTCACCTCATCAGAGTGTACAGCCGATACATTATAGCTTCACCTCCTCAGAGGGTACAACCGATACATTATAGCTTCACCTACTCAGAGGGTACAACCGATACATTATAGCTTCACCTCCTCAGAGGGTACAACCGATACATTATAACTTCACCTCCTCAGAGGGTACAATCGATACATTATAGCTTCACCTCCTCAGAGAGTACAACCGATACATTATAGCTTCACCTCAGAGGGTACAGCCGATACATTATAGCTTCACCTCCTCAGAGGGTACAACCGATACATTATAGCTTCACCTCCTCAGAGGGTACAGCTAATACATTATAGCTTCACCTCCTCAGAGGGTACAACCGATACATTATAGCTTCACTTCCTCAGAAAGTACAGCCGATACATTATAACTTCACCTCCTCAGAGGGTGCAATCGATACATTATAGCTTCACCTACTCAGAGGTACTCTGCATTACATTGGTAGCATTGCTAGTCATTCAGTTTTTTCACAACCTCTGCAGTCATTAGCCATTTTTTAGCCCAAGTCCTGCCGTGGAGGGCGACTCAGAGTGGAAAACCGAGACATTTCAATTGTACCTATTTAGATGATAAAGAGATCAAACATTAAAGCTTTTTTCAATTGGAAGGTAAAGGATTCAGAGACCATCATTCATTCACGACTGCAATGGCATCCTATCATCATGATCATATCTATTATATTTGGAGTACTCCCAATTCTGATGACAAATGACAAAATATGCACATGTTAATATATACGAGAAGAGTCTAACCAATTTGAAAACAAGAATACCACAAAAGTTTCTGCCACTCGGATAGAATGGCCGACCTTAATGTGGTGGAACACCCCAATAGGCCGATTGCCGATCTCCATGTTGTTTTTCCCCATTGTAAAATACAAAAAACACCGGAACTGTACAATTTTACCGGAACCAGAACTGTACAACTCCACTATATTTAATCACTGGTCGGAGAGATTGGCAGGGAGCCTATGAAGAAGATAGTTAAGGCGCAAGCAGGCGACGGGAGGGCACATGCACTGACTTCCTAAGATGCACATGCAGTGCGGTATCGATTGGTTTGGTCTCGATGTTTCCGATCAGTATGCACATTTACACTACCTTCAGGTTTTGATATTCTACGATGTTGCCTCTAAGGGTTGATACAATACATACAATGCATGTCTACTACAATCCATAGGCATAATTATAAGGTCTTAAACACTTTTGTACATTGTGTACAAGATATTTAACACTGTATCTTCAGTATCTGTCTCATCAACAAAATGAGTAGTTCCTGGATACCATAATACAAAAATTGAGCTTCACAAAATAGGAGACCACACCAAGTACAAGCTTCTTTTCAACAGCCAAAAGACACTGAATCAATTATTTTGTTACATGTAATAAAGTGGGCAATAAGTGTCATTATAATCAGAATGTGGGTACAGCAACAAATGAGCAAAGATGTCAGTGTGCACCAAAATATTCAGACAAAACTAAGCAGGGGGTGGACCATTTATTTTCAAGGGGGTGGGGGCAAAAATAAAAATAAATCCTAATATTTTTTTTTTCTTGTGCAAGGCTAATATATCAATTAGATAATTTTCCAAACAGTTATATCATCAGTACCCCCACCCCCCGCAATTATAAATGATCCTTTTAAAAATACCTTTGAACGAAATAGGCATGTACATGATTTCTGCTACCCTCCATAGCAGGACTTCTTTATCATATCAATAATTGAATGTTACCTCTGTAATGCAGGGTAGATTTCTGCGAGTCCAGGGAAAGTCAAGTGGAGGACCGAAATAATGATGATAGTGATTAGAAGTGTTTGTGGCCCACCTGGCTGTCTGTCTGGACACTTGAGGTTATGACAAGAATGGACTTCTGGATGTCTCCTCTGAAGACTATCCAATCATGCTATTTTATCCTCGTAATATGTGACAAGGAGAACCCAATATGCAAACGTATGGAGTGAGAAGTTTCACGGAAGATGAAATGAATTGAGATTTATCAATAATTGTATATCTAATTGGTGCAGTTTATACTAAAGCAAGGACATCTGTACCTACCTTCAATGCTGAAGAGATGTCACCTCTGCTGGAAAGGCGAGTAAAACAATCCGCCAAAAACAAGTCCAGTAAAACATATCACCTGATAAGACCATTCATTTCCAGGCCATATCATCAGTGTATTTAGGGGCAACCATTTCATTTCTAGCCTGTGGGATGAAAATGTATACCACTCTGAAGCTGAAAGACGCCAAAAATGATCTATATGTTTACTCGGCAAAACCATTGGCATCATTCCCAATTACACCCAATTAAAGCAATATTCCCAAACGTAAACAAACCATTGCCACTCTCACATCCAAAACCTCTCCACGTTTACAAACCCCCCAATTTAGTTGATGCTCAGCCTTACAGTTCCTGGTTCGCGTCGCTCTTAGTACATGTGTACGAACACATGGTATGACCGGCTGGGCATGCGCACTATCCCAGACGCGCCATGCATGTGCATCAGCCCATACCAGAATGCAAATTCAGCCGTATGTGTGTTTAATGCAAATTTGTTTCTAAAATTATTTTATATCAAATATAATTTGTATGAAATTTATGTTTGGAAGGAAAGCAATCAATATCGTTAAAAGACTGCCACTTGAGCAATATACATGAAAAGTTACATTCTGGAAAGCTGCATAACTACCGGCAGATGTATAGTATACTTTGAAAATAACAATAATAATAAAACAAATTCTTTAAAAAATAGTAATTGCCTTTTTTTTCATGTAACATAACATTGCTTGTGAGAAAGTGCGTCAAATCGGTTTCAAATTTCAGACAAGTGTTTGATGGACAGTCAAGCTCAAGTTCAAGTGGTGAGATAGGCTTATTAAGAAGTAAGCAACTCTTGATAACCGATTATTTCGTCATCTATTATTTGATTACAATATAGGGATAGAAAAGAGGAATTTAAAAATGCCCCGGAAAGCAGTGTAAATACAATTATAATTGTATTAACTATTAATTTCTATAAGATATAATACCGTGGAAATGATAAAATTCTGGAATCGACTCATGGGACCAAAACCAGGTCTGCTGCTGTGAAAGGGATAGACCATTATTCATTTGGAGGGGGCGGGGGGTTTGGAGGAAAATATATTTTCTCTGGGCTATTCTCTATATTTTTCCACTACCAATACCATTCATTAGGAAGGTATATGGAGTTTTATTTAAACTAATTTACAGTTTCCAACAGTCATTCATTACAGCTGATAACACACGAGGTTGAAGATAATATCATTCTCTAACAATATATGCATTACTTTGTGAAAGTCCATTTTGGATATCAGCTACGAAGATGAATCTTACAAATAACATAAATGGTATATCTGAAGTTGATTACGACAAAGAAAGATAATACTCAATCAAAATGATAAAAAAATGAAAATTTTCATGAATTAACAAAGTATTTTCTCCACCTGGTTATTTAAAGTTTTGGCTTTTTGGATAGAAGAATTGTTTAAACCGCATTGATTGAGCTTCACCACCCTCATAAAGAAAAATCTATGAAAAATCTTTTCATTATTGTTCAGAACCTTTCTTAAGAAGAATAGATTTAAATCATGTAAATGTCATTGCAAAAACATCATCACCTTTACTAATCACTCATATTAAGGTAAGATTATTTTTTAACATGTTGTTAAGAGGGTGTATGATGGCTTGAAAGAGGTATGTTGTTAATTGTTGCTCGTGTGTGAAAATCAGGCCCCCAAAATACCCCACACCTTCCGATTTAGTTGATGAGGTAAACACAAAGACAGGAAAAAAAAACAAACAAAAAACAAACAGAAAGAAATTATATAGTATAAATCTCTGGGTGAGGCAGTATTTGACCAGAAATAGTGGACCGTATTGCCTGTAAAAATAGGTTGAGGATAGTACCCTGAGAAATCCTGAACAAAGTCATAAAATTGAATTTCATGTCGAAAATAAACTGTATCATTTTCCTATTAGTAAATATACTGTAAAGTATCTTTTTTATTGAGGAACATCATGGGACTGGGTCATCGGCCTTCATCCGGAAACGTTCCTGTGTTTTTGTGCAGGTTAAGACACGTGGCATTGTTTATTTTAGTCACGTGACAGGGTCGTGACCCTGGTGTTGTCCTTAGCAACCAATAACGAGCGACTACTGCTGTAAACAATCAGCGCGACCAGCACGCGACCAGGCGAGAGAAGACAGAGAGAGCGCTATCACCTGTGGAGCCATCATCTTTGCCCAATTAGTTTATATATTGGTGATATGAGTTATCAAGCTAACCCGCCATTTCGCTCTCAGATCCGGGCCTCGGGCCTCGGGGAGGTATGGACACATGCTCACGATGAACTGAAATTCACACAGTTCGGCTGGCGGTGCACAAATAAGGAAAACTCGTATGGCAATGATACCCTGGTCGGCAACTGGAATGAACAGAGATTTGACATCGAAAAACAGACGAAAGCTAAAAGATTACCGTCCCAGGTAAGTTAGCAAATATCCCGTATTTTGCGAGGGAAAGACTATAGATAATAATAAGCTGACTTTTAGCTATTGCTGACGGGTTGGATTGGACTGGACGATGTATATTGTTGTTATATTAGTTGTTGGAATAATAATGATCGTGAATAATTAATGTCAAAAATGCAGAGCCCCTCCCACACGCTTATGAACATTGGATGTATAAAGAACTTAAAGCTGTGTCACGGCTTGTCTGCACACACCATATATATTATCAGGATTAGCAAAGGATTACTTTGCCAATGTTTGCCATAAAACCTTAAAATGATGTCATGATATGTTGTAAGTGTTGAGCTAACATATATTATTTAATAATTCCTCTTTTTTAATTTGTGAAGTTGTTTCCTCTTTTGCACAGAAAATTATATATTTCTCATTTGCATTAATGCAAAACCAGCCTTACCTCATTTTTGAAATATTTCATTTTTCTGGAATTAATCCCAGTATGATGAATAATCATTGTAAATAAAAGAAAAATATCGTTGATAAATATCAATCCAGGTTTAAAACAATATGTCACATTTATTTCAGTTTGTAACCAATTATATCTGTGATTATTTTCAGCATGAACACTATTTTGAGAGTACGTACGGAACGAACTACAACCTGACACCACACCAAGTGCCACCGACACTTAGACACCTCAGTTGTAAGTTACCTTAGAAACTCCCGTCACGTGCTTCAATTCAGAACATTGTAGTAGTTATATCGGGTCAGAACAGAAGTCTTCCTCTTGCATGAGGGTCTCGCTGGGTATTGCATAGAAATGCGAGATGTTTAATCCGGTATGGGTGCACTTGAGTAACAGGTTATTGGCAGATATTAACTGATGGAACTGAAATATATTAATGCTATTTATTGGCTTGGAGTACAGTTCTCTCAGTATAGTTCTCTAAGGTATTGGTTTCGATTATATCCAATGCTTATCTCAAAATCTTATTTGAAGATGTTATATATTACTGCATCAAGGGCCATTCGAGTGAATGTCTTTTGCCCCGTCCATGAACATTCAAGTGACTTTTAGCCCAGTAATTCTCATCTCAGTGGCTGATACACCAGCCTGTCATATTCTCATTCTCGGGGGGATGCTTATATGTTTTGCCAACTTTACCTCACATCTCAGTCTCCCAGCCCCATAAAGGCTATCTCAGTTGTTATTACCCCCACAGGGGCCATCTCAATGGAAGCTAGGCCACAAAGGGCCCATCTCAGTGGCTGTAAGCCCCATAAAGGCTATCTCAATGGTTATTATACCCCCACAAGGGCCATCACAATGGAAGCTAAGCCAAAAAGGGCCCATCTCAGTGCCGGCTGTAAGCCCCATAAAGGCTATCTCAATGGTTATTACCCCCACAAGGGCCATCACAATGGAAGCTAGGCCAATAAGGGCCCATCTCAGTGACTGTGAGCCCCATAAAGGCTATCTCAATGGTTATTACCCCCACAAGGGCCATCACAATGGAAGCTAGGCCAATAAGGGCCCATCTCAGTGACTGTGAGCCCCATAAAGGCTAACTCAGTGGTTATTACCCCCACAAAGGCCATCTCAATGGAGGCTAGGCCAAAAAGGGCCCATCCCAGTGGCTGTAAGCCCCACAAGGTCCATCTCAGTGGCTGTTAGCATCAAAAGTACCATCTTAGTTGAATGGATATACATATCAAACATATGTATAATTTATCTGTTACTTATGCTTATTACAAAGCTATTCTTGACAAGTGCTGTGAGCAATGTTTCTTTCACAAATAGTTCCTGTCCAGCAACTTAAGGGAAGTAACTCACTGCATTCAGAAACATAGTCATCAAAACAATGGTTTATACCATGGCCAGAATTTTTCATTGAATCTACACCTTTCCTACCAATTTTCATAACGACTTATCTTATTGGTTCATAAGATTATGTCGATACACATCTGAGGGAAAAATATGTTGACTGCAGATAGCTTTCCAGATCAATATGTTGTGCATGACCTCAAGATGATTTTTAAAAGGTAGTAAATTTGCAGAACGTTAGCAGCGGAGTATAATATTAATTTAAATTCGTTTTTGGCTAAAATGACGGCATGTTGTATTAAAATTGGTATTTGCATTGATGTTTCTATGCAAACCCCATTTTTGTTCAGTCAATGCAAGCCATGTGGTCACTTTTCCAGATTTCCAGAAACTACAAACAGAAGGAGAAATTTGATATTGCTGGCCCAGGCATACACACCCTTCGATAAGGCGCAAACTATCTTAATAATAAGTCTATGATGTCCTTACGCACATCCGGTTTTGGGACCAATCACGATATTTTACTTGATTATCCATAGTTGTCCCAAATGACTGCTGCCAGTTAATTCAAACATTTTTTTCATCAGTTGTTTTAATGATTCGTCTCTACTTTTTATTCTACAAAAGCCATCTTATGCGATGATGAAATGTGACAAGTGGTCATCATCGCTTCCCGCTATTGTTACTGTGGACAATCGTAGGTTTGCTGCTCTCTGATTGGTCGAAATGATTGCCATTGTCTCACATCATTGTCTCAACTGCCGTGATTGGTCCCTAAACCAGATGTGTGTTCGGGCATCGTAGGATTATTATTAAGATTATTATATCTTATATATCTTAGTTTTAATCATGTCTGCTAGTTTTAATCATGCCTGCTAGTTGTTTACACGCTGACCTTGCTGCAATAATAGGGCTGCGGTAAATGTTTTCAGGTACCATCTATTTCCCAGAAATTCGGTTGCATAGAAACAAACACTTGACTTGCAAAGAAACAACATGTCGCTTGCATCGTTTTGATGTCTGTGTTTTATAGTTTGCATTCTAACCCCACAACCGTCTCCCATTGCCACAAAATATTTCTGGTTGCAGGCCTTGACATAAAGAGAAAAATGTTGGTTGCCCAGTTGGGCCACCAGAGCGTGAGAAGTGGTGGCCCGAAGTTTCTAAGGATAATAGGATGTGTGATACAATAAAGAGCATTGTACATAAGGCTGTATAGTGTCTGAGTGGGGGATACTTGTCCCAATCAAATATTGATCGTGATATGATATCTATCAAGGATTAGAATAATAAAATCAAGATAGTTTGGGCCACTAAAAGACAAAAAATATGGTTGCCCAACTGGGCCACTACAACAGAGCATTCACTGGCCCCAACAGAGGATCTGGTGGCCCCGGGCCACCGGGCCAGTGCGTATGTCAAGCCCTGTGGTTGAATAAATATTTTCCATTGTTGGGCTATCTTTTAAAACCTACTTGTATCATCTCTTTTTCCAAATAAACCGGATGTGTGCATGTCAATCGTAGTATAATCAATAAAATATATGTAGGTGATTAAATAAAACTAGATTTAAACCAATATATCCTTATGAGAAATCCATGTTAATTTTCGATGTTAAGTTGATGTTGGCGGTCTGTTTTCAGCACGCCATTCCTACGCTTTCCCGGGTCACCAGCCTGAGCTGGACAGCGCCACCCTGAAGCAGACGTATAACAGCTGGGAGACAACTACCAGGGCCTCATACGTGGACCCCAAATCTAAGAAACAACCTCTCCCTGAAATCCCCACGCATGCGCAATAGCACCAAGCAATGATCCCCTAGGCCAATATTAATGGGACCAAAAGGATTAAAATGATATTCAAACGGCGAGAAAAAGTCACGTTAAATGTGGGACTATTTTATCTTTGCAATTATAAAGCCCTTCTGTGATGTCACATGATGATTTAAACTTTGATTGACCACTGCACAAAACTGTAATGTACATATTTATTAAAGAATATATCAAGTAAATATTGACTCTCTATTGTGATTTGCATGCATAGTTTAGATTTCAGTGTATATATATATATATATATATATATATATATATATATATATATATATATATATATATATATATATATATATATATATATATATATATATATATATATATATATATATATATATATATATATATATATCGTTGTCAGTAATATATGATAGTAGAAATATCAAGGAGTTAATGAAAAGAAATGATCAGTCTAATTTCCTTTTTAAGCACCAAATTGAACAGTATTGTAACCATAATCATATTTACTACTACTCCAAGGAAAACTACTGAAGGATTTGTTCTAAACATGATCGAGGTGGTGGTTACTTTAATGAGCTCTGCACAATTTTAGAACGGGCTAGTAAAAATGAAATTAAGGTAGTTCACCCATAACTAGCTCAGGTATTGCATTTACCAATGTTTGCCGATGTTTTCTGCTATCTTTCACGTTTTGTGCCAATTTTTGTGGTGGTTCCATTGTCAAAAGCATTGTCAAAAATTGTTCTTCCCACATGCCATTTCATTTGCTCTACTGTGAAGGAATACTTTTTATTTTGGCAGCAGATATATGCACAGAAAAATAACTTATCAGTTTTGGAATTTTCAGAAGATTAAAGATTTTGGGTGTAAAAAACTGATTGAAATGAAATGACACGACAATCAACATTTGTTACATTCATAAGTTAACCCATGTGTGAGATATTAACACACCAGGTGGCAGCAGAGCTCATATGGGCAGGGAGAATTGCGAACTGTTGTCTGGGATGAATTCTATCTGGACGTTCCACTTCGTGTTATTAAATATATGATAATTCAGTTGAAATATTATCGGAGACCTTCTATTAATAAATTAAGTGTTGCATCCGTATCAACCTTAACAACCCGTTCTGTCAGAGATTGGCAAGGGTAATGGGTCAGCCTTTGAGGCAATGGAATCGAGATCCCTGGCTTTTGTAGGTTTCAAATTCAATCCCTCAAAGACGAGGTGGTGTTGAGAAGCTTGCACTTTTACCAATTTTCCCCAAAGAACCCCCTCCACCTGTATTATTTGCATGCCTAATCACCGTGGGTTCTCACCGCGGGTTCTCACCAAGCATCCTGTACATGACATCCAGTCTTTCCATCTTCCCATTACCTCTGATCGTGGCGGCCAATGCCTAATTTTTGATATTATTCGAAATTCTGAACAATCCGAGTCATAAATACTCTTCTTGCCCACTAAAATATCATCAATCAGAATTGACTAAATATCATGACCTGTTATCATTTGACTGACCGAGACACCAACCAATTAGAACTTTCACCAATCAGTACACACCCTGATTTTTATGAATAGTGACCGTCCATGAGCGCACCTTTTTATCATTGACGATAGGGACTAATATGAAAGTGATGGTCCTGAGGTACATCAGGCAGCCAAAGTTATTTATTGCTATGGGAAAAGTTTGTGTATAACCACAAGATAAGCTAGGTTTATCTATCATTAGAATGTTCAACCACATAGGTATACATAAGCAGACACTACCCCTCAGTTATATGGCAATTAAATGAAAACATTACATTAATTTGGAAATTATTGCAAACATTTATCATAAAAAAATATTATATTATCTTTTTTACAACTCAAAACAAATGATGGGAAAACTCCTTCCTAACAACTTCAAGCTCACAAGCTCAACTTAATGAGGTGAGATAATATTCAACTTAATGAGGTGAGATAATATTCAGCAAATCCAATCCAATCCTAACCCACTTTCCCCTCAAAAACATTATATACACACACACAAAACGTAGTGTTCCCTCAAGAGAAATTAACCTACAAAGTCTTTGGAATAGTCGCGAATGCATTCCCAGCTATTTTGTCAGCAGCGAACTCATCTGTGATAGTGGTAGCCATGCTACGAAGGAACTAAAACACAATGACTAAAATTCTCTTAAAATCTTACGTCATGAATACGTCATGAATACATGATAAAAAAACCTGGTAAGGTGTTATTTTTTTATTGAATTTCGTACATTTTCAGACCTTCATGAATACGATTAAAGGAAATATATTTCTGCCGTTAGATATAATTGTAATCACAACTAATAATAATCACAAGGGTATAACCATTTACATATAATATTCACCAATATGTTCACAAAATCTTAGGTTTTAATAAAAATATGATCTAAATACGATATATGTAAAATAACTCTATAATATTAGCTACAGCCAATAGCACACTCTTAATTATATTCTGTATTTTTGTAAGTTTACTTGAACACTCCCTTGAAAAATTCTAATGAGGTGTTCATGCACAGCTAAAATTTGGTAAATCTGAAGGTACTGGCAAATCTAAAGGAATTGGTAAATCTGCAGGTACTAGCAAATCTGAAGGAACTGAAATCTGGATAAATATGAGCAATTGATTTGTGCAAATTATAAACAATGGTTAAATAAAGAAAATCACACAAAAATTATTCAGTTCTATAAACAAACACTAATCTCATTTCTATATCTTTAACGATGTTTTGTTTGTTTGAAAGTGACCCTAGTGTCTCAAATCACGCCACATGCAGATCTATCAACCGAAAATATCTATGATTCAAAACATCACTTTTAAACAAATAGATAAGCAGCCAACTGTTATACATTTAAGCCACTCATTAACTAACTTCACCTGAAGGTGAATTTATTTATCGTTTCAGGATTACATTATGATTATGTAGTTATTATTATTATTATTAATCTTATTATTGTTATTATTATTATGATATAAGCGGCAATAACACTTGACTCTAGTGTTAGGCGAATGTCAAGAGGATACTGTGGAGTTGTCAATGCCGTCTCTTATGGAGTTTACAAGCTTGTAACTGGGAAGCAATGCTGATGCTGATCACCATGCCTCTCAGCTGTTTCAAATGCTGTCTCTAGACACATCTCAGTGACATTTCTTTGGAATCTTGCACATGGTACGGGCTTTTTCCTTACAGTGTCTGACTTCCCAGAAGTTGCGTTCTGCGCCGTCCGGGTCTCGTTCTACTACCAGTACCACGCAGTTATTTTTGGGAATTGTCGATTCCGGTTCCGGCGGCTTATTGTCTCTCCAGTTATAATAGTGGAAGGGAAACTGTTCCTTTGATGACACACGCCAAAGCCAGGAATTCTCTTTTTCACTAAACATAGCTGATGTCCACACTGACCAAGACTCTGTTTTCTTCAGTTGATCTGTCACAACAGTTTTAAATAGCATTAGAGAACATATAATTTCAACAACCAAGGTTGGAAGAGCGGCGATAAATCATAGGAGGTCACATCACATAAAGTGATGACAACGCAATGGAGAGAAGTAAATGCCGTGCTGTATGTTATGATAAAGACATGGATAAAACAGACAGAAACCGGAAAGCATTTATGAAATCACAGAGGTCACAGGCACTTTTACAGAGGATTGGGGTATGCTCAATTGATATGTGTCCACGAAACTGTGATACAAGCAAGCTATCTCACTAAAATCAACCAAAATACACTGACCATGGTTATTGTGATCAGCCGAAATTGCCAAGTACTGGCTGTGCTCTTATGACCACCAGGTGATCACATGTATACAATGTAAGCATGAGCTGTCTGCAAACCAAATGTATATATATATATATATAGTATTGTACTATATATAAACTAAGGGCAAGAAAACTCCTTCACCACATTTCTGCCAATCTGATGTTTCAAATTAGATTAAAAATAGTTGTGTCCATCCTAAAATTTAAAGGACATGATCCATACAATGCTAAGAGATCAAAACATTTTTAGTAAGTGTAAACTTTACCTTATCCTTTTTAAAAATATTTCTTTCATGGAGTTGAAAATTGTGTTCCAAAAGAAATGAGAAAAAATCGGTGCCTGAGTGGTGGAACACCCTGTTAATAATATTGTTCTCTAGGAAATTTACAAATTTTGCACCCCCTGTTGTTTAATTGTTTATAATATTTGCAAAGAACTACAAGGCATTGCCACAACCAACTGAGCACAGGATTATAGTATTCTTTGGGAAACTATTGTTTTCCATAATTCCCTCAACTGGATCACAGACTGATTTATATACACGTTATCTCAGATTTGGGTAGAAATATTAATCAAGGTAAGGCTGGGTTAGGTTTTGAAACACTGAAGGATTGGATGGCACAGAACAAAAATATCCACACTTCAAGATCATAAAAGTAAAATTAATAACTTTATACGTGGATTAAAAATGTTCTCATCCAAATTTGTGATTTCAGCTTTCATCTCTTTAGTTGTATATGACAGAAGGGAGAATTGACATTGATCACACAATTTCAGCATGATCTTAGCTTTTCAGATTCCCTATGTATACAAGCAGGTTATCTCTGACAGGGTGTTAGGCCTGTACCAATAGACAAGCATTAATGGACAAACAGGCCTCTGTAAGTCAAATCACTCCCCTTTCCCAATCTGAAGGTGCTCTATTGTTAACAAAACTTAACTAAGCAGGTGTTTGCACTAGATCACTGGTCAGCTAAACAAAGTTTGTTGACAAAGTGTTCAATGGATGAATTCTACTTTCAAATGGCACATAAATATATGTAGGGGAAATAATGTGATGGGTAATAACATTTGATCGCAATGTTTTGAGTATAAAAATTTATATTATTCAAGGAAAAGGTGCTTGAAAACCTCATTTCATAAATGCTTTCAATATTTCCACTCAGGTTTGACACCATACAGGGCATTCTTCCTGTTTCTGTATGTTTCTGACCATAATTTCTTGACCTACTATTAGCAGATAAAAACCTAAACATTTTTCAGAATCTAATTCATTTTCAAACAAAGCATCACATGACTAAATTTACATAATCTTACATCACGAATTAATTCAGAATCTATGTTTTTAAAAACAAAGCAAGATATTCTTTTCTGTGATAACATGACGTTTGGAAATACAATAAAAAATGTTTTTAATTGGATATTTGCAAAGAATACTTCACCAACCTGCTGGAGGCATCAATTTGAGGATCTGGCTCACTAAGAAATTGTTTTCTACTTCAGAAATAATGTCAATAACATAAACATCCTCGTCCTTGTCATCTAAGAGATCTACACAATTGAACATTGTTTCCGCCCATTGAGCCTCGTCTGCATCAAATAAAGGAATGTAACAGTTTCCCAAGCCGAAGGACCCAGGTATCCACGACTGGCCAGGACACACTCCAGACGACAAGCCTGCACAAACACATACATACATACATAAAGTTCATTATTTATTTCTTTTAGATTTATTTACACAGATATTTATCAATATTTCTGTATTCGCCTTACTAGATCTGGAAATGATAGGATGATATTTGAGCAGAAACATTTTAAAAAGAGATTAGAAACAAGCTGAAGTTCTGCCATATCGCTCAGGTGAACCGATCTTGTGGCGGCGCCACCGCCACCACTTCCTGCTGCCATTTGGCCAGCTTGTCACTGTTGTTTCACTGTTTATACAGATGGACCATGTTATCGTCTTTGGATCATCATGTTGACATTAAGCGGATGCAGTAGATTATAAAGGTACTCTTTTAAAGCATTTAGATGGAGAACTTTGCAATTTGTGCAAAAACGATTGCACAAGTCCATGGGAGAGTTGGATGATGCACTGCGCTGAAACCTAGTGGCAAACCTGTTCTTTCACATCTCTGTTTAGATATCTCTGATCTAAGGGATGTTGAAATGTAGACACGTGGTGATCCCCACTTCCAACCATTGTTACTCTGGACACATCTTGATATCGTCTGTTAGCTGCTCTCTGATTGGTCGAAATAACTGCCATTGTCTCCCACCATTGTCTCGACTGCCGTGGTTGGTGCATAAAGCAGATGTGCGTGTGGCGCTCAGAGTAAATTCATTAAGATAGGTTGATATATTTGCAGGTAATCTACATACCACATCTACCTTGTTACAGTTGATTAAAAAACTACTGACACCCATTGTAAAATTAAATATATAATTTCATTCACTCACCGGTTGATATTCCTTGACCATTTTCTAATTTTTGAGAAACCGATTCAAGTTCCGCCTTTATATCATTCATGGTCGTCACGAAGGAATCACCAAGGTCACAAGATGGCTCTGCAATTAAAGAAAATAATAAAAATAATATCACATTTTCAAACGATTGTTAACCTTATATCAAATACAGCCGTGCCGGAGTCATTAATGCCAAACTTTTTAATTATGAAATAGCGAATATCATGGATAGCCAAACTTAAAAAGTATGGAATAGTGACATCCAACTATTTCACCGAATAATTCCCATCGCAAAATGGGCCGTTATTTTTTTTTGTTTTTTTGTTTTTTAGTTTTTGTTGGTTTCGTTTTTGTTTTTTGTTTTTTGTTGTTTTTGTTTTTTGGAGGGGCTGGTGGGGGGGGGGGGCGGGGAGGCGGGTGGGGTTGCAGACCCGTCTGGTACATTTTCAACAGCAATCATGCACACTAAAGATTGATCATTGGATGAATATTGACAGATTTCCCAGCCGGGAAAACGTTACCTCTAACCATTATGCAAGCGTCCATGTTTTTTAATGATTCAAAACATTGCTGTTCCAAGAAAATCACATTTTTACATCTATTTTATTCAAACCAGAACCGAATAGGTTTTAACATGTCAGTCACATGCCTGCTGCCTGTGGGTATGAAATTACGAAATGTGTATTATTATTTTAATATCATTACAAAACAAAGAATTAATAACTCACCTCAATTTTGAAGTAGTACTTACATGAATACCTGATTAGCATATGATGTTGAGTGTTTTTTTTTATAAAGACGAAAATACGTACTAAGTGTTTGATCAAAACTCCAATCCTGACAGCATTCTCCGGGTATTCCGGGTGGACCTGGTTCGCCGTCTTTCCCGTCAGCACCTGGCGGACCTGGAGGACCAGGAGGACCCACAACTGTCTGCCAAATAATACAACACAAATTACACATTGTTCCCCAAATATTACATCTGTAACACACAGCTAAATGAAGCTTACACTATTCTTTTGTATAGCTCAAGGATTTGATTTGTTTTTATTTGTTGTATTAACAACAGTTGCAACATTGTTTTAGATATAAACATGTCATCGGGAATCAATGATATGCTCTTTTCGAAGAGTGGCCAGGGTGCTTTCTTTTGCAATATCACATAAACATGAGTGAGTAATAACTCCGTAGCGGATATTGACCTTTCTCGTCCATGCTACATGACCGAAGTACTCACAATCCGGATTCAAACACCGGACCTTTGACATGAAACAGATGTCTTATCAACTAAGCATCATCCCACTTCCTGAACTCATAAAAGGAGGATATAATATTGAACGATAAATATGGTCCTGATATCCGTAAAAATATCACAAATGATAGAAATACTTACTGCTGGAGGTATGATGTTAGAATTGTAACACTCTGCAAAAATAATAATAAAAAAAATTGTCATGTAAATTTAGTTATAAAGATTGGGAGAGACTGCAGGTAGACTGGATACGATTTTGGAATAGACATCATGCATCCTATTACAGCAAATTTTGGGGGGATATGTATGATGGGGATACATTTGCTTATTAAATGTTAATTACAAAAGTTAAAGAAAACTTCCATTTGCTATGTAAATAAAATCAATACATATCAAAGTTTACTCCAGATTTAATAAATACAAATAATAGATTACCACTGAAACTCACAAATACAAATAACATATTTACCACTGACAACCTCTCCCTGATCGTCAATCTCTTCTTTGCAGAAGAGCGTGAAGGTGTCAAAGGACTTGGCATTGTTTAAGGTGACAGCACACATGCTGTCTCCCGGGCTGTAGGTGGAGAATGCTTTATCATCGATGGCCACCGCCTTCAGGCTGGAGGCCAGGGAAGTTGGGATCATATATGGCACGGACAGGACCTCTGACTGCCCATTCACGGATGCAAAACCAAGGCGATAATCTGGATGCAAGGTGATTTTCTCTTCTAGTATTACCTGTGCAATACAAAAAATCACTTTCCTGTGCTTATCGTGTCATAAATAAATTTTAAAAAAATACCAAAAATAATACAAAACAAAAAGAAGATTTTAATCATTTATGGGAAGATAATTTTTTTTATATCACTTTTGAGTGACATATGTACCTTATACCACTGCCCCGCTATCAAGCTGGAGTCTGGTGTGATGGTCTTCTCCCATAATAAGGTATAACTGTTCTCGGGTGCACATAAGGAGTCATCCTCCCCCTCTGTTAAGGCGCTCGGCTTCCAGAGTTGGACCACAAAGGGCGAGTCATCGCACAGCTTAAAGCTGAGAAAGTCCACCAAACTGCTGAGTTCTGTCGTCAGAGGCTGATTACGCTGGATAATCACGTGACCCATGAACTCCACTAAGTTACAGCACTGCTCATCACCATCAGTCGCCTGGCCTGTGATATGCAGAAAAGCGTTTTCTTTTACAACAGCACATTTTCTTATCTCCTAACAAGTTTCGTTCTAAATATGCCATAATGTTGTGTCGGACACACTCTTGACTTAAAATCTTCAAATTCAAACTTGCTGTATTTTATAAAATCAGTGAATTGATAGGCAAATGAAATGTACTATTCATATTCATTTACTCACCTCTAACTAAGGACAGCAGACAGGCGATTAATATCAGCCTCATGTTGAAAACTGCAAGATCATTGAGTAAAATCATTTCAATCAGTTACAATACAGGTTTACAGGTTTGGTCTTATGAGCTGTTGTATAAATACAAGCACAAATACAGGTTTAAATGAAATACAGATTTAAATGAAAAACAGGTTTAAATGAAATTATCTGCAGAGCCCTCTGGTGAGTTATGGACGAGAAATATTGGAAGTGATAGGACAACTACATGCTATCCACCAGGTGGAAATACAAAATATCTGTTGTTATCTGAATAAAACCTACCTGAATGTGTATAAAGGCAAGAAAACAAAAAAAATGTCTGCCACAGAATTACACTGATGACCGATTCTTTCGAATTCTGCTCAAATGATCAACAGAGCAGTGAGGAGTGTGAGTCATCGTCACCCGTTTCTTTATCTTTCTACTCTCCTATGTCTGATTTGGGCTCATTATCCTATCTTTTGGTATTATGTAAATGTAGCCTGCTTTACTCTCAAGATTGTTAAGAATTAGTACTTGTTGTGGCAATTTAATGGAAGGTGAAAATGTTGGACCTTGTCACAGAGTCAAGGTCGAAATAAAATCAATTACAAATGGCCGATCCTATCCCAAATCCCTACTTTAATTGAAGAAAATAAACAAACATGACTTCACAGAGTATAGTGTCTGAAGTATGACCTGCTCTACTTCTCTCACTTTCAAGACACTTATTAGCTTGCCCTAAACACTTATGAAATGAAGTTTAAGGGTTTTCAAACTTTAAATGGAACATTGAGATAACACTTTTAAAATATTTATGAATTATTCTTAGTTGATATTTCCATATTTTTGGACACCAATAACCAGTAGCAATATCAATTGGTTGAATATTGTTGATATTCAGTAATGTTGAGCTAAACTTTATATGGCTAATTGAAAAAAAATGTTTTGAAAGCATTTTACACAATGTTGAATCTATTTCATCCTGGCAATTATTTTCACTTCTGAATTTTGAGTTCTGGTTATATCTTATTTGTGCATTGCAGTTGTATTTCAATGACCATTTGAAATGTTCAGTTTGGTATTTTTTCAATGTCTGTCTTTGTGTGTCAGTGGGTGCCCAACAAAATCATAAATAAGTATCTATATACAAACAGACAAAGGAATTCTGAATTAAAATAGAAATTCTGTAAAAATGATACTAAAATTTGAGATTTCAACATTTCTTTCTCAACAAAGAAATGGTTTTGACCGTAACTATATGATAAAGAATAGTTCAGTCCCTTGTAGGATCTGAATAATCTCAATAGGCAGATGTAAGTTTGTCAAACTCAACTGGGAGGCTGGCTGTATTCCTGTCCTCCCCATCACTACAGGCGGAATCCAAGTGACTATGATGTGGAACATGATCTGACCTACAATCCACAGGTGCTAATTAGGCCACTAATGGTTCAAAGATGTTATCAACACTCTTGTTATTACTTATAAATTGCCATCCCTTAAGACTTTCACCGGCTTGGAGTGTTTATTTTGAACATGAAGGGCAAAAATGCATGACTTCTGTCAAAATCTCAGCAGCTCTGATTTGACCCACATAAAAAGGGGTGTGTCCAGCACACTTTGATCTACTATAATTCTGCACTCCATTTATAAAAATATGTAAAACATGTTGAAATGCAATGTCCATGTACTGTAACATATTATGGCAGAATTTAAACATTTAATAATTTTCTTGTCATGTGACTTTTAATGGCTATCCTCAACAAAATATGTACAGCTCTCTCTCTGAAAAATGACCTCTATTTTGTAACAAGGGACACCATGCTGTCTAAAGCATGGGAACACAATTATAAAGATGATGCAAAGATATTCATATGCTTATATGGAATATTGTTCTGATTGTCTTGAATTCAACTTATCATATCATTCAGATATACTGTAATATATTGCTTTCTTGAAAAAATATTTTTGAAATGGTCAAAGGTGAAAAGTTTGTCAATGCTTTTTCAATTATATTAACAGAACACTAATTGAGACTGTCTGACTTACCTTTATGGGCCTCTTTCCTAAAAATCACATTTGAAGATATGAAACCAGATCTGAAAAGAGAAAATTACAGTAAATTAATGAAAATGTGTTTAAATAGTTGTACGATGTGAGAAGTAACTGAAGAACATCAACAATACCTACCGTAACTAAGATAACAGTGAACATCATATAACTGTTCATCAAGCCGGTAACGACATTTTGAATGGGATTTCTCAAATGATAATCCCTGAGAGATCTGCTGTGACAATGTAAAACATATCAAATGGACAGTCCTGTCATATCTTTAAACAACGCTTATTAAAGCAAATTAAGATATATAAATATTTTACAGCAAAATTAACTATGGATGGAGAAAATAAAAGGCACTTTTAATCAACAGCAAGGTGCTGGTAACTGAGCTGCCAGCTTCTTTTGCTGTGAATTTACAGCAAAGTAACTGATACAACTATTTACAATTTATAGTGTATAATATCTTACTCATAGTTTATGAGGTTCACTCAATTGATAGCATTCTTTTTATCAGTACATAGATTGTGGTATTAATTTTCCTGATAATATATTTGATGCCCTTTGTGCCCCTTTTGGAATGCTCTTCGTGCCCCTTATGAAGTGCACTTTGTGCCCCTTTTCGCAATCATACATCATTTACCTGGCATTCAGATAATAATTAGCTTTCGTGGAAAAATAACTGACCCGTGTTGCCAAGATGTTTCCACCCTTTCTCTTGTTTCCTTATTCACAAAATAACTCAAATAGTTATGAGTGGATATCTATGAAGCTGTCAATGATTATCATTAGTACTTTATTAAAGACTGTGTCATTAGTACTTTATTAAAGACTGTGTCTCCACTATGCACATGTACATTGTTTATATGGGAACGGTTTCCTGAATAATGGCACATCGATCCAGAGATTCTTACTCTCTATTACATTGGTATTATTTTCCTCTCACGACCTCTGCCGTCATTGCCCTATATATAATATCATTCAAAATATGGAATTCCATGAGTCATCTAGCCCAACAGAATATCATCCAATCAGAATTGATCAAAGTCAGCTGCGAACCTTTGATGTGTCTAACGATACAAGTTATGGTTTCTATTTTTCTATATATAATGTATGATGATATGCTTTCCACTGTGACCTCATTCTCACGACACTTACTTTGCAGGTTGTTACTATTGAAATCATTAGATAAATGCCAAAATTGATTTAACTTCATGTGAAATGATCTTGGGGCACTTTTCTCTTTTTGAAGCAATGTAAGATTACTGAAGTAACATGCACAACGCACAAGTCAGGAAATGCCTAGCAACGCTACACCATGTGACCGCTGCTGTGGACGGCAGGGTAAATCAAATTCAAATCATTCTGTAATTGCTTTTTAGTCCTACCTCCCAGCCTGCTTGACAATAACATAAATGAGATCATTTACAAAGAAAAGCGTATAGAGCTTAGAACATGTCTGTATAACAGATCACATGATTATAAGGCATATATTTTGTACATAGTTATTTCTATTAACTTCTATCTGAGAAATGTATAGGTCACAATCAAAGAAGTTAATGATACGTTACTAAATGTTTGTATATGTTTGTAGGATTTAGAAATCGGACAGGGTGTATTGATTTATGTGCAAATGATATTTGTGCTCGTCTCCTTTTTAAGTGATTTTATACTCAGTGTCAACAGCTTCACACAATCAGTTTATAATATCGAACTTGTACAAATAAAGTTTCCTATTCGCAGGCTTCGTTTAACTTGTTCTTTACATATATTAAACTTATGAACGTAGATTAATAATGTAAGATTTATTTTCAATTAAACTGCTATTTCTGAGGTATTCAGAATAAATCCTTTTAGTTTGATTTAGAAATATACCTCATTAATTACATTTGGACGTGATAGACAACTTGATTGGAAAACGTTGCTTTAGCTTAATCACATGGTGTAGGTGAAATATTAGATTTGTTTTGAGATAGTTGAGGGTTGTGATACTTTAAGAGAGATAGATTGTATGTGAGCGGGTTAGGAACTAGCTCATAAAGTGCTTTACAGCATTCCATGTGCAGTTTAAGATCTTTAGAATGACAAAAAGTGTATGAGTACAAGCAAAAAGCCTAGCATAACCACATATCAGGTGTGTAGAAATGTTGGCTTCTCTCCATCACACACACACACACATATGTACCCAATGCCAAAACCACATAGTATATATATTCACTATTCACGATCTGTCCTCGCTCTTGCCAAGCATCTATCATATCTCATTTCCAGCATTCTGAATACCTGTTTAGAGTTAATTGAAAGCAAGAAGGATAAATTCCACACGGTACATTTTTGATAACATAAGCATCGTAACGGTACCAAATCCTGTAACTGACAGTTGTAACCTGAGCAGTGTTACTTTTGTTATGTTTCCATTATCTAACTATTTGGGTTGTTACAATAGATCCGTGCCTTGGCTAACATATACTACAACTTAATTATCACTAATGCCACAATTGAACAGTTATTTTCAAATATGCTTGAATTGAGCTCTGGGTTTAATGAACAAACCTGATAAGCAGCAATAATCCATTAAAAATGTATCATGATCATAAAAAAATCAAATCATTATATTGCAATTAATCCCAAATGTGCTTAAATAATTTAAAAAAATGAAATAGGGGAGTTAAAAACAATTTTACGGAACACCGTATGATGTTTATGCCCGCATAACATATATAAAGCAATACTTATTTCATAATACCAGTTTACTCGATAATATCATTCTTATAGTGAAGCACCAATATCTAATGGCACCAAAATCTAATGGCAGTCCATCCATCAGATTCATATTTGAAATAATGAGGACGAGATCTCACGGGAATGACGAGATCTCGCGGGAATCAAGCAAGCATGACAATGCGAAATTATGAACTCTGTGTCAAAGCCTTTTGTGAGTGTTAGCAGGCCGCAGATAAAGTATGCATATTTTTAATTCATATTTTCATTAAGTTCTAACCCATTAAATAAAACTTCATTCAAAGTTTAGACGGATTTTACAGATATTGCTTAAATTATTCAATATTCCGTGATGAGAGCTAAACCTTGTAGTTAAATAATTAACTTAATTAAGTATAAATGATTAATATGACAATTATGAATCATTACTCATTGTCATACATCACCTTGGCATCATTTTACATCATATGGCAACCAGTGTATTTACTGGTTTCCTGGTAAGATAGATTATATGTATAGTTGCACCCGAGTATATTATCTCCTTGTATATGGGATGGGTTATGTACCATATAAAGCTACACCTGACTCTATCTCCTTGTATATGGGATGGGTTATGTACCATATAAAGCTGCACCTGACTATATCTCCTTGTATATGGGATGGGTTATGTACCATATAAAGCTACACCTGACTATATCTCCTTGTATATGGGATGGGTTATGTACCGTACAAAGCTGCACCTGAACATATCTCCTTGTATATGGGATGGGTTATGCACCATACAAAGCTGCATCTGACTATATCTCCTTATATATGGGATGGGTTATGTTCCATACAAAGCTGCATCTGACTATATCTCCTTGTATATGGGATGGGTTATGTACCGCACAACGCTGCACCTGACTATATCTCCTAATATATGGGATGGGTTATGTACCATATAAAGCTGCACCTGACTATATTTCCAAATATATGGGATGGGTTATGTACCATATAAAGCTGCACCTGACTATATCTCCTAATATATGGGATGGGTTATATACCATATAAAGCTGCACCTGACTATATCTCCTTATATATGGGATGGGGTATGTTCCATACAAAGCTGCACCTGACTATATCTCCTTGTATATGGGATGGGGTATGTTCCATACAAAGCTGCACCTGACTATATCTCCTTATATATGGGATGGGTTATGTACCGTACAAAGCTGCACCTGAATATATCTCCTCATATATGGGATGGGTTATGTACCATGCAAAGCTGCACCCGACTATATCTCCTTATATATGGGATGGGTTATGTACCGTACAAAGCTGCACCTGAATATATCTCCTCATATATGGGATGGGTTATGTACCATGCAAAGCTGCACCCGACTATATCTCCTGATATATGGGATGGGTTATGTTCCATACAAAGCTGCACCTGACTATATTTCCAAATATATGGGATGGGTTATGTACCATATAAAGCTGCACCTGACTATATCTCCTAATATATGGGATGGGTTATGTACCATATAAAGCTGCACCTGACTATATCTCCTTATATATGGGAGGAGTTATGCACGATACAAAGCTGCACCCGACTATATCTCCTTGTATATGGGATGGGCTACTTACCATACAAAGCTACACCTGACTATATCTCCTTGTATATGGGATGGGTTATGTACCAAACAAAGCTGCACCCGACTATATCTCCTTGTATATGGGATGGGCTACTTACCATACAAAGCTACACCTGACTATATCTCCTTATATATGGGATGGGTTATGTACCATACAAAGCTGCACCCGACTATATCTCCTTGTATATGGGATGGGCTACTTACCATATAAAGCTACACCTGACTATATCTCCTTATATATGGGATGGGTTATGCACCATACAAAGCTGCACCCGACTATATCTCCTCATATATGGGATGGGTTATGTACCGTACAAAGCTACACCTGACTATATCTCCTTATATATGGGATGGGTTATGCACCATACAAAGCTGCACCTGAATATATCTCCTAATTATATATTGGACTATGTACATAAGCATGTATCTAAATATTTTTTGCCTGATAGTTTACATTTTCAGTAAAGCAGTCTCAATCACAAGGATACATTGCATAAACGTCAATTGTGTGCATAAAATGGGTGTCTTCTGAATTACACAATTCTGTAATTCCTGGATATAGTACAAACTCCTATAACTTTGGTATGCGATTAGACATAAGCTCAGCTCTGGGGTGTATCTTGTGGGGATGGTACATATCTCTCCTTCTCAAAACCTTTGTCCACCCATGGAAAACATTTATCATTTGACAGATGGTTTTGTAAACGTATACGATCCATGACATTTTAGGAAAGAAACCCCCAGTTGGGCAATGGCCCTTGAATTGTCCTTAACAGGTCACGTCAGCCTCCAGCCGAATATATGTTGAATATTTGTACACAACAAAAGAGCACAATCTTACATTTTACCTTTGACAACACTCACAACCCGCATTCTCTTACATCAGCTCATGATCAGTTAATGTTACCTTACCATCACCTTACATCACTTTATATGGTCTTACCATCATCTTGCATCACCTCATGATCACTTTATATTACCTTACCATCACCTTACATCACCTCTTGATCACTTTATATAACCTTACCATCACCCTAAATCACCTCCTGATCTCTTTATATCACCTTACCATCACCCTACATCACCTCATGGTCACTTTATACTACCTTACCATCATCTTACATCACCTCATGATCACTTTATATTACCTTACCATCACCTTACATCACCTCTTGATCACTTTATATAACCTTACCATCACCCTACATCACCTCCTGATCACTTTATATCACCTTACCATCACCTTACATCACCTCCTGATGACTTTATATTGCCTTACAATTACCTTATATCACCTTATCATCACTTTATATCGTCTTACCATCACCTTACATCACCTAATCATCACATATATCACCTAATCATCACATATATCACCTCATCATCACATATATCACCTAATCATCACATATATCACCTAATAATCACATGTATCACCTAATCATCACATATATAACCCAATCATTACATATATCACCTAATCATTACATATATCACCTAATCATTACATATATCACCTTATCATCACATATATCACCTAATCATCACATATATCACCTAATCATTACATATATCACCTTATCATCACATATATCACCTTAGTATCACCATACACTCCCAATGATGACATATGTCACCTACTTATCACCTTATATAACCTTACGCCACCTTTTCATCTCCTTAGATCACCTTACCATCACCTTACATCACCTCAACAGCACCGGTAATTTTAAAGGTTAAGATAACGTGTCAGATGTCCTGTTCCTTACCTATATCACAGCCACATGCTGCTGTTTTGGCTAAGGCTGAACAAACAAACATAATTTCAGTAAAATAAAAGAAGTATATTCTTTATGTTAAAATAAAATCTTCACTTTATGTAGAGTCAGTGTTAACTTCAGATTAAGCCATGTATTCCGGATGAATTATCAGAGTGTGGCTGTGTGTGACTACTACTCCGGCGTTTGGCTTAGTGCCACAATCAAGGACAGTGTAGAGTGAAGGAAGACACGGTCTGGTTGGATAAGATCATGCCCATCACCAGATACAGGACCATTATGTTGCCATGCTGTACCGGGTATGACAGCAGAGATGTCCAACTCAGGTACACATGCCATATCGGATACCTGCAGCTTATGTTTCATTATACAGCCGTGTTTCCTGTTCATTGTAGAACAGTCAGTGCAAAACACATGTGGTGCCTTCCATTGATGGTACCAGACTCTTATATACATAAACACCAGATGCCGTCCGAACATGATTTTATATATGACTTTTATCATTATCTTCAGTTGCACTAAGAAATAAAAAATATGATCCGGCTCTGCTATTATAAAGTGTCCTGACTGACTCCATAAATAAGTAATTACTTTTGAATCTGCTCAGCAAGTTTGTTTTTCATGTCATAGACAGAGTACCGGCCACCCGACCGGCCACGTGAACACAATGCATCACTCTTTACAAATCGAGGATCGATTTTGAATTTGCGCATTACCAGAGTTATGGAAAACAGATTAAACACGCGTTTTAAAAAATATGCCCGCTTTGCCCACTCTCAGCATAAATTAAATCCCATTCGGTGGCATGGGATAAAATAATCATATCAGCTTCATAAATTGGACACATGATTTGAAATTAAAATGTCTTACCCTTAGTTCTATATAATGTGATATCGCTATTGTTTTCGATATCGCGATGTTTAATATGATACTGCAACAAACACGATGGAATGCGTGACAGCGGCTTGTGAGATTGCTCTAGGTTGCTGACAGATATAACAATGTACATGTTGAGAAAAGGTCATGTTTGGTGTATTCCTAACATCACATCGTGAGACACAAAATCAGAATTAACACTATATTCCCCTCACTCCGGGCGTTTAGTTCCGCCGACCCTTGTCTGGCTTTACCCTGCATTTCTTGGTGAAAAACATGTTGTTTTGAAGCAGTTTTGAAGTATATAGGACAGTATGCAACAATTTTGACAACAGAAAAATATCCAAAGTAAGGGATGCTCACAGAATACATTAGAAACGACAAAAAGATATTCATAAAAAAATATATATCTTGAGAGGGGACTGTTGAATAAGTCAATTCCCATTCCCAGTAGTTGACACATGTCTCTTACCTCGGTACCCCTCCCTGCGGTGTAATGTACATGGCGCCTTTATATTAATCCTCCGCCTTTATCTTTACTAATCTTATGACAATTTGCTGACAACACATATTCTGACACCAAATCTTGTTCCTACAAGAATTCGCTTCTTTCACCAAGCTAAAGAAAAAGACTGATATAAATGCAATGTCTATAAAATAAAATGAAACAAGTGAGAAGGCAACTTACTGTAGTCAGAAGGTGTGAGAGGAGGTATCCATGTGTGGTACGGGGGAGCAGTGCACACCTGATGGTAGCAGGGCGTGAGTGAGGCTGACTCTCCACGGGGCCCTCACACCTCGCTACGCTTCGCTAAGCAATGCATAATGACAAGCTTCATGGTTGGCAGCGTACTGGAGGATGGCAACTCTGGGAGGGGGGCAGGGAGGAAGGGGGGGGGCAGGGAGGGAGGGGGGCAACCCATTATATAGAGGACATGGGGTACATAACGTAGGCGGCCGCACTGGGCAAATAAACTGTTGCACAATGTTAGAAGGCAACTATAATCGTGTATTTGACGATGGTGTCAAAGGGATATCAGTAATGTGTCACATATCTTGGCATCAACATGATCAAAGACCAGTGTGAGGAGTGAGACACAACTCAGTAGAAATCCACCTTTCCTGAGCATGTATTATGACAGAATTACTTGTCCTGACTGGGGATAGAACCTTGAACCGTTAGAATGGGAGACTTGTTTTACCAAACAAGCTTAGATCTACTCCCACCCAAGCCTTAACGAGATAACAGCATAGAATTGATATACATCACTGTGGTATGATGATAAAAGAGAGTGGATACACAGCACTGTCTTACCAAGAAGTTGTGAAATACTGGCTTTAGTTATTTGGCATTCTCTTCCCAGGATGATAGCACAGAGCAGTTTTTTAGCCTTCTCTTACAAGATAATAGCAGAGCAGTTGTCTGACCTTCTCTTACCAGGAAAATAGCACCGAGCAGTTGTTTTTCCTTCTATTACCAGGATGATAGCACACATAGCAGTTATTTAGCCTTCTCTTACCAGGAAAACAGCACCGAACAGTTGTTTAGACTTCTCTCACCAGGAAAACTGCACCGATCAATTGTTTAGCCTTCTCTTACCAGGAAAATAGCAGAGGGTAGCTGTCTGAACTTCTCTTACCAGGATGATAGCACAGAGCAGTTCAATAAACTCGTGGATTACGTTCAATCAGAAGTTCTCGGAATGTGATCTCGGAATGTAGATATAAACTCTCTGAATATTGTACCCTCATCTAACAGAATGAAGAGAGTAATTAGCATATTTTACCATTGTCCTTCTATATTAGGATTTATCATCAAATGCTCTTGACATATCAGACCGTCCCACAAAGCTCACCGCCACAGCAATACAATAATTTTCAACCTGCTTTCAATCACCTTGGTATCAGTGTTTTCACGTAATCCAAAAACTTTTAATTGAATTGCATCTGAAGTTAAACTATTATTTTAAACTTCGGTTTTAAAAATACAACTCAGTTTCTTAAATAGACATTCAGACCCAACAAAAGCGATTGTGGTTTTTATAATATCAGATGTAGGTGTCGGTTTTCTTCTCTTTAAAAAGACTTCATGATTTTAAAATATCTTTTGACACATATCTTTTTCTATTCTTGTAGACAATCATATTCATGGTTGAAATCTTACTGACAATTCAAATTTTGGGAATGATCGTCTATTTGTAATGAATGTAATCCTACTTTGTATTACCCTCTTTAACACAGTACTGCGCACAATTGAAGGACATCTAACCACGTTTTATAGACCAGTTCGTGACCTTTATAAGTGTGTTGGACCTAAAAATTGTCATATTTGGTAAATAACACAACTCATCATAGAAAAAACTTTATCGCTTTAATTTGCACACATGCAATGAAAAATGTGTTTCATCAGCATATTGAATGATCAGTTGGTTGGTTGATGATTATCAACAGAAAGGTAAACCCATGAACAATATTTTCTGAGAATGATTCACATCCAAATGTTGGAAGTAATATTGATACTGGATATGTGTTAAGGTTCTAATCATATTACTTGTGGTACACAGCCCTCCAATGCACTAATTGGCGTTAAGTGTTGGAGAAGGAATGTCAAGTGTCAGTGAAGCAATCGATCGTGGTCATCTCAAAGTATAACTCAATACCAGACTGGGTGAAGAGCAGATGACAAGATGAACAATATAAGCTTGGATAAAGGGCCCAAGCTCAAATAAATAGCCTCAGCCTGAACAAAAGACATAAGAGTGAATAAATGACCTAAGTTTGAATAAAGGGCCCAAGCCCCCACAGTCATACTTGCGTGGACATTTTATTTTTTTAGGACAGCCCAAGTCTGGATTTTTTGGACAGTCCCATATCGGGACAATACAAGAAGGCTTGAACATACTGGTCCATACCCGGAGGACACAAGCCAATATTTACATACAAGTCCAAAGAGGGACAACACGGACCAGCATGCACACACAAGTTGATATAAGGTCAACACAAGCCAATATGTACAAACAAGCTCATATATGGTCAACACGCATATATATATACAAGTACATATCGGGACAACTTAAGCCAATGTATACACAAGCACATATAGGGACAACTCAAGCCAATGCATACACAAGTACATATCGGGACAACTTAAGCCAATGCATACACAAGTATATATCGGGACAACTCAAGCCAATGTATACACAAGTACATATCGGGACAACTTAAGCCAATGTATACACAAGCACATATCGGGACAACTCAAGCCAATGTATACACAAGCACATATCGGGACAACTCAAGCCAATGCATACACAAGTACATATCGGGACAACTTAAGCCAATGCATACACAAGTATATATCGGGACAACTCAAGCCAATGTATACACAAGTACATATCGGGACAACTTAAGCCAATGTATACACAAGCACATATCGGGACAACTTAAGCCAAATAATACACAAGTACATATCGGGACAACTCAAGCCAATATGGACAACTCATGGCCACAAGGACAAACAAACAAGAATGTCGAGTCGACCCTCTCATAATGCATTCGTGCAATAGCATGACAGATAGTTTGAATTATCCCATTAAATGGCGCAAGGGCTTGGAGGCAAATGAGGTTGAGCATTTTGGAAACATCTCAAGATATTCAGATTTTCGGTGTGAAATTGTTTTGTGTTTAGCTATTCAGTCTTAGGAGCCTGTGGCACTTTACACGATCTTCACAGCAAAGGTTGGAAGTTACCGTCTGGTCACTGTGAACATATTCCTATATCATGAGCAATATGAAATGCAAGGAACGCTGGGGTTCAGTACAGGGTGGGCTGTTAATAGTATCATTTCTTTTGTACTTTTGACCTGCTGGACAAAACATTTTGATAATATTCTTTTTGCTATTTTTTTATGAAACCATGAAAAGATCAACATCTCCCAATTGGTTTAAATCTCTGAAAAGCAATAACCATTGTGTGTTTAATCAAGGTATTAGGATGTGTGGAACTGATGTCGGTTGATATTCAATCTGTGTTCTCAAATAGAGGTCTTCATACAATTTTTCCTATTAGCATTCCCGTCACAGATCATTCCAAAGATGATAATATTTTGAGGTCATCACTGGTTCATTCGTCTGGAACTCGGGTGGCAAAGTGAATGTCGTTCAAACAGTTCCTATAAGCATTACAAGTAAACAACCTGACCAACTTTGTTTGCTCATTCACAATATCATACGTGGAAAGTAAAATGCAACTTTTCTTTGTAAACATGTCTCAAACAAATAAAGAAACACCAAACAAAGATGTGTTTACGGAGAATACTATATGACCTATCCTATGGTGATAATAACGACCAAGTCACTCTTTGATGGTTGTGTTCTGATATCAAATTTATTTTGACAATTACTACGACCTTATTTGAGGTTGTCTCACTTAGAATTCATTGAAGTGCCCTGACTGCTCAACGAGCCTCGCCAGCAGGTCTGAGTTGTTCTTGGATGATGTTACTCCACTGAGCCTATAAGCACTGCTGAAAGATGCATCTTACTGATTTAGAAAAAAAAAACAAAAAAAACAAAAAAACAAAAAAACACCAAAAAACAAGCACACTAATGACATTCACACGGCACATTTCAACTCACAGACTCTTATACTACAGAATACCAGCCTTTCACCAACTTCCAAAAAATGGGACCTAGCTAGGTATCACAACACCCTGGGGCTCTCAGTGATTTCCTGATTGTCTTAGTGTTGAGCAGATGACTCAACGTTATGGACCTTGGAACAAGTTTTGCTCGTGCGCCACCTGTCAGTATCTCGTGACGTATTGTGTGATTCCAGTAACTCGGCAGAGTCGTTTTGCGATTCCTCTGAATCACAGTGATTGCTCACGAGCTACTGTAATTGTCTCTCGCATTTGTAAAACTGTGATTGTCCTACTTCTCTCGAACAGTGTAGCACTGTGATTGTCTACCCTCTCTCCTATGTGTAGCACTGTGATTGTCTACCCTCTCTCCTATGTGTAGCACTGTGATTGTCTACCCTCTCTCCTATATGTAGCACTGTGATTGTCTACCCTCTCTTCTATGTGTAGCACTGTGATTGTCTACCCTCTCTCCTATGTGTAGCACTGTGATTGTCTACCCTCTCTCCTATATGTAGCACTGTGATTGTCTACCCTCTCTCCTATGTGTAGCACTGTGATTGTCTACCCTCTCTCCTATGTGTAGCACTATGATTGTCTACCCTCTCTCCTATGTGTAGCACTGTGATTGTCTACCCTCTCTCCTATGTGTAGCACTGTGATTGTCTACCCTCTCTCCTATGTGTAGCACTGTGATTGTCTACCCTCTCTCCTATGTGTAGCACTGTGATTGTCTACCCTCTCTCCTATGTGTAGCACTGTGATTGTCTACCCTCTCTCCTATGTGTAGCACTGTGATTGTCTACCCTCTCTCCTATGTGTAGCACTATGATTGTCTACCCTCTCTCCTATGTGTAGCACTATGATTGTCTACCCTCTCTCCTATGTGTAGCACTGTGATTGTCTACCCTCTCTCCTATGTGTAGCACTGTGATTGTCTACCCTCTCTCCTATGTGTAGCACTGTGATTGTCTACCCTCTCTCCTATGTGTAGCACTGTGATTGTCTACCCTCTCTCCTATGTGTAGCACTGTGATTGTCTACCCTCTCTCCTATGTGTAGCACTGTGATTGTCTACCCTCTCTCCTATATGTAGCACTATGATTGTCTACCCTCTCTCCTATGTGTAGCACTATGATTGTCTACCCTCTCTCCTATGTGTAGCACTGTGATTGTCTACCCTCTCTCCTATGTGTAGCACTGTGATTGTCTACCCTCTCTCCTATGTGTAGCACTGTATTGTCTACCCTCTCTCATATATGTAGCACTATGATTGTCTACCCTCTCTCCTATGTGTAGCACTGTGATTGTCTACCCTCTCTCCTATGTGTAGCACTGTATTGTCTACCCTCTCTCCTATGTGTAGCACTATGATTGTCTACCCTCTCTCCTATGTGTAGCACTGTATTGTCTACCCTCTCTCCTATGTGTAGCACTGTGATTGTCTACCCTCTCTCCTATGTGTAGCACTTTGGTTGTCTACCCTCTCTCCTACGTGTAGCACTGTATTGTCTACCCTCTCTCCTATATGTAGCACTGTGATTGTCTACCTTCCCTCCTATGTGTAGCACTGTATTGTCTACCCTCTCTCCTATATGTAGCACTGTGATTGTCTACCCTCTCTCCTATGTGTAGCACTGTGATTGTCTACCCTCTCTCCTATATGTAGCACTATGATTGTCTACCCTCTCTCCTATGTGTAGCACTATGATTGTCTACCCTCTCTCCTATATGTAGCACTGTGATTATCTACCCTCTCTCCTATATGTAGCACTATGATTGTCTACCCTCTCTCCTATGTGTAGCACTATGATTGTCTACCCTCTCTCATATATGTAGCACTGTGATTGTCTACCCTCTCTCCTATGTGTAGCACTATGATTGTCTACCCTCTCTCCTATGTGTAGCAATGTGATTGTCTACCCTCTCTCCTATGTGTAGCACTGTATTGTCTACCCTCTCTCCTATATGTAGCACTGTGATTGTCTACCCTCTCTCCTATATGTAGCACTGTATTGTCTACCCTCTCTCCTATATGTAGCACTGTGATTGTCTACCCTCTCTCCTATATGTAGCACTGTGATTGTCTACCCTCTCTCCTATATGTAGCACTGTGATTTTCTACCCTCTCTCCTATATGTAGCACTATGATTGTCTACCCTCTCTCCTATGTGTAGCACTATGATTGTCTACCCTCTCTCCTATATGTAGCACTGTGATTGTCTACCCTCTCTCCTATGTGTAGCACTGTGATTGTCTACCCTCTCTCCTATGTGTAGCACTATGATTGTCTACCCTCTCTCCTATGTGTAGCACTGTGATTGTCTACCCTCTCTCCTATATGTAGCACTGTGATTGTCTACCCTCTCTCCTATGTGTAGCACTGTGAATTTCTACCCTCTCTCCTATGTGTAGCACTGTGATTGTCTACCCTCTCTCCTATATGTAGCACTGTGATTGTCTACCCTCTCTCCTATGTGTAGCATTGTGATTGTCTACCCTCTCTCCTATGTGTAGCACTGTGATTGTCTACCCTCTCTCCTATGTGTAGCACTGTGATTGTCTACCCTCTCTCCTATGTGTAGCACTGTATTGTCTACCCTCTCTCCTATATGTAGCACTATGATTGTCTACCCTCTCTCCTATGTGTAGCACTGTGATTGTCTACCCTCTCTCCTATGTGTAGCACTATGATTGTCTACCCTCTCTCCTATGTGTAGCACTGTATTGTCTACCCTCTCTCCTATGTGTAGCACTATGATTGTCTACCCTCTCTCCTATGTGTAGCACTGTGATTGTCTACCCTCTCTCCTATGTGTAGCACTGTGATTGTCTACCCTCTCTCTGATGTGTAGCACTTTGATTGTCTACCCTCTCTCCTATGTGTAGCACTGTGATTGTCTACCCTCTCTCCTATGTGTAGCACTGTGATTGTCTACCCTTTCTCCTATGTGTAGCACTGTATTGTCTACCCTCTCTCCTATATGTAGCACTGTGATTGTCTACCCTCTCTCCTATGTGTAGCACTGTATTGTCTACCCCCTCTCCTATGTGTAGCACTTTGATTGTCTACCCTCTCTCTGATGTGTAGCACTGTATTGTCTACCCTCTCTCCTATGTGTAGCACTATGATTGTCTACCCTCTCTCCTATGTGTAGCACTGTATTGTCTACCCTCTCTCCTATGTGTAGCACTGTATTGTCTACCCTCTCTCTGATGTGTAGCACTGTGATTGTCTACCCTCTCTCCTATGTGTAGCACTGTGATTGTCTATCCTCTCTCCTATGTGTAGCACTGTGATTGTCTACCCTCTCTCCTATGTGTAGCACTATGGTTGTCTACCCTCTCTCCTATGTGTAGCACTTTGAATGTGTACCCTGTGTAGCACTATGATTATGTATCCTCCTATGTGTGGCACTGTGATTGACTACCACTGTGATTGTCTGTGTAGCACTGTGATTATTTATCCTCCTATATGTAGCACTGTGATTGTCTATCCTCCTATGTTTAGCACTGTGATTGACTACGCTGTCTCTCATGTATAGCACAGTACTTGCATACCTTGTCTCACAATATAATTGTGAGAGTCTAACCTCACGACCCTGACTCATTAATTGACCACTGGTCTTGGTCTTGACATGGCTTTCTAATATGACCTACCGATGGGAGTATGTCCCATGTTTTGCCTTATTGTGTTGATGGGCAATACTATAGGCTTTCAACAAACAAACTCACCAGTGTGTGCCCCTCTCCCTCTCTCTCTCTGTGGCGCAGTCTCAGTGTGTCTCTCTCCCTCCCACTCACAACTATCTCACACCGATGGACATAACTTATATTCATCCATAAAGTGATGTGTGCTATTTTCCATTCAATAAATCTCAATGGGGTTGCATGGTTATTCACAGCAAGCTTGGCAATAGTCACGGTTTGGTAGTTGCCCTGGCCCTCGCCATCCAGCCGAACATGTTTACCACAGACGTCGTATTGTCAAGCCTACACTCACGTCCAACAAAAAAGCTGCAGTGCACTTGATCGTTCTCTTACACAAACACAATTGCAGATGTGTGATGCAAGAGTGTCACATTGTCTAACTCATAGCTATAACCCCGAGTGAGAATATACTTGTATTTGATTACATCACAATTGTCAAGAAGAAAGCACCAAGAGAGAGCAGCAAGATCCTGTTGGGATGGTTTGCAGCTATTTATCATTGAAATTATCAATAGAACACTTCACCGTGAACACTCACACCATTAAAATATCAACTTTTATTACGTTATCTAACATTACGTGGTAAAGTATTTGTCATAAGATGACACTTTTTTCTGGCAATACATTGCACTTTATCTTGAACTCTCATATATTATAAAACTACTATATAGTAATATAGTAGTTAGAACTGCGAAACAATTTTTCTATTTGACGCCTTTTTGTCAAAAGACTATAAAGAAAGTAATAACAGTTCAAACTTAAATGTTTGCTAGGCCATTATTGAAATGGGATATTGCAAATATTTACAGATGTCCTTTCCGTTCAATGAAAAAGATTTGGGGCATCGTATTCTTAAAGTTTCATTCATTTTCATTGGTATGTTTTCCAACTAAAATTGCGGACAAAAAAAAAACAGCAATTCGCGACTTATCAAACATATCAACTCTGATTTTTTACCCAGTCTTGCATGTCTACAAACATTCAAACAAATAAAAATTGATAAATTGTCATGGAAATTGTCATAGAAATTAATTGCAGTATGTGCTTGATATTTTGACAAATAATGACATTTGTTGCAAGCTTTCTTATTATTCATGATCAAAACTCATGCTCTGATTGGTTCAGACAACACATCATGGCGGGTCAGACAAATTCATCAAAATCACGTGCTTTGGTCTATATTTAGAAAGAGGCATGCTATCATATCCGCTTCAGTTAGCATCTCAAATAGCTCGGAATGACCAATGACCAACCTCCATTATGTTTCATCCCAATATTTGAAAATCAGTTCACAACCTGATATGCCAATAAATAAAGTTTATAAACCTGCTTATGGGGTTTTAATCCTGTCGAAACATAATTAATATATATTTCATTGACCTCTCATCACATAAAAGTGGCATGACACAAGAAGGAGTGTGCAGATATGGCCAGCGGCATATCGATATCATCACCTGTGCCAGTAGCATTATACAGTAAGGGAGCGTGCAGATATAGACAGCGGCGTGTCGATATCATCACCTGTATGATCACCTCTTTTCAGTGATATAAATGAGTCATAAACAACACAGATGCCCATATCAGAATATATTAACCCCTCTTTACTCATCCCAAAAATTCATTAATATTTGATTGTTTATACTTTTTAATGGCATTATTGCTGGTACATTCAACAAATACACAAATAAAATTAATGAGGCTTAGATGCAAAGTTTAGGGCCTGTTAGAGTAAAGCTTATCATTGGTCACCTAATGCCAACCAGCTGTCTCATGTGTATTCCAAATTCAAATTACAAATATCCATATATCTCGCTTCATTAATCTATAACATTTAAGATGAACGCAAAACATTCCTGGTACAACGATCATCAAAAGAACAATTGACATGAGAAAAAAAATCTTTGTGAGAAAACTTCTATCTATCAATGTAAATTCATATCCGATTCCTATTCGATCTTCGTGCTCTGAGCAATACCAAGCGGCAGATGGTCTCGTTGTTTTCATGTTGTGAAAGTATTTTTAATGAAAAGCGTCTACCATTATTCCTTAAGGTCATATTATTTTTAGAGTCATCCTGACTCATAGATGACTTGCCCAGAATTAAATTTTATTAAATAAGAGCGTCGTCTCGTAATTAGAGTTATATTCTGAATATAAACAATATATCTAATTATTTCTTCTAAAGATATCAAATGACCTTTGCACCAAATATATCTTCATGTTATATGTTAGTCATTATTTTTTTTGAAATATGCGGAAACCATAGCACAAGACAACATGGCTATGGTATTAGGGATAAGAAGGGGTGTGTTCTCTGAAGGTACAACCATGAGAAAGACAAGGGGGTGGGTTCTGCAAAGGTACTACCATAAAAACGAAAAAGGGATGGGATTTTTACGCTAAAAGGGGGAATGCTTTCTATGAAGGTACTACCAAAAGGGGAATGCTTTTTATGAAGGTACTACCAAAATGATATATTCTGTCGATACTACCACAAGGAAGAGACTGTCAAGGTACTGCCATCAGAAAGAAAAAGGGGACGTGCTCTGGTAAGGTACTTCCATAAGATATAAAAAGTCGACATGTTCTGTATACGCACCACCATGATTAATCAAAAGGTTGACAGGATCAGTGAAGGTACTACCATGAGAAATAAAAGGGGCGACATGTTCTGTAAATGAACTACCATAAGAGATGCTTCAAATACATTGTATATACACTTATACAGAGATTTGCCTATTTTACATTCTAACCATTTTGCTACATTTTTCCTCCTGATATGTCATGTTTTACAATGACAAATTATAAGAAAATCCTATATAACACACCATGCATGTTTTTGACGAGAACACCAAGAGAATATGTTGGAACTGTTAAGTGAGCGATGTTGATCAGTATGTTTATTACCCTATTAGGGGCGGAGGTTGTCGTTGGAGTAGTCCACAGGACGGGGGCCCCGGGTCATTGCGGTGGAGTTCTGACCCCGAGCCCTTGCCAACTAACTATCTTACTACCTGTCTTTCCACTTTTTATAAAGTACAACACATACACGCATATTTACTTCTAGGACATTCCCCGTCGGCGGTCTTTTAGTTGGTATCACAGAGGTTTAAAATATAACTTTTCTATTTGTACACAGCTAACATATATGTATATTACAAGGTAGTAGCGTTTTCCTCCACCAAACATCGTCTTCTCTTCCTTACCTCAATTCTAATATCAAATATTTCCTACATATCAACATACAAGCATCAATTATATAATGAAAAAAGCGAGCAAAGACTCACCTTTTTTGCAATTATACATATTTCTTGCTACATATTTATTGCTGTCAACTGTTCAAAAATCTCTGATGCAGTGAAGCGACTGTTATGTGGACGATCTGCTACCAGAATGTTAGTTTTGTGAAGGCAAAGTGTACACTCGCCTGGCTACAGTGCCAGTATAGATGACCTCTCCTTACCTATAATTACTCCTGATTCTGTCTGCTGTCTCGGAACACCAGACCCAGTGCTGATCACATTACTCTGTGTATTGACAGGTTTACATCGATATGTAGGATCAGACACGAGTGAACGATTATCATAATAACAGTATGCTTGTTGTATTGAATTGGTTATGTTACTGCATTATGATAAAATCCAACACACGCACAAACACACACACACACACACACACATATATGTATATATGTATATATATATATATATATATATATATATATATATATATATATATATATATATATATATATATATATATATATATATATATATATATATATCCTTATATTCATATGCAATGGGGACCCTCCACCCTTCAGTGCCCACATATTGTAACATCACACTTACTTGATAACGTGGACAATTTGGGCTAGACGCTTAATGTGTTTTGCTCCCTGTCTTTGTCACTTCGTGATAAGCAAATTGTTAGAAATACTCACTTATTGTACTCTCATTATTAGGTATAGAGTTAGCTGTAAATACTTGCACAGTTTATTTCTGTATTGTTGTAAGAAAATGAGTTACCTGATATCAGTGCGAAACCTGGTACATTGCGAAAAGTACACACGAGTCAGTCACTCAACCGCGATACAACACAGGTCAAAATGGCACTTTTCAGAATCCTAATACCGTACATGAAATCATTGCCAAGCCAAGAGAAATATATGAAAAAATTATTTACTCTTCTTAAAAATGCTAGATGGAATGTTATTACCAAATTGTTGTGTACAAATATGTAATTATAGATCGTTAAAAGCGTCACAGCTATACAGTGTGCCAACCATAAAAACATATCCCAGAGAAAAGTTTGACAGGACAAATATGCACACTGCTAACAGCATAGACTTTTTTGTATACAGGGGAAACACTTAATAAAACGAGAGTAGCTAAGAATATAGATTATACAGAGCCTGGGAGATAATGCAAACAAAGCGACCCAGGAATGTGCCTGATACACATGCATATCTTAGAACATTCATGGGCTTACCTTGTCAATCATTTTGTAAATCTAGTGGTCACGTGGTACCTGTGTCGTATCTAATCCTGCCATTTATGAGATGGTCGCATTAGGCATAATGTCTTATCTAACCTTGTCAGTCATGAGGGTTACAGACATTGAGTGAGCTTTATAGATCATCGGATAGTCATAGATACGGGGCTAACCTTATCAATCATCGGATAGTCACAGATACGGGGCTAACCTTATCAATCATCGGATAGTCACAGATACGGGGCTAACCTTATCAATCATCGGATATTCACAGATACGGGGCTAACCTTATCAATCATCGGATAGTCACAGATACGGGGCTAACCTTATCAATCATATGATTCTGGGGTAAACATGGGGTAAACCAATCATCGAATGGTCACATTATGCATGGGTCTAACCTTTCCATTCATCTGATGGTCACAGATATGGGGCTAGCCTTACCTATCATCTGATGGCCCCAGACATGGGTCTAACCCTACCAATCATATGATGGTCACAGACATGGGTCTAACCTTACCAATCATCTGATGGCCCCAGGCATGGGTATAACCTTACCAACCATATGATGGTCACAGACATGGGTCTAACCTTACCAACCATATGATGGTCACAGACATGGGTCTAACCTTACCAACCATATGATGGTCACAGACATGGGTCTAACCTTACCAATCATATGATGGCCCCAGGCATGGGTCTAACCTTACCAATCATATGATGGCCACAGACATGAGTCTAACCTTACCAATCATATGATGGTCCCAGACATGGGTCTAACCTTACCAACCATATGATGGCCACAGACATGAGTCTAACCTTACCTATCATGCTTAACAATACTTGCAGCACAGGACGATTATGACATGACAATTTTAGTAACATTAGACAATCATGACATGATAACACCTGCAAAACAGGACATTCGCGCCAAAAGGGACTTGCAGCACAGAACATTCATGATGTGGCAATATTTAAAGCACAGTACTATGCAATATGACCACTTACAATAGGTTTTATCAATCAGCAACTTCATGTCAGAAGTTGCATCTCAGATACTGTCCCAGATATCACTGTTAGTCAAGCTTATGGCAATGCATTCCTTTTCAAAGTCAACACTTGAAATATTTAAATTCTAACCTTAAGCCAGAAGCTCTAAAAAATCTTTTGAAACTCTTTTCATATAACTTGACATTGTCCAGTGATTGTATAATGTACTGACAGTTACAGTTATTGTCCATTTTGTCCAGCGATTGTTACATATGGTGAACCACCAGGAGGTCAAACTGTCTCCATTTGAGCATTTGAGATATATCACCATGGTTAAATAATATCATAACAAACAAGTTGAAAAATCTATGACAGAAAAAAAGCACTCATTGTCGTTTTGAAATCATAAAGGATGATTTCAGAAAAAGGTTTTATTTTATTGATGAGATTATGCATAACTTGCACAGGGTTGAGACAAGAGGGATAATAAAATTGGACACAGAGCGTGATAGCAAGGGGCGCGGCGCGGTCTGATGGACGCCTGGTATGCGTCCATTCAATTTCGTCTGCTCATATTCTTGTATGTTTGTCAGGGCGAATATTGACAAATGAGCTTTATACTGAAAAGACACAATAAATTCTAATGACACATTATTTGCAATTATGATTTCGTATACAGGCATTGGTTCTTATTGTATGATGTGTACGAGCGTCTATTTCTCTTCAGGCGTCGTTCAGTCAGATTTGGGGTATTCATAAAACATTTTGATATGGTTAGATACTTCAGCAATATTTAATGTTCGTCACATTCTCTTTGGAATGGTTGGAATTTGTGATTCTTTTGGAACGAATGAGCGTTGAACTTTAATTTAAAATGTGTCCAAACATTTTTATTTTGGATAGAGTGGGGCAGGTTATATGGATTGCAGACGAGATTTATTCTCACTTATGATAGTACATATCCGCCTGCCCGTGTGGAAGCGCTTCTGTCGATTTCAGATAATAGTTTTCCGCGAGAGGACGCCACATTGTTCAGAATGATCGGAAATTGTAAAATATGAAAATTCCATATAAAATGCTTCATTAAGAGTGTAAGAGTGGGATAATGTCTTCTCATATTCTCCCTTCTGTAAAGAAAGTTAGAGATTTCAAAACCAAGTGACACAAAACAATATTTGCATTAGGATTTATTTTACTTCTTAAATGTGAAATGAAGATAAATTCTATTTTTGAACAGTAATTAAGTCTAATTTAACATCGCAGTGTGATATTTACATTTGTTAAGAATTTTTTTAATATTTGATAATAGGATGATAATTTCTATGAACCACCATATGTATTCCATATCTTTTAAACTCAGCAAAAAGGTGGCAAACTAATATATCAATACTCTTCATTTCATTTTATCACATTCTGTAGATTGTGGGACAATAATTAAGAAGGCTTCCGAAAAACTTTATTAAAATAATCCTAACAATATCTACTGCAATTCTGATAAAACTGATAACTCAGTGACGGCTTCTGGATATTTTAAAGAAATCATAAGAAATTGAAAATTTTATGGACCTAATGGACATATTGCAATTGGGGCCCCTGAAAATACATTTTATTCTTTAATAACTGAGAATTCCAACCAGTGGTTTCAGAGAAGAAGATCAAAGTTAACGGACAGACAGAATGACAAAAACCTTTCCCCCATACTGCAAAAGCTATGCTCCCTCTTTTGATATATCTGATTGGAAAATCCTCCTTTCAATACAGAGGTGATCTGCAAAAATGATCTCATAGGTGCAGGACATCCTCTTGAGGCACCAAGTATGAGATAATTAGACACTAATAACAGTCCCAAATATGGACAGTTAACTACCTCGCAGGTGCCCGTATGCTGTGGCCGGAATTCCGGTCCTACGTCACTGGAAATATGTGGTCGTCGTTGGAGTTTCCCTGCTCTATTTGAAGTGAACCAATCAAAGCAATCCTCCAATAATTAGTGACACTATGCACAAACCCATTTCAACGAAAGGTCCTTGGTAGTCCTAATATATTTTGACTAAGATAGTCAAATAAGATAGCCCATAATGTCCACCAACCAACAATAATTGGTCACTTGCTCACCTACTCATCACAATATATCACTCAATTGCCCATCCAATATGTACAGCATTTTGTATAATTCCAAATCAACTTGGTTGATAAATAAACCCACAATATTTTGAGGGATTATGGGAGCTTAACAGAACCTCTCGGATTGATAACCTATTAGAGCACCTTCAGGAAAACATCAAATATGCTATGGAACATTTAGGGCCTAGCACATAATGAATATCATTTTTTTGTCAGTTATCAGATATTTGACATTTTGAAGTAATCTAAGGCAGTTTTAATCTACTTTATTAAAATTCAGAAGTAAAATGATTTGATGAAATGTATACCTATTTCAAAGCACGTTTGACATTATCTAGAGAAGAAAAGCAATAGGAAATTAATAATATGCTTTAAATAAGTGAATGAGACAATTATTTCATTCCTCAACAAGTCTAATACAAAGTTGCAAACAAAGTTATTTTCTTCCCACAGGGTTTGAGTGGTGGTATAAAGACAAGGTATTGTATAACGTTTGGCACTCCCAGTTCGATTCTAAATTTGTTAAAGTAAATTAAAAATTGCACAGGTCCAAGTTAAGTCCCTACTTATTGTCTCAGTATTGGTGGGTTGGTGATATTTATGCTTATGCACATCGCACAGTTTTTAAGCAGTTTGTGAAGAAAAATGTTCAACAGAATTTTGGCAATTATCCATTATGATGTCACTTCTTGTTTACACAGCAGACATCCACACACAGATTATCATACTGAATTGTGATTGGTCTTATCCTGTTGCTACCCACGTGCTTTTGTTTACAAACGTGTCTCCACCAATCACAGCTAAGGAAAATATCCCCTGCTGAGTATAATGTCATAACAGCAGAGGAAAACTCGATGGCTGTCTATTTTCTCAAATGTTGATGTTTCACACAAAAACAAGCTGAAATGGCAATGTAAAGTGTCATGTGTCTGTGCCAGAAAGTTTGTGAATAGTCACACCAGTCCCCAGGCTCGTCAAATACCTTCTCTCTGTCTGCAATCACATGAACATTGATATTAATGTACATGGGAATGATTACTTGGAATATAAACATGATTTGTGCCTTTTATTTAAACAAAATTGCTATCGCAAATGATTTTGAGCGTAACACAATAGGTGCAAATACTTTCACTGCTATGCCCTCTTCAACTTTCCTCACTAAAAAAAGTCCTCTCATTTTCTTAAGGAATAAATAATACATCATGGAAATTAGGAAGTTCAAAATATAAAACATAACCCCATGGGTTGATAGCTCTGCTGACTTGAATTTATTATCTTCATTGTTCATGAGATCTTCTCCTATAGGTACAAGTAGGCAAGATGTTGTATTTTCAGAGGTCTAATTCTATCAAGATAACAGGTTGGGGCCATATTTGATATGTAACATGCATTTTGATTGGTCAAAATCATAATCTGCTCAAGTCTGCTCTTGAAAAGGATTTAAATGATCATTTAGGTCGAAATGTTCAAAAACATTGCAAAAAAGCAATGATAAGCATAGCTCTAAAGCCATTGATACATGTTTAGTCACTTTAAATGGTTGTGAGATTTTTCATGCACACAAATTTTGAATTCAAGGTCAATGTGTCAAGGTCAAAGGTCACATGACTAAGAAAGTATGATGAGGCACAGCTATGACACAAGACATTTCTGTATACCAAGTTTTAATTTCCTCCTATAAGTGGTTGCTGAGATATGCTCCGTACAAAATTTGTGACCTCAAGGTCACTGCACTAAAGTCAATGGTGACATCACTAAGATTTGAAGGAATCTGAATCGTCCTCTACCTCTATAAAAGATATGAAACATATATTACTGATAGTTTTAGAGAAGAAAATTTTTAAAGAAATGTTGACAGACGAACGGACGGATGGACAGACAGACAGACGGACAGACATTTTTCCCCACTCCTAAAGCAAATTGAACATTCAGCAAGTGTCCATATATAGTTTATGTAACAACTGAAATAGAAAATTAATGTGTTAAATGGAAATGTGATCATTTCCAATGTGTATCACATCAAAAAGATTCATTCTGAAATGCACTTTTTATAGTCTGAGAATTAGTACATGTAGAAATCAGCGTCCAAACCAGCCCATTTCTGCCATTGACCTTCACATGCCTTATACCACCCTTAAAGAGGGTGGATTCCTTTTAGCATATCAATAAAACTGAAACTAGCAATCATGAATGTTAAGCAGGAATTGTTAATATTTCATCATTGCCTCTATATTTTTATATAAATGGGAAACACTTAACATGTGTTATTTGTCTTCATAATCAAATTGACAACTTCTTTCTATCATTGTGAGATGGGGAAAATTAAATAATGGAAAGGTTGTTATCTGCGCAGTGCCTTACACTTTTTGTCTGAACTTAAAGATGACCTCAATGCATTCAACCTTATACAAATGAAAGAACATGGTAGTATTGCGGAGCGACGTTTATCATAATACTAATTAACCAAAGGAAATATTTCCAAATAAACTTTTCACCTGATGACCATCACATCGCAAGGTCAAAATAGAAATATAATTAATAGCATAATCTAGATAATAGAATTACACAAAAAATATACTGCAATAAGCTAGTCTCCTTTGGTTCGAGATTCCTCTGACATGCTTTATAGAAGATGCTTTGGTACAATGTAGCTGAGAATGATTTGTCATAGCTTTCAAATTATGCCTTATTTATCGATTAAGTAAGTTTCATTTTTCTGTCAGAAATCAGCTGTATTATCTATTGTGCTTCCGAGGGATTATGTTGGCATTATATTGTACAATGTTTTGTGGAGTTGTTTGGATTTAGTATTCATTTCAATTTCAAAAATTATGTAAGTTAGAATTCAAAATATTCACATTTTTCATGACTTATGGCATCACTATCTGATAAAAAGGACAAATAGCAACATCTAAGGACATCATTTGAATGAGATCCTTATATATTTTTAATTTGCAAAATTCATTGATAGTTTAGAATGCATTTTATGATTCCACGATGGAAATATTCATTTTCAAGATAAAAGTATCGAAGTGTTCCTTACAGTGGCATTTATAGTATTTTTTTACTCAAAGTATCAACAATCAATTAATAACTGCATCATTACCACATATTATTTTATCCTCATTAGAATACAAACATCATCATCTCTACAACTTACTTAGAATTAGACTAAGATTTAACTTCACAGTGTAACACATCCGTTCATTTCCACAACACTTCAACATTTCAAGAAATCGGATATTTACTGAGAAAGCCAGGCTTGACCATTCGTGTGAACCCTCTGACATTCTCATTAAAATTGGAAATAAAATGAATACATTGAACATCAATGTCCTGGTTTCTACTGAAGTGTTCCTCATTAAGGAGTGATATGCTTGATGTGGTGCACGCCAGGAGTGCTGCACTTAAACATACATCTATATACACCATCACTTCCTGTTGATGCAACAATATGGAACAAATGTACCCTGTGCCACTCAAGTGTGGCGATTTGGCGCTTTTAATGTGATTACTCATATTTGTAAACCGCCAAAAGCCCCCAAAAGGTTTGGTGCAAACATGAGTCAATTTCAGGTGAAACATATTTAAGGTGCAATTTTACTATCTGTAAGAATCATTTAGAACCAAAAATAAAATAAAATAAAAAGTAACAACCGATTCTCCCAATCGTTTTGCATGTTTAATCTGTGCATGGTTATGAAGCCACAAACAGGAACGAAATATAAGCAGACAATGACAGCCTCCACACAGACAGGTATGTGTAATAACAAGACAATGACAGCCTCCACACAGACAGGTATGTGTAATAACAAGACAATGACAGCCTCCACACAGACAGGTATGTGTAATAACAAGACAATGACAGCCTCCACACAGACAGGTATGTGTAATAACAAGACAATAACAGCCTCCACACAGACAGGTATGTGTAATAACAAGACAATGACAGCCTCCACACAGACAGGTATGTGTAATAACAAGACAATGACAGCCTCCACACAGACAGGTATGTGTAATAACAAGACAATAACAGCCTCCACACAGACAGGTATGTGTAATAACAAGACAATAACAGCCTCCACACAGAAAGGTATGTGTAATAACAAGACAATGACAGCCTCCACACAGACAGGTATGTGTAATAACTAGACAATGACAGCCTCCACACAGACAGGTATGTGTAATAACAAGACAATGACAGCCTCCACACAGAAAGGTATGTGTAATAACAAGACAATGACAGCCTCCACACAGACAGGTATGTGTAATAACAAGACAATGACAGCCTCCACACAGACAGGTATGTGTAATAACAAGACAATGACAGCCTCCACACAGAAAGGTATGTGTAATAACAAGACAATGACAGCCTCCACACAGACAGGTATGTGTAATAACAAGACAATGACAGCCTCCACACAGAAAGGTATGTGTAATAACTAGACAATGACAGCCTCCACACAGACAGGTATGTGTAATAACAAGACAATGACAGCCTCCACACAGAAAGGTATGTGTAAAAACAAGACAATGACAGCCTCCACACAGACAGGTATGTGTAAAAACAAAACAATGACAGCTGCAATATCGACAGGTATGAGTTATAACTAGACAATGACAGCTGCAATATCGGCAGGTATGAGTTATTACTAGACAATGACAGCTGCAATATCGACAGGTATGAGTTATCACTAGACAATGACAGCTGCAATATCGACAGGTATGAGTTATCACTAGACAATGACAGCTGCAATATCGACAGGTATGAGTTATCACTAGACAATGACAGCTGCAATATCGACAGGTATGAGTTATCACTAGACAATGACAGCTGCAATATCGACAGGTATGAGTTATAGCGAGACAATGACAGCTACAATAACGACAGGTATGAGTTATCACTAGACAATGACAGCTGCAATATCGACAGGTATGAGTTATCACTAGACAATGACAGCTGCAATATCGACAGGTATGAGTTATAACTAGACAATGACAGCTGCAATATCGGCAGGTATGAGTTATAACTAGACAATGACAGCTGCAATATCGACAGGTATGAGTTATCACTAGACAATGACAGCTGCAATATCGACAGGTATGAGTTATAACAAGACAATGACAGCTGAAATATTGACAGGTATGAGTTATTACTAGACAATGACAGCTGCAATATCGACAGGTATGAGTTATCACTAGACAATGACAGCTGAAATATTGACAGGTATGAGTTATAACTAGACAATGACAGCTGTCATATAGACAGTGATGAGTAATAACAAAACAATGACAGTAGTGATGAAGTAACGTTAACATGAGATGAGTCAAGACATAATAATATGCAGATATATGCAGTAGAATATATCAGACAGGGAAGGGACAGTCCCCTTTGCTTGCAGATTCAATGCCATAGTTAATTCATGTAAAATATCAATATACTCTGACTTGAGCCATGTCAATGTGCTAATCCTCCATCGATAAAAAAGTACAATAGTAGTTATAAATTGTTTTAGCAGAAAAAAAAAGATTCATATTTACTCTTTAACTTAAAATACTCAGACACTCGTATCTACTCTAAATTTAAACATTACATTAATCCTCTATTCAAAGCCTATGCTTGGATGATAAAGGGAGCATAAAGATGAAAGTACTGACACAAATACCTGCTAACTTGGGCCAAGGTTAAGAGTCATTTAGATGGGTGTATCCCTGGGAAATCTATCCAATGACCTATGTGAGCTAACATTTGATAAATGAGGAATGGAAATCATGTGGCAACTCCATGTCAGCAAGTTGGGTTGGATCAAACGCCATAATCAGGTCACCAACATAAGACACATGATGCATAATGGACATCGCATATTCATGACCAATATCTTTGTCTAATAAGTTGGCTTTACTCCAGGTAGTAGTCTATATACCAACATCGATATAGGTCTTTAAAGGTCACCTAAATAACTCTTAGAGATCGGGTCCGACCTAAATCTACTTAAATCGTTTATAAGAGTGTATTGTTATATGCTATCATATTTCTTAACTCCATCTTAATCGAAAGACATTTATGACCTTATTCTTTTATCTTGATACCTTTTATCATCATCATTCTCATTTAATGTGCCTCAGGGGAGATATAATTCCCCAAGCAAGCCGATCGCATTTAGTCAGCACTTCCAATAGATATGCTGATGTACTTCCTTGTCAGTTGTTGGTAGTTTTATGCATGTTAATGTTATGATGTAAAGTCCCCCAGGTCATCTGTCTTCATGCCCTAAGATCTACAGCTTTATTTGTAATTTTGAACAAAAGAAGATTTTCCAATTTTGTTCCCGTCGAAAATAATATACTGCACAAATAAAAGTGATTCTCAAAATAATAATCATTAACAGGTCGAGATATTAAAAATGTTGTCAAATCTTCTTCTATGTCATTTAAGAATATTATAACTTTTTTTTTGTTTTATCCATTCCCTCTGTTGTTAGTAACATGTATTGTCATGTGGTAAATAAACAATACAGACCACTAAAACAAAGTTTACCTAGCCAAGCCGTGGTTAACCTCAAGTGGAACCTCCTGACCTGGAGAACCCTAACTCAGGTCACCAGCCAGTCTTGGAAGGACAAAATCAATGGTGTTGTGATGGCAACATTTTCAAAAAAAATATCTTTCAGACAAAGTGAATTGTTATGTATGAAGCTAAATTGTGGAAGTTATAAAAATTCTAAAGGTAATGACTTAAACTTCGTTAAGGACAGGAAATGATAAATTTATTTTATTCTAAATTTTAGGATATATCTAATATATATTGAAAACAGATTTTGAAATATATACATGATAACAAACGTTGAGCGGAATCTCTTAGCCCTTGGTTATAGAGTTGGATATTCCTTTAAAGACAGTTGCCCTTGCGGTTTTCATCATATCATTTTAGGGAGCTGATGTCACATATATTCTAATAATGGGAAGTTAATTTATAAAAAAGCACTGCCTGGATATGACTGCTATAAGGTCTAATCAATAGTTTGTATAATATTTTATCAATATATCATTATCAAAACTTGGTCATGACACAAATGACCAGCACGAATTTGATGTGACATAACAGTGCATTCCTAAACACCTTGAATAAATTCAAAACTCCAAGACTTTTAGCCCCAAAGAACTTGACCCTATTTAAATCTTACGACTCTATTGGGGAAAAATATCTATGATAAACGTCTATTATCATGTAATGACATGTAGGCAATTGGAATATATTGCCTCATAACAAAAGATTGCATATTGGCAGTAATATATTTTTCAAATTTGGAAACAGTACATTGCTTTACAAGATAAGATACATACAAGAGAACAACCACATACATATGAAACATAATGATACTATGTGAATACTCATCCTGGATAAACCCAGTGCGTATTACTGTGCACGTGTGGAGGTTGGCGGTTGCCAAAGATGACAAAGGCATTGTGCCAGGGATGGGCAAGTGCCCGGATGCTCGTTGTGCACACTCCACCATGACACATGTCATATCATTACATGTATCAATATGTGTTGTTTTACACAAAGCATTTTTTATTAGTCCAAGTGAGAATTAATGTATTTTATGAAAGAAATAGCATTCATTTATTTTTTATATACATTTTGATTTATATTATAGTTAGAGACAGTAGAAAGTGCGGTAAGCATTTTGCACGCTTCACAGATCCTGGGGCCCTATTAGGCATGAATTCCATGAAACACATGAATTATCATATCATCCTATGTATTCTATTAAGAAACATGAGTACACACTACCATCTGGCGGCCAAACATCTCTGTATATAAGCAGCAAAACAGGACACAGCATCATATAACATTAAAGGAACAACATACGTCTCAAACTTTATTCAACTTACATTACCATATTGAATATATTTATATTCTTAGTTACGTCGTCTATGATTATACTTTTGATTGCATAGAAGTCTGTGGAGCGCTATGGATACTTTAATATCAGCGATATTTGTTTTAGGATTGCTACTGTGTAGATGCCAAGTGATACAAGTAAGTCCCAAAATATAAAGCATGTGATTAAAAATATCATAAAAACCTCATGATAAAATAATGTATTCAAAAGCAAAAGTTTCATATGAAAGTTATATAGGAACATGTATGGCTAAAATTGTAATTTTCAGGTATCAGATTTTGGCAAAATTCAATCAAGGTACCAAACAAGTACCATTTTCTATGGTATATAAAAATTAGCATTTTTAAAATTAAAGTTTTCTGAAAGTTTTTTTTTTAAATTTCGAACCTTATCGGGTATTGAGAATGTGCAGAACAAAAAAGGATTTTGTTTTACTTGAAATACCCGAAAGGGAGGTGTATACGATCATTACATTTTATCAAGCACTAAAATTGATAATATCAAGTCAACAGCAGAGCAGTAAAATGCATTCCTAAAGCTTTAAATGTTATATGACGCTGTTTATAACCCATGATAACTTTAATTAATATGAATATTTAGACTCAGGCAAAACAAAACTTTTCAAAAAAAATTTAAATTTTTTTTGGGGGGGAAAGCCGACTCAAAGATTGACAAATACTTATTATTTATATGTAACTACTCAGCTGCACCGTTTGTCCCCCAAATATCATCCCGTATCCCATATACTCCAAAACCATCGTTCCCGATGACTACCATAAAAAATGCTTGTTGAAAATAGGTATCCTCAGAAACGAACCGTTGAATATCTCAAATGTTTATAATCACTGTGAATGATGCAGTTGAATCACATGAGAGGGTTCAAAAATTAAACACTTGTCTCAAATTTAATTAAAGAGAGATTTATAGAACATTCCAATGTATTAACATTTTTTTCAATATTTTGTTTTCGAATAATCGCACTCGGGTTGACTCCTCTGCATACATAGTGTCAGTGAAGATGCAAAACAAAATTTTAACAATCAGCAATCTTTATTATCAGCTATTCGAACAACAAACCACAAACGCATTTTAGTGCATTCCAAAATCAATCTGTTTTCTTTAAAAAAAACGAAATACATTCACACGGAAATTTATGAGATATGAAGGTAAAAAAATAAGTAGTTGAGACCTAATGGTAAGCCCTGACTCGAAATTATTCTGAATATACTTGTACCATTAACACCAAACTTTGTAACGTTGTCATAAATGATCTAACATTAATTATTTAGGAGTTACTCACACTCTTATGATTTTCTTTGCAGTGCAAGAGTATTTCATTGCCTTCAGAGGATAAGATCTGGTTTTCAGAATCTAACAACCTTGAAAAGCCGACCAGACAACCTCAACCAATCAGCGATGATGTGACATCAGAACACCTTTGGAAGCCCGAAAGTGGCAGCCGCGCTGATTGGTTGAAATGCCGCGGGATGCCATGTGACGTGTATAAGCGCGTGCAAGAGAAGCTGGCAAAACTGGGATACGCGAATCTGGGCAAAAATGAAGCCGACCACAGCAAGACCAGAGCTGCAGAACTTGTATGTAATTTTGAAGCTAAATGATATATTAGATTGAAAAAATGAAGGAATATGCAACCCCTGTACAGATAATTTAGTATTCAATTTTCAGTAATGAAAATGGTGTTTTGGGATGGGACATGGCTTATTTGGTAAGAAGTGTATCTTAGTTGTTTCCCATTCCAGCTAGTGTTCAATGACTCCATCAAAAATCATGGTTTGCGTGATCATGATAATGCAAAAGAAAGATCACTAGTCACTCTTCAAAAAGAGTAGGGCATTGAGACTCGATGACAGGCTTCCATTTGACCTTATATTGCCTAACTAGTGCTGAAAAGATCGGCAATACAAACAAATAAAACATAACTGATTGTGTGTTCTCTGTGTGGTCAGATGGATCAGGGAGAGGAGGAAACATCACCGGATTGTATCTACCTGTCTGAGGAACAAGTTAATATGATGCTAGGTCAGACGCAGCCCATATCTAGCAAACCACAAACCCGCGCTCAAAGAAACACCAGGAACGTCTATGACTTTGACAAGTTTGGTCATTTCAAGTGGAACAACTTCCCAATTCGATACAAGTTTGGAGGAAAGCATAGTAAGCTTACCAATCTTATCAATCATTCAATATTTACATTTAAGACAACATTTTAATGATATGAAATTTATCTTCTGTGTCTCTATAAAAAAACAAGCATCTGATATTAATTTTCTAATATCATAATGAATAAGTCAAAATGTTCGATTATAATTCTATAAGCATACACACAAACATACACACACTCACACACATATGTAATAAACATAACTCATTTATGAAATAGAAGCATAGTAGCACATTAAGTAGCCTAAATGTATTGTATAGTTTTCATTGGGCAGTTGTTATTTTGGTGCATAATATATTATGGTTTAATAGAGTCAGGCCTGTTGATGTAAGCGGTTTGGTTTTCAGATGAGCGGGAGCAGGGTATCATCCGGGGCGCCTTCCACCACTGGGAGCAACACACGTGTGTCAGGTTCAGTGAGGTTGACGTAGATCAGCCGGTAGAGGGCAGTCATATACTCGTTACCAAGGAGACCTCTGGATGCCACTCCTTTGTCGGCAGGATGTCCTTCTCCCCCCAGCAGCTCAACCTGCAGGCTGCTTGTCTGAAACAGGTACTGACCACTCCCTCATTCATCTGTCCCTCATTCAGCCTTTTCATTTTACATTTGTCTGATTTTATCATTTATTTGTTTTAATAGTCCCTTTTTATTCAATTTTCTTTATTGACACTTAACATCATTCTTCTTAATTTATTTATCTATTTATGGTTAATCTTTTCTTTAAATTGTCCCTTTTCATTCAATCGTCTTTAAATCGCCCCTTTCTCGCAAATGATTTCTTCCTAAAGTTAATAAGGTGGATGTCTTATGTTTCGGCTTAACTTTGATTGTAGTTTGGGACTCCAGTTCACGAGATAGGGCATAGTCTCGGGCTATGGCATGAGCAAATGAGATTTGATCGGGACGAGTCTGTCCGGATCAACTGGCAGAACCTGTGGGGATACCGCAGTCAGTACCATAAAGTCGATGCCACGGCGGCATTAGGGGTACCCTATGACTATGGATCGGTCATGCATTACTCCCCCAAGGTGAGAACTTGGCAATTATCATTAGTTTGGTATGTTGTTATCATTAGTTTGGAATGTTGTTATCATTAGTTTGATATATTGTTATCATTAGTTTGGTATATTGTTATCATTAGTTTGGTATATTGTTATCATTAGTTTGGTATATTGTTATCATTAGTTTGGTATATTGTTATCATTAGTTTGGTATGTTGTTATCATTAGTTTAGTATGTTGCTATCATTAGTTTGGTATATTGTTATCATTAGTTTGGTATATTGTTATCATTAGTTTGGTATATTGTTATCATTAGTTTGGTATGTTGTTATCATTAGTTTGGTATATTGTTATCATTAGTTTGGTATGTTGTTATCATTAGTTTAGTATGTTGCTATCATTAGTTTGGTATATTGCTATCATTAGTTTGGTATATTGTTATCATTAGTTTGGTATATTGTTATCATTAGTTTGGTATATTGTTATCATTAGTTTGGTATATTGTTATCATTAGTTTGGTATATTGTTATCATTCGTTTGGTATATTGTTATCATTAGTTTGGTATATTGTTATCATTAGTTTGGTATATTGTTATCATTAGTTTGATATATTATTATCATTAGTTTGGTATATTGTTAGTTTGGAATATTATCATTATTATTAGTTTGGTATATTATTATAAATAACTTGGTTTATAATAATCATTACATTGGACAATTAGTCGATTAGTTTGGACTGTTGTTGGCATAAGTGTGGTATTTTAATAGTAATTAAATATGTTATTATTAGTATCTTATATTATTATTTATTTATTTCGTACACTATCATTATCTTTGATTATTATTATATGCGATGTCTTTGTTTGTTACAGGATGGATCTGCGAACACTGGTCTAGTACTCGAAGCCCTAGATCCCAAGTTCCAATCAACCATGGGACAGAGAACTGGGCTGTCTTTCTATGACGCTAAGATCATCAATATGGCGTACTGTCAAGGTGATTTCAAACTTCCTATTTTCCAACATTCTCCTTGTCTCCATATATTCACTCGAAAAAGTAGTTCTGCTCATGCCACAGCCCGAGTTATGGTCAATTTGTATTCTGTTAAAATATTTAAGCTGGGTTTGGAAAATAATAAATATTTTTTTGATTAAGTGTCGTAGCCTATGAACAGAAATAGATTCCAATGACCTCACAGCCCAATTGCGTGTATTGTAACATGTCTGTGAAAATGGTCATTGGTATTTTTCCAGGGATTTTTGTCTATTTTTTTAAAGGTATTCAAAATTAGGGGGCAGAATTTCGAGAATCTTATCCATGTAGTGACATATTTAATTCCCCTTTTTTCAAATCATAAATTTCTTATTTTAAGAGTACAAATTGAATGTATCCCTAAGATCCATGTGTTTTTCATATTGAGAGTTATTGTTTATACAGATGTGTGCAGCTCTGAGCTCCCCAGAGAGTGTGCTAACGCTGGGTATCAGGATCCAAACAACTGTGACCGGTGTCGGTGTCCCGAGGGTTTCTCTGGCCAATTCTGCCAACAGGTGGCGCCAGCCAAAAATGGTGAGTCAGAGAAAAAAAATGATTGTATCTTTGGAAAAAAGCAGGTTTAGTTAAGATTTTTTGTTTATGTTAACCTACATATAGTTAACTATGAATGATAAATGCAATGAAATTTTGATGATATACGATCGAAAAACCATAAATTTTCTTCTACTAAATTCAAGATTTCAATTGGATCTTTTTTTAACACAACAGAAAAGTTCACATTTTTAAGCAATTAACATTTTCTGTATGTATTAACAGGCGAATGTGGCGGTGAGATAGAACTGGAGGATAATGGATCACACGTGATTACCTCCCCTGGTTATGACACTCCCGGTTACTATAACGACAAACAGCAATGCAACTGGATAATTAAGGTAACTGCTTCAATGCCTCATACCGAATTTGATATTACCTTGAATTTATCATTTCGTGAAAAGTAGTTTCACCGTTAATTTATTTTAATTTTATTTTTGCTTCAGGCTCCAAAAGGTAGTCACGTGACACTTTACTTTGAGGATAAGTTTGGTGTATATTGTCATCGGCAGGAGCAATGCTTCCACTGGGTGGAGGTCAGAGCAGGGCTCAATATAGGTCACCCAGGACAGAGGTGAGTAACTCTAACAGCGGTAAAAGACCTTTCTGTTATATCGCCCTGTTTGACCGTTTTAACAATGGATTGAAGCAGGAAAAGTAAATCTGGACACTCATAGATACATTTTCAGTATTAAAATTATGATGAGGTGTTTATAAGGGAGAAAACACTCTGTATTTTTTTTCAGATTCTGTTGTTATGAGACACCAAGCCCTGTGATCGCGTCATCCGGTCAGAATATGGCAGTTATCTTCAGGTCAAACTTCACGTCAAACTGGAGTGGCTTCAGAAGGGGCTTCAAGGCTGTTCTCTCCGCCGGTAAGTATCTTCTATGCCATGTTGATTTTCTAAAATATCAAATATTTGAAATTTTCCCAAAACGCGTAAAAAAGCAGAAGCACAGTGCTACCTTCATAGTGATTTTCGTTTTCACCAGAGAAGTATTAATCAGTAAATCATTATATTTTTATCCATATACTCTTAGTTCCTGACACACTGCAGACTAGCACAGAAACAACCATGGAACCATCCACTCAGTCATCTAGTACGGAGACAACCATGGAACCATCCACTCAGTCATCTAGTACAGAGACAACCATGGAACCATCCACTCGGTCATCTAGTACAGAGACAACCATGGAACCATCCACTCAGTCATCTAGAACAGAGACAACCATGGAACCATCCACTCGGTCATCTAGTACAGAGACAACCATGGAACCATCCACTCGGTCATCTAGTACGGAGACAACCATGGAACCATCCACTCGGTCATCTAGTACAGAGACAACCATGGAACCATCCACTCGGTCATCTAGTACAGAGACAACCATGGAACCATCCACTCGGTCATCTAGTACAGAGACAACCATGGAACCATCCACTCGTTCATCTAGTACAGAGACAACCATGGAACCATCCACGCGGTCATCTAGTACAGAGACAACCATGGAACCATCCACTCGGTCATCGAGTACAAAGACAACCATGGAACCACTCACTCGGTCATCTAGTACAGAGACAACCATGGAACCATCAACTCAGTCATCGAGTACGGAGACAACCATGGAACCATCCACTCTGTCATCTAGTACAGAAACAACCATGGAACCATCCACTCGGTCATCTAGTACAGAGACAACCATGGAACCATCAACTCAGTCATCGAGTACGGAGACAACCATGGAACCATCCACTCTGTCATCTAGTACAGAAACAACCATGGAACCATCAACTCAGTCATCTAGTACAGAAACAACCATGGAACCATCCACTCGGTCTTCTAATTCAGAAACAACCACGATAACGCCATCTTCCCTTGAGCCTGAATATATTTTCGATTGTGGCTTCGACAGCAGCAGCGACCCCTGGTGTGGAACGACACAAGAAAAGAATGGCGACAATTTCGATTGGACCAGAAATGCGGGAAGAACTCCGTCCTCAGATACAGGTCCCGAGTTCGCTCACAATGGTCACTTCTATATATACATAGAAGCCAGTCAGCCCAGAGTTAAAGGGGACACTGCCATGTAAGTAAAGTTAAGACCATTTTTTTAATTTATCATTTCACAATCGGATATTAAGAGTACTCACTTTGAGCTACTTCATGGCTTATCATTATATGGGACTTGGACTCATGTTTCAGCATCTCCCTCCCTGACCAAGGCAGGACAGGGTATCTGTGTGTGACATTCTACTATCACATGCTGGGCTGGCACACGGGATCGCTGTCTTTGTTTGTGGAACATGAAGGGGATTCGCCACGCCAGATAGCATGGACTAAACACGGGGAGCAGAGTACATACTGGCAACCAGCGCAAGCCACTGTCTACCTTACCCAGGGCGATACAGTATGTATACACACAACCCGCTATCTCAAGCACATCATATCGCTTCTTAGAATAGAAAGGTTATCATAATTGTATTATTTTGTGTTTTGCAGATTGGTTTCAAGGCAGTCAGGGGAAATGCCTTCTCTGGGGACATTGGGCTTGATACCATCAAGATCGCCACGCAAAAATGTTAACTAAAACATTTAAGGTTATCTACGGCTGCTGCTACTGCTACTGCTGCTGCTGCTGCTGCTGCTGCTGCTGCTGCTGCTGCTGCTGATGATGATGATAATGGTGATGGCTACCTGCTGCTAATGATGATAGTTACCTGTTGATGATAACAGTTATCAGTTGATGATGATAGTTATCGCTGTTAATGAGGACAGTTGATAAAGCTACCTCTTTCTCAATGTGTGGTTCTGTTCAGAATTAAATTGTAAAATAAGCCAAATACATTGCATAAACCTCTCATATCATTGTAAATATCATTATCATTTCCCAGTCACTGCTTTGTGAGTGATTCAATAATGAATCATCAAAATATCTAAAAACCTTTACTTAACTGTTGCAGTTCCAGTGAAGCACATGCTACATACAATGACCAAAGATAATGAGTTTATATGTATATAGATGATGTTCCTTTGACAGATATTCAGGACCAGTGTGAAAATAGCATGTACATATCAGAATTGAGAAATGTTCTATTAGTTTATTGTGTGTCGATATCATTTGAATTGAGTGTTTTATGAGATGTTTTATGTTTATCTTCTGCTGAAGAGTATTCAATATTTTCAATATATTATTTAACCAAAGAGGATCTCAGATTTGTGATTGATTAGTTATATTAATCAGCTGGATAATGATAATTATTCGGTGCAATCGTTACATAAATGTATTTTTTATTTACCAAAACAGGTTTAGAGGTATCATATATGAGATTTACTGCACACTGCTACAGATAATGATGTAATCACTCAGAAAAATCTCATTTTGTGTACAAAAGAAGTAATCATGAGGTGCTATTTTTCCATATTTAATTATTTTGTACTATATAATTTTATATTTGCGACAATGTTTCTTTGACATTGTTAACACTTTATACACGATTGAATACTATGAGTCTTTTTGTTCTGACAGTCAGTCTCAGAGATATATAATATGAATCAATAACAGTGTAGATGACTACTTCATATGTATGATAGTTCTGGATGCAATATTTATTTTTATCATATTTATTAAATGATTTACTTTGATATATGTACTTTTTATAAATATTTATACAAGACTAATTTATTTTTTAGATTTTAATTGTTTTTGTGAGTTTACATAAAATTACTGGTGTTATTTTATCAGTGATAAAGTAATTGAGCCAAAGATGAATTAAAAGAATATTGTATCACACAGTGTCATATTTGTATATATAATCTTACTCTGCAAAACAGAGGTTGTCGGTTCCCTGCATTCATAATATCATCAGATTATCTTGTTTAAACAGTAACCACTAATTGCTGTTGTTTTTCTTGCATTGTACTCACACTTGATCAGACCAAATTTTTAAATGTTTATGAAAATTCTTTTTCTCACAATGCTACCTGGCTTTGTCAGGCCCAAACGGCGTCAACATGTTCATAAACAATATAAGCATATAGTGGATTAGTGGTGCCAGTTTGGCTGATAACGCAGTATTTGGTGGAGGAGCCAATCTGCATATTCATTAATAACCTGTGATTTTTCATATTCCTAGTGAAAGCAGTCAGGTAGCAGAGATGCAGATGTAGGAAGAGTATCGACTTCCTTTATTTAGCAGGTTAACATAACCTGAGGGTCCAAGCAAGGTTATTTCATTATCATAGCAATGAGGAGTTCAATTATTTATGTTTTATACACGGTGAGATTGTTAAACCAAAGAAGTAAGAAATAAACCAAATAAGTAAATATTTTGTTGGTTTCGTGTCATGAATACAGCAATTATATTCCTGTCCATAACACTCGATGTAAAACAAATCAAATAAAGGAAAAAAACCCAAACATATATATATATGACTCTAATTTCTATTTCAGTCACTTACCAATAGAACACATTAAGTAAACAACGCTTACATCTTTTTCCTGGTACAAAGGAAAATATAATCCCATAACTGCATAACTGCCTCTTTTGGATAAAAACTTGTAAAGCATTCATAAAACCACAGAGGTCACAGGCAACTTAACAGAGGTTTGGAGAATGCTTAAAAGATATGTGGCCACGAAATTTTGATACAAGCATGCTATCTCACTAAAATCAATCAAAATACACTGGCACAGAAATTTATGTAGGGGAAATGTGATGGGTAATAACTTTTGATCGCAAAGATTGGGGTATAAACGTTTATGTTATGCAAGGAAAAAGTGCTTGAAAAAATATCATTTCATGAATGCTTTAAATACGAACCGGCCTAGAGAATAGTGATCATGAGTGCCTTAAATTCAGTTTCAAATGCTTAAACTCTTTATCGAATATAGATATATCACAAATAATGGCTGCTGGCGTTTTCCATCGTTCTTCTAGATCTGGGGAAAGAATTCTGTTAACAAGATAGACCGTGGCTAGAAAAGCAGACCTCAGAAGCAGTGGGTTCCATGCAGTCAGTCTGTAACGGCTCACAACGTTAACTCTCACAAACTATCCCTCGAGAAGGCTAATTGACTCTGAATTCCAAACATGTGTTAAAAACAAACAGTAAAAAGTAGGCAAAATAATTAATACTATATGATCGTACAGGCACAGTTGAACAGGTTACTGTCGATCAGGGGAGTGATCGAAGTAGCCAGTCGCCTAGATGATCGTAAAGAAATGAACCACAAAATTCTTCAATATCACTGCAAGGTGGTTTTAAAAGTAAAATAGGCTGGGTGCTCACTGACAATATATTACCAACGATATGTCAGTAAAACAAAATGACATAAATCGGTCCAAAAATAAACATTACATAGTGTTACCAGGTTCAGCTACTCTGGTGCGATACGGGATAAAACGTAACAATTTAACAAATATACAGAACGCCTATCTGTTATAAGTTATAGTCAGAATGATGTTTGACACAATGGGGGTCGATCAATAGTTATATTGAAATCTTCCACTCCTAACTTCAAATGTGGACCGAAGATATTTTATTCAGAACTCGGCAGGTGTCGCTGCTGTATGGGAGCGTGCCGGAGATTCACATGAAGGAAGACCCATCATGAAATGAAAACACTGCCACATATTTCACAGCAGGGTTTAAATGAAAACACTGCCACATATTTCACACTAGGGTTTAAATGAAAACACCGCCACATATTTCACACTAGGGTTTAAATGAAAACACCGCCACATATTTCACACTAGGGTTTAAATGAAAAGAATGCCACATATTTCACACTAGGGTTTAAATGAAAACACTACCACATATTTCACACTAGGGTTTGAATGAAGACACTGCCACATATTTCACACTAAGGTTTAATTAAAAAGACTGCCACATATTTCACACTAGGGTTTAAATGAAAAGACTGCCACATATTTCATAGTAGGGTTTAAATGAAAAGACTACCATATTTTTCACAGTAGGGTTTGACTGAAAAGACTGCAACATATTTCACACTAGGGTTTAAATGTAAACACTGCACACATACTTCACGCTCGGGTTTAATTGAAAACACTGCCACATATTTCACACTAGGGTTTAAATATAAAACACTGCCACATATTTCACAGTAGGGTTTAAATGAAAACACTGCCACATATTTCACAGTAGGGTTAAAATGATAACACTGCCACATATTTCACACTATGGTTTAAATGAAAACACTGCCACATATTTCACACTAGGGTTTAAATGAAAACACCGCCACACATTTCACACTAGGGGTTAAATAAAGACACTGCCACATATTTCACAGTAGGGTTTAAATATAAAACACTGCACATATTTCACAGTAGGGTTTAAATATAAAACACTGCCACATATTTCACAGTAGGGTTTAAATGAAAACACTGCCACACATTTCACACTAGGGGTTAAATAAAGACACTGCCACATATTTCACAGTAGGGTTTAAATATAAAACACTGCACATATTTCACAGTAGGGTTTAAATATAAAACATTACCACATATTTCACACTAGGGTTTGAATGAAAACACTGCCACATATTTCACACTAGGGTTTAAATGAAAAGACTGCCACATATTTCACACTAGGGTTTAAATGAAAACACTGCACACATACTTCACGCTCTGGTTTAATTGAAAACACTGCCACATATTTCACAGTAGGGTTTAAATATAAAACACTGCCACATATTTCACAGTAGGGTTTAAATATAAAACACTGCACATATTTCACAGTAGGGTTTAAATATAAAACACTGCCACATATTTCACAGTAGGGTTTAAATGAAAACACTGCCACATATTTCACAGTAGGGTTTAAATGAAAACACTGCCACATATTTCACACTATGGTTTAAATGAAAACACTGCCACATATTTCACACTAGGGTTTAAATGAAAACACCGCCACACATTTCACACTAGGGTTTAAATGAAGACACTGCCACATATTTCACACTAAGGTTTAATTGAAAACACTGCCACATATTTCACACTAGGGTTTAAATGAAAAGACTGCCACATATTTCACACTAGGGTTTAAATGAAAACACTGCACACATACTTCACGCTCGGGTTTAATTGAAAACACTACCACATATTTCACAGTAGGGTTTAAATATAAAACACTGCCACATATTTCACAGTAGGGTTTAAATATAAAACACTGCCCATATTTCACAGTAGGGTTTAAATATAAAACACTGCCACATATTTCACAGTAGGGTTTAAATGAAAACACTGCCACATATTTCACACTAGGGTTTAAATGAAAAGACTGCCACATATTTCACAGTAGGTTTAAATATAAAAAAACTGTAACATATTTCACACCAGGGTTTATGATTTAAGTTTGAATAAAGTTGGACAGTAACACGCAGCCTTAAATGCAGTCATTTCCGGCAGCTGAGGCAATCAAATCGAAAAAAAAGTTGACTTGTCGGTTGAACAGTGTCCATTACATAACTGTACAAGAGTCATTCCTTGCTGTTTTTGTGTTTTATTTCTACATAGGAGATAGAGTGTGTAGTTTTATCATCAATCCAATATTAATGTTTAATAATCGTTTATAATCATGAAGTTGTCAGATATGTTAATAACTTCCATTAGTTCATTCATGAGCTGCTCGAGTATATATCTTCACAACAAACAAATATTCAATAATATCGTGAAATGAAGTACACACCCAAAACATGCTTTATTTTATGACAGGTTACTAATTAACATTACTCATCTTTTTTCTCAAATTATGAAATACTATAATATTCTATTGTTTCTGACAATCTTTTCCACGCATTTGACATTCAAATTAGCTATTGGTCAGATAGGAACCAGCAAACTGGGGATCAAGACCCTTCCCTTTTCTTGTGATGGTTTTAGATCGTGTCTCCTTCATCATGAAATATCCAAGCAAACTCCATGTAGTATAAACAACAACTAGGGGGCGCTCGGGAGAACACACACATCACAGGTTGAGCAGTCAGCAATCTTTCTATCATAATCAAACTTTTAGAATAATCATGGATCCGCACAAACAACCGGATTTTCAACAAATTGGCAATTAAAATTGTCGTCAAAAATACAGCTGGTTAGACTGACAGGGGAGAAAACATTGGTAACTTTATGACGGGGGTAATTAATTTATAACAAGATTCCCATTAACTCTGGTGAATTTTGGTTAATTTTGGTGAAAGGTCAAAGTGAAAATCTGTAAAAAAAAAATTAATTGTTATCCTCCTATGGGAAAGGAATGAATTTATACCTTCTAAACGACAAAATTCGTTTTCGATAAAGACAAACATCACAATGGTGGATCGACAATCTTGATGATTTTTTTTGTTTTTGTTTTTTGTTTTTGTTTTTGTTTTTGTTTTCTAATTGCTGCTGATCGATTCAAACCAGTTGAATATCAGGAGCAAATCTGAGAAATAATTTCAATAGACGGGAGTCGTTTGTTATGCCTTATTTTACCCTTATTTTATGTAAATGTGTGTGGTTTGACGCTTGGCCTCGTATTATGCGCTCTTTCATGCTTGATGTGTGCCCCATTCATCGCAGCGTCCCCGTGTGGTGTAAATATTCCGATCCTTATCTTTGTGAAAGGAGAAAGTAGACATGTTTCGTGGAATATACCTCTGTTCAAATGGCCGAAGCTGGGATCTCCCGATTTTTTTGTATTCAGGATCGTCTCGTATTCTATCGAAACACTGCGGATGTTCGTTTTTTGAAATTTCGAAGAAGTGTTAAAGAAAGATGGGAAATTTGATTAAAATTTGGAAATTTCAAGGCAAACATTTCAATGTTTATATAATGACATCTTCGCGGATATTGACTTAGTTGACTAAATAATCCTTAATTTACCCGAAGCTGTCCTAAGATGAACTCCATGTCACCATTTGAACTTTCTGTTTTCAATATTTTGATTTCCATATATGTCCTGAAAATATCAATATCTAAAGAATGGACGTTGTCGTTTTATTAATTTATCAAAAATCACATCTTATATGAAAATTGAATTTGTTGGTTCTTGATGACTTTGTGAAAATATACAAGCATGAACAAGCATATTTTATCCATAAAAGAATATTCCTGGTACAAAGGAACCGTTGTGGGGGGTTAAAAAGTTGTATGGTGCAGAGCGGCGAATGCACTCACGTACCCTGTGTTAGCGTCAAAATCATTTGTGATAGCTGAGGTCAAGCTGTGAAATCACTAGAAACGTGGTGGCTGTCAGTTGGTAGAAAATCTCTTTGGGGTCTAACATGAAATATCTTTGTGCGTTCAAACTCCATAAAACGTGAACTACCTTTATGTTGTCAAGTAATGGCATCCAATCTCATTCACACATCGCAGTGGATACAATGGGTTATTGGCTCCATGTATGGGGCCACATGAATGTTGTTGAAGAAGTAATTGGGAGATATCACGATTTTCTGTTATATCCAGTAGATAGAGTAAGGAGTGAGGTCAGGATACGGATGTGATATCACAAATCAGGAATTAGATCTGATAAGCCAGTGCTGGCTCAAATGTATTATCCTGCTCTGGAGAGTATACTTTAAATCAAAGAAATTGAAAATAATTGACTTGTGGAAGGTTCATTATATTTTCAGGGAGGGGAAACGTGGAAGGGAGAAATGCAGTGCCCAGATGGGTAGAAAAAAGAATGCAATTCCGAATTTCTTTGATGGTACATGAGAGCAAAATATTGTAATATGCATTGTTATGGATAATATTAAGAATGACTTCACACAAGATTAGTGAATTTCTTTTCCTTACCCGGATACCTGGATGTGAATTAGCTAAACTACAAAAATTACAGAACGCTGCAGCCAGGGTAGTTGGGAAACTCAAAAAGAGAGATCATATCACGCAAAAACTTATAGAACTTCACTGGTTGCCTGTTAAGGCTCGAATTGATTTTAAAATAGCTCTACTGACATGGAAGGTGCAAAATGGCTTTGCCCCAAAATATTTGTCAGATTTATTAGAATATAAACAGTTGGGTATGGGACTTCGATCTAATGATAAGAATGAATACATAGTACCTATGACTAATATGAAATCCTATGGCGACAGGGCTTTCATGGTATATGCGCCTAGGATCTGGAATGCCCTGCCCCTGGAAGTGAAAAATTGTAAAACTGTAGAAACTTTCAAGAAAAAACTCAAGACATTTTTATTTAGAAAGCACTATCTTAATGAAGCGCTTAGAGCAGACCTAGTCTGATATAGCGCTATATAAATCGTTATTATTATTATTATTATTATTACCCCCCCCCCCCCCGGAAATTCAATGGTTTATGCCATATGGTATATTTTATCGTTCCTGCATGATGTTTTCTTTCCCTTGATGTGGTCAAGCTTGGGTGACGTTAGCGACATTTCCTGTAAAGTGCACTTACTGATCACAAACCGCCGTATCCTCAACTCCACATGCCAGTCAAATAGCCAACAACTCACCCCTCCAATCAGGCAAACAAATCAAACAAAAAGGTCAGCAAACAAGCTATAATGATTATGGTCTACTGCACTTATTGCAATATAATTCAATAGAAAAGCACAGTTAAATAACTTTGAAATCTGTTGATATCTTAGAAGATTTTAAGATTACTACAATATGACTTTGATATATATATATATATATATATATATATATATATATATATATATATATATATATATATATATATATATATATATATATATATATATATATATATATATATATATATATATATATATATATATATATATATATATATATATATATATATATATATATATATATATATATTTATATGTTAAATAGTAGAAGTTGACATAGTATATAAACACAGAGACAACCATGGAACCATCCACTCGGTCATCTAGTACAGAGACAACCATGGAACCATCCACTCAGTCATCTAGTACAGAGACAACCATGGAACCATCCATGCGGTCATCTAGTACAGAGACAACCATGGAACCATCCACGCGGTCATCGAGTACAGAGACAACCATGGAACCATCCACTCGGTCATCTAGTACAGAGACAACCATGGAACCATCCACGCGGTCATCTAGTACAGAGACAACCATGGAACCATCCACTCGGTCATCTAGTACAGAGACAACCATGGAACCATCCACGCGGTCATCTAGTACAGAGACAACCATGGAACCATCAACTCAGTCATCTAGTACAGAAACAACCATGGAATCATCGACTTGGTCATCTAGTACAGAGACAACCATGGAACCATCCACTCAGTCATCTAGTACAGAGACAACCATGGAACCATCCACTCGGTCATCTAGTACAGAGACAACTATGGAACCATCCACTCAGTCATCTAGTACAGAGACAACCATGGAACCATCCACTCGGTCATCTAGTACAGAGACAACCATGGAACCATCCACTCAGTCATCTAGTACAGAAACAACCATGGAATCATCGACTCGGCCTTCTAATTCAGAAACAATCACGATAACGCCAACTTCCCTTGAGCCTGAATATATTTTCGATTGTGGCTTCGACAGCAGCAGCGACCCCTGGTGTGGAATGACACAAGAAAAGAATGGCGACAATTTCGATTGGACCAGAAATGCGGGAAGAACTCCGTCCTCCGATACAGGTCCCGAGTTCGCTCACAATGGCCACTTCTATATATACATAGAAGCCAGTCAGCCCAGAGTTAAAGGGGACACTGCCATGTAAGTAAAGTTAAGACCATTTTTTTAATTTATCATTTCACAATCGGATATTAAGAGTACTCACTTTGAGCTACTTCATGGCTTATCATTATATCGGACTTGTGCTCATGTTTCAGCCTCTACCTCCCGGACCAAGGCAGGACAGGGTATCTGTGTGTGACATTCTACTATCACATGCTGGGCTGGCACACGGGATCGCTGTCTTTGTTTGTGGAACATGAAGGGGATTCGCCACGCCAGATAGCATGGACTAAACACGGGGAGCAGAGTACATACTGGCAACCAGCGCAAGCTACTGTCCACCTCACCCAGGGCGATACAGTATGTATACACACAACCCGCTATATCTCAATCGCATCATATCGCTTCTTAGAATAGAAACGTTATCATAATTGTATTATTTTGTGTTTTGCAGATTGGTTTCAAGGCAGTCAGGGGAAATGCCTTCTCTGGGGACATTGGGCTTGATACCATCAAGATCGCCACGCAAAAATGTTAACTAAAACATTTAAGGTTATCTACGGCTGCTGCTACTGCTGCTACTGCTGCTGCTGCTGCTGCTGCTGCTGCTGCTGATGATGATGATGATGGTGATGGCTACCTGCTGCTAATGATGATAGTTACCTGTTGATGATAACAGTTATCAGTTGATGATGATAGTTATCGCTGTTAATGAGGACAGTTGATAAAGCTACCTCTTTCTCAATGTGTGGTTCTGTTCAGAATTAAATTGTAAAATAAGCCAAATACATTGCATAAACCTCTCATATCATTGTAAATATCATTATCATTTCCCAGTCACTGCTTTGTGAGTGATTCAATAATGAATCATCAAAATATCTAAAAACCTTTACTTAACTGTTACAGTTCCAGTGAAGCACATGCTACATACAATGACCAAAGATAATGAGTTTATATGTATATAGATGATGTTCCTTTGACAGATATTCAGGACCAGTGTGAAAATAGCATGTACATATCAGAATTGAGAAATGTTCTATTAGTTTATTGTGTGTCGATATCATTTGAATTGAGTGTTTTATGAGATGTTTTATGTTTATCTTCTGCTGAAGAGTTTTCAATATTTTCAATATATTATTTAACCAAAGAGGATCTCAGATTTGTGATTGATTAGTTATATTAATCAGCTGGATAATGATAATTATTCGGTGCAATCGTTACATAAATGTATTTTTTATTTACCAAAACAGGTTTTGAGGTATCATATATGAGATTTACTGCACACTGCTACAGATAATGATGTAATCACTCAGAAAAATCTCATTTTGTGTACAAAAGAAGTAATCATTATTTGTCATTAATGATGAGGTGCTATTTTTCCATATTTAATTATTTTGTACTATATAATTTTATATTTGCGACAATGTTTCTTTGACATTGTTAACACTTTATACACGATTGAATACTATGAGTCTTTTTGTTCTGACAGTCAGTCTCAGAGATATATAATATGAATCAATAACAGTGTAGATGACTACTTCATATGTATGATAGTTCTGGATGCAATATTTATTTTTATCATATTTATTAAATGATTTACTTTGATATATGTACTTTTTATAAATATTTATACAAGACTAATTTATTTTTTAGATTTTAATTGTTTTTGTGAGTTTATATAAAATTACTGGTGTTATTTTATCAGTGATAAAGTAATTGAGCCAAAGATGAATTAAAAGAATATTGTATCACACAGTGTCATATTTGTATATATAATCTTACTCTGCAAAACAGAGGTTGTCGGTTCCCTGCATTCATAATATCATCAGATTATCTTGTTTAAACAGTAACCACTAATTGCTGTTGTTTTTCTTGCATTGTACTCACACTTGATCAGACCAAATTTTAAAATGTTTATGAAAATTCTTTTTCTCACAATACTACCTGGCTTTGTCAGGCCCAAACGGCGTCAACATGTTCATAAACAATATAAGTATATAGTGGATTATTGGTGCCAGTTTGGCTGATAACGCAGTATTTGGTGAAGGAGCCAATCTGCATATTCATTAATAACCTGTGATTTTTCACATTCCTAGTGAAAGCAGTCAGGTGGCAGAGATGCAGATGTAGGAAGAGAATCGACTTCCTTTATTTAGCAGGTTAACATAACCTGAGGGTCCAAGCAAGGTTATCTCATTATCATAGCAATGGGGAGTTCAATTATTTATGTTTTATACACAGTGAGATTGTTAAACCAAAGAAGTAAGAAATAAACCAAATAAGTAAATATTTTGTTGGTTTCGTGTCATGAATACAGCAATTATATTCCTGTCCATAACACTCGATGTAAAAAAATCAAATAAACGAAAAAAAACCCAAACATATATATGACTCTCATTTCTATTTCAGTCACTTACCAATAGAACACATTAAGTAAACAACGTTTGCGTCTTTTTCCTGGTACAAAGGAAAATATAATCCCATAACTGCATAACTGCCTCTTTTGGATAAAAACTATTAAAGCATTCATGAAACCACAGAGGTCACAGGCAACTTAACAGAGGTTTGGAGAATGCTTAAATGATATGTGGCCACGAAATTGTGATACAAGCATGCTATCACACTAAAATCAATCAAAATACACTGGCACAGAAATTTATGTAGGGGAAATGTGATGGGTAATAACTTTTGATCGCAAAGATTGGGGTATAAACATTTATGTTATGCAAGGAAAAAGTGCTTGAAAAAATATCATTTCATGAATGCTTTAAATACGAACCGGCCTAGAGAATAGTGCCTTAAATTCAGTTTCAAATGCTTAAACTCTTTGTAGAATATAGATAGATCACAAATAATGGCTGCTGGCGTTTTCCATCGTTCTCCTGGAGAAAGAATTCTGTTAACAAGATCGACCGTGGCTAGAAAAGCAGACCTCACAAGTAGTGGGCCCCATGCAGCCACACTGTAACGGCTCAAAACTCTCTCAAACTATCCTCGGAGAAGGCTAATTGACCCTGAATGCCAAACTCATGTTGAAAAGAAACAGTAAAAAGTAGGCAAAATAATTAATATTATTTGATCGTACATGCACATTCGAACAGGTTACTGTCGATCAGGGGAGCGATCGAAGTAGCCAGTCGCCTAGATGATCGTAAATAAATAAACCACAAAATTCTTCAATATCACTGCAAGGTGGTTTTAAAAGTAAAATAGGCTGGGTGCTCACTGACAATATATTACCAACGATATGTCAGTGAAATAAAATGGCATAAATCGGGCCAAAAATAAACATTACATAGTGTTACCAGGTTCAGCTACTCTGGTGCGATACGGAATAAAACGTAACAATTTAACAAATATACAGAACGCCTATCTGTTATAAGTTATTGTCAGAATGATGATTGACACATTGGGGGTCGATCAATAGTTATATTGAAATCTTCCACTCCTAACTTCTAATGTGGACCGAAGAAATTTTATTCAGAACTCGGCAGGTGTCGCTGCTGTATGGGAGCGTGCCGGAGATTCACATGAAGGAAGACCCATCATGAAATGAAAACACTGTCACATATTTCACAGCAGGGTTTAAATGACAACACTGCCACATATTTCACAGCAGGGTTTAAATGAAAACACTGCCACATATTTCACACTAGGGTTTAAATGAAAACACCGCCACATATTTCACACTAGGGTTTAAATGAAAACACTGCCACATATTTCACACTAGGGTTTAAATGAAAACACCGCCACATATTTCACACTAAGGTTTAAATGAAAACACTACCACATATTTCACACTAGGGTTTGAATGAAATCACTGCCACATATTTCACAGTAGGGTTTAAATGAAAAGACTACCATATTTTTCACACTAGGGTTTGACTGAAAAGACTGCCACATACTTCACGCTCGGGTTTAATTGAAAACGCTGCCACATATTTCACAGTAGGGTTTAAATATAAAACACTGCCACATATTTCACAGTAGGGTTTAGATATAAAACACTGCCACATATTTCACAGTCGGGTTTAAATATAAAACATTGCCACATATTTCACAGTAGGGTTTAAATGAAAACACTGCCACATATTTCACAGTAGGGTTTATCATTTAAGTTTGAATAAAGTTGGACAGGAACACACAGCCTTAAATGCAGTCATTTCCGGCAGCTGAGGCAATCAAATCGAAAAAAAGTTGACTTGTCGGTTGAACAGTGTCCATTACATAACTGTACAAGAGTCATTCCTTAGTGTTTTTGTGTTTTATTTCTACATAGGAGATAGAGTGTGTAGTTTTATCATCAATCCAATATTAATGTTTAAGAATCGTTTATAATCAGTTGTCAGATATGTTAATAACTTCCATTAGTTCATTCATGAGCTACTCGAGTATTTATCTTCACAACAAACAAATATTCAATAATATCGTGAAATGAAGTACCGGGTACACACCCAAAACATGCTTTATTTTATGACAGGGTACTAATTAGCATTACTCATCTTTTCTCAAATTATGAAATACTATTATATTCTATTGTTTCTGACAATCATTTCCACGCATTTGACATTCAAATTAGCTATATTGGTCAGATAGGAATCAGCAAACTGGGGATCAAGACCCTTCCCTTTTCTTGTGATGGTTTTAAATCGTGTCTCCTTCATCATGAAATATCCAAGCAAACTCCATGTCGTATAAACAACAACTAGGGGGCGCTCAGGAGAACACACACATCCCAGATTGAGCAGTCTGCAATCTTTCTATCATAATCAAACTTTTAGAATAATCATGGATCCGCACAAACAACCGGATTTTCAACAAATTGGCAATTAAAATTGTCGTCAAAATTACAGCTGGTTAGACTGACAGGGGAGAAAACATCGGTAACTTTATTACGGGGGGTAATTTATAACAAGATTCCCATTAACTATGCCAATTTGCTGGATGGTTGGTTATATGGTAGAAAATTAAGTGATTTTGGTGAAAGGTCAAAGTGAAAAACTGGAAATAAATTCAATTGTTATCCGCCTAATGGGAAAATAATGCATGTTTACCTTCTAAACGATAGAATTCGTTTTCAATTAAGACAAACGTCACAATTAATGGCGGATCAACAATCTAGATTTTTTTTTTTTTTTTTTTTTTCTCCAAATGCTGCTGATCGATTCAAACCAGCTGGATAACAGGAGAAAATCTGAGAAATGACTTCAATAGACGGGAGTCGTTTGTTATGTCTTATTTTATATAAATGTGTGTGGTTTGACGCTTGGCCTCGTATTATGCGCTCTTTCATGCTTGATGTGCGCCCCATTCATCGCAGCGCCCCCGTGTGGTGTAAATATTCCGATCCTTATCTTTGTGAAAGGAGAAAGCAGACTTGTTTCGTGGAATATACCTCTGTTCAAATGGCCGAAGCAGGGATCTCCAGATTTTTTTGTATTCAGGATCGTCTCGTATTCTATCGAAACACTGCGGATGTTCGTTGTTTGAAATTTCGAAGAAGTGTTAAAGAAAGATGGGAAATTTGATTAAAATTTGGAAATTTCAAGGCAAACATTTCAATGTTTATATAATGACATCTTCGCGGCTATTGACTTAGTTGACTAAATAATCCTTAATTTACCCGAAACTGTCCTAAGATGAACTCCGTGTCACCATTTGAACTTTCTGTTTTCAATATTTTGATTTCCATATATGTCCTGTGGATTGGATACATCTGGCAGCTTTAAGTTGAAAATATCAATATCTAAAGAATAAAGTTTTATTTAAGTTTTATTAATTTGTCAAAAATCATATCTTATATGAACATTGAATGTGTTAGTTCTTGGTGACTTTGTGAAAATATACAAGCACGAACAATCATATTTTATCCATAAAAGAATATTCCTGGTGCAAGGGAACCGTTGAAAAAAAGTTGTATGGTGCAGAGCGGCGAATGCACTCACGTTCCTCGTGTTAGCGTCAAAATCATTTATGATAGCTGAGGTCAAGCTGTGAAATCACTAAAAACGTGGTGGCTGTCAGTTGGTAGAAAAACTTTTCGTGGTCTAACATGAAATATCTTTGTGCGTTCAAACTGCATAAAACGTGAACTACCTTTATGTTGTCAAGTAATGGCATCCAATCTCATTCACACATCGCAGTGGATACAATGGGTTATTGGCTACGTGTATGGGGTCACATGAATGTTGTTGAAGAAGTAATTGGGAGATATCACGATTTTCTGTTATATCCAGTAGATAGAGTAAGGAGTGAGGTCAGGATCGATACGGATGTGATATCACAAATCAGGAATTAGATCTGATAAGCCAGTGCTGGATCAAATGTATTATCCTGCTCTGGAGAGTATACTTTAAATTCAAGAAATTGAAAATAATTGACTTGTGGAAGGTTCATTATATTTTCAGGGAGGGGAAACGTGGAAGGGAGAAATGACGGTGTCCAGACGGGTAGAAAAAAGGATGCAATTCCGAATTTCTTTGATGGTACATGAGAGCAAAATATTGTAATATGCATTGTTATGGATAATATTAAGAATGACTTCACACAAGATTAGTGAATTTCTTTTCCTCAACCCCCCCCCCCCCCCCCGGAAATTCAATGGTTTGTGCCATATGGTATATTTTATCGTCCCTGCATGATGTTTTCTTTCCCTTGATGTGGTCAAGCTTGGGTGACGTTAGCGACATTTCCTGTAAAGTGCACTTACTGATCACAAACCGCCGTATCCTCAACTCCACATACCAGTCAAATAGCCAACAACTCACCCCTCCAATCAGGCAAACAAACCAAACAAAAAGGTCAGCAAACAAGCTATAATGATTATGGTCTACTGCACTTATTGCAATATAATTCAATAGAAAAGCACAGTTTAATAACTTTGAAATCTGTTGATATCTTAGAGGATTTTAAGATTATTACAATATGACTTTGATATATATATATATATATATATATATATATATATATATATATATATATATATATATATATATATATATATATATATATATATATTAATAGTAGAAGTTGACATCGAATATAAACACAGCATGTCCTGGTAATCCCTGAGCGGTCTGTGTACCGAGAAAAGTACGCCTCACGGAACACTTTCACCTCATCATGTGTGGGACTTTCCTGTCAGGACTTTTTTCCCCTCAGTCAGAGGGTCATGCCTTGGTAACTGTCAATAATAGCGTCCCGAGCAAGGGCACTTCTACCGGCCATCTGGACTGTACGTAACGTCAGCATTCCCAGATTACCTCGCCGCCGCACACAGATCTGCCATATATACATATATAAAGGAGCCCTCACACTGCACAAGGAATATCACACAAATACTAGTACTCAAAATTAACATATCTTGTAAATTACTAGTAGTTATCAACATGGACTCAATTAGAAAATGGTTAACAGCTTTTGTCATTTTAACAGCTTTGCACCAGGTAAGTAAATTTTATTATTTTTTTTTTATATTTCATTACATCTAACTTTAGTCAATTGGATCCATACGTCAGAGACAAAAAGTTATCCTATTTTTCAATAATATTTTACTTATTAACCAACAAACAATTAGCAAACCTTCATCGGATTATCCTAGCATTTAATTGTTCATAAAGCATTTCACAGCATTTTTATTGTTCATTAAGTAGACTTTATCCATTTCCTCAGACAGGGGGCGCTCCGGTGCGTAGGGACGAGTGGAGAGCAGAGAAGTTGCAGCAGTGGACGCGATACCGAGGCCTGACCGAGGAATCCTACCTCCGGACCCGCAGTCTCCTCAACGAAATCGCCTACAAGGTGGCAGCACAAACGCCCCATCTGCCCTCAGAGCAGGTAAGCTGAATTATTGGTCTCTCTTCCCTTCATATTTATAGTATGATGAATCCAAGGGTAGGATCTTCGTGAATAATAATTAGCATATTGATGGGGGTAGGCTAATTAAATGCTATATTTCCTTGACTACAGCTGATGGGAGGGTTGGATAGTCATATAATATTGAAATTAAAAGGATGGAGCTTAATGTTACATTAACTTGCACGGGGTAGGGTATGTGGAATGTTATAGAAACAGAGGAGAGGAGGGGCCTAGATCGTTGACTTCATTCAAAAGACAGCTTACCTCCTATAAAATCCTTGTAACGCCACGGTAATTTAGGAATATCGCTATCCTGAAACATAATTAAATAACATTAATGGCGACAGAGCGTCCGAGGCACAACATTGAGGGAGAATTTTGTGAACGTATAATTATTGCTGGTTCAGGGGAAATAGACTCATTATTGATATCATAAAGAAGGATTAATCATAACGGATATATCTATCTAAATATATTATTATCATTAGAGGCGCGTATTAATTTACTCGGCAAAACAAGGAACTTCATTCACACATTACTGGTGAGATCTGGTGATAATTTTTCAGGAAAATACTGAATGGTGACAACTTAAAATTTTCTGGAATAAACTGAACTTTGCTGACATAATGCCCTCGTGCTCCTCAAGACAAAATCTTTTTTTTTTGGTATAAGCTCATAACACCAGATTGACTCACTGTTTGTGTTATTCATTTTATGTGCATACATTATCACGATCATAATGAACCATTAATTCAAACAAAAACTCTCGTGACCGGAAAGGTTACCCCGTCCGGTTCCCCACAGGGTCACGTTGGTGTTGCGGGGTCCGGGGTTCACCGAGTCACCCCCGGGTTGGGTCGTCTGCCAGGTGAGCAATCAGCGACCATGTGCACGGCGTCTTACCACAATATCACGCCAAAACACACCCCCCTCTCGCCCCCTGTATGGGACTGTCTAATCAGCTGATGAATAATAAGAAATGTGGTATTTAGGGTCCAACTTCACCAATATTCGTGACTTTTTTTCAGGAGTCTATACTTATATATGTTACTAAGACATATCCGACAAGGTTTAGTCAATATAAATATTCGACTAGTTTTACTGCCCCCTAACTGTACTGACATTAAAGAACGGTTCATAAGATGGTAACAGTCAAGTCAATATAAAGGGGTGAAAAGGTTATAACTTAGTGCACTCATAACTTATATGTATATATAGTTGGAAACACAAACTTTCTGATGCCAGAGTCGCTCATGCATGCATTATATTACTTCCTCAGTGTCACCGTGAGTATCAAGCCAAATTGAGAAATCCTGCATCCTGTTTGTTGAAAACATATGCCTCAGCCATCCACTGTGAAAACAGAATGCTTTGAACTCATGAACTGTTTGTTCGGTTATTGATTTATTGGATCATCTAGAAGCTCTTTTGTGAACATTGAAAATTGCTGAAAATATAGTGTGCACTTAATCACAGATTCGATTTTCAAGCTTAAATATCAAGATAGTGTCTCTTGAATTGTAGTTTCTCAAACTAACCAAATAATTCATCACCTTAGAGTAATATTTCTGATGCCCAATTTCATATTAACAAACTTACAAGGCTGTTTATCTCGACACTTATAGCAAACCATCAGAGGTTATGCCCTTACTCCCCTGAAAATAAAAGTTTGTTGGGCGAAATCTATTGTGATTGCGGTAGCCACACTGTTAGAAACAACTGAAGGATATCAGCAACTGTGTTTTTACAGCAATTTTTGCTGTAACTGAAATAGGAGTTCAACCCATAATTTAAATGAATCCAACCCATTTTAGAAATACAACAAAGGTTTATGCTTTCCGTAACAGAATTTGGACTTCCACCTTTTACAAGGAAGGCCCATTTATCATTAATAAACATTAATTAAAGCTTCCTAAGATATTTCTTTAATATTTTACTTTTAAAGGTACAAAAAGTCGCTATTAATCTACAGCATAATTTGACCCTAAAATTGCTGGAAATTAACAGCAAATTTAATGTTACAAAAGTTATATATGGTAAAACCTTGGAATAATTGTTAAAACTCCATGGTGAAACCAAGATGGGAATTACCCAAAAACCGCTCAGGGCCCATCGCACAGTGGCCTCAGTGTGACAAACCACCGTAAAGACTTATCATATAATGAAGGTTTACAATATGAAAATGTTGACTTTTCAGTTGCCACTGCATGACAATGTCGATATGTTGATTGACGACACTTTGGATGGCTGCATCCTGTACACAGAGGAGTTAGCAGAGGAGATGCTGGAACAACTGCAGGAGCCCCACCTAGCGCCACACTCGCGAACCAAACGCAAAATTACCGACTTCAACAAGCTGTCCAATTCCAAGTGGCCATCACCACATATAAACAGAATCAAATACAAATTTATGGAAGATCAAAGTAAGTTTAGACTGAGAGTAACCGAAGATAAAGAATCTTGATTAAGATTCTTTGTACTAAAAGGTGGTTGATTTAAACAAGACTGTCCTGAGTGTAAAAAGAAACAAATTTAATTATGAACCATAAGTGCATAGAGATACAATAATGCTTCTCTGAAAATGTTACATTTCTGTATCAATTCAATTGCTGTCGCAAAACATGAGACATGTGTTTATCCAATATATTGTCTCCATTGTGTCTCAGCTATATTTAGAGAATTTGTGTGTAGTATAACAAAACGCATCTGAAATTTGATGTAATGGTCATGGAATACACCTAAAACTTAATTGGATGAGCGTGTAGACACAGAGAGGAACAAGTCTGGGTGAAAACAAAAAACAAAACAAAAACAAACAATAAAATTAAGTTCATAAGCAGAGGATTTAACCAGGAATCTTAATTAAGATTTTACCTTCAACAAATGAGAAATATGTTGATATGATATTAACATTTGTTTGGATAATTGCAGCTGATGCCGAGAAGGAAATAATTCGAGGAGCGTTTCAACATTGGATGGATAATACGTGTGTTAGATTCCAAGAGGTAGACAAGGATGAAAGTGTGCAGGACAGTCACATAGGAATAACACACTCCAGGCGTGGGTAAGTAACTTCCCTCATATAGGAATAGCACACTCCAGGCGTGGGTAAGTGACTTCCCTCATATAGGAAGGGTGGGTAAGTAACTTCCCTCATATAGGAATAGCACACTCCAGGCGTGGGTAAGCGACTTCCCTCATATAGGAATAGCACACTCCAGGGGCAGGTAAGCGACTTCCCTCATATAGGAATAGCACACTCCAGGGGCGGGCAAGTGACTTCCCTCATATAGGAATAACACACTCCAGGGGCGGGTAAGTGACTTCCCTCATATAGGAATAACACACTCCAGGCGTGGGTAAGTGACTTCCCTCATATAGGAATAACACACTCCAGGGGTGGGTAAGTGACTTCCCTCATATAGGAATAACACACTCCAGGGGTGGGTAAGTGACTTCCCTCATATAGGAATAACACACTCCAGGGGTGGGTAAGTGACTTCCCTCGTATAGGAATAACACACTCCAGGGGTGGGTAAGTAACTTCCCTCATATAGGAATAACACACTCCAGGGGCGGGCAAGTGACTTCCCTCATATAGGAATAGCACACTCCAGGGGTGGGTAAGTGACTTCCCTCGTATAGGAATAACACACTTCAGGCGTGGGTAAGTAACTTCCCTAGCGGAGTCAAAGAAAATCATTACTGAAAATTAATTGTCCTAAAAGGTTTATATGCGAATAACAATGAGATATACCTACTAGGCGAAATAAATGTATGATTTGATTAAATTTGAAAGTTGAATCTTGAGCCAAAATCATAACCATAACAGCAATATATCTGAAGGACAGGAATTTTGTCGTTCCTAGAATTACTCAGTTAAAGCTTGGAGTAAGCTTACAGGTTGTTTTGTCATTTTGTCCTCGCCAATGTTATTCTCAAGTCTTTTGTAATTTGTTATTCTATGATCACTCAAATTGATGGATTATATATTTTATCACTTCAGATGCAGCTCTTATGTTGGGAAAACATCAAGTAAACCACAGCTAATTAATCTCAATCCGATTTGTTTAAAACAAGTAAGTTTCACTTCCTTACTGTCGCTTAACCAAACAGTTGCCTGAAACAAATATGATTCAACGCCATACACACTACAATGGTTTTCAAATAAATCTTGTAATTTAATAAATAAAAAAAAGAACAATAGTTCCCCTCCATAAGAGACCAACTTAAACAGTTTCATCAATTTATTATATGATATATCATCTGTTTTGCTTTTTTGTTGTTGCCAGTTTGGTACCCCAGTGCATGAGATCGGCCACGCTCTAGGTCTGTGGCACGAGCAGATGAGAAGCGACCGGGACGAATATATCGAGGTCCTGTGGCACAACCTGGGATTCCACCGCCAGCAGTACGCCAAGAACCAATTCACGGACGACCACGGCGTGGCCTATGACTACCACTCAGTCATGCACTACTCGCCCTGGGTAAGAAACATTGCTATATCATTTGCCAAGTAGATGCATTCAAAATATATATGACTATTGCTAGCCATGGGTGAGAAACTGTCATTTGCTAAGTAGATACGTTAAAATATATATGACTATTACTCTACCAGGTAGATACTTTTTGTATATATATATGACTGTCATTGGTAATTCAATACCCTCCACGAGTGAGATACATTCCACCCTGGGTTAATGCTTGGGCTACGAGACAATTGCACAAATCCCTATCTATATCTTAGAAATTTGGAAAGGAAGAGAGCGAATAATATCTGCATGGTTATAAGGATTCTATCCTAACATGTATAAAATCAATCAAATAAACTGCATTTGTTATGCTTTTTACTTGTGGCATTGTGATACAGTGCTTTAATTTCAAATCAAAGATCAACTAAACACCAAAAGATTATTTCAAATGGTGTAAGTACAGTATTGAAGTTTACATGTTTATTTTAATTGCAAACCTTGATGCTTTTAGGATGGCTCATATACCCAAGAGCAGGCATTTAGAACACTGGACCCCATTTGGCAGAACTCGGTTGGTCAGAGGACAGGCTTGTCTTGGTATGATATGATGATAATCAACCGCGCCTACTGCAGTGGTAAGCAAACACATGCTCTCCTAAATCATTTCCCAAATGTATTTTTATATCCTTAAGAAATATGATAAACGATCCACCCATATATAAGCTAAATCATTTCCCAAATGTATTTTTATATCCTTAAGAAATATGATAAACGATACACCCATATGTTAGCTTGTGTTAATGATTGGTAGGTGTGTGCGAGTCTCAGGGCATACAACTCTCCCAGCCATGTCTCAGGAACGGCTATCAGGACCCAAACAACTGCAGCAGCTGCAAATGCCCCGATGGCTTTGGTGGTCAGTTCTGTCAAACTGTGGCGCCATCTAGAAATGGTAAATGACTTCCTGTTCCTGTTCATACCACAGTTTCAACTTCTATCTTTCATTAACTTTGTATAGTCACATTTTAAACATCAGATGCATCAACTACTTAAACATTCTCTTTCATTGAATGTTACATTGAACGCCTAAATATAGAAGCACTTTGGTAAAGATCTGTAACATTGCAATGGGTTTGTTTTTGCACATTTTGGAAAACGTTTGACTACATTTGAATTCCCTAAAAAAAGAGATTGTTTTATTGCAGCACAATGTGGTGGGCAGTTGCATGCACAGTCCTATCCACAGTACATCACATCTCCTGGATATGATGAAAATGAGACTTATGATATTGGAGTGGAGTGCAACTGGCATATAGTGGCGCCACCTGGAAAAAATATCAGCTTGGAATTTGTGGATGAATTCAAAGTGTATTGTCACGACCAGTCGGAGTGTTACCACTGGGTCGAGATCAAATATTCTGGCAATCTTAATCAACCTGGCCCAAGGTAATTATAAATTAGCCAAAGTCTACTCTCATTTAATTTGTACTCAGTGTTATTTAGATGCAAACACACATACTAAATCATAAAAAGATGTGCATATTGATTTAGACTTTACATATTTGTCAGGTTTTGCTGTTACAAGCGCCCAGAGACCTCAATCGAATCAGCATGGAATGAAGCAATGGTGACATTTAGGTCCAACTTTACAAATCCAGTTTCGGTACAAAGACAAGGATTTAAACTCAAATATGTCTTAGGTCAGTATTTATATGGTTTTATTTATAATGCTTGCTTACAGTATAAAACCCCTTATCTTAAGCCTGTGCATGAACAACGTTTTGAAAATATCATATATTACTATGCAGTTAAATGTTAAATAAACTCTTTATTAATCCTGAATATCTGGAAAAAAATTGTAGTTTCAACGGGTTCAGATATGAAAACAGAAGAGTCTAGCACTCCTCAGCTATCATGGAACTGTTCCTTCGACACAGAAGAGGACGGTATAGCCACCTGGAACGGCATCGAGCAGAGCGATGAGGACGACTTTGACTGGACGATCCAGGAAGGGCCAACAACATCCACCCCGACAGGCCCTGATGGGGCCTACGATGGCAAATACTACATCTTCATCGAGGCTAGTAATCCCAGGAAGGAGGGCGACAAGGCAACGTAAGAACATCACCTTATCTAATCCCATAGCTTAGCATTAAAAACTGAAATACAACTGAAAACATTACAGCGCCACGAGCAGACCTATTCAGATCTAGAGCGCCATGAGCAGACCTATTCAAACCTAGAGCGCCATGAGCAGACCTAATCTTATATAGCGCTATACAAATGTTTTATTATTGTTATCATATATTTTACTGTTAAATATAATATTACCTTTCAATAAAAAAAGTCAAGAGTCTACATACCAAATATTTTGATTTAACGCCCACCTATTTTGTTTGCAGGGTGTTATTACCGAAGTTTGAAGTGGACGGACCTGTTTGCGTCAGGTTCAGTTATCACATGTTTGGCTTCCATATTAAAACCCTCCAGATGGCGGTAATGTATGCAGATGGTGCTGCCATCGAGTGGATAAAAGAAGGACAGATTGATAACCAGTGGCATAACGCTGCCGTCAACATCTCACATTTGACAACAGATGACAGGGTAAGTGAAACAAACCATGAGCAGACCTTGTCTGACATAGTGATATGCAAATATCTTATTATCATTTTCGTTACCATAACCATTTATGATAAGGTAGGTCACTCGATGAAAGTTGGGGTAAGGTAGGTCACTCGATGAAAATAGGGGTAAGGTAGTTCACTAGATGGGAATTACGATAAGGTAGGTCACAAGATGAAAATTGGGGTAAGGTAGGTCACTGGGTGATAAGACATGTGCCAAGATCAGGATTGTGATAAGATAGTGATCACTGTCTGCTATTTCCTGATCATGATTTACTATACTAAGTCTGATTTTGAACTCTTGTTTACAGATTGGATTCACAGGTGTCCGAGGTAAAGCATACTCTGGAGATATTGGTTTGGATGCAATACGCGTCACCGGAGGACGATGCTGATGTTTAAATGCTGATGTTTAAATGCTGATGTTTAAATGCTGATATAATGAATGCTGATGTGAATACTGATATGAATGGATGATAATGCTGCTGTGAATGCTGCTGTAGTAGACATCACTGGATGATAATGCTGCTGTGAATGCTGCTGTAGTAGACATCACTGGATGATAATGCTGCTGTGAATGCTGCTGTAGTAAACATCACTGGATGATAATGCTGCTGTGAATGCTGCTGTAGTAGACATCACTGGGTGATAATGCTGCTGTGAATGCTGCTGTAGTAGACATCACTAGATGATAATGCTGCTGTGAATGCTGCTGTAGTAGACATCACTGGATGATAATGCTGCTGTGAATGCTGCTGTAGTAAACATCACTGGATGATAATGCTGCTGTGAATGCTGCTGTAGTAGACATCACTGGGTGATAATGCTGCTGTGAATGCTGCTGTAGTAGACATCACTAGATGATAATGCTGCTGTGAATGCTGCTGTAGTAGACATCACTGGATGATAATGCTGCTGTGAATGCTGCTGTAATAGACATCACTGGATGATAATGCTGCTATGAATGCTGCTGTAATAGACATCACTGGATGATAATGCTGCTATGAATGCTGCTGTAATAGACATCACTGGATGATAATGCTGCTGTGAATGCTGCTGTGAATGCTGCTGTAGTAGACATCACTGAATGATAATGCTGCTGTGAATGCTGCTGTGAATGCTGCTGTAGTAGACATCACTGAATGATAATGCTGCTGTAATAGACATCACTGGAAGGTTATGCTGATGTCAATGTTCAACAACCTTATACAACCTGGTCTCAAGCAGATAGTATTGACCAGCTGCACTCCTAGTGCAAGCTCGCACTCTCGGAGAGATGCCAATTGGTTTTGCCGAGTAAACTTACAGATGTAGATGCAGGTGTATGACAGTAAAATGTGGAGATCTCTATGAAGTATGATATAATATAAATCTGATACAAAATAATATACAACAATAATATACAACATAATAAGCATCATATTGATATTCTGCTTTTAAATTGATTTATTTATTGTTATTTATTTTTAAAGCACGCAATTAAGGAATGAATTAATAATATCATGATATTTATTGTGATTCATATTTGTAATCACGACTTCAATTTTACAACAGGAAAAAACCAAATATGATTTATTGTGAATAATCTTACTTTTACAACAAATATCCTAATTTATTTTAAAATGATGACAAGCAATTGATATAATCATAATTTATTCTCACAAGAATCTCTCTAGTCATTTGTGTATGTTGTCTCAGGTGTCTGCTTCAAGCCAAATATCATACCCTTAAAGGTGATGAAGCATTGTTTTGTAATTGTATAGAACTGTTCTTGGTCATCGGAGAATATTATTTTGAAAATACATATGACAAGTGTCTATGAATAAGTGCAGTTACCATTGATAAACCTTAAGAAGTTAACACCTAATTTTGGATCAAATGATTCAAATTCAAACTTAATTTGAACTATGAATTTGTAGATTTATTAATTCATGATATTTAAGATTCTTTTAATCTAGATTCATTCTTATCAACCATATGATAAATAATACTTATCTGGTCAGATGTTGATGTCTAAGGATTTCATTCCTATTCAATATTTAAAGGAAGGTGCTGTAATGTTCTCTCCCTGTATGACTTCTATCACTCTACTGTGTGGCAGGATCCACTTTGCTTTTATTCATGTAGAATGTTGATCCATTCCTTTCATGAAAAGGCTGCAATTACAGTGATTTCATTTATAAAGAAACCATGTACTAAGAAACAACTGATATGTAGTTTAATTTGAATATGTTCAATAAAAAATAAATGCAACTTATTTTGTGTTTATATTATTTTATCTAAAAAAATATGATGACAAAAACAAAAAAAATCTGCCAGCACGCAACACCCAATGAAGTGACTATCAGTAAAAGAAAGGCTTTGAGATAATCGAAGTTGCAAATATTAAGTCATTAGTGTATGTTAAGAAGCGATTTTCTTGGTATATCCCACGTTAATACACAGAATCAAAGGACCAAAAGTCCGGAAAGTGAACATAAATACCTTTAATAACCAATTCAATAACACATTCGCATTCAAAGTTTGGAATTCCCCGAGTCATAAATACTTGCCTTGCTCACAAAAATACCCCAAAATCTGAATTGACCAACATCAGGTCATAAATTGTAACCAGGTGTCTGGCACATAAACTGACCAATCAGTACAACTGCCAGTGCAAAACAAATCTATTTATATTCTTTCACCAATGAGTGGACAGCCAGATTTTATGAATATTGATGACTTGCGCTCGATTCTGTGCGCACCTTTATATCCTTGGTGGCAGGGACTGGTCTGACAGAGTAGTCCTGCTATGGAGGTTATACTGTACCTACTCTCCATAGCAGATCCAGGATTTATACCTGGCTCTGCAAGTAAATGACATATTCAACACAATGAATGAGTGCTCAGAGGTCACACCCAATTCAAGCATGCAGAAGACAATGAGTCCAATATTTCGTCACATGAGGTAACATGGATAATTGTTGTTATTGCTCTTATAAGAAGTTGAATACAACAGTGAGTGAGATTTTAGTGACATGTGTAACAATATAGTTAGACAAAAATAGTCAGCAGGGGATAGACCATTAATCCTCAGGGGAGGAGAAGGAAAAATCTGGACTTTTTCTTCTAGGGCAAAGCTAATATGTCAGGCCTCACCATAAAATTGCTGAAATAAAATTGCTGAAATAATGCAACTATTATGACATGTGTATACCAATGAAACGTTCTACTCATTTGGAAATAATAGTGAAAAATAATCTTTAAAAAATGAAAGGAAAATGAAAGGAAAAACCGAGGTGATCTGTGACAGTAGTATGGCACAGGGTTAATCTGCAGAAAGATCTCATATGTGCAGAACACTCACTTGAGTATGAGATAAAGAGTGGAACTCTCTGCGCTGATCCTTTAATTTGCCGATTCCACAATTCTTTCAATTTATAGAGTAGATGTTTGGAAAAAAAACATCTAAGGGGATCTTATTCATTCTAGTTCAATAATATTTGTTTATTTGATAGAAAATTATTTATAGTCAATCATTCGATCAATATCAGTACAAAAAAAATAAATTATTTCTTCCATTTCCAATCAGCACCTCATGTAATCAATGACCATCATTGGATCAATATATCAATATCAATCTTTAAAAAAAATTAGATAAAATCTATTTCTTACATTCCCCATCAGCACCTCATGCATTTAAATAACCATTTGGCAAGGACATCCGAGTTGAGGAATTAGGACATTATAAACAAGTGGTGGAAGAGAGAGCAAAGTCAAGCAGCCATGATGCATCCTCTTATGAAGTTTGTTGGCTTTCTCTTGACTCTATGGTTGTCTTATCTGGAGTGTATATACCGCCTCTTCGTGCCGGTGTCCAAGAAGGATGTACGGGGGAAGATTGTGCTGGTGACGGGAGCGGGGAGGAACATCGGCAAGCAGATTGCGCTTCACTTTGCCAAGCATGGAGCACGACTGGCCGTCTGTGATATCGACTCGGTATGTTCATGTTTATCCATCAAGCATCAATGGATTAAGATAGCCGGGTTTTGTTCACTTCTCAAATTATCTGAAAGTAAACTCGCATTATGATAAATAGTTGGAGCTTATCAACTCATGCCAGTATAAACCCGTGATTTGTTTGTGTCGAGACAAGCACCGTGTCGGGGCTTTTATTTTAAGTACGGCTATCAGTACGAGTCCTGTCGTTTAACATTTCCGCGGTCCAGTTACGATAACACGCATTTTTTGATAAGTATGTGCAGACATCAAATACATATGATGTGATTCTTAATGATTGCTATTTGTGATATACATGATTCCCTCTCACTTGTTTACAGAGAATTATATATTTTCTGTAAGTTTATTTTTTCATGATATTCACGGAAATTATTAACCATATTTTTTAAAGATAAGATAAGATAAGATTTTATTTATTAAAGTGACAGTTGGGTATTTACAATGTTCATTTAAATCAACAACATGCATATATATACAGTATTAAAAACATTGAGTTTCCCACCCAGCCTTTCGGCTTACCAGTCACTTACCCTCCCGCTGTATATAATAGGGTTTTCCTTATATTAAAAGCATCTTTTATGAATAATGCGAGTTTGGGTATTATCAGTTCATTTGTAAACATATAATTAAGCTGCTCAGTATGTGATTTATCTAAGTATGTATTGTCTATCACTAAGCAATCATTGTACAGTTTGTTCCGTTCTCTGATGTAAGCTTTACAGTAAAATATAAAATGAATTTCTGTTTCTGGGCCATCATTGCAAATTGGGCATATTCTCTCCTCTGGAGGGAGCGGTGTTTATCCATACCGTCCTGTTTCAATGCGAAGTGGCAGGATGCCACACCGCAATTGTGCAACATATGATCGCAGTTGTCTAGGCAGAGAAAGGTACTTCTCCTGCCCTACATCTGCTTTAAATGTAACATAAGTTCTAAGCTTTGATGAGTTTGAGGTATCTGTTTTCCAATTTGCACACTCAATCTCCATTAATTTCTTTTCTGCTTCCTCTAAAAATTTTCCCACAACAATACCTTCCAAATTGTCTCTATAAATGTAATCACCAAGCCCTATCATATTTAACACAGATTTAAGCTCTTTGCACCAGTTATTTGCGTTAAGGCTTCTCTCCCAGAAATATATTCTTTTTGTGAGTCTAGAGTTTTCCATTTTAAGCATTCTGCACCAGAAACGGAGCATGTCCACTCTCCTTCTCACACAGGGGGGCCTCCACCCTGTATCACCAAATATTGTCAGATTGGATGCATAGCGGTGTACACCTAGGAATGATCTCAGGGCACGATGCTGAACAGTATGACATTTGGGATATGGTTTAAAACCCCATATGGCGCCACAATAATCCATTATGGGGACTACACATGTATCATAACATTTTTTAAAAACAGAATGATGTAGACCACCACAAGCCTTGTGTTTATTTATTAGTGATCCAATTGCACGACCTGCAGCATTGGCCAGGACAGTGGCAGTTGTTGTAAAATCCAGGAATTCATCAAACTCACAACCTAGGTATCTGTATGAGGTTGCAATGCTAACACTATTACTCCCGATTTTGAATTCAAATTCTGAGCGTTGCACATTTTGGCGTCTAAAGTGAATCACTTTTGTTTTGTCCACATTAATGGTGAGCCTCCACTTCTGAGTCCAATTATAAACTATATCTAAAAGCTTTTGTAAATCCTCTTCATTCTCACATAAAAGGACTATATCATCAGCATAAAGTAACACACAAAGTAGCTCATCTCCCAGGTGAATGCCAATCCCAGCTTCCTTCAGCTCTTTAGCCAAGTCATTCACAAAAAGTGCAAACAAAGTAGTTGAAGGATTATCTCCTTGTCTGACACCTGTTCTGACAGGAAACCAGTCAGTCAGTGAGCCATTTATATTAACAGATGCAATGGGAGTATTGTATAAACTCTGGATGGAATTATAAAGTTTCCCATGGACACCACACTTCAATAACTTATAGAACATACAGGTCCGATCCACAGAATCAAATGCTTTGCGCATGTCTATAAAGCAGGTGAAGGTTTCTTGTTTCTTGTGTTTTCTATTTCTAATTGCAGAAGTAAGTGTATATAGGTGATCAATACATGCTCGCCGCTTTCTGAAACCATTCTGCTCTTCCACATAAATCCCATTGTCCTCCATGTGGGTCACTAGTCTATTATTTAAAATACTGGTGTATAGCTTGTACATGGTACACAATAGGCTTATCCCACGATAATTGAGTGGTACTCTTGGATCATACTTCCTGCCTTTGGGGATAGGTTTTATGATGGATTTACACCATATACTAGGGAATATACCAGTCACAAAGCATTTAAATTAAAATATCTGTATTATGAGTCAGCTAAAGCCTGTTCTTACTGGGACTCAATGTCTCACTCTTTTCTGACTTTGGATCTTTCTTTTGCATTATTACATAGACATGATCATAAGGATATGACAAACTATATATTGTAATATGCATCCCCCACAGCCTGCACAGTGTTATAATATAACAAGCTAAGCTCACTTGCTTGATTGTCAACATGATAATCATCAGGGTACTGTAAATCTTTTCTCTTGAACAATATGCCTCCTTTCTACCCTCAGCCCCTGCTGTAATCAGGATAAGGGTATTGCAGTACTCCTGGTTTAATCGGTAACAATTTAAGTTATGCTTTTTGGTATACTTCTTACGGGCATGTATTAGTGTGTACTAGTGTAGAATGTAGATTGCTAGAGCTCTTTTGCACCTTTGAGTACCACACATTAGAGTACACCATGAGGTGACAAGTTGTGGAATTTGGAAAAGTACCCCAGAGAGACCAGAAAACCACATCACAGAGATGAAACCTGATGACCAAATTACAGGGATGACACCCGATAAGACATAAATATATTTCAAATATATATTTAGAAATACCTCAGATACTGATTAAATGGTTATAATAATAACACCTTTACACAACAGTTTATTACCCACCTAAATAGGTACTTCACTTTACAGTTATATTGAGGGTCCAATTATTTGAGGTATTTGTTTCTTTATACATTATAATAATGTTTATTTTCAGACCAGTAGCAATACGACGTGTGAGGAGATACGCAGGCTGGGAGGAGAAGCCTTCTCATATAAGTGTGACGTCACTGACATAGACAGTGTCAAGAAGGCTGCGGAGGGGGTACGTCAGGATATGGGAGAGGTCGATATTCTCGTCAACAATGCGGGAATCATGCATGTCAAAGAAATCATGGACCTTTCAGAAGAGGACATCAGGAGAACAATAGACATCAATGTCACGTCACATTTCTGGGTAAGAGGGTCTGAGCACTTTTTGTCCGCCATTGTGGTCACGTGACTTGTCATCTAAATATTAAACTTTAAAGTAACTTTATGCAAATTAAGACATCTTCAACTAAACTTGAATTTCAGGTGCATATTTGTAACAATTTATAAAAAAATTGCAAATTATATGTTCCACAGACGGATTCCTGCTATGGTATATTTTATAATATTAGAAATTTTGGAGACCATTTTTCCAGAAAAAGACCTGAGCTCTTACAAATTATTTCCATTACTGTAAAATAATTGTAAAGTCAAATTTAGCTTGTTTTAAAAAAATGTTCAAATATAAAGTATTGATATATTACCCAAAATTGGTTAAATTGGTTTAATCATCGTGAAACTATGTAGTTAAATATAAATATGAAATATGTAGAACCGATTGTTGGATTTTAAAAAAACATTTCAGCTTGTAACTACATGGTAATGATAAACATGAAGAGAAGTTTTAAAAGTCTATGAAAATGACTTTGAAATTATTGGCATCCTTATTATGCATACAGACAATCCGTGAGTTTCTGCCATCCATGATTGAGAAAAATGAAGGTCATATCGTGACAATAGCTTCCATTGCTGGGAAGTTTGGAGCTGCAATGCTGACAGACTACAGGTATGTCTGTTTTATTGCAGCATCTATACCCAAGTCATAATTTGTTAATAAATTGTATAGATACGAGAACCCCGGGGCTGGGTGACGTCAAGTATTTACACATTGGCCCTCGTCGTCTCTGTTCGCAAAGTACACCAGTCTGTGACAACAGAACCTTTCTTATAGCATATGTTTCTTATTGCTCTAAGAGCTGTATACAAAAAGGGAATGAAGGTTTCACTTGATATGAATCATAATATCTTTTAGCGTTAATATAAACAAATGAAACAACGAAATAATTATTTTGACAGTATTTGAATACGCTTGACTTATTGTATTAAATTATATTAATATTAATTAATGGTCGCGTCTTATTGTGTAGTCCTACAAGCTAATTAGAAGCTAACTTTGTAAATTAAATTATTTGCCACAAAACAGTTCATATTATCAAGGTCATCCTGTATTATAAAATGAGGTTAAGAAAGGTATTTATGATTTCATACTGGAAACAAAAATCCATTTTACAGGTAAATAAATTATCTATGTGTAAGAATTGACTAATGAGAAACATTGAATGGATGGAGTTTGGAGCAGGTGGATGTTCTAGGTTTTTAGTTCTTCAAGGATACCATTTTGTATTAATATATACTTAGCAAAAATTATCCTAAATATATTAGTGTTGAAATTGCACCTTATTGTTTCAGTGCCTCCAAATTTGGTGCGGTAGGTCTATCCGAGGCTTTGAGGGAAGAGTTCAATAGAAACAAGAAGAATATCATGGTATCTGTGGTATGCCCCTTCTTCGTCATGACCAACCTCATCACTGACCATGCCAACAGGATTGAGTTGAAAGCAGGGTAAGTTAGGGTAACTGAGAGGATAGCCGCATATAAGAGAAAAATACTTGGTGGGATGGCTTATGATTTTACCAAGTAAGCTTATAATTGGAGATACTTTGATGATGATTAATGAGGGGCCCCCATGGGGGCTGGTGGGGTTGATTTGGAGTGTAGCTGTTGGTTGTTCATGGGAGGTCCTGAGAGGGCCTGGGAGGTCCTGGGAGGGCCTGGGGGGTATTTTTTTTTTTTTGGGGGGGGGGTCCTATTGAGAGGTCCACCCTCTAGATGCCCTCGCCGACCGTTTCATCACATCTCAGAAATTTCTGTCTCTATCCTATACATTCATTATTTTAGTTATGTATATTCACAGACTACCATATACAAGCTCATTTATGAATTATCACCCCAAGCATGGATCTTTTGTTTGCAATTCTTACCATGGCAGCCACAAGAACAAACGATTATCTCAAAACTAGGCATGCACTGGCTTTTGTGGTGGAAGTAGTGGGTTATGTGGTAATGAGGTTGTGTTTTACAGGAATGCCCCAGTGATGGATGCTGAGGAGGTCGGTGAGTCTGTGGTGGATGGTGTGCTCAGGAACTACTCAGTCATCTATGTACCACCAAGGATCGCGATTATGAAATGTCTCGACGCGTAAGTCATCTGCTTCTAAGGCTACAATTGCTTCAAATTGTGATAAAATCCGACCAGATACTCTTTCAATACTTTGTATATTACAAATCTAAAATCGTTTTCACAACACGCAAAGATGTATGAGCATGTCAGTAGTTAATATTAAGCTTTTCGAGCATTGGAGCAAGGTTTTAAACATCAGTATTGCAAAGAAAAGACTGGAAACTTAATATTATCCTCACTTGTGAGTTGGAATTGATACCACCACTAAACTTTATTGATAAGTAATAATCATTTCATAATTTATCCATCCTTATATCTAATGTTACTCAAAATGACCTTCAGTGTATTTTCCTTTTCTTTTCTTCAAAAAATTAATGCAAAGAAATGTGCAAGCATCAAATATGTACAAAACATCAATAACGTCATCAGACAGGGATGTTAGACGAGCTAAAGGATTAACGATTGTATAGGCTCAGAAATTTAATTTCCTCTCAGTTTGTCTGATTCAACACAACCAATTTTCCACATCCCACTATCTATGAGTGTAAGCAAATTTATCAAAAGCCAAACTTGCATGTCTGATCAGTTCACCCATGCATGACAAATTTAGCACACCAGGTGTCAGCATGGCCCACTCGAGCAGTGAGAATTGCTTAGTTTATGGGGCTTTCAGTGCCACGTTTTATTCATGATGCCTTTACTTGAGAAAGGCAATTCTACCATCTCTTTTATAATGTTTTAATCTCATTTATTTTCATTTGCAGATTGTTACCAAAAAGAGCTAAACGATATTTGGCCAAGATGAACCCAATTGGATTCTTTCCTGTGACTAAAAGGGACAAGTCTGAATAGATATCAGTATTTCATCATAATTTGAAGACAAAAAAAATCGTTTTAAAAACTGATTTCCTCTTTTTGTAAAGTGATTAGGATAAATATATTTTTGTCTTTTATTGATAAAATTACTCCAAAAATCATCGGACAGGCAAATTTACGATGGGGTAATGTAAGCTAGATTTATGATAGGATAATATGACGGGTATCAACATTTGATATCGGGTATTATCATTTGATCAAAAAGTATAAACATTTAGATTATATTAGGAAATAAGGCATGGAATTCTAATCTCATGAAAGCTTCAATTGAGCCATTCATAAATTTGTTGCTTGAACAAACTTAATTTTTCTCAAGGTTATTATTAATGTCAACATTTTAAATGTTTTTATAACCAATCCAGAATAAAATATTGTTTTCACTTTTGAAGTAAAAAAACGTTTTGTATTGTGTTTTCAATCTTTCATTATGGATTATACAATACACACGTATATCTCCAAATATCTTCAACTTGCAGAGGCTGGTTTGTCCATTAGTGTTTGTCTACTGGCACCAGAGATATTTAAATGTCTCTGCTGACACCAGAGATATTTAAATGTCTCTGCTGACACCAGAGATATTTAAATGCCTCTTCTGACACCAGAGATATTTAAATGTCTCTGCTGAAACCAGAGATATTTAAATGTCTCTGCTGATACCAGAGATATTTAAATGTCTCTGCTGACACCAGAGATATTTAAATGTCTCTGCTGATACCAGAGATATTTAAATGTCTCTGCTGACACCAGAGATATTTAAATGTCTCTGCTGACACCAGAGATATTTAAATGTCTCTGCTGACACAGACCCAAACAGCCTGATAGGCCACAATACTAGTATTATACAGTACTTTCATGAAATCTCCTGTGATCTCCGTGATTTCATAAAGAACTTCAAGTAATCTATGCGATTGAGATCTTGTTATGTGGAAAATATTAGAAATACGATTATCTCATTGTTAAAGGTTTTCCACATTCCTCATTTTAATATCAATTGTCTCAATATACAAACTATTTTTAAAATTTCCGACTATTTCTTTTTTGTTTAGCCATGTTTGGAGTAACATCTTCTTGTACAATATAAATGTGGACATGACCCTGAAATTACAGGTGTTTTTTTTTCTTACAAAAATTGTGAAGCATCAGTGATGAGACTATGTGCATGTACAAAATAATCATTTCAATTTATCGATTTGAAAATACATTTTGTTCCCAAATATAAGGTCAATGCATTACACCAAAGTTGCATGATGTATCATGAAAATTTAAATACACCCATGCAGTACAACAAGTACTCGTGTAAGAGGTAACTTTTATTTTATTTGTTCTTTGAATGAAACAATGGAGTCAAAATCCATTCCATGTGTTATCATCATGCCATGCGTATAACTAGACGGAATGATAACAATATGATTCAACCTTCTCAGATCTTTGGCCACCTTCCGCTACTCTCTCTTCACCTATTTATGATTTTTTCCCATTCGTATTCATAATATTGATATATAGCTATTGTATTTAATATATATCTGAGCTCATGTGAATTGCACAGTATCTGAGGTCTCAGGAAATTAGCACACATGTTATGGAGTGTGTTTAGTGAAGTTAGTAGCGAATGCCCTATGAGACGGCTGACGTTGGCGGCCATACACAGTGGTCCTGTACAGGAGATGGTCCATGACGTGCATCATGACGGGATCCACGTAATGGAAGGTCACGCTGTACTCGCTGCAACAGTCTCGCCCCGACTTCACCCCATGCTTCACGTAATCCTTGTACCACTCCGGGAACTGTCCAAACAGATGAGTGGCCAGGTTAAAAGGGTGAAATGATTCTCTGTTGTCTATGTCCAGTGATGGTGCTATACTGACCCCTAGCTGGTGCAAACACCTGCCCACTGCAACATCCTCAGCCCCGCCTTTCTGGCGGCAGGTGGCGCCCCCTAGCGTGGCGAGTCTGTGGAGAGCTTCCTTGCTTAGCACATAGGCGGCGCCACCGCTCATATAACCCTGGGGCACATGCTTCTGTAAGTGATGGCCCAGGTACAAGGCGTCCGAGGGATTATAGTGTGAAAGCAAGTACCTGAGATTGTCCACGATGACATAAGAGTCGTCATCTGCCTTGAGGAACCAGTCTGCTTGCTTGAAGTGATGTTTATAGATATAGTTGAAGGCAGCCATTGACTTTGCAGTGAGTGATTTGATGCCCTCGCCAGCTTCAGGGAGTCCTATTGCAGGGAACGATGGGTCCGCCACCGAGCTGAAGAACAAGCGCACGTCACAGCGCGACGACCATGTTTCCTTGACAGCTGTGGCCTTTGTGGGTAGATTGCGGGGAGACGTGGGAACAAAACACAGAATTCGAACCCGGGACGCTGATATATGTTCATTTTGATCACTCCCGATCTGTTGCAGTTTTCTTGGGTTAATTGAGATGATGTTAACATACCACAACGTGATTAACACTCCAGTGATGACGCCACCCGCCAGCAGAGGGCGCACACAACTGCCGAGACGCTTCTCTGACTTCGCGGAGTCCTGCATCTCCACGATGCCTCATGTCTCCACGGGAAGAGCCATTTTACACGGCGTCAATACACCCTGGGCTAGACACGTGTATTGTAAATATCCAATGTTTTCGGTCAAAGTCCATGATTTAAGTTGGGTCATTCTGCCAGGTACGATAAACACATAGATATTCAGTACACCACCTACTTGTTATGTACATGATAAGATCTGTCTGTATCTTCTGCAGACACGAGTCTGGCTTCCCTGCCTGGTCCAGGCTTACAACAATATACTAGTATCAGAGACATTTAACACATGTTTAAATATCTCTGCTAGTATATTACTCTAATGTCCAGGTAATTGAAAGATTGTTTGGTGCCTTGTGAAAACTTTGAACACCACGAACAGAATGGTACATCATTCACAGCATCAACAAAGCTTCATTTATTGGGTTTGAGAACCGGCAGTGTCTTGGTAAACTCGCCATCAAAAACTGCAAAAAAAAAATCATAAAGTTCAAGAAATTTAAAATAAATGTATAATCATTGATTGTTATAGATTATCTTTAACCTACTGTGTTTATTGGAGGCCATGAAGAGATGCTTCCAGTGACAGACAAAATGTAAAATTACGTTTTAAACATTTCCCACATTGTCAGCCTGGATGTCTGAAGATAAATTGTGGCTGGGAGTTTTTGACCCAGAGTTCATTGTTTGTTTTCTGAGGAGTGCGATGTTCACCTATATAACCAGCGGAGCGGTGGACCGACATACGCATACCCTCAAGTTAATTATGATAAATAGGAAATTCAATGTTTCCTTTGGCCAAATTTAATGTTTGTAAGTCAAGTTTAGTTAACATTTCAAGCTGTTTTGCTTCCAACTGTTTAAAGACAATTATTAACAAACAAATTGCAATGTTTCTTTCATCCAACTGAATTTAATATTTCTAATTCGAACAGAATCAACATCATGTGAACATATGAAGCTGTTTTGTTTCAAGATGTTTCTAGTCTGTTATCAAAATGAATTCAATGTTTCTTTTATCCAGCTGAATATAATGTTTCCGAATCAAGCATTGTCAACCTGAAACCTATTTTGTTTCCAAATAATACCACAAGTCTAAACATAATTCATATGAGCCTATATACAATCTGACAGCAATATAACTATTGCTCTCAGATACAATAAAGATTATCAATCTATACTAACTCAAGCTCGATGATATATATTGAAAATTTGAATTACCATATTCGGGGCTAAATATACATGTATCCTAAAAACAGCTGTCCAATGAAGAGCACACATGTACTGTTGTTCTTGGGCGGAAGGCCAGCGGAAGTATCCACAGTGAAGTTACTAGGTCATCCTAAGTGGGGGATGTAGCTCAGCGGTAGAGCGTTCGCTTTGCATGTGAAAGGCCCCGGGTTCGATCCCCGGCATCTCCACAAACTTTTATTTTCGGGAACATTTTATTACGTTTCAATTTTTACATTTTCAGTATAATTTAGCACTGACTAAAAACCTATACATTGCATTATAAAACCTTGCTATTTTGCTTATGAGAGAATTCTCCAACCTCAAATGGTCATGCAGTTTAGACTGCAGAGTCTGTGAAGGCAGCCCAACCCAGCCTCGCCCAGCCTCGTCAAGCAGCCGGCGGCCCAGCATGCAGTGCTGTGCAGGAAAAGGGGAAGATGGCCTGCTTGAAGCAAGATCAATATTTCTAGGATTCAATAGCACGATTCATACCCACAACCTTGCAGGAGGGAATGGGGAAGGGGATGTAGCTCAGCGGTAGAGCGTTCGCTTCGCATGTGAAAGGCCCCGGGTTCAATCCCCGGCATCTCCATAGTTTTGGGAATATTATGTAACAGATTGTGCGATAATGAAAGCGAAGTTGCAGTCAAACATCGTTGTTTGACTAACGTTTCTTGGCGCCTCGTCAACAAAATATCAAATGAACGTTATTGTCATCGATACTCAACTCAAGTTGAAACAGAGTTTGGAACAGGACGTTTTGGAAATTTCCGGATGGAAATTTACACGATGGAATAGAGTGCTAACAAATAACTTTTTCATTAATGCCATTATGCAATTGCAGGTTGCCATGCAATTTTTTTAATGATTGGATCTCAGAGAATTTTTTGTTCTCTACAATTGTTTTGTCCAATTCCGATGTGTTCCTTTCAATGGAAAAAAAGATGGCGACCCGCAAGCTTCGCAAATCAGCTTTCATCAATTAAAATAAATCCAGAGCATGCAAAATATATTATCACAAATGATTTTTAAAAAGCAATAAATATATGAAAAGATAATAATAAACTTTCCTTGATCTATTAAAATATCTAATTGAAGTCATTTGGAAAAAAACTGTATCATTGAAAAAGGTTTTTAGAAAAAATTAATTGCACACTACTCACGTACACGTCGCTTAAATTAAAACCGTAGACTGAATAAAGATCAAATATCTTTTGAGCTTAAATTAAACATGTTTTGTATTAATTATATTTTGTTTCTTCGAAAATAAATACTTACACCGCACTGTAAAATTTAATCTATCATAGAATCCGCATGACAACTTCTCATTTTCTCTTGTGTTTTTTCCATAACCAACTTATTCAAAATAATATTCATTTAAAGATCAGATATATTATTGGACATATGTTAGTTCGGTGATCGGATGCGATGACCATAGATTTTCGTATTATGCAACGGACAAAAGCACCAATCAAAGTACTTTTTTGTAAGTTGAAGAAGAAATTTAACCTAAAACATGACAAAGATATTTGTTTGGTAGATAACCCCATTTCCAATAATGATACAAAGCTTAAATATTAAAATACTACAAGTTTTGTTATCAAAATAGAAATAGAAAGTTATCCAATTTGTGGGACAAATCACAGCTTTGATATTGTGTATTGATGGTGTGTCAAGCCAAAAAAGTATAATCTTACATGAAAGTATCAGCAAAAAAATTGAAGGTCATCTTTTTTTTATCATCCAATAATATTATGAAATAAAGTGAAAGAGACAACAGTAAATATCCAATTCATGATAGCTTTGAATTTTTAAATTTGAACTTTTATTTATTTCTCTAACTCCTCTCACACTTGGTGGACCTAATGTAGGTCCAGGTTGCTCGCCTCTTAATTTACGGATCTCCCCGGCCTGTAGATATACCTGGTTGTGTTATCTAAAATACACTATACATTATTTTATTTAGGCTAAATATATTAATTTCTGAACACTGTTCAGAAAACAAATACTATTTAACATGCTATATTTTGTATTTGGCACAAACATTCTATAACTTAACAAAATACATTAGTTATTCATAAACATATTTATAGAATCTATGAAAGCATTAACAATGTTTTACAACAGTTTTTCTCATTTTCAGAGAAATCCAAATTTTCCAGGAATTGATGTATAATAAGGAGATATTTTTAACACAGATAACCTTATATTTTACGCAGACGCGGCACATCATGATCACTAGTATATCAATATATACAGCAGGGTCCTAAGAAGATATAACACTGAATCAATCACAATATAATAAATGGCCAGATCCAGGCATTTACTTTACTACAATTACTTTAAGGTCAGGAATGCTGTTGATGTCATGGTATTACTCACTGTTATTTATTCATTTGACAACATTGGTGGTCATACATCACAAGTCTAATATAGTTGGGGTGCTTCAGTGGGGTCACAGAGGATCTCAGAGGAAAACAGATTTCAGTTTAAATCACAGGTTCAATTCACTAAGATTATTTTTATTTGTATGAATTTAATACTAGTATGTCGGAGGTTCCTTTCTCAGCCACGTTAAGTTGTTGTACCCTAGTGAGTAATAACAATCGATATGTATGTAAGGGGTTTGTCAATCTCCATAAACCAGCTCTGTACTAGTTAGTGTCTATATTAGAAAGAAGTCACAAAAAATCATGTCGTGGCTCCTTAAAGTTTCAAATGATGCCTGGGAGGAAAAGACTTTTTTCTTCCTCGTCCCATCTTATTTTCTCAGGAAATACTATGCCAGGTGCCACCACCAGAACAAAAACAAACATCTTGGCGTTGCTGACACTTTCGACAATTTATAATTATCACCAAACCCGTGGCAATGTTTGCATGAATTCTATTTTTAATATTTGTCTTTTATGGAGGCATGGTCTAAGTATTCACGGGTATAAGATCCTACTATCCCATACATACAAACCTTTATGAATATCAGTCACATGTTTTTCACATTGTCCAGCAGGTCACTGTATTTTACGGCGATATAAACTACCAGCAGAAGGGTTAACCCCTTAAACTCACTCGGGTGCCAATCTGTTAGTAATTATAATATTATAATATATATTAATCCAGTTCTTGAATAATTATATATCACAAAAATATACCAATTCGATCTCTCCAAAATAAATATTAGTAAACAGATTAATAAACAGAAATCTATCATAGGAATATATAATATATATATATATATATAAAACATATCAAAATTTATCAAAATTAAAGACAACTAAAGAATTGTCATATAAAAGAATTTAAAAATAACTTGTTAATCGGTTGTGTCACATAAAGTTTGCTTTCATTGTGTCATATTTGACAACAAATCCGAGATTGAAATAACTTACTAACTTACTATCAGAAAATATATATTCTTCTGAATCATATTTTCATACACTAAAAAATAAAATTGTAAAGTATAGTTGCGTTTCAAAGGTGGAATGACAACCTATTCATTTAAAAAGTATTATGTAAAAAACACATACTTGGTGCGTTAATATTTATTCTAACACAGTATACCCAAATAATCTTTTCTTTCAAATTAAACCTAATGATCCTACCTCAATGCAATAAAAAATAATTCTAAAACCTTATTATGTTATTTATATTTGGTTGAATAATTAGTTTTTTTGGTTTTGGCCATGCCATAAGAAGCCTGGCGACCCATAGGGATGCCCTGGCGATAATATTGACATTCAAGCTCAGGTTTAGTGTGAGTGAACATTGCTTGTCTATGAAACTGTTCATCAATGTCTTTAGATGACAGGAAAATATGTTCCATGGTAGATATTTTGCGGGTGCCTAATGGCTGAACTGGGCGGTAGTTCTTCAGTATACGTCCGCCGAACTCATCTAACAAGGGACTGTGCTCCCCTCTCGGGTACGAGAACAAGGTGCGGAACTCCTCCAACTGCAACAATACCATACCACACCTCAAGCTTGATGCCAAAATGAGTTCATACAAAAAAACAACACGTATTTCTAAACAAAACAGTGGTTATCCAATCTTTTAAGAAGTGAGCAAATGCTGTATTTAATGCTTTATTCTGACCGAAGAGAGTTGTATTTTAACACACTTCATTCCAATTAAACTCACTACATAAAACATGACACATAAAAAGAATAATTGCATGGCTCGAGATAGGATATTAATATAAAAAAAATGATGAGACCAAATTATTTTGCTGGCAGGGGCTAATTCCTGTAAAACGTCTATGGTCAACAACATACTTTTAGATTGATGAATATGCTTGCCATTTAATCAAATTGTTATACAATATATATATATATATATATGCAATATAACTTTCCATAAAATAAGGTCCATAAAAAGTCATATTGCACTCCACCCAGGTCCATATTTGTTTTATTCTATGATCACTGTGTTAATTACCGTCATTGTTGGTTTAATTCTAAAAGTGAGAACTGAAAAGGACGAGTTTGTCTGTATGGTGACGTCATTATAGGGCTTCCCCAACATTTCCCGCCATGAAAGGGACGAGTTTGTCTGTATGGTGACGTCATGGAATTCCCCATCAGTGCAGTGGAAAGTATATTGACGTGCAATATAATGCATCTGGTCAATAGAACAATTTAGAGAAGCTCATGTGACCAGGAATTGACCAATCACAGCACAGAATACACAGTGATCATAGAATAAACAGTAATAGTGGTCCGACACTATAAGCTTTTTTCTGTGTGGATTTGTTGGTTATAATGATTTAATGTACCTGGGAGTGAGAGATGCTGATTGGTTCATAGAAAACAATCCACGTGACAGATTCGTCGCACGGGGGTGTGGTCAAAGAGCCCTTATATACCCAGTACTTGCTGCAGTCATCTAAAACAGGATATAATGTAAAGTTCATTAAAAAAACAAAAATAAAATGGAGAATAAATTTGAGAGGTGTTGAAATTTGGAGATGTCTGTCTCTTTTTATCAAACATAAGAGATCTTTATAAACAGAGGGTATATTCAAACATGTTTGAAGAAAATAGCTCCTGAGATGTGATATTTGCATCTATTCCACTTTATGTATAGAGTGACTCACCTGGTAGAAGACAACTTGGGTTGAACTCCGACTCCATTGTTGATACGTCCCTCTTGTAGCGGACCCTGCGTAGCTTTTGGGTTATGTTGGCAAGGTAACTGTTATGTCCGCCACACTAAAACGTAAACGTAGCAACACCCAAACTTATCATATATACGCTAGTTTTGTGACAGAGAACTTGCAATCATACGTACGTTCTTCATGGACTTTGGCAGATAAAACATATTAAACCCAATCAGCATATTATATTTCTAGTATGTGATATGTAGGAATGAAAAAATATTTACCTCCAAGAAAACAGCAATCACTGCCAGCCCATCTTCAGCTTGGGAGGCTTCTATAAATGTCCCATATTTCTCAGAGTTCCAATGAACAATGTGCAACTGTAATCATTAAAAAAACAATGAACTTGATCAATGAAAGTTTAAACACATTTTGAGTGAGAACAATATATGATTACTTAATCTGCTGATATGTGGAGCAACACGATGATTTATTTCCATATATAGACTGAAGATCTACATTTCAATCATTGCTCACCAGAAAAGGTATTATTTCCCAAATTTCAACAATCACATTATAGAATTATATATTCAGGTTGCCTTTATATATGGTAGTTTTAGCACAAATGTAAAGTTCAGCCGGTTACACAACATAGGATGTGAATATATATTTCATAGGATGTGAATATATATTTCAGCGCTATGAACAGACTTGTCTGGTATCAGCGCTATACAAATTTTATTATTATTATTATTATAGGCATAAAACATGTTTCTAACCCTCTGAACAATTAATTCATTGGTTCTTATCCTGAAAACCTGCACAGACAAGATCATTTTCTCAGGTAGAACCTAACACAAGCTCATCCTGTTACTATCTAAAACATTTGAAATATTTGGAAGGCTATGAGTATGTTACGTTTCTCTAATATCACACGATCGTCAATATCTTAAAGTAGTATAGAGACCCATAACTTTTATTTCATAGTCCATATTAAAGGACAACTCTGGACATTTCCTTTATTAGCATTTCATTTATTTAGCAAGATTTACAAGAAATCTTTTCCTAGTGGTAGTTAAACAATCGCAAATGCAACATATATTTCAGGCTTTGGTTCTTTAAAGCTGTGTTTGGTCTCTGTTTTCTATTGCTTTACTTAATATTTTCCTGACACGACAAACTTTAAATTGCAGTTACATTAAACAGTTTGCTTAAAATAAACAAGCAATAAAAAAGTTGTATTTCATGGAGCCTTACTGTGTTATTTTTATTTTATATGAAACAATATTGAAACAGTCTGATGAATTTTCATATCCACTTTCGATTGAATGCTCAGAAAGTAATTTATGTCCAAATTGTAATTTTGTCAGCAAATGAAAAAAAAAAGATTGTCGAAATGGCAGACCGTACATCATCAGATATGTCAGGATAGCACAAGGGATATATCAGGATAGCACAAGGGATATGTCAGGATAGCACAAGGGATATGTCAGGATAGCACAAGGGATATGTCAGGATAGCACAAGGGATATATCAGGATAGCACATGAGATATGTCAGGATATCACAAGGGATATATCAGGATAGCACATGAGATATGTCAGGATAGCACAAGGGATATATCAGGACAGCACTGGGATGTCAGACTGACAGTACAAGGGATGAGGAAACAATTCTGTAAATCGAGTAGTTGGCGTTTTAGAAATATGGGATTCCATCCCCTGTCCCATCTCAACTGAAACAGATCACAGAATATATTCCTACCTCGGCAGCGTATGCTTTTTGATTGACCGTGTGCTCCGAGCCGCAATCGTTTTTGTCACCCCAGTGAAAATGAAATTGTGTCAGCCGATATTTGCCTTCAAGAGGTCCTCCTGTTATATCTGTCCAAAGTAGATAATACAACATAATATGGTTTCATCATACATAATACAGTGTATAGGTACTATATATTACCATATTTTTGTAACAAGTGAATTTTAAAACATTATCTTAAGTACTTTTAGGGTGAAAACTCCAGTGCTGCATGGAAGCAAATAAGGAAAGAACGTTTACTTATTCCCCTGGAATCAACAATTCTAACAGAGGAAATTAAGTAAAATATCTCACTTCAAATCTTGGAAGCAACAAGAAAATCAAGAAGAGAATAATATCCGAAATAAAAATACATTCCAAATCAATTTCTTTCTAGTCAGAGTCATTTTTGAACATCCCCCCCAAACCCCCCCCCCCCCCCCCACAAATAATGCCATGAACCCAACAAAAAGGGCATCACACCCGAACCACATTGAAAAGGTCCCCATTGTAAACAAAAAAAACAAAAGGAAAACTGGACTTCAATTTAAACAGCTTAAAAATGTACGATGCACTCAAACGAATCAAATAGTCCGGTGGTTTTAAGGTAAACCATCCTTAAATTTAAAAACATCAAATCAAGGAAATAAATTAAACTAAAATGACAAAATAATGTCGCTCAATTCCCCCACAAATACAGAAATCTATATACATGTAATAAGTTAAAATTAAAGCATTATCTGCAAACATACAATCAGGTATTTCCAGACCAGCACCTCTACAAAAGTGTTTGATGAAAACAAAACTACCTCCCCACTGGAGGTGCCCTTATCCAATATAAGCACCTCCAGGAGAGAATACTTACATGATTTGGAGCCATCCACGTCTATTTGCACACCATGTCCTGTGTTCTTAATGGATTTATTGGAGTCATCAGCATACTTGATGCGCAAGGGGTACATGGCCATGTCAGTGTCAAAGTCGGCCACTTCTGGGTCTATGTCTATGGGGGACTGGTGGGAACCCGCGGCATTGGGGTAGTAAACCCACCAATTAGATGGCCCTGAAATCGGTATAAACTCAGCTATAAACATACTCACTCAGGGGCCCATCACTAACAAATTCATTATAAATTGAAATAGAGATGTGAAACTTGGGCAGAGTATGTTATAGAATGTTGTGAACAACATATCACTCAGTTTTTCCAATATGCATTTTTAGTATTTTCCAGAAGGAAATATTTTAAAAAATACCAGCCAGCTACACTTTGGGATTGTGGCTGTCAGCTGTTATTTTTTACCAGCTGTTAAACTTACCAGCTCAGAATTTGTATGGAATTAACAGCTGTTAACTTTGTTCGTGGATGTTTGTCAATGCCAAATTTCATTTAACAGCTGGCAATGAGCCCATTTCTTTAATAAATAATTAAATGTTAAAAACTTATAATTACAGTAGAAATATCATTAGGTTTGAATAATCTTTGTCAAATAGTGTTCATATAATATAATTTATTTTTTATTTTCAATACTTTACGAGCCAGCCAATTAAATTCATCAGTCTGTCAGCTAGGCCATTTTGAAATGTCAAATGTATTTTGAGCCAGCTGATTCATACAAAAATAAGTTCCCAGCTGGTAAACATACCAGCTGGAAATGAAATGCATTAGTTACAAGCTGCCAACCAGAAAAGTGTGCATATTGGCTCTTTTTGCATATCATATAGTGGTGGGCCCCTGCTCACTTGACATTTATGACATCATTACTTGGTTTTCTTAAATTGAGGCGAAGCTGTTAGTGCAGAAAACACACTTCCTTATTATTAGACCTAAAAATGAACGTATGTTATGGATCTCTTTTTTGGACTATGAACTCCATTGGTGAAATGAAATTGGAGGTTTTTGAACAGCAATGGCGTGCTGGTTATTGCTTTTATCTCAGCACTCAAAATACACATATCTCATATTCACACCATAAAGGAAATTTTTAAGGCATATATTGATTGAAAAAATATCACCTTATGACTATCATTTTTATGATATTCCAATGATCTCTTTGATGTAGATTGTTATGATTATATACACCGCCATACATATTTACTCAACACCATATATCCTATATTTTCTGAAGTGCATATATATCGCTCAAATAGAACCCCCATATGAAGAAATGAAAAAAGGACTTGCCCCAACCGGGATTCGAACCCGGAGCTTTAACCGAAATGCGTATCACTCCATTGCTGCACAGTATAAACTTTATGGTGGCAGCACTGTTTCAACTTTAAGAATAGGAACATCCTGTTCAAGATAAATACATATAGATGTACACACCTCTGTCTCTGCCATAACCCCACTCGGTGTCAGTGCTGGGCTTCCATTTACTGGTCATAACATCATGGCTGGTGCCTGAGGTTTTAAGATCATTCCCCATACTCTACAAGATAATACATAAACATGCCATGTCAATCATAAAAACAACAAAATAGGATCAAAATCTCATGAATACATTTGGTGAATCAATTAATTCACGACTGTTTCACAGTTTTATATGCAAATGGTCATTTAAGTCAACATAGTTATTGCTCTTGTCTTTCAAACGCAGTCATGGAGGCAAATATATTGATCTTTATCAATCGTTTATACTCAATAAATCACATATAGTTCTGCCCAGAAAGTGAAGCAGAGCAGAGAAGGCAGCGTCCCAGGTATAGCGTCCACTCCCTGGTCAATGGAGGAATTGCATAATATAGGTTGTTTTAATGACACTGGGTAAACATTATTGTTGAGCCCAATCCATGAAACGATCTATTTCACTGAAATCAATCAAAATACACTGACCATATGGTTATTGTGTTTTGTTGAAATGCCAAGTTACTGGTTGTACTCTTTTGACCACCAGATGGTCACATGTATAGTATACAATCATGTGACCTCTATTGTGGTCAGGGTGTTAGGCCTGTACCAATGGACAAACAAACATTAATGGACAGGGCTCTGTAAGCAAAATCACTCCTTTTCCCAATCTAAAGGTGTCCCATAATTAACAAAGCTTAATCAACAATAATTATCAAATTATTCTGTAATGATAGTATATAAGTATAGTATATTGCTAACTCGCTATGAAGAATAACAATGAATTATACCATAAGATGGCTCCTATGACAAGGTCTCATTGGGATCTTCTTTTTTTTATTCTAAAGATATGCAATCATCTATTGAATATATGTAAGATGAAGCCAAATGCCCTGGAGCTGTTCTAAACCCTGTCTGGGAGGTCTGGGAAATATTCTGCATATTTCTATTCAAATGATAATTTTCAGTATTTATCTGACTTTTCTTGTGAAAATCAATCAATATGTAAAACCATAATGCACCCAATATGGCAGCTGACTCCATCTCCCCACATCACTTATCTCCAGAATCACAAACTGACGCTATATTTAGATTATCAGATTGAGGCACTGGGTGCTTCAGGTATCTCAACATGTGAGATACAGTTCATTGCTTTCTTTTGTATTTTCAAAAAAACAAAAAAACAAAAACAAAAACAAACAAAAAACCATAAAGAAACGAAAATAAATCAGAACATCATGGAACATAAATAGTATTCATCTCCTCCAAATACCGGATCTTAAATGACAGAAATTTCCCCTTCAAACTGCATAAGCTCTGGACAGGGACATTGTTTAATTTTTGCGATTTGGTAATATAAATACTTGCATTTCACATTTGTTTCCCTACATTTCTTCAACGTCAGTGGACAGTGGAATCTAAACCTTACCCATATATATTGTAAATCTATAATATCGGCTCTCAAATAGAATGCCCCCATTCTTATAACAATTTAAGGTATGTTTTTGGGGTTTTGGTGGAACATTCTTTGTACGAACATGAATCTGTAGTACACCATACACTAAATGTGCATTTTTAGCCAGGATTAAACGAAAATGTCACATGATCTTATAAGATCTTTCAGAATTATATAAATATTTTTCAGGATTTAAATAAATCTCTTACAAAAAGGGCCACTCTGACACTTGATACCACCCTCTCGCTCTCCATGAAGTATGCTATAGCTTTCTTTCACATTAGATTATCACACCTTAGAATATATGCCAAGAGGTGAAAAGTTGTGAGAAGTATCCAACAGAGAACAGAGAGAGATGATGACCACATTACAGGATCAATGACACCTGAATAGAGATAACATTGTGTCCAAGCTTGGTTGCTGTATTGGATTACTCCTGCCTCCCAAACTCTGATTTAGCACATGTTTAGATAATGTGCTGTAATTTAATCAGAAAGTGCACTGTGTGCTCATAGATAACAGTTATTGTCTCATAGATACAGATGATGTTTGTGCACAATTTGGCATCCCATCATGCTCATATCACCAATGTGAAATTTCACTCTAAAATGTTGTCATTTCATGCAGATTTCATATCACGAAGTATTGATTGGTAATATATATATAATATATAATATAATATATTACCATCAACATTTGCACTATATTTGCTTGAAATGACCAAATATATCTGCTAAATACTTACCACACCACACACTCAAAGTGCAGTTTGTAGCCAGGATTAAATGAGAATGTCACATCATTTCATGAAACCTTTTAGAATTGAAAATTTATGTATTCAAGTTTTAATAAAATTTCCTACTAAATCCTGGAAATTCTTTCAAGAGAGATACATGAGAGAATATGAATTGATTACTTATCAAGAGTGAGGAATATGTTTTTAAACTTATATACTTTTGTCCGTATATAGTCTAAACTAGTTTGAGTCCTCTACTAGATAAACAACCTGCAGCTGTCATGCAGTCAAGTGAGATTCAAAAAGGATAAACGCGTATAAAACAGTGCTTTAAGAATAACAATACAAATAACCACAGATGAAGAAATCTACCACTCACCTTAGCTGGACTGGGAAGAAGTGATGTTGAGTCTCGTGATGTCTGTTATACACATTATTTCATCGTGAGGCATTGGCATAGGGTGTATGAGTCAGTCAGCTGGAGCCTGCAGTATGGCGAGGCCAGTATCTAGGTCAGGTAGCAGCAGCAGCAGCCACATTATCATCACACTTCCCGGTCCATGCAATGCTCGCCTCCCTGGCCACATGAATATGATGAAGTCAGTATCGTTAAGCTGAATTGCACAATCTTGGCAAGCTGTTACTTATGTTATTATATTGCCATTTTCGCCAATCCACATATATAAGAGTATGATTAGGGATTTGCTAGCGCTTGTAATGTTCTGTTTGTTTAATTTATATTTCGCTACTTTTTTTTTAGATCATATTATATATCTTTAGTTATTCCATAGAGAAAGTATTTTTTCTCTATGGTTATTCACTGATTTATTTATTTGATATGGGTAAATGGTATTTTTGAAAATGTAGAAGGCGATGGGAATGGTTTATAAATGTAGTCGATGAGATTGGTTTAAAAACATTAAATTTGACTTTGCTGAGCAAAACACAAATACCATATGCATTGATATGGCCAATTAATGTGTCAAAGTGTCAATGTCTACCATGTTCCCAGTATATCACATGCTCTAGTTGCCAAGTTATAACATCCCTAAGGTGTTAGTGTGTATCATAGGGACAACTGCAAAGCGTCAAGGTTTGCCATATTCCTAAGGTGGCAACAACTCCTATATGCTAAAGGTGTCTGGGCATGTCATAGGCTCACAATGCCAAGGTATGCCAAATGCTACAGGCGTCAGGGTATGCCAAAAGCCCATACTGTCAAGTTATATAGTATTCCCAAAGTGTCACCATGTACCATATGATAAAGGCATAAGGGTTTGTCATAAGCCAAAGGCGGCAAGGTATACAATAAAATTGTCAAGGTATACCATAAGCCCAAAATGTCAACATATTAAAGGAGTCAGGGTATACCATATGCCAAATGCATCAAGGTGTACCACAAGCCCAACATATTAATATATACCATATGCTAAAGGGGTCAGGGTATACCCTATGCCGAATGTATCAAGGTGTACGATACACCCAACATATCAATATATACCATATGCTAACGGTGTCAGGGTATACCATATGCCAAAGATGTCAAGGTATGCCAAATAGAAAAAGGTGTGGGGGTGTTATGGTTTTTCCCATTTACAAAGTGTCAGGACACCTCCAATACCAAAAGTATCATATTTATGCCATATACCAAAGGATATTTATCATCCCCACATCCCCATGATGCCAATTATGCAATATGCCTTTGATAAAGTTTCAAATAGGATGCCCTACTGGATCAACAGACAAACAAAATATACAAATAGCACTTCCGAATTGTTTTGTCCAAGTCATGATGAAACATGCCCATGCCAAAACAAACTTAAGATCTCATCAAGATTAAAACTTTGGAAATGGCAGATGGATGGATATATAGACTGACATACGGATCACTTTCCAAAAGAAAAGTCACCACAATAAAATAATTGGGCTGCATGTATATACATAGGGCTCTTGAACAGAATATAATCATATATATTATCATGTATATGATATATATTATCATGTATATGAAAAATATTTTATCTGGTTTTTTTTTCATTCAAATGACAGCAGCTTATATGTACAAATGTCGTTCCTTCCACATTTATTATATGGTATATATATATGTATATATATGTATATATATATATATATATATATATATATATATATATATATATATATATATATATATGCACATACAAATACATACAGGAAATATATATGAAACAGTTATTTTTTGGAAAGTTATTTTAATATAAAAAATTTGCGCAGAAGATTCACAAATGAACTGAAATATAACAAAGCAGAAAAACATGGCAAATGACTGTGAATACAGATATACATGTCAAATTCATCATTGTATTCCGCAAAGCTATTTTAAATTATGAACAATCGCAAATATAAGAAGAAATTCATTGTAAAAAAATAGTTTGTATCCAATTTATATTTTGAAAATTATGAGTGCAAGGAAAAAAGGCTTATTTTATAATGATGATCTTCTGTTAGTGTTTTATGCTAGTGGTACCCCGTGGCTTTATAGAATCTTCCCTATAAATAAGATTCATCATTGACATTAAGTAGCTTTGACAAAAAAATTATCATTGTCATATATAATATGTATGTAGAATAGGAATTCATAGCATTTTCACATTTAAAGCCAAAAGTTTAGTGTACAAGTAACAATTCAGATTAGTAAATGGAGACAACACGGGATGACGTTGGTACACCTCAATTATTAAAGTGGGCTGCAAATCTCAATCGATTTGTGACTAAAATCAGCTCATATATCTGCTAATGCCTGTATGATAGGGAAGCTAAACGGTGTTTTATATTTTGTTGGGTGGATTCTATAACATGGCTGAGGTGGGGCTCCTTTGTAATGTTGCCTTCCTTATCCTTGGAACAAACAAATATTCCAATTTGAGGTTTCACTTTTGTTTGATTGTGTTGGTGCTGTATCTTTGCCATAAATGCATCTGGCCTATGCTACTCTATAAATTAATGAAAGAGAGATCTTATGGGTTCTAGAGCATCTAAGCTATCCCTGCATTTCCAGAATCGCTTTGGAATACAGTCATATCGTTTATCTTGTTGGCCATCAATGAGCAACTCTGATTGTGAATTTCAGAAAAAAAAGCTAAAATTAAAGTAGAATTTGATTATTTGAAAACGTTGGTCACTATTCACGAGTTCAGTGCACCTTTGATCAAGGATAATGATAAAAAAGGTAAATTTTATGTTGGCATGGGGTGGTCAGCATTTGTATTAATCAGAAGCTGTGTGCCATATCAAGATCGAATATTTTAAACTCTCCTAAAGAGAGGCAGGGGCTTCTGGAAATTTAATTCTATGTTGCTACACGATATTGATTATGTTGAAAAGACCAGGGAAATGATTGAATCACTTAAGGCTGAAACTGTCACATTTACTGATAAGCAGTTGAGATGGGAGTATATCAAATTACAAATTCGAAGTTTTACACTACAATATGCATCTCAAAAGAGTAAAGAGAGGCACGTCTTTAAAAGTAATTTAGAACAAGAACTGATATCTCTGGAGGATAAACTCCACCGTGGTATGACTAGTGACATATTGGACCAGTATATTTCCATTAAGGAAGAGATTGAAAAAATTGAAGAGATAGAAACAAAAGGAGCCATTCTGAGGTCAAAAATTAAATGGTCAGAGGCAGGTGAGAAGAATACTAAATATTTTTTGAATTTAGAGAAAAGAAATGCTGTCGATAAACACATATATCAATTAGAATTAAGAGATGGCACACTATGCACTGACTCAAAACTAATTCTTAATGAACAAAAACATTTTTATGAAAATCTATACTCTGATTCAAAGAAGGATTATAATGCTGGTCAATCTGAAGTTGATTTTATGAACATACCTCACCCTATGCTATCAGATAATGAGAGAGAAATATGTGAAGGACTAGTAACAGAAGATGAATGTGCTAAGGCTCTCTTGGATATGAAAAGTGGCAAATCACCTGGGTGTGATGGATTTAATGTAGAGTTTTACAAATTTTTCTGGAAAAATATTAAATGCACTGTTGTAGAAAGCATAAATTATGGATATGAAAAAGGTGAGCTGTCAGTTGATCAAAAACATGGTATTATTATTCTCATACCAAAAAAGGGAAAGAAAAGAATACTGTTAAAGAACTGGAGACCTATTTCATTATTAAACATTGATTATAAGATACTTACTAAATGTTTAACACTCAGATTGCATAAGGTACTAGCATCTATTATTGATGCTGATCAAACAGGTTTTTTGAAAGGGAGATATATTGGTGATAATATAAGAACGATCTCAGACATTATTAACTACACCTCTATCAGGGATGACCCAGGAATCATCTTATTATTAGATTTTGAAAAAGCATTTGATACTATTAAATGGTCATTCCTGATAGAGAGTCTCAGATCTTTTAACTTTGGTCCTATGTTTATTCAGTGGATTAAGACAATCTATTGTAATACTGAGAGTACAGTCACCAATTTTAAATTGTATAGAGGAATAAGACAAGGCTGTCCTATATCACCCTATCTGTTCATTATTGAAGTTTAAATAATGGCAAATGCCATCCGGAAAACAAGGTTGATTAAGGGCATCAAAATCAATAAGACTGATTTTAAAGTATCACAATTGGCAGATGACACTACAATTTTTGCGTCTGGCTTTGATTCAGTTGGTAATGTCTTGAAACAAGTGAATGAATTCTATAAGACGACTGGTTTAAAATTAAATGTTGATAAAACCACAGCAATGTGTATTGGTTCCCTAAAACATTATGAATGTGAGAATAAGTATAATCTGAACTGGACAAATGGTCCGATCCATACACTTGGTATTACTATAAGTGATGACCCACAAGTGATTATGCAGGAAAACTTCATACCTAGGTTAAAAGCAATTGACAATGTATTAACAATATGGCATAGTAGAGGTTTATCCCTAAAAGGAAAGGTGACTATCCTGAAGTCCTTAATTATTCCAAAGGTGTTGTATCCAATGTCAGTGTTACCTGTTCCTACCAATGTAGTTGAAATTATTGATAATATGATTATAGACTTTATATGGAGCCAGAGACGCCCAAAAATTAAAAGAGATGTTATTGTTCAGGATATAGAGAATGGTGGTAAAAAGGTTCCTAGCTTCTCAGCAATGTTAGAAGCAAACAGAATTACATGGGTAAAGAGAATGGTATATAACCCTACATGTAAGTGGAGATGCATTTTCAGCGATATCATAAAACCATTTTCATTGACACATTTTATTGAAAACCATCTGACTGATGAAACAATTAATTCAATTGCAATTCCTTTCTATGTACAAGTTTTCAACCTTTGGAACTCTCTGCGGAAAGCACCATCTAACCCAGCTGAGTATCTTGAACAGATTATATGGAAAAATAAATATATACAGCTCCCTATTGCTCCTAAAAAGAAAAGATGTACATCTATTTACTGGCCCAAGTTATATTCAGCTGGTATTGTAAAAGTTAAAGACCTATTCAATGAGGATAAATCATTTATTGATTTGTCTAAGTTTTGTAAAGAAAGAAATATTGCTTGTGATTTCCTAAAAGTCATCAAGGTTAAAAAAGCGATACCAACAGAATGGGTAGCTGAAATTGCATCTCAACATTTACACAGGTTTGCACAATATTCACATAATTTGACTCTTAAATCACCACAAGGAGACATTGTAATTAATCCAAATGTTAAACCTAAACAGATTTATAATCAGATAACTTTAAATAGGTTCATAAAACCAACTGCACTCCAGCAGTGGGAAAATATTTTCTGTATTCAGGAAGAAGACTGGTCATCCATTTTTATACAGGCATATATAGCAACAAGAGAAACATATTTGCAAAGCTTGCAATATAAATTCATTCATAGAATTATTCCTTGTAGAAAATGGCTGTATAACCAAAGAATATATAGTGATCCAATTTGCCTGAGGTGTAATGCAAACCAAGTAGATGATATCTTACACCACTATGTGGAGTGCAGTGGGTTAAATGATCTCTGGCAAAGGTTAGAAGCATGGTGGAACAAAAATGCTAATTATGAGATTAAGCTTTGTAATAAACATATTATCTTTGGATTGTATTATGATAATCACTTTTATAGTAATGTCAACTATGTAATACTGCTGGCTAAATGGTATATACAAAAACAAGTACTCAAGGACCAAACTGTAGACTTTTATCACTTTCTTCCTATATTTAAATAAAAACTAGAAATTGAAAAACATATCTGTACAGAAAATGGCAACATTGAGACATTCAATGGGAAATGGTTAAAAATTATTGAAAAACTATGAATATATACATATGTCAAATGGCACATTGAACTGTATATGCACCTAGATATAAGTTAGAAAAGACAATAAAATCTTAATGAGAAAAAAAAAAAAAAAAGATCGAATATTTTAAACTCTCCTCCATCTAAAACTTAAAATTCCAATGAAGGCTATAGCTGATGGTGCAAGGATCAGTGTTCAGAATGTTGAGAAATACATATATTTTTTAAATGATCTGCTTGAGAGGAAAATTTACTTTTTCAATCGCGTGGTCAAATGAAAAGGCTGTCAGGCAAGTATGTTTGGGACACATTTTAGAAATTTGTTTAATTTCAAACACAAATTTACAAGACCAATGGCCATAATGTGGTCTCGTTTAATAGGGTAATGACTGTAAATATAGATGGGATTCCTGTGTAAGATGTAATCAAGTTCCTGTGTCATAGCATTATATATTATAAAATTGATTATTTCCATCACCTCAATTTAGGGGTTGCTTCAAATAGGTCACAATGGCCTGTTTGCCAAGCTGGATGTTCTTTCTGCAGAAACAAATGAAAAATTACATTTTATGGAGGAGTTCTAAGAAATCAAAGAAATACAGTAAATTAATTGTAAACAGTGTCCAATCTACTAAGACTCTGTTTAAAAAAAAATGGGAAATAGTTATTGGAAATTATTCATAGTCAAAGGGCCAATTTTACTCAACATTTTTAGCTTTTAAATATCAATTTCACTGCTGGATATGTTCTTTATTTGTGCTAAACAAAGTCTTTGTAAAAACAAATGATGTTTTGAGGGTTCAACCAAGGTTTAATCATATATTATCACAAATATACCAGTAAGTTTTGGTATCACTATACAATATTTTACTCAATTCGATCAAGTTTTTCTTCATCTTTTCTTCAACTGTCATTTTTCAAACTTCACTCATAGTGGGGACATGAGATTTACATTTCAAGATTCATCCATTCTTTGCTCCAGATAATACACCTGTATTCATACATAAGGCAGATGCAATTACTGAACATGTCACAGTTTTACATTACGAGTTGATGTTTCAACATCTAAATCCTTTCTAAGTGTCACAATAAAATTCCCAGGGTACATAAATATGTGAGCTATACTGGTGTGCCTTGTTCACTGTGTGGGTTCATTTCTGTATTGACACTATTGTCATCATTGTTCAGTTTTTTTCTCCTATAGTCATGTGCAGCTTCCTGAAGAAGTACATTTACAAGGCTCTTAGATAAGTCTCTTTCTTTTGTGATCACTGGTGGCCAAGGATTATCTGCAAAAAATACAAGTGATATTACACTTTGATTGTGTTCGTGAATTTAAAATTCTAAATTCCTTTATGTCAGTATAAGAGTGAATCAATATGCCCATAAAATAGTTTACAAATTTATAAAGTACAAATCAACCAAAATCAAGTTAGTTTTGAGAAATTCAAGTATATTCTCCCATTAAAGCAATTTTTCAAAGATTTTTAAAGCTTTAAAGCTTGGAACCACTAACCACAAACTATATAGTGTGCATTCCAATAATGTAAGAAATTTACCAAATCCAAATTTACACAAACCTTTGAGTTCTAAAATAGCCATTGGAAAGTATCTCCCAGGATATTCTGAGGGAAGTCTGTATATAGAAGTGTATGATGTTGGGAAGTTTTGGTAGCGAGGTGCCAGCACCTTAAACAGCTTCGGTATTAAATCTTTCTCCTAAATAATGAATAAAAAACATATTGAAACATTACAGATATATATGTAAATAGATATTAGATAATTAACATTTTTCAATACACATCTTGCCTTGTAATTGAAGTTCCTTCATCAGAGATTGTATTAAATATTAAATGTTAGATGTTATAATAGTATTAAAATATCACTGTTATCATTAAGAATCATAGTAAAAAGGAATGGGTTTTTGCCTGATAAGTGAGTGTGTAAACATACCAGTAGCCAATAATCTGCCATCTCCATTGTAGCTTTGTCTGTATCTCCATGCTTTTGTGCTGCCTGCAAAAGCTACAAAGATAATGAAATAAGAAGAAAGATTATCATTAATGTAATAGACTCCTGTTTTTTAACCCCTAACGGACGTGCCAATCTAAATTTTGTTCATTGTCTGGACTACCAATTTTTGGTCTCGACATGTGTATCTGCATACTAAAGTGATACAATTTATAACCATGGTTATTCAATGTGATCAACAAAGTTCAGGTGTCAAATGTTCATGAGCCAGGCTGCCTTACATCTTTATCATGATTACATTGGAATAAGTTGCAGCCCTTCAGAATGTTATACATCACTAAGCCAGAACAGGCTGGTGGTGGACGTTGAAGTCCTTCCATTCTGTTAGGTTTTGTAATGTTTGTGAACATTTTCTTGAAATTTCATAAATGATCCTTTACATCTTTTCCCAGAGCAAACTTGAGCAGCTGATAATTTCAGCCAATAAAAATGCATGTTACATAGGTAATTTGTTATCTCAAGTGATTCTAGCTGGTTAATATTTGTCATGTGATGGACATGATGTTCGTACAGAGCAAAAATGATAAAGATATGGAAAAAAGTCTCAGCCAAATGGAAAATACTTGCTGACAGAATTGGTCCTCTGGCCACTTCAACACTATATTATGTTTCTATATGTGACAAGAGCAGCTCTAAGATTGATTGTAAACAAGTTCCCTCTGAGATGTGATTTAAAGGTATTAAGCATCAATTCTACAATTTGGTGTTTTTGAAAGCTTAGCCACATATGAACACAATGACAGATTGAAATTATAATAGAGTAATAAGATATGTTGCTATGAGACATAGCATTTGCACTCCCAGCAGAGGTCTGTCTGAGCCATAAGCTGCATGTGACGGGTAAACACGGGTAGCGTGAACTTTATTTGACCTCAATTGAGGCTCAAAGTAGGGTAGCACTGTTTGACGTCATTTTGGTACTATTCAAAGGATAATACATTTCATGACGTCATAAGCATATTGCCATTCTCTTATGACGTCATTTTACCTTTCAGTGCCTTTATGACACTCCACATAAAAATGACGCCAAGAAAGGAGTGTGTTTTCATTAGGGGCCTATATATTAAGGTCTTGTTCAAATAGGTTTTACAGACAATGATGGTGATGCATTTTTCACAAAAATTATAGACATGAAAGACAAATACATTTATCACAAATATGTGAATTTTAAATGTTTTTTTTTCAAAATCGGTGCTTAATCCCTTTAAATAGGATTTGGTAGTCTATATGCCACTTCTGGAGACAGTGACCAAAACTAAACATTCAACTTGCATTTGTTTTCTCAGTTAGTCCCTAAACTGTACTCCACCTACTTTATTATGTGAGTTGCATGCCACAATACATTGTTATTTCAGCTAGGCAACTCACTGAACTTTCTCTCTTGGACTTCAACCATGGCCTCATCATTTCCTTTCAACCTGATATGAATGTTTACCTTGATTCCCATTGCTTGAAATCAAAATGCTGAATATTTACTTGGATTTTCGACCAATAAACAACTGATAAACATAAACAGGATGATCATGGAATATAAACAATACATGAAACGCATGAAAGTGGAATATAAACTTGCATTTGATCCGAATATAGAGCCACAGTCTGTGGCACAGAATATGTTATCACCAGTGCTCAGAATCATTTAGCACAGAGATTGGAAAAAAGCTGAAGTTCTGCATTTTCGCTCAGGTGAAGCAATCTTGTGGCGGCCCCACCATCGCCACGGTAAATACTACATGTAGACCTATAACACGGATCTGGATCCGGATTCACAGACTCGCAGACTTTTATAAATATGTATTTTTTGCAAGAAATTATTCAGAGAACTGCTTACTTTCCACATATCTATGTTAATCTTACATCAATGACATCAAGAATGGAGGAATTTGTGTAATAAATGCAAAACTATTTATTGCTAATCCGCAACAGTTGCATGTCTGAATTAGATGGTGCACTTAGTGGCAGACCTGCTCTTTCCATTCTCAGCGTTTAAATATCTGTCATCGGCTGTATTTACTGGCATTTAAGGTACAAACTGAGATGTGTGAACAACATGCTGACAGTGATTAATATTTGCGACAAATCCAGACAACATCAACAGTGAATGGATGACATTGGGCCTACCAGTTCAGCGTATCCGCGTGCCTCGTCCAGGTAGAATTGCTTCCCTTCAATCCTCTCGTGTCGTACCAAGGCCGTCACTACTTTGCGCAGTTTTCCGATTCTACCCTCGGGACCAGTGCCATGACCATCTGGCAATCTACCCATCGCTTTAGAAAGCCTCCTCGCTTTCATTCTGAATGGTATTCGTAACATAGTTACTTTGTAATCTGGATCTCCTTGTGAAAAATATATTTCTCGTGGGCCGAAATAAGTTCCCACATCACTTGAATGTCAAGGTCGTTTGTGTTTGCCTCTCAGTTGGGACTTTCAGGAAATTATTTTCCCCCGCATCCTGTGTATGTGATATATAATTATATAATCGCAATCTTTTTTTGTTTTTTTCTTTCGGTATTTTAATGAGTTAGTAGAATTTGCTGAATTAAGAAAAGTCTGCATTAAAATATCAAGAGGAAATTCTTGTGCTGCTCTCTGGTGGAAGATTTTTGGGGGCGGCTGCGTATAGGGGACACCACCATCGACAATACAAGAACAAAGTGTGTCACCATAACTTGAATGGATATAGTTTAAGAAGTTTTGTTTCTATTTCACAAATGTGATTTAAAAAATCAAGTAAAAGTAAAGGTCTAGCGTTGAAAAGAATCCTTTATGGATATTTTTGACATTTTCAAGACGTACTGCCACATTTTGACAACAAGGATTGTATTCAAGTTTTGTTGACTTGGTTACCGTCCCTACCTTTTTCATGGCCCGAGGGTCCACTACAAGGACTGAAATAGTATCTATCTCATCCCCGACCCAAATATCATGATTAGAGTCTGATCAGAAATCAGATTGATGCCATGAATACATTGATGTACAATTTTAAATTCAGTATATTGTTCTGTGGAGACAGGCCATTCAGACGCAAAAACTGTCTGATTTTTACATGGCTGATGAAAAACCTTGTTATTCTTTAAACAAAATTAAACATTTACCATCATGAAATTTGATAATTACTAGTTGGTACAGTAGTATTTTAAGGAAATGGACAAACCAAATTTGTAGGAAGTAACACAGTTTTATTTTGTAATTTGAAAATATCATGAAATGAACCGTGGTATTCGTCAATGTGTTACTGAATAATAAGAAGAAATTGCTGTTTAAATATATATTGGTGGTAGAATCCTGAAACTTGACATAATCAATCTTCAAATCTTGTTATTTTTTCCTTTAGGCGAAAAAAATATCTCATATAACTTCAAACATTGTCAAGCATTTTTCAGTTCATTTGCATTTAATTTATTAGGGGATATTGGGTAGAACTTGAGGAATGGTTCAACTAGCACTTGTTCACTATGATGTATTACTATGTCTGTGTATTACCATGTCACCATGAAATAAATCAGTGTTTTTAATCATAAATATTTTTCATGAAAATCTAAAATTCGCTTATTTCACAGTTAACGGAATATGTCATGGTCAACAATAACAATCTTGACAAGGGAATGGGGTTGGAACACAAACTCAAGAATCTGACGTTAATTTTCTATGTGTTACCTTGGAGTAATTATTACTCCAATGTGTTACCAAGGACGAATTGCAGTATTCTATGCAAATAAATAATATATTTGTATATCTGTTATTGTATATTTGACGTACCCTGTAAGACCTACAATTTGGGGTATTAGTGTAAGTTGTATTTTAAATAGGAAAATAATTAGAGCATTTTTAGTCGTGGCAGTGTCTATGTGTTACTGCTTGACCTGGGCTATATATGCAAATGTTGAATCTTATCATGATTATGGTTGATCTAATGTTGCATCATAATCTTTTAAAGGCCTAACAAGTGATGGACATTTTAAACTTCTGTCTGTAATTGGCCTCAGGCTTGACAGACAGGTTGTGATAATATTGCCACAATTGTTCAAATATAGTCACCCTTTTAAAATTATTTATTGTAAACTAGGTTGTATTATTGGTGCTTATTTCATCAGACATTTGTTAAAATAATAGAAATTAAACCACATCATTGTTCATAGCGAATAACAACTGCTCATTACGTGTTAGGCCGTTAAGCTATTTTGATGCAATCTTTGACCAACTTTCGGCCATCTTGGTTTTGGTGCTTTCACATCCTAACCACAGTAATCACAGATGATTTCCCGATAACACAGCCCCAAAGCCCCCCACCTGGATCCGCCACTGCTCCTTCATTCAACTTTTTAATTTTATTTGCAAATGGAAAAAATACACCATGACTATTCTATGTCGTTCAATTATGCATTTCCGTTAATATAGAGCCTTGAATTTGTAAGTGTATAATGAAATGTAGATGAATGCCTGTTGTGATGTTTAAGCAAGTATCTCATGTCAGGAGACATGCCATGTGCTATAGAGTCTAGTTTTGGGGAAAAAAACTATTATAACAAATGTGGGGCCACATATTGGGATTTTTGTGTTTCATTGCTCGCCTGGCTATTGTGGTTAATTACATCCTTTCCAATACAATATCAAAATATCGAAACCAGAAATGAACAGAATCAATAGAAACTAGAAACTATATATTCATTGTGGGAGAATACATTGGTAATTTTGTCGTAATGAGGTATTGAAAAGAAAAACATATTTTCTTAAAATATTTTTTTTTTTATTCTAATAAAATTGCTTCGTACTTTCTGAAAGCAATATAATTACTCTCAAGTACTTTAAATGTTGAATCTTAACATGTTTTTTGCACTTGAGTATTTCAAAATATCAAACAACAGTTTTCTTATGATTGTGGAAATCTCAGAAGAAACGATATCCCACAAATATGAAATATTTCACCTAAACTAAGAACTTACTTATTTGTCCATTGCCTGATATCTTTTAAATTAAATGCAACATATATTAACGTTACATGTTCACTAACATATAAAATTTCTCTCATTTAACTCATATATCCTATCAAAGTTTAAAAGTCTGTCTGTAATTGTTGGTCTTGACGTGAAAAGACTGTCACCATTGTTCAAATATCATCCATTTTGAATAAACTGATTTTATATCAAACAAAGTCGTATCTTAGATTACTCAATGTATCGGATATCTGTAAAAAATGTTGAAAACAATCACTTCATTATTAATGATCAAAAGAGCAAGAGCTATTGTTCAATAGTAATCATCGGTAAATTATGTTTATGCAACTATGTTAATAAAAGGCTATTGATTTTTAAGTGGTTAATACACTAGGTTACTTTTGTATTTAACCAGTTATCGAAGCTCTCAGCCAAAGATGCAGAGTGTAAACATTATTTGTAAGACACGTGTTATTGCACAATTCTATGGATGAAATATGTTCTCTATTTTCCTTGATCTTGAAGACAGAATATTCCGCCAATAGAGTGGAGAATAGGTGAGAGGTATGTTGACTTTATCAGAAAATAATTCGTCATTGATCAACTCAACCGAAGTCGGCATCAGTGCTTTTCACGACGAGAGAATTTATCTTTTATTGCGGCTTTTGCATTCTGTGCTAAAATTAGACATTTTCAATTAAATCATGGATAGTTAAGACAAACTTTTTACAGCCATGTTTTAAAACTGAAATTGTCTCTATTACAAACGTAATAAGCAAATAATATGTACATAATAAAATAATAATATTACAAATCATATCAATTCACAATATACAATATCACTGTATATATATATATATATATATATATATATATATATATATATATATATATATATATATATATATATATATATATACATATATATTTATATATATACATATATACATATATACATATATACATATATATATATGTATATATACATATATATATATATGTATATTTGTATATATGTATGTATGTATATATTTATATATAAATAGGCATATATATTAATTAAAGAAACGATATATATGCCTATTTATATATAAATATATACATACATACATACATATATACAAATATACATATATATATATATGTATATATACATATATATATATGTATATACATTAACAAGAATGGATCGCAGTAAAATCCATTCTTATAAATACATATGTATATATATATATATGTATATATATATATATATATATATATATATATATATATATATATATATATATATATATATATATATATATATATATATATATATATATATATATATATATATATATATATATATATATATATACATATATATTTATATATATACATATATACATATATACATATATACATATATATATATGTATATATACATATATATATATATGTATATTTGTATATATGTATGTATGTATATATTTATATATAAATAGGCATATATATCGTTTCTTTAATTAATTCAGCCGGTTAAGTAATTAATATTTTTAAGTGCACAAATAAAAGTATAAAATATATATATATAACAAATTGGTCAGAAAATATTAACAAGAATGGAAGTACTTTTTTATGGATTATCGTTGTATGAAATAACAAAGAGCTATTATATATAGTTTTCACAATTTTTTACTTAAAATAATCATGTCAAGTTATACAATTTTCAAGAGTTTCTGCACAAACAATTTATTTTAATACAAATATTAGTCAGATATGTATATTTCTACATTGTTTACATCTTCCCTTAATACTACAAATTCAAGTAAAAAAGATCGCAGTAAAATCCATTCTTGAAAGTTTTAAATATTCCATCTTTATAAAATATATAATATGTTTATTCAATATTCCCATTTAGCATGAATATCTGGAGAAGTTTCCATTTATGGTACAACAAAACTGGAAAGTTCTTGAATTTAAAAATAAATAAAACTCAATTATCGCATATCATTATATTTTGGGGATTACCATCTTATTTTTTTAATGATTGGATTTTATTATTTTAATGATTGGATTTTAAAGAGGTTTATGTGAAGTTTTGTGCGCACTTCCGGTTTGCAGTTTTTTATGGAGCAAAATGGTGACCCGCAATCGGCTAAAAGAACAATGACCAAAATGCACTCACTGGAAGTCCGAGATTAGAATTGGAATGGACTGTGATCGCCCATGTGGAGGCTTTGTAGGCAAGAAGACATATTTATAACAATCACATTAATTATATACCTCTTAATGATAATTAGGTCTTGTCAAAAACGTTTTAGATCAGGATTAAAAAAAATACATCTCATCATAATATTTACTTTCACTAATCACAGTGACAATTTGTTGGATTGTGTATCATTGACAACCAAATCCATAAATTACCCAACAAAATGTCATGCTAAATCTCAATCCTTCATTATAGAAATATTGTGCATAACCAATCTACAAATCAATTTGTAATTATTCACACCTGATCGCACTTTACATTTCATTTAAGAGATCAAAACTCAGCCATTTATACATAGCCCTGCCCCTTGCTCCACAGCTATGTATCCACAGAAAGATATAAATTAAAAAGTTTACTATTGTATGAAAATTGCAAGGGTTTGTGACCTGAAGGTTTTATTCTTCACACTGAATTGATGAGTTATTCGCCATAGAACCAGAAGCAAATATATATTAAGTACATCTTAACCCTAAAATCAAAACCAATGATAAACCAATGATAAACCAATGATAAATTCAGGTATACAAGCTGAAAGCACAATTGTCATCCATCTTTGATAAAAACAAAGTTGCTTTACCTACTTTATTTATTAAACTGCCTCAGTGTAGACATATGCAAATATTTATGACACATCCATGTTAATTTAAGGCTTCAGTGATTATATATTTGAAACCTACATGATATTTCACGTCAGAAAATTTCATTTAAGGCCAACTTAAAGGTAAACATTAATTATTTAGAGATTGAAGCTTGTCATGAATTTTACCCTGCTCTTTACAGTGTAGACAAAATAACACGAACTTGAAACCTTGATAAACGATTTTCAGCATCTTGATTATTAAAAATGTCGAAACATGTTTACTGCAGTTGTGATGGTACTCTGGTTGAGCGATCTAAATAAATTATGATTCTGAATTTTCTACTCTGATTCTAAGTCCATCCAATCCAACGTTTTGTCATATTTCCATCAATATTTTTTATATTTTTCAGTCCTCATCTATATTGGAAATCTCGATGTCTTAATCGTCTTCAGATGACCTGTGGTGGATGCAGAAAGCAAATATGGCCAACATAAACTGAAAAATAAAATGAAAGCGGATATATTGACACATCTAACCTGGTAATATAAATATGTCATCATTGACATGAATACAGCACAGAGCCTCAAGATTACCACTAACAGGACCTCTCTCTCACTACAGTAGCAGGACATCTCTAGCATTACAGTAATAGGACATCTCTCTCATTATAGTAACAGGAAATCTCTCTCACTACAGTAACAGGACATCTCTCTCATTACAGTAACAGGACATCTCTCTCATTACAGTAACATGACCTCTCTCTCATTACAGTAATAGGACATATCTCTTATTATAGTAACAGGGCATCTATTGTATTAGAATGATAGGACCTGAGGACCCCTTTCACATTACAGTAACAGGTCTTCTATTTCATTACAGTAACATGACCTCTCTCTCATTAGAGTAAGAGAGCATCTCTTTCTCAACAAAACAGGAAATCTTTCTCATTACAGTCTCTACCCTCACTGTTACAAAGTTTGATCAGAATTACTGAAAGTTATTAATATACATCTCGTTTAAATATACATATCATAGGTGGAAGGTAAGTGTGTTTGTACTTGATATCATTCTCATTACCCTTGGTGACTTATCAATACAATTGGGGAAATATTATTTACCCGCTTATTAAGATACTCATTTCAAATTTCCATAAGCATTCTGTTTTTCTTCAAGTACATAATATGTACATTTTCATAATTTACACCACCTGTAAACCAAAAAGGGTCTAGGCTTCGCATATGTTATTCACCAAACATTCATCCATTGAAGTTTTCAGCAACTTATAACAACCTTGGAGTAATTATTACTCCAAGTAACAAACAACTAAAATGCACAGTTCTATTTCTTTGGCCTAACATTGGAGGAACAATAGAATACAGCCATGATTAATCAAGTTATCTTTAAATTGATGTTGAAATTTGTCAAATAAATGTTTTTGGTGACTACAATAGGATTTCTTGATTTCATGTGTTCACTGGCCATCGTCAGATAACCTAATGGGCTTCCTACGATATCATATAGAGGCCTTCAGGATATCCTACAGACGTCTGTGGCATCTAATCTGGCACATACCATGCGGCACCCATCAAAATGTGACCACAGCCACGGCATATCTCAGATGATACCTCAGTCACATTTGTGCCGATTTCAGTAAAGATACCTGGCCGATGGGTATTTTTTTTATAAAATTGGCCGGCAGTTCAGACTGCCATGAGGGCACCGGAAGATCATAGGCCACAATTGGGCATCTTTAAGACATTGTGTATGGGTCATCGGGAGCTTTTAGCTGCAAAATAAAAGTTGCCGCCGTTTCACCGATGTCTTATCACCAAATATCATTTTAAAGTACACGGCAGGGTCCCGGCAGTGTCCCGCAGGGATATCGGCAGAATATCTTAGGGCTGCCGGTGGCATCGAGCGGTGAAAATAGGATTTTATTTGTTTCATGTGTTCAGAGGCCATCGTCAGATGATCCAACGGGCTCCCTACGATATCATATAGATGTCTTTAGGATGTCCTTCACACGTCTGTCAAATCATATAGACGTATTTAGGATATCCTACAGACGTCTGTCAATGATCTAGATGTCTTTAGGATATCCTACAGACGTCTCTCAATGATCTGGTTGTCTTCAGGATATCCTACAGACATCTGTACCATTCAATCTTGCATGTGCCGTGCGGTGCCCCTAAATAATGTGACCACAGCTACGGCATCTCTCAGATTGTTGCTGATAATCTGAGAAGGCGCCCGGGAAGCAAATAATTTAACTATCATACCTGAACGACAATGGCCACAGCAATAATGATGATGGCAATCATGAAATAAGCCTTCACTTCTTCTCTGATTTTCTCAAAACAGCCCTGAAAGCAAAATTGTGGCGATAAGAATCCTGATATGTACAATTTATACATCCAATTTAATTGGTACAAATCATTTAATAACAGCAATGATAATAATAAAATCTATGCATATGTTGTACTGATTCCAGTCAGTATTTGTTCATAGCGCTTTCCGTAAAGTCATATAAAAAGTCGTTTTAAAGTTTTCATGAAATCAGATTTCCAATCTCTTTTTCCTTACAGAATATAATGTTTATACCCTAAACTTTGGGTTTGAATGTCAATATCCATCATACTAACTGTATAGAACTTTCTGTACCATATTCCCCGTACACATAACGTTCTGTGCCGTTTGAAAATATCTATTTATCTTATATGAAATAAAAATATATGGCAACTTCACACATCAGTGGAAATAAATTTAATTGTTAATTGATTGGATATGAACTGATGAAAGTCTATTTACATCTTTATAGTTGTTGATAGTTTCATCTAATGTCCATGAGCACTTCTCGTCCACGGGCTGCACATTCGGGAACGTACCGGTCATGTTACAGCACGCTATTGGGGTTACCAATGTTCTTGAAGCATCTATAATATGAAAACATTTCATAAAAACAATCATTGGAACATTTAGAGGGAGATATATATCATCTCTCTTTTTCCTACCTAGTACTAAGCCAAGGAATGAAATTTCACCGTGAATTTAACTGTTTTATATGTTTACACTAAAACTACACTAAAATTATACAAATATTTATGTCTGTAAATACAGGTCCATGCTCAGCGTGTATTGTGCACATACTATTGATTGTTCGCTGTCGATTCCACTTGCTGGCAGCGTAGAAATCTGTATAATTCTTCCATCCACAACACTCCAGCTATTAACATATCATATTGATTTTAGCAAATATTATCTTCGAGTTAAAGATCAATCAGAATTAGCAAAGATCGAAGACCAGAATATAGGATAGCTTACCTCAAGCATGAGTACGTTAAGAGTTGTGGAGAATGGGCCGAAGTCATCAAGTCCACCATAACTTTTCTCAATCTGTTTTCGGCCTGCATCTTCTATGAAACTGTCAAACTTAAATATAAAAGAAGACTTATTACCAGTTTATCCCTTTGTGTTTTCAGATACATTGTTAATATATTTATCCATTAAAAAAGAAAAAAAACAAAAAAAAAACAAAAACAAAAAACAAAAAACAAAAAACAAACACTTTATGATAAATCCTCATGAAAATACATTCTGAGTTATATTTCACGAAAGATCTCAGGTTACATCTCAACAAGGTGTTCTGTAAAGTAGATATTTGGTTTTCTTTTCTAGTGAGTTGCCTTCATAACTGTTAATTGACTAGGCTAATAATGAAGAGTTGAGCAGCGACCCCTGGTGGGACTTACCTTTCCTACGAAGAACACCACAGCACAACCCAGCTCTGCTAGCGCCAGCAACAAGATGATTATGCCATACTGATGAATAAAAAAATAAACATCCAACCTCAATATATATTTATGATAAATCCTCATGAAAATCCAATCTCAGTTAAATTTCTCTAACAACGTGTTCCGTACTTCAAGACTTCTCGTTTACATAAACAATTATTGGAATATAAAAAGTCAAATTAGAAGTTGAATGAAATATTTTATATGCATTGAGGTGGCAATAAGCAACCAATGTTTATCTAATCAAAATTTTAGTTCTAAATATGTATGATGGCTCTCAGATAAGCGAATTGTAAATTGTTAAATTGGTATTTCAGATATGGTAATTTTGTAAGAATAATGAATGAACACTGTTCATATCATACACATTTGATTACGCTTCACTAACAGTATATGGTATCTGCGGTCAACTCCCACTATGATAAACATTCTTTTTTATTACTCAGACAAGTATCATACAAGTATGGAGCAAATAATAGGTGTTACAACATTATAATAATAACAGCAGTTCTACTGACCACAACCAGGCAGAATTTGAAGCAGGAACAACAGGCTCCGCAGCATCCCAGGATGCCGACAATGAATAGCACCGCCCCGATGGCGATCACGATGATGCTGCCCTCGGCCAGCAGTTTGTCCACGTCGATCGCAGATTCCTGCGACGTACTCGTGCTATTCTAAAACGGTACAATGTATATAATTATGGACTGACCCCATATCAAAAGTAAAAAGGTGAAATTCAAAAAGGTTTCCTTAAAACCATACAGATATATATATCCTGTGGGCTGGTTACCATGGTTACAAGATGCTGTAAGGATGTTAGAGATGCTACTGGGATAACAAACACGTATATTTGTGGGGATGTGGAGGATAAAAAGAGTACAACATTGAAAAGATGTCAATAAAACATAAATAATATAGATTCGGTTCGCTGGAAGGCAATCATTAGAATTTTCTTTAGCCTATAAAAGATGTATATTTTGATGTGTGTCTTGGAGAACAATAATGATCACTAATATCAAATCTGCTAGGCAACTTACAGCCCAGAGTCAATAGAACGATCACATGATGGATGGATGGAATTTGGTTGATATATTTTGTTATTGATAACGGTCATGAAATTGAATTCACTCTAAAAAAACTATTCTGGTATTGATATAGGAGCAGATATATCCTGCTAGTTCTCACAATTTGGACAATGAAGTGAAGAAACCATGGAGCTTCGCCTTGCAACTCATCCCCACAAGAGAAACGTATCAAATGGATGGATCACAGACACCTCATCCTGTACATATGCAATTATACAGATGTGAAATAGTTCCCTTTCTAGAAGTGGTTAAGTCTTATTGAAGGACTGGTATTAACGGTTGATCTTGAATAGAGGGAATGGTTGATATTTCTTTTTTAATTTGGTCAATATGATTGTATATGATTGTATGTATTTGATCACAATGAACTTCTATCAGGGACTTCCTTACTCCGGTAGGTCAATCTTAATAACTATATTCCAGCATAACCAAATAACCCTGCTGCAATTACCTTAATACATCGTAACACAACCATAAGAATATGTGTGTCAATAACTCAAATCTATATATGTATTTAAATCTCAGATAGTTTATATCACAAGATCTAAAGATATTGTTAGAGAACAGAAATACGATACCATATAACTATACAATGTTCATGTGCGGCATATAATATAACGATATCAAATGACCGGTTTTTGAGGTCCATTGGTTTTCAGTTAAGAGTGCCTTTTTGTACACGAAAACACTAAAAGTTACTTATTGCTTACGAGTAAACTGGATGAAAGTTGAGGGATAGCATCAACCACTTGTTCCAGTGCCGCCTCTAACAGCGACGAATTTACTTTCAACAATACTCCAGCTGCCAACAAGACCAATCCTACCAACTGAAAGAGAAAAAAAACACATCAAACCTTTGCTTGTCATTCTTTGCAAATATATACATATGAGAAACAACCACACTTTAATATTATCAAGTATGATTAAATGCCCCCTTATATATGCCCCTATGGCTGAATGGACGTTAGAATTGTGTATGATTTCTCCAAGGGAAAAGAACACGACAATTTGTTATAAAGTCAGTTGCCCCAAATCGACTTTTTTTAGGCAAATCAACTATGTTAGACAAGAAAGTACACAACTTACCGAGACAATGGTGTTGAAGAGAATAAGTATCACCTTCATGCAAACATCTGAGGCACTCATCTTGCTGACTTCTCTCTTCTAATGACATAAAGGTAAAATCAAATTAATATTTCAATTTAAAAATTCAGGATTTTGATATTATATGTATTTAGGCTGTATCTATTTAATCAAATATCCCCCTTTTATACACTTATCCTCTAAACGGAAATTTGTTGTTTAATTTAGTGTGGTATGGACATTTTTCTCATTTGGACCTGTTAACCTGTAAACCTGTTGTCCTTGTAAATCTTTGACCCAGTGGGTTGTCGTGTCAAGGACTTGTGACATGATAAATCACTGAGGCATCACTATTTCTGCTACAAGTAGGGCTCATCATGAAATGACTAACATAATGCTGAAAGTGATGTAAACCCCCAAACACACAAATAAAAATCAATATAGTTTGCCGCAGTACTTGTCATGTCTTTAAGACATTTTGTGGCCATGTCGCGAACTAATTGTGACCGCCATGTTTTTTGTGCTCTCCCAGCTTGACAATACCAGTATCACAAATGAACACAATACGTGTGACTGCATTCTCCACTATGCGCCGTTCAATTTTAAACCTCCCACGCTGGTTCCATACCAAAGACTTTCCTTCCAATGTTTGGAATTGTTCTCTCTTAAGGGATAATACTTGATGTCTGATGTGTTATAATAGTACATACTATTTTTAGCGCTGCGAGCAAGGCTACTTGTAGTATGCGCTATACAAATACTTATTATTATTTATTATTATTGGAGGAGCAATGACATCATAATTCTATTGTGACCATTTATCAGTGAAATAGTGATATCTGCACCTGAACTCCTCAGTCATATTCATATTATCTAAATACAAACGATTGAAACGGCCCATAAATACTTTTAATTTATATCAATGAAAAATCATGATATCATCATATCAGACTGACACATTACGATTACTGATGTTTTACGATGTCGATAACAGTTTTCTTTTTAAACATATCTCACAGGTCCATGGTTTTAGGCTTGTCATACCAGCACAAGTGAGGGAAGGTCGTGTACTATCCATGGCTGATCAGAGATCACCATGAAGCAGATCGATGACGGGCATGTTCCTGTTTTGTTTTTCATATTAAAATGCCAATGTCATGTTTCATGTATTCATTTATACACAAAGATTAAATGAGTTGATTGGGGTCATTTAGACCTAATAAGATCACAATCTTGATCATGCTATGGCCGATTATTGAATTCCCTGTAAGGTTTTCTATATGTTTGATAAAGGTGGAAAGAAATTTTTTCTTTTATCTCAGTGTCCCATGATTCGTGTATCATGTCTATGTGATAATGCAGAAGAAAGGCCCTAAACATTCTTCAAAAACAGCAGGGCATGGACAGGTTTCTATCTGATCTATTCAGATATAAGTCATAATTAATCAAATCAATATTAGAGAACTTTTCCTTTAAATCACCAGACAATCCGAGACATATCTATCTGAAAACTACATTGGCCAAGAAGGTGTCCAATAGCCAGTTCTCAAGAAAGACGTTTTGTCCACCAAACATTGACAAGAGAAAACCCGATCTTTATTTTAATATTTCCTTTTGACCTTATCTTGTGTGAAGAATAATGACGGTAAGAAAACTGTAAATAATTTTCTTGTGAATTGGGCACAAAGAAACTCGCTTTGGTATTAGTTGCTAGTTGGGCAGGTACACGCCCATACGCGCTGACTCAACTCCTATTGTCCTTATGCGGGACTTAAAACATGAAAATCGATGCAGTCACTAATATCATGTTAATCATCTGTTAAAAATGAATCATACTCACGAATAATACAAATATATATTGGTTTATTGAAGATCTGCTTATGTGTTGTTAAAACAGGTTGTTTTCAAGATTTAAGTATGTGAGTGTTATGCACTGAAGAACAAGAAGACCACTCACCTGCACTGGCCGCTCCTGAATAACTATACTAACTATAATAGCAAGTGTCCTGAATAACTATATATCCAATGTCTAATCCTAGAAGCTTTCCTTATTCTCTCTAAGGTAGGCCACTCGTGTGAATGAAATTGGTGTGATCAGTGTATAAATGAAGATTTGTTTGTGTCTTTCTATCTATTTATTCCAGGAATGTATGAAGCATATAACATGAATTGGGATGGGTGTCAGGTCATGGGTATCCACTGGGTCGTTGTTCACAGTTACGGTCTGCCTAACATCTCAATATTAGCTGCATGGTTGACCTTCCATAACCGTTTTTGAACATGTACCTTACACATAACAAAAAACGCAATTTATATCAAACCCCATTGTTACCGATATGAACATTATTTGAAACATTCCTTTTTTCTTAGTAAACGTTGAAAATTAGGTTGCATCAGGGGAAAACTGGGCTTTCATATAAAAATGCTATTTATTAAAGTTTTTATGGAATGCAATTTGACTGCCACCTTTTTGTTCTTGAGTTTGTAGAATTGATGTTTGATAAAAGAAAAAAGATGATCAAAACATGTTAATAATGTTCTATCATCTTTTTAAAAGACCGATGTATACAACAAATTATGTTTGGCATGAGTGGCGCTAAAAATGTCCTAGCTGATGAGGAAAACGTCATCAGTTTGCGTGCCCCAATCACGTGCTTCTGGTGATAATGTGAACATTTTGAGAAACCTCCCAAAAATCCCAAATTTGATATATGTACACGTACGTATGTGCAAATGCGTCAAACACGTACTCGCATGAGAATGTTTCGAAATTCTTACAAAATTGGTGTCAAATAAATTTATCAAATAGCGCTTTTAAAAAGTTGTTTGCAATTGAAAATTCTTGCGTTGCGTTTTATCAAATACCCAAAAATTCACAATTTCAGACTACGAATCTGTCAATCTCAACTTTCGAACGACTTTTAATTGAATATAATGTTTATGGGCAAACACCTATTAGAAATTGCAAAGTTGTTTTGAGGTTTCAATGATAGCTTTAAGCATATACTTCACCTATCTTAACGTTGCAAACCAGTTATGACTCTGATCCAGCCAACCTTGACAATTGGTCCACACTGGATCTTCATAGAGGCACGTGATACATAGTGTCAGATATATGTTTATGGCTTGATTATTATAGTGAACACTTAGTAATTTTAATACTAAATATTTGAGTCCCCTGACATAAGGAATTGCAGACAATCTCATTCCGTCATGGGTCACGACAATCATAACTTCCTTATTCGTCAGTTTGTTGTTTTTCAGCTTCACACACAGCTAAGATATTTAAACTCGGTCACTCAAACTATTTTGACGTAATAAGATTGAAAAGAATAAATGAAATGATATGGACGTAAATTATGGATAGTGAAATGAATTATTGTTATATCTTGGACCCTCTAAATTCTATGTATTCAAACAGATAGTGGAATAGATAATTATTACATCTTGGGCCGTCTAATCATTGTCCAAGATTGATCAGATAGTGGAATAAATAATCTTACATCTTGTACTCTCCTATTTGCCCTCTCTCTTTTGTGTTTTAAATCACATTCCTAATTGTTCAATATTGATTAGACAGAGGAATGAATCATTATTACCCCTTGGAAAGCATGCTTTAACTTGATCAGTTGTCTTTGATTGATCAGATAGTAGAATTCATTAATGATGATCTGTGATTTAATATACAAGGCAAATAGGGCATTTAAATAGGAGAGATTAGCAAGGATTTGTTTAAATCAAAACCGTTTCAAGTCCTGTTGACACACCATATAGGCCAGGCGTTCTTATACATGTCATGAATCACTCTCGATCTGTTTGTTGAAGTGTATTGCAAATGCAAGGGCTTTTAGATATTAAATAAATACAATACTGAGTGTAAATGGACCGGATGAATACGAAGACATGAGTTTGTTTCTCTCTCAGTTGCCGATTCTGCTTTATTCTCACTGTAACTTTACTCAATATCCAGCGTATTCAGTGCTTGGTTATCCACTCATTTTGGGTTTTGGTTTTATCTTCAGTCTTATCTTCTGTTTTGGCGTGCCTAGTTTGGTTTAGCAATCGAGATGGTGCTGTTGCAATTAAACTGATATAAGTGAAAAGTGATTTGTATATGCGACATTGTGATCTCGTTAAAATCACGATCACTTTGAGATATTTGCGAGAATGGTTCGTTTTTATCTTATGCATCAGGATTTTCTTCTTCAGTCATTGACTTCATTGAATGAAATCGCGAGTTTTTTTTTTAAATCCACACATTTTTTTCCGAGGGAATGTGTCGGTGACTGGTGATTCAGAGGGGTGCAGTCTGGTTAAGTGGGTGTACCTGGCATGATAACAACTGACCTAGCTCAATACATGCCACCCCCTTCCTACGGACATTCACGTCCAGCCAACTATATCCTATGTACAACAACCACGCAGATATGACATCCGTGAAGGACGACTCACCCTTAACTGAATACAAGTGTAGACGGGTACATTCCTGTGGGACTCAAACTTTTAACAAAATGGTTTTGGTCCCATCGTTCTATAAACCATTGATATTCTTACCAAAGGGAATGCAAGATCATAACCACTCTTCTGAATAGTCTTCTATGACCCATAGGTTCCATGGCCTTCTCGCCTACCCTAATGTGACATGTGAAATCAATGTACCTTTACTTTTCCTTCAGACTTAATAGACAAATGAAATGGATTTGCAATTAGTCTGATGTAATATATGAAGTAATTTCCTAATTAGTCTGGTGTGATATATGAAGTAATTTTCTAATTAGTTTGATGTGACACATGAATTAAATTTCCATTACTCTGATGTAACACATGAAGTACATTTCCATCTAGTCTGATGTGGCATATGAAGTAATATTCCATTACTTTGATGTGACAAATTTCCATTAATCTGATGTAACACATGAAGTAGATTTCCTTTTAGTCTGATGTGGCACATGTAGAAAAAATTCCAAATATTCAGATGATGCATATGATTTCCATATAGTCTGATGTGGTATATGAAGTACATTTCACTTTGGTCGAATGTAGCATATGATTAAAATATCACTAAAGACTAATGTAGCTTTGGAAGAATATTTTCCTTTGACCCAATGTGACAATATGTGTTGAATCAATCTCCCTCTAATGTAGCTTTGGAAGAATATTTTCCTTTGACCCAATGTGACAATGTGTGTTGAATCAATCTCCCTCTAATCTTATGTGATCCGTGGGGCAAATTCCCCGCTAGTCTTAATTGACACCAGACTAGCAATGTGAAATATCACCTTATACTCCTGTTAAATCGAATGTGACAGAAACCTCATAAATGCTCCATTAGTGATTTAACCAATGAAATATATATCCGTGATACTTCACTTTGTGCTTAGTCTATAATGTGGTAATATCCTAACTCTATCATATCAAAATAGTCAGTCAAAAACAAAAGGAAGAACATGATCCTGACTTTCCTTATCATGTTATATACAGCAGCAATTCCAGTAAGCTATCTGTGGCTCTTTTCATGATCAGAAAGACATTCGTTTACTCCTCAATACAAAATAGATATATTGTTATTTGGTATATATATATATATATATATATATTGTACTCACCTTATCATAGATTAATTAGAGATATAACGAGTTGTTCAATAATAAACATTCAGGAATAAAGTAACCTGATTATGTGCAATATTCTGATGTTTATATACTTACATTTGGCTGAGGTATTATAGGAAGGGTTTACGTGTTGTTCACTGTAGTAGTGTGTTAGATATGGCAAAATGGTCATAGACTCTGGGTTTCACTCATGTGAGACAGTTGTGCCCACCTTCAAATATCCTCATGATCGTGTGCACCATAAATGGGTGTAAACTAAAAATAACTTAACTGGAAATTTAAGTGACCGATTTCTTTCCCAATCCTTTTCCCCAATTCTTTTCCCCAATATATATATTCTTTCCCAATCCTTTTCCCCAATATATATATATATATATATATATATATATATATATATATATATATATATATATATATATATATATATATATATATATATATATATATATATATATATATATATATATATATATATATATATATATATATATATATATATATATATATATATATATATATATATATATATATATATATATATTTATATATAATTTTATTTAATTTTATATTTAATTGGTAACAACTTTATAACAGTTTCATGAGATTATATATGCCTTAATCTGGTATATTCCATATTCTGGATTCGGTTACCACAGAAAATGATTTCCATTAAGTCTCACCTTTGCCAACTTAAGTTCTGAACTGTGAACACAATGACATGGGCCAAAATCATATGTACTTTTTGTATGAAATAGCGAAAAGGTATCTCCTCTTTTGTCATACATAACAAAACACTGGGACATAAACATCATAAATGTTGTGACAAGGTATGGGCTAAATGTTTTGTTAACAGAAGACGTAAATGGAGCATTCTAAATCGTTATCATAAAGAATAGTTACTCGCAACATGTCAATAACCTCAGAAATTAATAATTCCGAAGGCGTTCAGAACTCAAAGTACTTTTCTCACCCTGTCACTAAAGCAACACATTTTTTTCATGACGTGTTGTGCCCTTTAGAGATTTTGATAAAATATGCAATCAGCTTACAAACACCATATATTTAGTGCATTCATAACTTGGCTACATCTACACAAATGATTTTGACGCTAACACAATACGTGCGAATGCATTCACCACTACTCAATTTTTAATCACTCACGACTGTTCGTTACTTCAGATTTTTACCTTCAAAGTTAGATATATTCTCTTTTGAAAAAAAACACGTCATGAAAACCACATTCCTTATATGATTTTGTAGTGTTAGTTGATAGTGTTATTATAGACCTTTCTTTTGCTGTAAGTGTCTTTGATTGGAGGGATTGGACCTCAGCCAATACTTTTAGTGGTTGATAAAAAAGAGATGATGTTCTTTGAATCTTTTACCAGTATTGTTTTATGTATGAAATCCACTCTTGTTCTACAATATTTTCTCAATCTAATATCAGGAGAGTTGAACTTTATAGTACTATTTTAAATGCAAAAAATGAAATGCAAGCATTTAGGAAATGAGGTTCTCAATCGAAAAAGATCTTCCAGACGTGTTTGAGGCCATATTTTGTTTCAATAGCCCATGGAAACAGTTTTTCTTTCTGACGATTTTGGTGTGTTAGATTTTGCCAAATCAACTTCAATTCTGAAGATGGCGTGATCAGATAATTATAAGCGCTCATTGGCTTCTTGAGCAAGTTATCACACTGAAAGGTCCTCACAAGGTCAAATGTATTTCCATGTTTATGAGTAGGTTCACTAACCAATCATTTCAAAATGCATATAATGTCCAGGAAATTTACGACATGAGGCTTTTGGGGTTTGTTATCATGAAAATTGTATTTTGTTAGTATGGATATTGTAGTTCTGAAAGAAGGTCGCGTCCTGATTGAAATTGAATAAATAGTAATTTGAGTAAATTCTTCATAGAATCTGAGTATTTTATAAGATGATAAGAGCAATAGATATATACTTAAGTCATCTCAAGCTCACCCTCCCCCTTTCAGGACAACCTCCGTTAACTTTAATTACTCTCGGTAAATTAATTAATATCGAAATACTGCTCTCAAATTTATCAATTTTGTAATAAAACCTATATGATACTTGATATGATACATTGATAGGATGGGTAAACTTATGTCAGGTCGATCTTTTGATATGAATAACATGTAAATGAAGTGGTTCATTATTAGTACACACGGAGCGTATACTTAGTCTAAGAATTTTATTGAAACTTTAATATTATAGTTGCTTCTTTTACCTTTGGCTGACATTGGATATGCTATGTGATCATGGGGAAGAATCTTGTATTGATCTGCGGACATGGTCCACTGCAAGAAGGATCCGCGGATGTATACCACACATCATTTATATCTGTGTTGTTTGTCTGTGTCTGGCAACGAGGCAATATTTCTTCAAAATTTATCAAAACTCTTTGGGACAGAGAGCAAGGTATGTATCACATGCAGTTGTTAAAAGAAAATATTAATATAAATATGTGTATCAATAAAATCTAGGTATTACAATCTTTCATTTATTTTGTTGCGAAGTGGATAGAAACATTTACATGTAATATCAATTTAATCTGCAAATTTGTTTAATAATTGCCCGACGTAATTTCAGGTAAAATGGGTTGTGTTACCGGCCTAGGGAGATGTATCCTTATATTTCTCAACACAATCGTGGTGGTAAGTAAATATAACTGTATGGCAGAAAATATAACTGTATGACAGCAAATACAACTGTATGGCAGCAGATATAACTGTATGACAGCGGATATAACTGTATGACAGTAAGTATATCTGTATGACAGTAAATATAACTGTATGACAGTAAGTATATCTGTATTACAGTAGATATAACTGTATGACAGCAAATATAACTGTATGACAGTAAGTATATCTGTATGACAATACGTATAACTGTATGACAGTAAATATAACTGTATGACAGCAAATATAATTGTATGGCAGCAAATATAACTGTATGATATTAAATATAACTGTATGACAGCAAATATAACTGTATGACAGCAAATATAACTGTATGATAGCAAATATAACTGTATGACAGCAAATATAACTGTATGACAGCAGATATAACTGTATGATAGTAAATATAACTGAATGACAGCAAATATAGCTGTATGACAGTAAGTATATCTGTATGACAGTAAGTATAACTGTATGACAGTAAATATAACTGTATGACAGTAAATATAACTGTATGACAGATATAACTGTATGGCAGCAGATATAACTGTATGACAGCAGATATAACTGTATGACAGCAGATATAACTGTATGACAGCAGATATAACTGTATGACAGCAGATATAACTGTATGACAGCAAATACAACTGTATGACAGCAAATATAACTGTATGACAGCAGATATAACTGTATGATAGTAAATATAACTGTATGAAAGTAAGCATATCTGTATGACAGTAAGTATAACTGTATGACAGTAAATATAACTGTATGACAGTAAGCATATCTGTATGACAGTAAGTATAACTGTATGACAGTAAATATAACTGAATGACAGCAAATATAACTGTATGACAGTAAGCATATCTGTATGACAGTAAGTATAACTGTATGACAGTAAATATAACTGTATGACAGATATAAATGTATGGCAGCAGATATAACTGTATGACAGTACGTATATCTGTATGACAGTAAGTATAACTGTATGACAGCAAATATAACTGTATGACAGCAAATATAACTGCATGACAGCAAATATAACTGCATGACAGCAAATGCAACTGTATGGCAGCAGATATAACTGTATGGCAGAAAAGATAACTGTATGACAGCAAATACAACTGTATGGCAGCGGATATAACTGTATGACAGCAGATATAACTGTATGACAGTAAGTATATCTGCATGACAGTAAATATAACTGTATGACAGTAAGTATATCTGTATGACAGTAAATATAACTGTATGACAGCAAATATAACTGTATGACAGTAAGTATATCTGTATGACAATACGTATAACTGTATGACAGTAAATATAACTGTATGACAGCAAATATAACTGTATGGCAGCAAATATAACTGTATGACAGTAAATATAACTGTATGACAGCAAATATAACTGTATGACAGCAGATATAACTGTATGATAGTAAATATAACTGAATGACAGCAAATATAGCTGTATGACAGTAAGCATATCTGTATGACAGTAAGTATAACTGTATGACAGTAAATATAACTGAATGACAGCAAATATAACTGTATGACAGTAAGCATATCTGTATGACAGTAAGTATAACTGTATGACAGTAAATATAACTGTATGACAGATATAAATGTATGGCAGCAGATATAACTGTATGACAGTAAGTATATCTGTATGACAGTAAATATAACTGTATGACAGCAAATATAACTGTATGACAGTAAGTATATCTGTATGACAATACGTATAAATGTATGACAGTAAATATAACTGTATGACAGCAAATATAACTGTATGGCAGCAAATATAACTGTATGATATTAAATATAACTGTATGACAGCAAATATAACTGTATGACAGCAAATATAACTATATTACAGCAAATATAACTGTATGACAGCAGATATAACTGTATGACAGCAAATATAACTGAATGACAGCAAATATAGCTGTATGACAGTAAGTATATCTGTATGACAGTAAGTATAACTGTATGAGAGTAAATATAACTGTATGACAGTAAATATAACTGTATGACAGATATAACTGTATGATAGTAAATATAACTGTATGACAGTTAGCATATCTGTATGACAGTAAGTATAACTGTATGACAGTAAATATAACTGAATGACACCAAATATAACTGTATGACAGTAAGCATATCTGTATGACAGTAAGTATAACTGTATGACAGTAAATATAACTGTATGACAGTAAATATAACTGTATGACAGATATAAATGTATGGCAGCAGATATAACTGTATGACAGTAAGCATATCTGTATGACAGTAAGTATAACTGTATGACAGTAAATATAACTGTATGACAGTAAATATAACTGTATGACAGATATAAATGTATGGCAGCAGATATAACTGTATGACAGTAAGTATATCTGTATGACAGTAAGTATAACTGTATGACAGTAAATATAACTGTATGACAGTAAATATAACTGTATGACAGTAAGTAGAACTATATGACAGTAAATATAACTGTATGACAGATATAACTGTATGGCAGCAGATATAACTGTATGACAGCAGATATAACTGTATGACAGCACAGTGACGAGATTAAACGGTAATGCATATGTACTGAAAAGGGTGATTGTGTTTGGGATATAATTGATGAATTGGTTCATATTATTCAGTTTTATATTTCAGCAAACCCAGAATAGGAGCAGGAATGTGCTTTATGGTGTTTATATTTACAAGAGTTATAACATGGAAGCTTAACCTAACGCCTTGGAGGATTGCTCACTTGAAAGTCTATTTTGGATCCACATCTCAGCACAAACATTGACTGCTCTGATACCTCACATTATGACAATCCATCAGTTATAAATGCTTACCTATAAAATCACTGGGTTCAACATACAATCCATCGGTTTGGCATGTTGCTATTCAACAAAAATATTCAAGAGGTTTGAATGTCCACTTAGTCACTTAGGTTCAAATGTCAGCCACGTTGAAAATGCACTCATCCTCAACAGATCATAATGTGTCTGTTGTATTTGTTACTGCTAGTATGCAGAGGGCAGGAAATAAGAAATAGTTTTTTGTGTATTGTACAGATATTCGGCCTGTTGTTGTTGGCATGTGGTGTTGTTGGTAAGGTCAGCTCAGACCTCTTCAATTCTCAGCTAAAGGTGGTGGCAGACTACATAACAAAGCTTCCCGGTGCTTTGAATATTGTAAGTACATCTAACATCCTCTTTTATAGCTACATATTATTTCAAAGTGCTATGTACCAATACCCTTCCTTTGTAGAATATAGGAAATTAATCTGGAACACGATTGAATCTTAATGTTTTATTTGCACTTTCCGCAAATCCACTTTTTTTTCTAAGTTATGATTAAAAGGCTCAGCTGACGCTATCACAAATTAAATAGAATAATTATGATTATCGTGATGTTTGAAATGTAGAAAGTCTCGATTTATTACTATGATGAGGAATTCCGGATTATAAATGAGTCTCAGAAGTTTTCCAATTCACAGGTTACAAAAAATATCCCTTGTAGAACAGAATATATGTGTATACCTTCTGATGCTTATGTAGTCTGTGGATATAGTATGTTCGAGGACCGCATTCAAAATGAATGGAAAGAAACAATGTTGAATATTGTAGGGCATTACAGAGACAAGCATTAACATAGCATACAAACTTGACACAGACTCAAAACATAGGAATCTGAAAGCTAAGATAGCGTCGAAATTGTGTGACCAATGCAATGTCAATTCTCCTTTTTCTCATATACGACTAAAGCTATGGGTAAATAAACAACAGAAAAGCTATGGGTAATTAAACAACAGGGGTCGCAAAATTTGTAAATTTCCCAGAGAATAATATTATTTGCAGGATGTTCCACTACCCAATCACCAGTTTTTTTGTTATTTCTCTTGGAGCACAATTTTCAACTCCATTAAAAAGATATTTTTAAAAGGCATAAGGTAAAGTTTTCACTTTCTAAAATGCTTTGCTATCTTTGCATTGAATGGATAATATCCTTTAAATTTTAGGATGTACACAAGTATTTTTAATCTGATTTAAAACATCAGATCGACAGAAATTTGGTGCAAGAGTTTTCATGCCCTTAGTTTATATATAGTAACACTGTATATAAACACATCGCTGAGATCAAAACTATTTTTATCATTTGGTTTGCAGACAGCTCATAGCTCAAAACGACGCAAATCGGAAATACAAATGCTTAGCGCATTTGATTTGGGTTTTTAAAACAGCACACGTGGGAATCATTTGGGCAAAACTATTTCATGGACAATATTACAAATATCAGACGTTAATACAATAATGGTATAAATTCAGAATGCCGGAAGTCCTCCTGCCGGAAGTGAACTGGTCGCTGACCTTAAGCCATACATAGATGGCGCCTCCACCGCCCTGATCATCGTGGGTTCGTTTGTTCTGCTGCTGGGCATGTTTGGCTGCTGTGGTGCATGCTGCAAGATCAAGACATGTTTGATTTTGGTTAGTGACACATAACAATAATAATAATAATAATAATAATAATAATAATAATAATAATAATAATAATAATAATAATAATAATAATAATAATAATAATAATAATAATAATAATAATAATAATAATAATAATAATAATAATAATAATAATAATAATAATAATAATAATAATAATAATAATAATAATAATAATAATAATAATAATAATAATAATAATAATAATAATAATAATAATAATAATAATAATAATAATAATAATAATAATAATAATAATAATAATAATAATAATAATAATAATAATAATAATAATAATAATAATAATAATAATAATAATAAAGAATAATAAAGAATAATTTAAAGATATCATATATTTAAAAGTGAAATAGTTATTTTATTTGTAAACTCTTTTGTCATCTTGTATTGAATTATGAAAAAAATATGTCATGACGATTTATTTCCACTAGAATAAAGTTGAAAGTGTTAATATCCCATTCTGGCTGGTGACCCGATTATGGTTTTATTAAGTGTGGTGGTTTCTTATTTGTAAAACACACAGAGAAAAACAAAACAAACAAACGAAAAACAACACGTCATGTTGTATTGTACATGATATATGGAGAATGTTGCAGTTCACCTCTATATATATAATCTACGTGATGTCCTCACAGATTATATGATTTAAATCTATGAAGTTGTGTTTCAGTACATAAAGCATGTTGTATTTTGAATGCAGTACGTCGTCATCTTGTTGATCCTGCTGCTGGCCCAGATCGCGCTGGTTGTTATGTACTTATCCGGCAAGGTAGGCGGGCTCATTTATTATGTTATGTTCTGGAGGGTTTTCTTGTGTCAGATTAAGAAAAAAATATATATAAAGCAAACCTCAACAAGGTAGACAGACGAGATCCTCTTTAACAACATCTAACAATTTCTTGTTTTAAAAATGCACAATTATTATCATTATTATTATCGACCCAAAATAACATTTAACGATATATATATATTATTTCAAAATCACATTTGCATATTTGTTTGTGTTTGAGGGGAACAAGATTGAGTGACATCTGAAATACCCTTTTTATGCACATGACACTTTGGAAAGTGTGTTATTGTGCTCAGCCGTTTAAAAATGTGAACTGCAAATATTTTGTGTAAAAATATCTTTGGAATGATAAATTGAATGATGAATAAGCCACATCAAGTACTTTATGTTATAATGTTATGAGGTTTTGATGGAACAACTATCAATACACGTGCAGAAGATCATTATTTCTTGTACATCATCCATTGTAACAAATCAAAATGAACTATATCACAAATATCAAGATATCAACCAATGTACATATTCGCCTATAAAGTGTCAGGATGACAAACATACAATATGCGTTACCCTTGCACACTCGAGATTCAAACTTTGTGTACGAAGTACTTTAATTCCATAGGAAAATGTATCACAGCGGTTATAAGTTTGGAATATAAAGGTTGATATTTATAAGCTTGGTATGTTTTAAGGTAAGGGGCTACGTGAAGACGGCGATGAAGTCCAGTATAACAGAGGAGTACGGGGGCATCGATAAGTTTGATGTTACCTCCGTCACGTGGAATGTAATCATGTTTAAGGTTGGTGAGAGGAAATACATGCGGTGGTGGTGTTGATGTGATGTTATTGGAGTGATGTTATTAATGGTGGTGATGTGATGTTATTGGAGTGATGTTATTGATGGTGGTGATGTGATGTTATTGGTGTGATGTTATTGATGGTGTTGATGTGATGTTATTGATGGTGTTGACGTGATATTATTAGAGTGATGTTATTGATGGTGTTGATGTGATGTTATTGATGTGATGTTATTAATGGTGTTGATGTGATGTTATTGATGGTGTTGATGTGAGGTTATTGGAGTGATGTTATTGATGTGATGTTATTAATGGTGTTGATGTGATGTTATTGGTGGTGTTGATGTGATGTTATTGATGGTGTTGATGTGAGGTTATTGGAGTGATGTTATTGATGGTGTTGATGTGATGTTATTGATGTGATGTTATTAATGGTGTTGATGTGCTGTTATTGATGGTGTTGACGTGATGTTATTGGTGTGATGTTATTGATGGTGTTGGCGTGATGTTATTGGTGTGATGTTATTGGTGTGATGTTATTGATGGTGTTGATGTGATGTTATTGGAGTGATGTTATTAACGGTGTTGACGTGATGTTATTGGTGTGATGTTACTGATGGTGTTGACGTGATGTTATTGGTGTGATGTTATTGATGGTGGTGATGTGATGTTATTGGTGTGATGTTATTGGTGTGATGTTATTGGTGTGATGTTATTGGTGTGATGTTATTAATGGTGTTGATGTGATGTTATTGATGGTGTTGACGTGATGTTATTGGTGTGATGTTATTGATGGTGGTGATGTGATGTTATTTGAGTGATATTAATGGTGTAAAGATTGCAGTGATGTGCTGTTATTGATGTAAAGTTATTGATGTAATGTTATTGATCTAACATTTTTGAAAATGTAGTGAAGTGGTGATGTTTATTGCATTGATGTGTTGATGCTAATATCATTGATGTGTGTATATTGGCAGTCTTGGTTAGGTGATATTGGTGACATTGATGTTGATATTGATGACATTGATGTGTGGATATTGACAGTATTGATGTGGTGATATTGATGCTATTGATGTGTAGATATTGACAGTATTGATATGGTGATATTGATAACATTGATGTTGATATCGATGACATTGATGTGTGGATATTGACAGTCTTGGTGTGGTGATATTAACAGGCTTGGTGTGGTGATATTGACAGTCTTGGTGTGGTGATATTAACAGGCTTGGTGTGGTGATATTGATGGCATTGATGTTGATATTGATAACATTGATATTCGATTTTCCTCAATTTGCAGCTGCAATGTTGTGGTGTTGATGGATATCAAGACTTTTCTGGAGCCAAAAAGTGGAATCCAAAAAGAACCGATGACACATCAGGTAGAATATTTAAAAGCATGTTCATTTGAATATTGAGCAGTGAATAATGATGTCCAAAGGCGTGCTAATGCTGCCCGGCGGTATTGTCTTCATGGGGCTGGGCTTGTTGTGCTCTTGTGTTCAAGCCTAAAGTTTGATTCTATTTATTCCTAGGTATAACTGTGCAACTGGCTACACCTATGGCATGTTGTATTCTCCAAGGAACATTTCCAAATGTTCAACCCAAAGACAAGAAATGTGCCTTGAGTACAAACCCAAGTAGCAACAATTATGATGTGGTAGGTATGATATATTGTAACTTTTCCCTTTAAAGAGTTTGACATGAAAATCCTAGACTATGTCACCATTATTACTACACCAACTTCATCTGAGTTGAAAGGATAATATGATGGTCTCTTTATCAAAGTAATTGATTGACATAAAGTAATTTCATTACAAATTTAAGTATCATAGTGTAATACATTTTAAGATTTTCCCGTATTCTTTTTGGTATAAAAAGAACGCAGTTCTCTCAGAAAATCTATCACTAGAGGGCACACACTACCAAACCTGAAATATTGTCTTACATTTAACGCACTAGACGCGTCGAATATCATCAGTTTGTGTGCAACTTTTCCAAAAGTCCAATTTTAACGCCCCACTGTCTGCCAGAGACACACCCAAACCAGAGTTGGCCATGTCACCATTTATAAAAAAAACCTTATTAATGAGTGGTTAAACAACATCGTTTTTAAAAGTAAATTATTATTTTTGTTAAAAAAATCTTTCTTGTAAATGTATCCAGGGTTGTTACCAGGAAATCGTGACGAAATTTAAATCCTACCGAACCATGTCTATCGTGATCACATTTGCAGTCCTTGCTATTCAGGTGAGTGTCTCATACAGAATTTGTCAAATGTCCATTTTTTGTTTTATAATTGAAATTATATATATATATAATATCATTATGACGTTAAACGTGCTTCTATTTTTCCAGGTGCTGCTGATTATATTTGCCATTCTTGTCGCAAAAGAACACGATTCAGATGATTAGTTTATCTCATATAGCTATTGATCTCATTTATTGGATTATGAGGCCTTTGTAATCGGATGCGTATCTGAAACCCCACTTGAAATGACCCACCCACAGCTAGACGCTAATAACTGTCCATATATTTGGACTAGCATAGTCTAACCCACAGCTCACTTGACACTAATAACATGTCCATATTTGGACTGCATTGTCTAACAGCTCACTGCCAGGATGTAAACATTTGTGCCACCTGGTGACAAAAACAATCAACCCGTGAAACTGATGCAGACAAAATGGATGATAATAGATGGTTATTATAGTGTAATTATGAAAAAAGAGATAACTATGGTATCTATTTGGTCAGAGGGCCTGAAAGAGACTACTCCTCACCCATGCAGTCTATCGCAGACAGACACGTTCTCATACATAAGGTCTATCTCAGACAGACATGTCCTCACCCATAAGGTCTATCTCAGACAGGCATGTCCTCACCCATAAGGTCTATCTCAGACAGGCATGTTCTCACCCATAAGGTCTATCTCAGACAGGCATGTTCTCACCCATAAAGTCTATCTCAGACAGGCATGTCCTCACCCATAAGGTCTATCTCAGACAGGCATGTTCTCACCCATAAGGTCTATCTCAGACAGGCATGTTCTCACCCATAAGGTCTATCTCAGACAGGCATGTTCTCACCCATAAGGTCTATCTCAGACAGGCATGTTCTCACCCATAAGGTCTATCTCAGACAGGCATGTCCTCACCCATAAGGTCTATCTCAGACAGGCATGTTCTCACCCATAAGGTCTATCTCAGACAGGCATGTTCTCACCCATAAGGTCTATCTCAGACAGACACGTCCTCACCCATAAGGTCTATCTCAGACAGGCATATGTTCTCACCCATAGGGTCTATCTCAGACAGACACGTCCTCACCCATAAGGTCTATCTCAGACTGGCATGTCCTCAACCATAAGGTCTATCTCAGACTGGCATATGTTCTCACCCATAAGGTCTATCTCAGACAGGCATGTCCTCACCCATAAGGTCTATCTCAGACAGGCACGTCCTCATCCTTTATGGCAGCCAATCCGTTAAAGCACTGAAATCAGGGTGACCAAAGGATGGATGAAAATCGCCTCAAGACCTCTTAATCGCCCCAAGATCTCTAAATCACCTCAAGACCTCTTAAGGGCCAAAAACATGATGGATGGAAACGTTTTAGCCAGACGTTTGTCCTTGGCTATATTATTTTAATTTTATAAAAGATTTGAAAGAAATATCAACTTGATGGAATGTTCCAGTTTATTGTTTTTCTTAATACATGATTTCAATCCTACACAGCAATTAAGCGATACTCATTTCACAAAGTATATCAGCAAAGCACCAGCACTGTACTCAGTTAGCAGATTTCCTTTTTGGTCAATATATTCAAATCTTTGCACTATCACGGATAGTTACGATTCATGAATAATTACCAAATGCATATAATTGTTATTTTAAGAAAATACTTCATGGTTTCTTAATTTTGGTGAAAAAAATAATTATTTTATCCTAATATTTAACTTTTACAATTGTATCAATATTGCAAATATATTGTATTGTTATATGGCTATCATTGATAGAATCTCTTATAGAAATGATTTTAGGAAGCCCCTTGAAGGCCAAATCTTCTTCAGACCTTTGACTTTGAAGATTGTCGCAAGCTTTCTAGCCTTAGTTTTAAATCTCCAAGCTTCTCCTTTTCATTCTTGTAATCTGTCATCAGTAACTCTGGAACCCTGTAACGAGGATATTTTGTGAAGATTAATTCATAGTCCTTGACTTTCCATCCCCTATGAACCTTTATATGCTGTGGTGGTCCATACCTGACATGAGGAGGGGGCCTGAAACTCAGTCAATCATAGGCCTAGAAATATGTGCATTTTCTACATTTGCAGAGGGTTATTTCCCCTTAGAAACCAGTGCCATAATTTGGGTTTGCGGTTATGCTGGTTTACCTCATCCAAACAGAACTAGAAAGTCAGATTTTTAAAATACCGACGAGAGAATAAATCTAATTAACCCGAACTTAGCACATTCGTATTTCATAAGAGTCGTGTATTTTATAAAATGCCTTATATAATTATTGCAACAAGTATTGACACATGCTTATATAACGCTGAAAAAGTTCACCAAAAGATTCTACTTTCCTGCCAAACGTATTTTATCTTATTAAAATAATATTTTTATTAACAGAAATTGTAACGACCAAGTAGGGGTAATGTATATTTCTTAGGTATTATATACGATAATTGATGATAACTGATATCATAATTGATGATAACTGATATCATAATTAATGATAACTGATATCATAATTGATGATAACTGATATCATAATTTATGATAACTGATATCATAATTTATGATAATTGATATCATAATTAATGATAACTGATATCATAATTTATGATAACTGATATCATAATTGATGATAACTGATATCATAATTGATGATAACTGATATATAATTATATCATAATTGATGATTTATACGACATAAAATTCAAACCTTAACATGTCCATGTTGACCGCACTAGATGGAATTCGTGTCATCATAAATACGGCCATGAAGAGTTTGTTTATCTGAATTAAAAACATTTGATAAAAACATATGATAAAAACCAGTACAAATTAAACATACTGATTTCACTTGCTGTAGGTTAATCAAATTCAATTGTTAAAAAATACATAAGTTATATGAAACTTTCATGAAGAAAGAGAATTGAAACATTAGTAAATGACGTTTTAGAAGTCATTCTCAATTTATATGTAAAACTAAGTGTCATGTGGTGTTTTATTTTGAATATGAAAAAAAGTATTTAAGAGTAATTTACATGTGACTTGTCACAAGAGCAGTGTTTATTCGAATGTGGTGTGTCGGTGCAAATAGTATATTAGATAACAAAGATCACATATAAATTGGACACTGAACCAATGTCAGTCTGGAACACAGAGCAAGAATAACTGTTTTCCCCAAGTGGCATCTGACATCAATTAATGTGTCTCTTCATCTAATACCAATTATCTAAGATAATATTACCATAAACTTGTAGATGTGACATTTTTGTGTAATGAAGGTGATTGAAATATAAGGCATCATCGACAGCCAGTAAACTATTTGAACAAGTTTTACACAAAGGTACGTACGATTCCAAATATGAAATGTTCTGTGAAGAGTGCATCAATTTCATCCTCAGTGATCAGAGATTTGTCTTTGCCCTTGATATCATATGTAGCTTCGAGATAGCATTTCATCCACAATTTCTGTGTTTCCTCTGATAGTTCTGGGTCGCTTTTATTTGCAATACCTGTATTGCAGATAGCAAAATGTCACATTTTCAACACCATGTTGTTTATTGAGCTCTACTATATAATAACATAATGTCACATATTTTCAGCTTTCGACACCATGCAATGTTTATTGAGCTGTATTGTATAATATCATGTCACATATTTTCAAATTTCAACACCATGCAATGTGGTCGTTTTAAGCTGTATTACATAATAGCATGACACAAGCAATGTTGTTTATTAAACTTTCTTTAATAGCATAATATCACATATTTGAAATTTTGTTTATTGAGATGTATTATATAATATCATGTCACACATTTTCAAATTTCCACACCATGCAATGTTGTTTTTTAGGCTGTATTATATAATAGCATAAAGTCACATATTTTAAACTTTCCACATCATGCCATGTTGTTTATTGAACTCTCTTTAATAGCATAATTCACACAATTTAAACTTTCCACACCATGCCATGTTGTTTATTGAACTCTCTTTAATAGCATAATTCACACAATTTAAACTTTCCACACCATGTCATGTGGTTTATTGAACTCTCTTTAATAGCATAATTCACACAATTTAAACTTTCCACACCATGCCATGTGGTTTATTGAACTCTCTTTAATAGCATAATTCACACAATTTAAACTTTCCACACCATGCCATGTGGTTTATTGAACTCTCTTTAATAGCATAATTATAATGTCACATATTTCACAATTTTGTTTGTTGAGCTGTATTATATAACATCATGTCACATATTTTCAAATTTCCCACACGATCTATTACATAAGAGCAGAATACAAACCAACAAGTGTGAAAGCCTCTTTCGTCCCAAACAAGCGTGACAAATCAACACATCTGAATTCATAAGATGTTAATTCAAAGTCTACGAAATTCATTTCACCTGGAAAATATTATACAAACAAAATTGGAAAAGATTATTGACATATAATTAAAAGTATGAAAAAGATTTATAGGGTAATTGATTGGGAGCTTATGTAAATAATATAGCCAAAACGATGCACCACTTCAATAGGCAAGAAACCTTTTTGATAATACCACGTGATTCAATGTCCATTTGCATATATCCATATATTACGTTTGTTTGTTTGTTTGTTCTACATCACTTTAAAGCATTGGTGAAACCTGGAAAGATGCAGGCAATTTTACAGTGGTTTAAAGTATCTGAAAACAATATATGATCTTAAAATTGACATACATACAGGCTATCTGTCTGAAATCCACAAAATAACATCTGCCCTGAGAAGTATGATTTCTTGTGACCACTGGGTACTGCCCGTACTAAACAGGAAGTGTGCTGTGTGACCTTGACCTTTGAACTGTCAGGGGGCTCCGTAAGTCACAAGAGGTGTTGTTTACCAATTGTCAAAATTGGAGCAACACATATTTGGCCATTTTTTTCCACTATTTAGAGAATAAACTGGAAGATAACACTTATCACAATGATAGTGCATTTTCTTGGCTTTCTTTTGGTGGTAAAATGATTAAAAACGGATGAATATTTATGAAGTTATAAATGAAGAAACATCATTATTTTTTATATTATATATGTTTGCAAAAAAAAGTTTAAAAAAATTCTATACAGCCCAGCTTTTAAGGTGGAATCCATGCAGCCTTTGATGTCTTCCCATTCAGTGGTGTGAAAACCCCCAAATTTCATCAAAGAGGGTCAGATCATACATTTTACTGATACCAATTATCAGCATTCACAGTTTTACCATTCAAAGTCCTTTTGATTTAAAGCCAAACCAGTGATCAAAGGGTTTAATGTCACTTTTTCAATATCACAGCCTTTAAGTTAAGGGGGATTCTATGCAGCCTTTGAGTCATGTCTTCCCTTTTTGACAGAAAAGTTTTCACATGCATAAGATACTTTTCAAATAAATAGTATACTTTTCCCATAAATGATATATCTTCCACAACCATAAGATATTTGTCACAACCATAAAATATTTGTCACAACCATGAGTTATTTCATTGATTCAAATAATATTAAAATAATCTTATGTTGTTCTGAAGTATACTCCTGGCAATAAATTGATAAATTGTACAAAACATCTCCACCCTGTTTCCCAAGCTGGACAGGTGCCCAACTGGTAACTCATTAGGTGTTTACACGAGATCACAGACCAGCTAAACAAAGCTTGTTGACAAAGTGTTCAATTGCTGGTGTAGGTTCCAGCAGACAACTGATCAACTTTCAAGTGCCACAGAAAGTTGTTAACAGGGAATATTTTGGGTACTACTACATAAAAGCACTGTTTAGGGTATAAACATTCATGTTATGTAAAGAAAATGTGTCTGAAAGTCAGGTTTCACCAATGCTTTAAACATTATTTCAGTCATTTCGTGATGAGACCTACTTGCAGCAGATATAGCGCAGGTCCTTGACATGACAACCCACCCGGTCACAGATTTACTAGGACAACGGGTTAACCCTTTAGGCACGGGCTACATTACGTGTTAGGCCCCTGAGACATTTTGAGGCATGTGTGAATGCACTCGCGATCCCTCATTTCAGCCCTCTTCAATCATATACGTTTGTGATTAAATTTTACCTGTTGATTATTTCAGAAAATAGGAATAGTGAATCTGCTGAAAGTTTTTTTTATTGTAACTGTATAAAGTACCATCATTGCCATTCATAATAAAACATTTCTGCAATATTCTCAAGTTAATATCAAACTTATATTATAAGGCAAAATGCAAACATATGCAAATCGATTAAAAGGTTCATTTTATTAGTATTGCAAATATATTTATAATGAAAAAACCCTGTTACCCGTTTGCTCATTGTAAACTATATTTCTTGGTTGAAAATCTCCATGTATTAAAGATACAGGAATATCTAGAGCATCGAGGTAATTTTCCATTTCTTGTATCTCTTTTTTCAAACTTTCCTGGGAGTGGCACACTTCATCAAAACTAAAGCCAACACAAAAACGGATTAATGGCAACAATAAACAGCATGGGCATTAATATTTTGATTGATATATGCTGTCATGCACATTGCACATTCTTTTAAAAATAAATATGGCTTGTGAATCATGTTCTAATTATAGAGAAATGAGAGAAACTAAGCACTTACAACTTTTGACACTCAGGATCATCATATTTCTCAGGTATTTGATGAACACATTCCCTTGCAGATGTACGCATTGTTTTCTCTATGGTCGTGGAGAAGACAGTTTGATTACCAGTCCTGTCCACTATAGTAGCAGAGTCTGTATCAATATTGTGTACCTTGGCAATTAATGTAGCCAATTTCCTGGATTTATATTGAGAATACATATATGTGGTTCGATCTATTCATTACCTGTTATTCCCTGAAGGGAAATTACCAATGCTAAAAAAGGAAAGTCTTTGGTAAGGTTTTTTGAATTTGCGCGTATTATGTTCATTTGTGACACTAGTAGCCAAGCTGTGAAAGCATTAAAAACATTGCAGCCGCAATTTGGTCAAGATATAACTCAAAATCCATTATGGGCACAACACGTAATGCAGCAAAATTTATTATCTCAACCAGCTTGAATGATTGACCACTTTGGCTAATATTAGCAATATAAAATTATATGCCTTATTTAAATTTACCTCCATGGAGTCATAATTTTTAAAAATCTATAACTTAAAACCTTATAATATTGGGGTTAGACCATTCCTTATATTCAAGTGATCTGCCTTGTGCAAACCCATAGACATGACCATTATTGAATATTCCATGCAGGGGTTGGCAGCATCCTTGGGCACTGATCATTTGCATAGCAGATACCTCTCTGTCCCTTGAAACAATTGTGTCTGGTGCTAAGCCATAGGTGCGAACCACCATCGCCTTTTCCATGTTAACATCAGAACTCAGATAGCAGCATCCTATTTTATTGGCAAAACCACCGTCAAGAACCTGTCAAAAAATTACAATTTTACAAAGGGTAAATCTGAATGATTATATTGCTGAGCTGTACTGCCTTCCCTCACAAAGGGGAGTTAAATTGACCACAAATGCATAAAAGGATTCATAGGGGATGGAAACAATCAAACTGTGAATAGGATGCTGGATAAAAATCTTTTGACATTCTGAAAATCTAAAAAAACAATATTATGGAGACAGCGGATTTGCATTTTGTAAGAAGTATGTATAACGGTCTACAATCAACGCATTTGCTTGTAAGAAGACAAACATGACCTTTGAATTGATAGATATTTTTACTTTAAAAAAATATTTACATTATACACAGATATAACAAAACTGGGTAACCAACTTTAGAACTTCTACTCAATAAGAAACAAAACTTTGAACATTCAATCAAAATAAACAATTCTATAAGAGGGATGAAAAGGCAGCACGAAACAAGCTTGTGAATTCCGCACTAATTTTATATCTTAACATATTTAGATGCATATAAATTCAATTGAAATGTGTTTATTGTACTCTTAGGAATATACTATGGCCCTACAATTTGTGAAGCTTTTGTAAATTCGTCAAAGCAACTTTGTATTTTCTGTTGGGATTTTATCCTTAAACATATCCCTGAGGCTAAGCCGAAGAGATTTATTCGGGAAGCCTGATGTTGTCAATCAAAACTAACCACATTCATTGACATTGATTAAAGAATACATATGCAAGTTTGATTATAAGAAAACTACTTTCCTGACTTTTTATGAGCCAAGGTTTCTTGGTCAATTTGGTTTACTAAAAACAAAACTGTTTTTGAGATGCACACAGGTCGCAATACTAAAAAAACTTTCAGAGTTTGAATATGTCTGAATCTGAGTGAATGAATTACTGCTACCTGGTGGTATATTGTGGCATATCAGTGCCACCTGGCGATAAATGGTGTCGAGTTCCTCTCCTCGTCAAATTTGACATTATGGCCATTTTGTCAGTTGTGTGTTCCGACAAAAATAATAAAGCTGCTAAATAATTCTCACAATCACATATAATGTATGTAATTACCTTGTACTTGATGTCCTTGTCTTTCCAGTCATGCATGATTTCCCTTACAACTGCCAAAGACCCCTGCTCCAGATTATCATATTGAATGGTTTGATTTATTATCTTAGGTTTGGATGATGCCATAATTAAATAATTGACTTTTTGATACACAGAAACGTTTATGAAATAGATTCTTTATGAAAAGTGTATTTCCAGAAACACGAATTTGAAAAGAGTCTCAGTATTCCGAATTATTGCACTGATGACGATATATAAATTGTTTTGACCTACATTAAAAACAGCAAATCAGAGGATGTTTTACAAATGTCGTTGGGGACAAACATGCGGAGATATCTAACATTATTAGAATATGCCAGTCCAAATCTACATATGGACAGTTATTAGTGTCTGTAACATTATGGAAATCAGATTGAGATTCTCAAAAAATGTCCAAAGGATAGAATTTCAGGGCAGAAACTGAGTTCCAAGTTTGTAGAGAAAATTTAAGAGGGCAAAAATTAAGGCAGCAATTGTCTTTTTCATTCATGTCAACTTGAAATGTGCCATTTATGTTATTTAAATTTAGGGTTTATATTTCATGGTCTATACCTAAAATAGACTGTCACAGATTAATGCATATACATTCTTGCATATAAATTTTAATTTTAATGTACCTATTAATTAACAATAATAATAATAATAATAATAATAATAATAATAATAATAATAATAATAATAATAATAATAATAAAAATAATAAAAATAATAAAAATAAAAAAAATGATAATGATAATAATAATAATAATAATAATAATAATAATAATAATAATAATAATAATAATAATAATAATAATAATAATAATAATAAAATTTGTAGAGCACTGATACCAGACAAGTTTGTTCATAGCGCTGTGTTCAGGACATGTTACCCGAAAAGATGTGTTTTCAGTCTGCTTTTAAAGGTGGTGACTGATCATGAGGTAGTACTAGTCCTAATGTTATAGGGGAGGGAAACCAAGAGTCTTGGACTGATGGAAGAAAAGGCCCTATCTCCGACTGTCTTCAGACAGGTCTTAGAAACAACTAGGTGATCATTAGATCTCAGATTCCTATTTCCCTGTTTCATTAGGAGTAGGTCACGCAAGTAAGGTGGCGGCTTACCATTGAGGGCCTTCCAGGTCATTAGGATTATTTAAAAATCAATCCTACCATGAACAGGGAGCTAGTGTAGTTCCTTCAGTTTTCCTGATATATGATCAAATTTCCTGATCTTTCCTACCACGGTCAACAACTGACTCACAGGGTGTGATATCAGAGTCACTCTGATAGCATCAGGGATATTGTTGTTGGCGTCAGTACTATGTCTGTCAGTACATATCAGCATTTCAGTTTTACCATCATTTATTTTCATCTTGTTTGTGATCAAGAAGGTTCTAACCTCATTTATGCATTCCTCTAGTTTGTGTCTACTAATGTCTAAATGCTGACCGGAGGTCTGGTCATCAGGGATGTAGATCTGGGTATCATCCGCGTAGATATGGTAGTTGAGCTCATGCTTGGCCAAGATGTCAGCCAGAAGAGACATGTAGATAATGAAAAGTATGGGACCCAGGACTGAATCTTTTTCCTAATAGGCAGATTGAAATTTGTTACTTAGTGAGGGACCAATTGGTCAGCAACTGCCCTCTCGGTCAATTTGAAGATATAAGTTAGGTTTGAGACAGGTCTATAGTTCTTCTCGGTGAGTTCCAGACCAAGTTTCTTCAAGAGGGGAGCAATGATAGCAATTTTCATATTATCAGTCAGTGATTTGTTTATGATAGCAGTGATGATAGGTAAGCGGTCATCTACAAGGTCAAGTAGGGGTCAAGTCCGCATGACTTCGAATTCTTGGCTGACTTTTTGACCAATTTGCGTACATCATTCACTGTCAATGGAACAAATCTATCAAGCCATGATTGGTTATGTACATGTACACTCCTCAGAGTTCAATAAACATATCTGCCACACATGTTATTCTGTGACCAGTAAAGTATTTGCAGGGGGAGTACTGATACTTCTGGCGTTTGGGCTGCGGTTCTGCTCACAATTAACCATACATATGGTCACCGACCCAGTGCTTGTTTATACAGTACACGAAACTGGTTTACTAATACCATGAATACAGTACATAAAACTGGTTTACTAATACCTATGAATGCAGGACATGAAACTGGTTTACTAATACTATGAATACAGGACATGAAACCGGTTTACTAATACCATCTGGTTTACTAATACCACGAATACAATACATGAGACTGATAATCGGCATGGCCTGATATGAAAGTGGAATATAATGAATCATGTTAACCATGTTTACCTCCTTAGCTCTGAACATGCTGAATAATTGCACTCAAAATCACGTGCGGGAAAATATTTCACAGTTCACAGTTCACAGTTCATTTTTCAAATTTTTTTCAGAAAATATGACTTTGCGTTACATTTTAATTAAAAAACATATGACGCAATGCTTCAATTCTTTTCAAATTTTCAGGGATTACTACCAGGGGATATATATATTGCCACAAAAAATCCCAATGCAAAAAAAATAATTTAAAGGTGCAAAAAAAAGGTGGAAATTGGACTTTGAAAAAAAAACCAATATTATATATTCTACAGTTAAAAATAATTATGAGAGCTGTTTCAATGGTGGTGTCCTTTATAGGGATTCATCTATAGGGTCCCTAGTATCTTCCAGAATTTTTCACTAATTGAGCAATTTTTTTAAGGGGTTGAATTAGGAGGTAAAACATTACAAAAAATGAAAAAAATCAGTTTTTTTACACAACGATTTTTTTATATGAGGGTCATTTCAATGTGGTTTTCCTTTTTAGGGAACCATCTATAGGGTACCAAGTACCTCCCTGAATTTTTCACTAATTGAGCAATTTTTTTAAGGGGTTGAATTAAGAGGTCAAACTTGGAAAAAAATGAAAAACTCTCATAATTTTAATGGTTTTTTGCACAACGATTTTTTGATATGAGGGTCATTTCAAAGTTGTTTTCCTTTTTAGGGAACCATCTATAGGGTACCAAGTACCTCCCTGAATTTTTCACTAATTGAGCAATTTTTTTAAGGTGTTGAATTAGGAGGTCAAACTTGGTAAAAATGAAAACTCTCATAATTTTAATGGTTTTTTATACCACGATTTATTTATATGAGGGTCATTTCAATGTTGTTTTCCATTTCAGGGAACCATCTATAGGGTACCAAATACCTCCCTGATTTTTTCACTAATTGAGCAATTTTTTTAAGGGGTTGAATTAGGAGGTCAAACTTGGAAAAAAATGAAAAACTCTCATAATTTTAGTGTTTTTTTGCACAACGATTTTTTGATATGAGGGTCATTTCAATGTTGTTTTCCTTTTCAGGGAACCATGTACCAAGTACCTCCCTGAATTTTTCACTAATTGAGCAATTTTTTTAAGGGGTTGAAATAGAAGGTCAAACCTGGAAAAAAATGAAAAAAATCTGTTTTTTTGGACAACGATTTTTTTATATGAGGGTCATTTCAATGTTGTTTTCCTTTTCAGGGAACCATCTATCGGGTACCAAGTACCTCCCTGAATTTTTCACTAATTGAGCAATTTTTTTAAGGGGTTGAATTAGGAGGTCAAACTTGGAAAAAAAAGAAAAATTCTGCTGATTTTAATGGTTTTTTGCACAACGATTTTTTTATATGAGGGTCATTTCAATGTTGTTTTCCTTTTCAGGGAACCATCTATAGGGTACCAAGTACCTCCCTAAATTTTTCACTAATTGAGCAATTTTTTTAAATGGTTGAATTAGGAGGTCAATAGTTTCTTCAACAATACAGGTTTTCTCTCAAATTATAGACCATATGGATAGAGGAGCAATGCAGATAAAATATAAAACGTCAAACCATATTGCACATAACGAAATCTACATAATATAATTAACAAAACCATTTGACAATATAAAATTACAAAAGTTTCACAAATCAAACCAATCCCAATAAGAGAAAAATAAACATTTTAGAAATAACTTTTTATAGATTTATATGAAATATATTATATTATTAGTATAACTATAACAAATACAATGACAATATTTAAAAAAAGAATTGACATCAAAATAACAGATATTTTAATATATCATACTTTTAACTCATCATAACATGTTTATCTAAACTGTTAGTAACAGTTTTTCAAGTTGTAAATATTCACGTACTATGTACTAGGTACCCTATAGATGGTTCCCTATCAAGCAAAACATTGAAACATCCCTCATATAAAAAAATCTTTATACATAAATTCATTAAATTTGTGAGATTTTTTTCATTTTTCTTAATGTTTGAGCTCCTAATTCAACCCCTTAAAAAAATTGCTCAATTAGTGAAAAATTCAGGGAGGTACTTGGTACCCTATAGATGGTTCCCTAAAAAGGAAAACAACATTGAAATGACCCTCATATCAAAAAATCGTTGTGCAAAAAACCATTAAAATTATGAGAGTTTTTCATTTTTTTCCAAGTTTGACCTCTTAATTCAACCCCTTAAAAAAATTGCTCAATTAGTGAAAAATTCAGGAAGGTACTTGTTACCCTATAGATGGTTCCCTAAAAAGAAAAACAACATTGAAATGACCCTCATATAAAAAAATCGTTGTGTAAAAAAACTGATTTTTTTCATTTTTTGTAATGTTTGACCTCCTAATTCAACCCCTTAAAAAAATTGCTCAATTAGTGAAAAATTCTGGAAGATACTAGGGACCCTATAGATGAATCCTTATAAAGGACACCACCATTGAAACAGCTCTCATAATTATTTTTAACTGTAGAATATATAATATTGGTTTTTTTTTCAAAGTCCAATTTCCACCTTTTTTTTTGCACCTTTAAATTATTTTTTTTGCATTGGGATTTTTTGTGGCAATATATATATCCCCTGGTAGTAATTCCTGAAAATTTGAAAAGAATTGAAGCATTGCGTCATATGTTTTTTAATTAAAATGTAACGCAAAGTCATATTTTCTGAAAAAAATTTGAAAAATGAACTGTGAACTGTGAACTGTGAAATATTTTCCCGCACGTCTCAAAATCTGTATTAGCTGCTCATCAGGGTATCATATTGATGGTATTCTTACTGACAACACTTAAAACATCTCACATTCACAGTGGACTTGTATGTTGTACAGGGTATTCATACGTCTTTGTTATGATTGAGATGAAAAATCTACAAAAATCTACAAAATATTTTTGTATATAAATAGCTACTTGTAAAAAAAAGAAGAAAAAGCTTCAAAATTGATGATCCAGGGAAATCACCGTCTGCAACAGCAGATGGCCCATGGGATAATTATTTCCATTCACAGATTGGTAATATACTTGTAGATACACTGGTCCAGAAAAAAATTGGTTAGTCCTGCCAATCAACAAAATTTAGAGAGGCTAGTCCTTTAGGAGTTAAACTCTTTGAACTTTGAGACACTCTTTTGTAGATAATGCAAAAGAGGGGATATATTTGTTTATACCACAACATTGGAAATGTATCAATGCATCCATGCTAGTATTCTGAGTGTCAAATAAACATTTTCAATATCACCAAAGAAATTGGTCCATAGCAGCAGTAAGCATGGAATTTGTGAAGTTAGGGTGTCGCATGGAGTAAAGAGAGATGGAGAGACAGCAGAGAGTTAAGCCAATTAGCAGCCAATTAGTGCTGGGCAAGGCTGGCTCAGCCAGCAGTGGGGTGTTATCTCCTTTGATGTGCATGTGCGTTGTCCACCGGCAGCCAGCAGCCTGGAAATCTGAGTGTTTGCTTATCAGTAAAACCCACTGGCACCTCACACACTGCTATAAATAACCATGGGAAATCCCTTCCAAAACGAGGCTGACCTCTTTGCTGGGAGGGAAGCCAGGTTTGTTTTGAAAATCTGGACAGATTGCTGTTTGTTTGAAAGTTGTATGATGATTTGTGGCAAAGTTACACTTTCAGGACCCACTTAGGATCAACCAAATGGCCGATGAGAGCATGGAAGGTATGTATTTATAATCTGTATTATGTTAATGTTCCAGATTTTCCCTGATCATGAAAAACAGGATAATCAAAGTTTAAAAGTTCAGCTTTGTGTACATGTTAATTTCATGATGTTGCCCATTAGTACCCAACATGAAATCATGGTTCAAACTTAGTCAAACTTTTGACTCCCGCAGGCCATGTGGTCACTTATCAATGCTTATAGGAGTGCATATATTGACATCAAAATGAACATTCTTTATGAAATCATGGCTATCATAGTAAATTGTAATTTTATGCATGATTTTGGATAAAAAACGTGACATATTTTAAACTTCTGATAATTAGAAATCCTGCCAATGGCAAATATCCAAATATTTTGTTAATAAATCAGAATCATCGATAGTTTGCTGTCAACTGTTTTTCTTAAAATTCATTTATGTGGATAGAGCCCTTATTGTTTCCATGTTGTTTCTGAATTGGTTCTGAATTGGTTGTCATGATTGAGTTTTAAAGATAAATTTGATTGTCTGCTTAATTAGCTTAATATTTTTTACAGGGGCGCCAACCACCCTAGATGAATACTGCAGACTTTGTGGGAATGACAATGCCTTGAAATCAACTAATCGTACAAAGCGAAGACCTAAGGAAAAACACACAGATGACATTCGTATTGGCTTAAATGTGGACATCTTACTTGATGATCCATCAGTACACCCTCCCTTGGTCTGTCAGGGATGTAGTGTCAAACTTTCAAAATGGAGAAAAGCACACAACAAGAGGAAAAAGTGTCCTCTGAACATAGATGTAGCAGAGTGGCCTCTGAAGGATGTAAATCCAGCTCTGCAATAACAATAATGACAGTGAGAATACCACATGATCACAATTTGATAATTGTACATGCAATAACAATAATGACAGTGAGAATACCACATGATCACAATATGATCATAAAGTAAGACATTTATTTGAAAATGTATACCTTACATTTAATATGTTCTGAGATGAATATTAGCATGATTAGTGCTGTACAAGTGTTTATATGTATTTTTTATTGCAATAAACTTAAAAGTCTGACAATGTAAAATATTTCTCCTGTTTCTTACTGTTAATATTTTCATAGTTTAAAATCATGATTATAGAGCTACTTTTTGGTTTACAAAATTCAAAAGGGATTAAACATTTACCTGTTTTTTGCCTGCATTCCTCACAAAACCACTCTCCCTCAGGAACCTCCTCCTCTGTTTCAGCTTGCAAGCAATGGCAATAAATCTGAGTGAAATCATCATCATCCATCTTTCAGGTAGCTTGCTAATCTGACATATGACCACATAATTTCAAACTTTGATACTAACTACACAATTGTGAATATTTGACAGCTTGAATCATCACTTTGACAAGTGTCAGCAGTGTGAGCACATCTGCAGCAAGCCAGCAGCAGTCCGTGGCAGGGCCTGGCAGCCGGCCTGTGGCCAATTAGTGGGGGTGCGAGGCTGTTTAGATAAGGGTCACGGGACAACGCACATAGTACCTTTGATCTGCCCCTTGCTGTTCCTCCATCTTAATTACTCCATGGGTGTCGTAATCGCCTTTAAAAGGCTTCAGTACATTGAAAATTACTCTGATAAATATGCGTTTATCTCATTTAACATCCTCCAAAATAACCAATTATTCATCAATGTGGATAGTTTTATGCCCTTTCAAAAAAAATAAATAAAAATAAATAAAAAAATATATATAAAAAAAATGAATCCAACCACAAAACAAATTAATGATGGAAAAGATTCTTTTCTGATAGCAATAAGATTAGTCCTTTTTATAGATTAGTCCATTATATCATTTTGTCTTTGAATTTTACCGGTTAATTTTGTTACAGATGTGTCATAGTCGTTTGGGTATATATTTGCACATGTATTCTTTAATGACATATATACATTTCCACATTTAAAACATGAACATCACAAACGAAATTGTTATTTTCATTTAACTCGACGTAATTTTGGTAGCGTCTTGCGCGTTGTGCTGTTCACATAATCTTAAATCACGTTCTGAACGACAGGTGCCCGCGAGGTTGCTATGGTCAACAACAATGGCGGATTCTGCAATGGAAGTGCAGAAAGATGGGTTGAACAAGTTAGCTTAAAGTTCGTTAGTTGCGATAAAAAGAAGTTTAATATTTGTTTGTGAATGTATTCTGACATATATCCAATATGGCAATGGAAAAATTATACTGTGTGCGCGAGACACACCACCGCGCAATCACAGCTCTTGGCTACAATCCGGTGAGGAGGGAAATTCTGATGGGATGTGAAGGTATGTTTCAAAATTTGCTTGTATCATGTATGGGATGGAGTGGGAAAGGGGTTGTAATTTATATGTAATTTTTCTTTACTTAAAATGTACGAAAACTGGATGAGTCCCAAGATGTTATGACTAAAATTACAAGTTCATGTATAGCATAATGCAAAATATGTTGTCTTGTTGATCAACAACATTTGTGATAAAAATTAAAGAAGAATGAGCACATCATTCATCAACCTTACATAACAAGTACAAACAAGGGCTAACGCTTGTAAGATTTGTGCATTCATGACATTGATTTGATAATTAAGAAATCGTCTGGAATACAAGTGTAGAATGATAAATGTTTTGGCATAGAAAATTTTATATGAAAGGTATTAGTGAATTATTCTGCATATTACACCCGATGACAATGTGCACATACAGAGGAGGCTGTTTGTTACAAAAACATACAAAAAGGTGTTGTTTTATCAGTTATTATCTGATTGAAATCATTGAGAAATTTAGATATTGGGCTGCTCTCTTCAATTATGTGAGTCTGATGTTTGATAAGTTTTTTGTCAAATAACATGGGTCAGAAATATGACAGAATTGGCAATCTTGTAATAAATAAACATGTGATTATTCCTTTGTTAAATTATGTCATGTAAATGTAATGAATGGGTGTACACCACTCCAGCACACAAATCATCAACTGGTCATAGTGTGTTAGATCATATAATTATTAACATCAACCAAAATGTACAAAATTGATTTGATTGAAATTGAGTGTTAACTCTACTTGGACTCTGACCAGGTTGGATTCCTATACTTTACCTCCAGACCTTCAGATTGTCACTCTTGATTGTTGTTTCAACTCCCTTGAAATTTGTGGTAAACTCATCCACAAATGTTATGCCATGGCTAAATGATAAATTAAGTCAGTCCCAAGGCAGTCCAATAGAAGTGTGGCCCTGCTAATTCAGTGCCCCAGTAAAATTTATCTGCTTATTTTAAAAGATATGATGATGGCGGATGTATGATATTCATAAAAATATCAGTGGCAGGTCCACTAGTCCAGGGTTTGAATGTTTTTCTTACTCGAAATTAAGGCAAGTCAACAATGAGTAATAGAGCCCATTTTTCCTGGCACTACATTAATCATTAATTGAGTATAACTGTTACCAATGATAAATCCAAAAGGTGCAAGATTGTTCTAACTCCCAATTGCATATTACACACATGTCCTCAATATTTAAAAACTATTTTGCAATATTTTGAATATTTTATACAAATGACATTTATCTTGTACTGAAATACCAAGTTGAGTATATATTAAAAAATATGTTAAGTGCAGTGATATTACAAATGTTGTGATTCAGCAAATGCAGGATATTATAGAATTTTATTTTGCATGTGCTTCAGATGGTGTGATCAAGACATGGGAATGTGAAAGTGGTAAACAAGTGAACATCACACATGAGCATCGAGGCTGGATCACAAATTTCCTCTATTGGTGGGTTTTATTTTCAGCAATCTGAATAATTCAAGACTCATAAACATGACAAAGGAGTATATTATTGTATTGTTGGTATTAAGTTGAAATCTAAAAAAGGATCTGGAGCAATGTGTTCTGCTTCTAAAGCACACTTGACCTTTGATGGAATTATTTGGTTGTTATTGTTTCAACTACTACTTTATTATGATCTGTTGCAGGCCTAGCATCAAACTTATGTTATCTTCTGCCAATGATGGAGTGATCATAGCCTGGGGATCTGGTGGTGGAGTGCAAGATAAAATATATGTAAGGAATGACACCATTGAATAACACCACATGCATGACCGTTAAACTTCATAATGTCACAATATTTCAACTGTTATAAAATTTAATTTGCAATATTAATAAATAACAACATATCATTGTGATTATGTGGTATAATGATTTTGTTACAGGTTGGACAGCCAGTGTACTGTATGGTAATTAACCCGCGCAGACACCAGTTGATATGTGGTGTCACTGCTGCCATTAGGGTGTATGATTTAGATGAAGGTTAGTTAATATGTGTGCAATAACTAACAAGGTGCAAAGCAGAGTCATATAGGTTCTCTGTGTGGTATATAGGTGCTTTTTATGGTATATAGGTAATCATTTTGGTGTTAATGTAATCAGTGTAGTATATAGGTAATTGGTACCATGGTGTGAAAATTATTGGTATTACAAGTAGGTCTCGGACTTGAAGCAATTATGCACCAATTTGAAACTCAAAAATGATATTAAACGGTGTTAGCCTCATCTGGAGGGCACAGATCTCTGCTGAGAGTCTAACTTCTATATCTTGTAAATATTACTCTATGTAAGACCACATTTGATCTTGATATTTTTAGGAAGATATAACTTAATACATCAAACAGTAGATGCAAAATGCCTTTAACCAACATGATGAAATATATTCAGGTTATAATGTGACCACATTTTCCAGATCGTGAGAGTCAGCATTTTATTAAACCAAAGGTGTTGTATGTTGCCAAGGAGCACACAGATATTGTGCGTTGCATCATCTGCCATGAGTCCCGTGTCTACTCAGCAGGGTAAGTCAACAATTCCTCACCCAGTTCATATTTACCCAAGAGTAATAGTAACAAAAATAAAATGCATATATCATAAAAGCAATGTATGAAATCCAAGATTGAAAAATATACAAAAAAAAACCTTGATCCATTAGTTTGTCAGTGACAGAACATTTTTCCATCAGTGACCTGCTTGCTACACTTGAAGCTAATCTCTCCAGCCTTTCAGGTATGATCAGCGTTTGATCATCTATGACTCATCTTACACTGGAGACAAGAGCATGGTTCCCATCATCATGTGAGTATTGTCTCTCTGCTGCCACCTTGAAGTGTCTGGAAAATGGTTTAATGTTGGTTGTTATGGCCTGAGTCAAGTAACAAAATAAAGAAATAATAGTAGAAAAAAACTTCAAAAGTAGTCATCCCTCGCCCACATTTCCCTGCTTAAGGCAACAAGGCAAGCACATATTACAAACATTGCCTTCTAACCAAATCACCTCAAAAAAAGCTTCATGTATTAAGTCAGTTTTCTTGATAAAAATAAAACTAGGTACATAAAAGTCACAAATGTGTATGTTTTAGCACAGTTGCATATGCTATTTCTTTAAGGGATTTGACCATTTAACTGATTTGTTTACATCTTTAGTAATAATCAAGCCCACCAAGCTGGCATCTCATGTCTCCTGCTGGTCAAAGACAATGAGAACAACACCTGGTGAGTATGATATAACTGACATGATATATAAATAAAGTACAATGTATATGCCCTAAATATATTCAGTTATATTGTTCTGTCAATAATATATAGAGCTGGTGGATTTAAAAAAAACATAGATAATGGATTCTCTAATTAGACCAGCTCTAAGGAAAAGAGCTAATTAACAATGATATAATGAACAGTCCATGTTTTTATAACCTAAAGAGAGCAGATCTGTTAGAATTGGAGTACAGTTACCTGCAATCAGGGCTCAAGGACAATCTGTAATACGCTAGTTAAGTAAAAGAAAAGTAATAAAAATATCATATTGTTTTAAGATATTTACTCAGATTTTTTTATTACAGGATAGTGACAGGATCATTTGACAAGACAGTAAAGATTTGGTCGACAGATGGCAAACTTGTACATAAACTGGAGGGATTCCAAAACAACGTAACAGGAGTGTGTTATGTTCCTCGAAACAAAACCATATGGGCAGCTGGTGGAGCCTCTTATGCCTACTTGTATGACCCAAAATCAGGAGATAATGTAAGCCTTTACTTCTAGCATATAATGTAAGCGTTTAATTCTAGCAGATAATGTAAGCCTTTACTTCTAGCAGATAATGTAAGCCTTTACTTCTAGCAGATAATTTAAGCCTTTACTTCTAGCAGATAAAGTAAGCGTTTACTTTTAGCAGATAAAGTAAGCCTTTACTTCTAGCAGAAAATTTAAGCCTTTACTTCTAGCAGATAAAGTAAGCCTTTACTTCTAGCAGATAAAGTAAGCCTTTACTTCTAGCAGATAAAGTAAGCCTTTACTTCTACCAGATAAAGTAAGCCTTTACTTCTACCAGATAAAGTAAGCCTTTACTTCTGCCAGATAAAGTAAGCCTTTACTTCTACCAGATAACATAAGCATGATCATGATGATAAGCGTTTACTTCTGTAAAATACAAATATTTTTTTACAAACAATAAGAAATGTCAGATTTTATATTCTATTCCTCATGATTTCTGCATTTAAAAGATTTTTCCTGAAGCTGCATCTTTCATTGCAGTTGATCAAATTTGGGATTAAATAATGTCACTTATGGTACGTGTGAATCTTGTATCTGTAGGTGCAGACTGCAGTAGAATGTTTGTGCACTAGATGTCATCACACAGCTCTCTTTGATCCCATATTCTCATGTCTGAATTGACACTTACCACAGTCTCTTTAATTCACTTCGTTTTATTTATAGGTCTCAGATTTCATAGGGACATTTCAAACTCAAGAAGAGGAAAAGTATCATTTACAAATTTTGAAATACTTCCCCGAAACCAGCCAGGTTGTTGGTAAGTATTTTTCGCTCGCGTTTGTTTTGACTTTAGGTTTGAATGTTCAAGGTTTTGATATGTTTAAGCTGTAAGTCTATGGAGCTTACCCCGATTATCGGTCCATGGCGGCCATGTTTTGGCTCAATAATTCTGCTTACACCGTTAGATGTCGCTTTTGTTTGAGAAGTGATTTGTGAGTGCGTGGTAGAGTAAGAAGATTTTGCTTTGGGATTTTACAAACTTATGTGAGCTTGATTTTTAAAAATCAACACTTGTCATTATTGACTTGATACAAAAGTCTTTCTGGGATCATTTGAAGTATGAGAAGGACTGAAGCCACATTTTTGTCCAATATCTGTGGCATATGTGCATTTAAACTGACCCTATCTTGCTTATTGAACCCATACTTATATATCTTTGAACTTTGGTGGTGGGTGGCATTAGGTTTTTAATCAGGAAAATATCATTTGTGAGAATATCCAGAGATATGAATAAAATAAGTTAACCATAGCACATGGGGATCTGAAGGTTTTACTCTTTTCTTGCAGCCTCCACGAGCCGTAGACATCTGATGGTCTGGAAGTACAACTCCTCAGGCTGTATCACTGCCCTCAAATGTAAATCTGCCATTGAAAGTCTCGCATACAGTGAGTACAACATCTACTGGCAAAGAATTCTACAAAATAAGATTCTGTGATCTTCTGTTTCATAAGTTTACTTTTCTTCTGTCAAAATATTGATCTGTTAAAGATTTAGAGATGTGATATTCCCAACTGTTTGGTCAGATTATGACCATAAAATTTTGAATCTGTTAAGAATTATATGGTATAAATATCTTATTACAGCCAAAAAAGTGCCAATTCTCATATTCAGTGGTGATGCAGATGGTGTCATAACCAAGTGGGAGAGAATGCAGTCAAACCACTTTATGTACAGGTCTGTACCACCTCATTCCTTATACTATGTATACTTTCAGTCTTTGTCTTTCCCTGGCTCTATACCAGTCTTAACTATTTTGTTGAAGGTTTTCGTATGTCATTTTACAGAATATATTTACTATATCTTATTGAGTGTATAATTTACCTGAAATTTGTAATCTATATTTATCTGACAACCATCAATTTTGTTGATTGACAGCAAGGAAATGTTCTTGCTTGGGGATGCAAAAAAAGGAAAAAAGAGCAAACAAGATAACATGAAAGAGAAGGAACATATCACTGAGGACATAGGCCATGCCGATGTTAACAACAAGAACACCAAGAACCAGCAGAGTCATTATGCTTTTAACAAGTCTACAGTGCCCCCTGTGAGTGAATGCATGCATTACAGCTTTCATACTAATTCTATTGGTGTCTGCATGTTTTTCTTGGGACACTAGTTATGGGTGTATAAAGGGATATGGGATTATCAGATAGTATGGTATAAGTGTGCATCATCTGGCCAATGCTTCTAAAAACATTCTCCTGATCCTCCAACATCGTAATTACAATATTATGGGTATCATACACACATCCAGTTTAGGGTCCAATCACGGCTGCTGGGACAATTGCGGGAGACAAGGGTGATTATTTTGACCAATCAGGGAATAGCTATCATTGTCCATAGTAACAATGGTTGGTGGTGGTCTACATTTTAACATTACAAAACTGAAGAGATAGGTTGAAAATGTTCAAATGTCAATTTGATTCTCAATTGCAAAACTGTCACGATTTCTTGCAAATTGACTATAGATCAATGTACAACCAAAGAAATGCTGAGAATTACATTTTCTTAAATCAGAAAGTTGGGATTTAAGAAAGGGATCAGGAAAGAAATTGTTTTGTGGCTATTGGGGATGAAATTTGGTGGTTTTAATACAAAATATACAGGGTCATTTTGGGCAGCTACTGCAGGTTCAGTTACTCATATATTAGAGAAAAGTGTTTGATACGAAAGAGTGACTACAATATCTTTAATGAAGCTTTGTAGAAAATATTGAAATGGCATGTTAAAAACAGAACTCAATTGAAATGGCATGTTAAAAACAGAACTCATCATGAAAATACTTGACCAACAGCTCAGTCATATTGAAAGGAAATGGGTAATGGCTCAAACCATTCTAATGTTTGTCCATTTGTAAGGGTCCAAGTTTTCAAAACAATTTTAGAAATGAGCAAGATTTGCTCTCAGCATTTCATTATAAAAATGAAAGTCAATGCTAAAAAATCTGTACCTATTAAGACGTAATAATTTAATCACATTATTATTTGTCCAGAAATCGAGATCAAACTCACCTCGGAAAGGCCACAAGGTGAAGCAGGTGATCTTTACATTAATGTGTGTGCAGATTGGCTATATCTCTGAAACAAACACAATTTCTTTTCCTGTCTTTGTAGCATATGATCAATATTCCTGTACTTTCTTTGTAGCAAAAAAAAAAATTATGTTTGCATTGCAAGTATGAGAAGCAATCCATTTTTTGTATTCTTGTATTATGATGTATAGATTATTTGTCTGTTTGTTTGATTATATTTCATTTTTTAAACATAATTTTGCATGTATCAGCATATTCAGAAATGAAAACAATCAATATTTCCAAATCTGTTCATGTATCAGAGAAACAATCAATATTTCTCAGCAAATCTGTGTGCATGTGTGCATAATGCACCTATCAGATAAAAATTATTTCTATTTGCATAATGTGTGGGAGAACAATCAATAATTCTATAGTTGCACAATTCTTGTTAGTGTTTTTGTATTTGTTCCTGCACCAGAAATTGTTTGGATGTGTTTTCCTTTATATTTGCAATGATATTCTGCCACTAAGTTCCCTTTTGTAGAATCCACACAGTATTTGTTGTAATGATAAATGTTTCTATTTACATTCAGCTTATTATGATGAAACAAAAAAGATATCAAATAATTGAACAATTAATCTTTTATTTTGAGAGGAGGAGTTTATGACGCAAAACAATTTTTTTTATCAAAAAATAACTTGATTTTTTTTATATCCTCCATTTTACACACATCTTCAACATCGTATTTCTCACTCAAATAACATTTTTTAATAATAATATCTGATAGATTTTGATTTGTCCAATATGCTTCTACCAACAAATGTACTGAATGTTATTTATATAAGCAACAATGAGACTTATCAAAGTTTGGCAAGATGGTGAATGTTTGTGCATGTTAAACGCATGACTATCATGGATTCTAACTACAGGTCTCCAGCCACTTTCATCGCAACACCGCCATGCTCAAGATCGTGTTTGTGGAGAACCTCGACTTAATTGTGGCTGGCTGTGAGGATAACAACATCTGTGAGTACAATCTAGTTTATTATTGGAGAACTACTATGGTGAACTCCTGTGATGATCAGTTCTATCGTTTCTTACTGAACTTTGCTCACTTTCTGAAGCAAGTAATTTGCAATGATTGTAATTTTAAAGATATCTTGCATCAGTATTATAACATTAGATTCATATGTACATTTGACCATGTTAGGCCCTATAAGAGATTTTGATGCAATATTCAGTCAACTTAAAGCTACTTAAAGCTACAGTGCTTTCATAACTTGGCTACTGCTATCAAAAATGATTCTGATGCTAACACAATATGTGTGAATACATTTGATGCTATGTCCAATTAAACTTTTTTATCCCCGTAACAGTTCCTCACTCAAGTGTTTCACTTCTAAATTCAGGCATATTCTCTATTTAAAAAACATATTATGTCATTTGGCAAAGGACAATTTTAACTAAAATCAGGTTTTTTGTGAATGGTCATATTCAGACAGGTTAGACAGGAACCAATATGGATACCTCAATCAAAAAGAAAAAAATAGACATGAAAGGCAAATATATTGTTCACATAATTATGATTTTTATGCATTATCATCAAAATATGATGACTGTAAATTATTCAAGATATGCTTCAAAATCTCCTCAAACTCTTGTTCAGTAATTCAAGGATAAATCATTTTCAAGTCTTCTTAAATTAGAAAAATGTAGTGATGTTGAGATGGGGGATCCAAGCAAATGAGAGCTCACTTATGATCTGTCTAGTGTTTAAGAGATTGTATCTATTTTTAGATGTGTGGGGATTCGATGAGGAGGCAGTTGAGGTTCTCAAAAATATGAAACCTCCGGAGGATTCAGACCTTCTCATACGCAAGTTTGCCATTCTACTCAACAACGAATCCCAACTCCTGCCAGCCAACTCAACACACAAACTCAGTGTAAGTACTTGCAAACTCAGTGCAGGTGAATATAAACTCAGTGTAAGTACTTGCAAACTCAGTGCAGGTAAATATAAATAAGTACTTGCCAACTCAGTGCAGTTATATATAAACTCTGTGTAAGTACTTGCAAACTCAGTACAGGTTAACACAAACAAGTACTTACAGACTCAGTGCAGGTAAATATAAACTAATGGGTGGAACTTGATGGGTGGAACATGAATCATGACAAATGCATGAAGTTGGTTCGGTACAAGATTGCACGTATTATATACATGTATGTGTTATACAGGAAGAAGACTCAGTAACCAACCGCGTGGCCGGGTTTGTGTGTAAACATATATTTTCTGAGCACATGAGTTGTGTGACATCTCTGGCAGTCATCGGGGAGGAACACGGCTATAGCACCACTTATGTTGTAATTACCTGCTTTACTCTTTATATTCAAAGAATTGCTTATTTTCTCATTTATTAGATTAAAAAAAGTCACAAGTGACTTTTCAACCCCGTTTCTTTGATTATTTGTCATCATTCGCATACATGCATGTGATAATTAATGCCTTTATTTAAATGAATGAACGTTGCAGGTGAGTGCTGGATGGGACCGCAGGATCTGTATTTGGGACCTCCAGAAAGGAGTGTAAGCATGTTGATTTGTGATTTATAACCTATCCTTTTATCATTGTTTATGTACCTATGGATATCTGCATATTGATGAAACAGCTTTACTTTATTCAAAATGTGTCTTTTAATCATTTTCATATTTATAAGGTAGGAGTCGCATTGACGACTTTATCACTGTTATTGCAGTTTACATGACGTGTTCCGCAATGCCTCTCCCACCAGCGGCATGGAGCATGCTGAGTTAGCATCAGATGGCATCATAACTGACCTCACCTACTGTGCCGTAAGGTAAGACCCAGAGCATGACCTGGTAAAACATACAGTATGACCTGCTAGGGCCTACAATATGACCTGCTAAGGCCTACAGTATGACCTGCTAAGACCTATAGAATGACCTGCTAAGGCCTACAGTATGACCTGCTAGGGCCTACAGTATGACCTGCTAGGGCCTACAGTATGACCTGCTAAGACCTACAGTATGACCTGCTAAGACCTACGGTATGACCTACTAAGACCTACAGCATGACTTGGCAAAATATACAGTATGACCTGCTAAGACCTACAGTATGACCTGCTAAGACCTACAGTATGACCTGCTGAGACCTACAGTATGACCTGCTAAGACCTACAGTATGATCTGCTAAGACCTACAGTATGACCTGCTGAGACCTACAGTATGACCTGCTAAGACCTACAGTATGACCTGCTAAGACCTACAGTATGACCTGCTGAGACCTACAGTATGACCTGCTAAGACCTACAGTATGACCTGCTAAGACCTACAATATGACCTGCTAAGATGTACAGCATGAACTCCTGAGCCCTACAGCATAACCTGGAAAGAACTGTCACTCATCCAGGTAAGATGTGTGACCTGGCAAAGCCAACACTATGGCCTGGAAAGACCTGTTTAACTTGGTTAGACAGAAAACGTGACCTGGTAAGAGTGTGACCTGCCAAAGCAATCAATTCACCTGGTAAGACCAATTAACGGTATGAGCTGGTAAGACTTGTAGCTAGACCCAGTAAGACCTACATGTACAGTATGGCCTGGTTAGATCCACATTGTAACTTAGCATAAGAGATATATTGTCATCTGGTAAGATCTCCAGCATGACATAGTAATCCCTCCAACATGACATGGTGAGATCTACTCTATGACCTTACATGACCTACAATGTATAGCTTTATCTGGGAACACCTCCAGAGCATGACTCAATTTACATATTGAAGTCTTAAGAAACACTAACAACATGACTTTGTGAGCATGGTTTGAACCAACTGAAAAGACCAAATGAAACTCGACCAACCTAACAGTTCAAGACTCAACCGACATGATAAGATATATTACATTTCATAATATTTTCATGCAGTTTATAAGATTAAATATTAATTTCTTATGACATGAAACAACTTTTTAATTGACCTAATGATTCAGAATTTGTACAGGATAAAGATCTAAATCTTATCAATCATATTTGCAGGAATGAAATAGCATATGCTTCAAGTGACAAAATGGTGTACATTCGTAAATTTTCTCCAAAGGGGAGTGAGATGACTCTGCTAAACACACTGCAGGGGCACTTTGGAGAGATTACTTGTATCCGCTGGAATGACATACGCAACAAATGGGTTACAGGATCAGAGGATGGTACCATACGCGTCTGGGTCTGTATTTATTTTTAGGTTTAGAACTACATGTATTAAACTTGACTTTAGTTATTAAATCTTTTTGGTTGATACCTGACACTTTTATCACAAGTAGCACTCTAAAACATGTGATACAAATGTGACATGAAGTTACTTGATTCAACAATACCATCTTTTGGAAATTTTTCCTGAACCTATTCCTTTTACCCCCAGAAATTTATTTATTTTTCCTTAGACATTTAGTCTTGAATATTTAACATTTTTAATATGGGCCTAACTTCATAACTGCACATTCATTAGAGCTCAATGAGATTTCTCCCAAAACATTCTGATCAATTCAAAATTCTTTGTTTCCAGATACCTTTGTTGTGATTTGATGGACAAAATTTACTCAATAGTAATGATTGTGGTCAAATAAGTTGACTAATGTTTGTCTATCTGCAGAGTGGAGATGGTCTCAATGAGTGTGAGCAAGTGTTGGCCGCCCAGGGAACTGTACAGGTGCTATGTATTGACAAGGTCAATGGTGCTATAGTGGCCGGCGTACAGGAATACATCAGGTTTGTATTTTCAAACCTACTTTCCTTATCTGCAAAAATCAATTTTCATAATTCTTAGGTAGTGATATGAATATTGGTATCAGCTTATTAATTAATTAACTCCCATCATATTCATGTAATATGGGAGTTGTAAGTTTGTTGTTATTTTCTACATTTTATCAACTAAAATTAATTGTTTCTTTTCAAATATTTTAAGAACTAAAACGAATGAAGTGAAGTGTAAGGATAGGTGATATTTGAGTTATGTTGTAGAGTGTATGAGCCTGAGCAGTACCGTCTGGTCCAGACCAATGAAGGACACACGGACGCTGTCAGAACTATAGTTCACGTGGAGGAACGCAATCAGGTCAGTCACTAACCATCATGACATCAGTCACGATACAAAGTTGACTGGCTATAAATGGCACCAAATTAAAATGAATAAAGAATTTAAATGTTTAAATTAGTCCAAGATCAAATTGAAGTGATATTTGTATAATGTTAGCTAATTAGATTAATGAAATAATATTATTGTTTGAATTTGATCAAATTAAATTGAAGTGATACGTACATGTATAATGATGAGAAACAAAACTTTTTTCCTGGCCTTACAAAGAGTAAACCAACCAATTTTTAAGGGTGACATTCTTACATATGTATAACTGTGCAGATTGATTTGAAGGGAAATATACCCAAAATAATATGTTAGTTTGCAGGAAGGAATTCAGTGTCTTAGGGTGAACTTGAACAGAACTGTCAGTCAAAACACAGTAATCATTTGTAGATTTTAAAGAATCATTATACATTACTTGGACCTGTCATGTTAATAAAATGTTATCACTGTTTATACAGTATGTGTCAGCTTCCTGGGACAAGACTATTCGCATCTGGAATGCATGGAAGAGACCTAAAAAGAAGCGCAAGGTATCTAAGGACAAGCGAGGAGGAAGCAGCGAGGAGGATGGGGAACAGACCAGCAGCCCGCTGGGTCTCATCACCGAGGAAAACCAGGCAGAGGACACAAACAAATGGGAAAACCAAGAGGACGATGTAGACACAGCGAGAACCACAGAGAACTAACTCAGTATCAAAGCCTATCAGTTGGCAAATGATTCCAAGAATCTTCCAAGTTATTGTGTGACAAATGCACATACTGCACAGTATAAACACACACAAACACACATACACATTTCAAGTAGTTCAGCTTTTTGAAAAAGTGCCTTTATTTTTATGACCAATCATTTCCCATCCCAAATTGCATTGAATTTTATATTTATATATGTTTAGAACATAAGTTTGCCTTGGAAAGGACATCCAATGAAAATGATAAATAGACCAAAATATGATTTTTAATTGTTTTAGAATGTACATAACCTGGATTTCTCATTTGAAATCTGTTGCCTGTGATGTGTCATTTTATTTAATTAGCTAAGAACAGTTATATACTAAGCAATGCATTAAGATCACATCAAGCTGAGTGATATTTTGATAGACTTCATGTGACAGTTTGCCACTCTCAATGAAGGCATGATTGGTGGTAACATGGTCATTGCACATGACAGGCAAACAATGAACACCTTAAGGAGTTATATGAATGACCTACATTACAGTTAGGTGGTTACTTTTTAGCCATGATCCAGTGGACATTGGCCACCAATTGTCCATTCGGATGTAAAATGCTTGGGTTTTATTGTCATTGTGATGAACTTTGTTTTATTTCGGTGCTGACTGCTGCAACAAATGTCTTGTGCCAAATTTGTAAATGGTCATTTGGCACATATTTTGATATGTCTGTGATATTGTAAGCAAAAAACTACCATAGAAAACCAAGTCTTTTAATTAAATTGAAGCATTGCTTTGGATAATATAAACATTATTTATTTTTTTTGTATAACATTGAATTGATCCTGATAAAACCAGCTGATGTTTGTCGAACATTCATTAGAAAAATTTGTCACAAAATTCATTCTTGCAAATGATTTTATGGCAAATGAAATGGAAAAATGTTTAGAGGCTGAATTGTATGTGAATATTTGGCCAGATTTTCATTCCCTTTAAAAAAATGAAGAAATGTGTTCACTCTTGTTTTCAAAATAAAATATTTTTCAAACAAATATTTCTATCGGTCTGGCAAACACTAAAGCTTCACCAATATTATTATGAACTATTGTTGCATGAAGATTGGTGAAGGATGTGTTCAAATAGAACAGATAGTATAAAGTGTATATTGGAAAATTGTGATAGCCTTTAGAATCCTAATACACGCTGTAAATACATCCAAAATTTTCACCTTTTTTCCCAGAGAAATATTGTACATAATAGAAAAATCCGCTCAGTTTGTAAATATCATTTTTTATATTCATTAGACATTGTACCTTATTTATATGCAACAAAAAATAACAGCCTTTGGTACAGAAAACCTTACTGTCCATGCATATGTGTAAGAATCTGACATTACAGGAGTGGCGACCAAGTAGTCACTCTTGCGATCCTCTCACTCAGCTCAACTCATGATCTCACAGAAATCAATTTGTATATTTGTTTGAAATAAAATATTGACTTACTTATTATACAAATAAAGGTTTTACGTCTTGTTTTTCGGAAGCCATAATGCAATGCCATTGATATTCCACCATTGCTTCTGTCAGAGACACTTGTGAATGTATTATCTTCATAGAAATATGCAGGTATTCCAATTCAAATTTGCATGTTACTGATGAAAGCTTTATTGGAAAAAATTTTGGAAGTATGAAATTTTCAGAAAGAACTTGATTTTTCAACATATTTATTATGCCTGTTGTAAGAAACATTTCATCTTAAAGCAAGGCTTAATGTTAATCTAACAATCACAGATTACAGAGAATGAGAAACTACAAATCCTATCTCTCACTTATACTTTATTTTCATAATTCAAATCATTACACACCAACATACATTTTATGTTATTCCAAAAAAATTACGTCATAACAAAAGACAGCAAATAAAGACAAATTTGTAAATAAAAAGGAGTTCGAATTAATAAGATTACAAAAAAATATTCTCTAAATCATAGATTAGGGTTGGGTTTTGATACTATATTACATATTTTAACAAGGAGTTCTGGGTTTAGCATTTTATTCTTAGAATGCTACAAATTAACCATATAGCATAATCATTGAACTTGCACTCTCACATTTGAACCACAATAAAATAATACCACTTCAGACCACAAAGGAATAAATTTACCTTGCATTTATACAACAATCATTCCAACAATTTCTCCAAAGGTAATGCAAACATACGTTAACAACGAGGACACAGTGCATGTGCTTGGAGCTCTGAGCATTCCAAATTTTTTTTCTACAAAAGATTATTGTTCACCAAATTTCATGTCCTTTTATCATGGCCAAAAAATTAATTGAGTATCTTACCATATTCCTTATTAAAAATCTGCTATTTGTAAATATAATTTTACACTATTTGAAAACATAACTCCAAATATTAAAATGAATTTTAAATGGCAAATGATGTTTTTATCTGGGATGGTCCCAGCCTCGGAAACAGTCCTAATGATGTCTTTATGATGGTAATCCAAGTGTAACCTCCCTACGAGTGATGTCCATGTGAAGGTAAACCACCATGAAATAGATTCACCTATATCATCGTGGTGCTTCTACACTATTGATGCAAGTTGCTCTAAGTTCTTTCTTGGTATTAATAGTAAGAATTGACTTCATGTGTGAGACCGAGGTAGAGCTGCAGTGCAATGAGCCCCACGCAGGATGTGAAGATGGCCTTGGCACACAGTAAAGTCCAGGACCCCAGGCCGACAGCATGGATCAGAATTCTACAATACAAAGAAACACAAATCAAACACATTCATTTCTCCCATGATTCTGACTGTATATTTAGAGTATCCAACAAACATATAAATCAGACATGAATCCATGATAGGACCATACTCTTAACAGTTTCACCTATCTCAAGCTTAAATACCTCATTTGTATGTAAGCACATGGTTTTGTAGATTGTGTCCACAAAAAAACTCCTTTTAAAATGATATATTTGCAGTAGAAAGTTAAGGAGACTTACTCTACTATGAGGGGTCTGTAGCAGCTGAGAGCCAGCAGAGAGATGACCACTGGAAGCAGGGACTTGTTAAGGTCATGTCTGCTGTACAACCACACCAATACTGCTGTGCTGATATGCTGTACCTGAAAACCAAATACAACTCATATGTAAATACCTACATTGTTTATAAACATGCTACATTGAGCATTTTTTAAATGTTTAGAACAGTTTAAAAGAAGGTAAAATCACAACAAGCTTTCCCAGAAACATGAGAAATTTGGAGATGTCCATTTAAAAACAAATTTATGCAAATGAGCAAATATGAGCTCTAGGTTGTTCTGATGTTAACCAGTTAAATCTATTTCAATGAGAGCATACAAAGCATTGTCAGAACACAAACAATACTTTATCGACCTCCATCAAAATATGATCAATCTGGAGCCTGGTGAAAGGATTCTTTGAGACACAGGGAACAGCACACACCCAGACAGAGGGAACCACGGGCATCTAGACACAGGGAACCACATGCATCCAGACACAGGGAACCACATGCATCTAGACACAGGGAACCACATGCATCCAGACACAGGGAACCACATGCATCTAGACACAGGGAACCACATGCATCTAGACACAGGGAACCACATGCATCCAGACACAGGGAACCACATGCATCTAGACACAGGGAACCACATGCATCCAGACACAGGGAACCACGTGCATCTAGACACAGGGAACCACATGCATCCAGGCACAAGGAACCATGTGCATCCAGACACAGCGAACCACATGCATCTAGACACAGGGAACCACATGCGTCCAGACACAGGGAACCACATGCGTCCAGACACAGGGAACCACATGCATCTAGACACAGGGAACCACATGCATCTAGATACAGGGAACAACACACATCTAGATACAGGGAACCACATACATCTAGAGCACAGGGAACCACATGCATCCAGACACAGGGAACCACCTGCACCCAGACACAGGGAACCACATGCATCCAGACACAGGGAATCACATGCATCTAGACACAGAGAACAACCATGATTGACAAAGGCAAAGCAGAAATTTAGTGGCATATTTTGTCATTTTTACTTCCATTATAACTACTTTGTGTCATACTTCAACATATAAATTTATATATATACATGTATGTAAATATTAGTTTACCACTTACCAAGCTGACATTAGAGTCAAAACTCATCTGAATATACTTCCAATCAAACTCCACACCTCTTGCACCCACCCAAAGTGGTAAAAACCTGAAACAACATTTAAGTTTTAATAAATATTTTTTAATTAAATAATTGATAAAGAAAAAGACAAGTTCTTATTTTTCCCAAATTATTTCAGCAAATTCAGAATGAAAGTGTCTTTCCCCTTATTTTTTAAATTTAAACTTTCAAACCTCATTTGATTCCATTAACTCTCATTATTTGTTGAAGGACTCATTTAATTTGAACCCAGATGATTCATATAGACCCCTCACCCACAGTATGTTGTGATGAAAAACTTTACTTGGCACCAGCATAGCACCTATAGAGGGCACAAAGTTTACTGTGCCTTTTACTCCTTACTTCTGATTTGTGCAAACATAACTATGGGTTCAGACAGGATTGTACATTAACAGTAATTACCTGGTCATGATAAGTTCTGCTGTGGCCCATCCCATACCGGCAATCATAAACTATTTGTTGAAGGACTCATTTAATTTGAACCCAGATGATTCATATAGACCCCTCACCCACAGTATGTTGTGATGAAAAACTTTACTTGGCACCAGCATAGCACCTATAGAGGGCACAAAGTTTACTGTGCCTTTTACTCCTTACTTCTGATTTGTGCAAACATAACTATGGGTTCAGACAGGATTGTACATTAACAGTAATTACCTGGTCATGATAAGTTCTGCTGTGGCCCATCCCATACCGGCAATCATAAACTTAAGCTGTCCTTTACCAGCAACACGAGACATCACAAAATGGAGACCAATCAAATCAGCAAGGTCAACTGTTGACTTTAAAAGTTCCTACAAATGAAAACAAAAAACAAACATACATATTAATAAAGTTAACTGTGCAAAGACTTTGTTATATCATTGATATCTTCATTATTTTGGTCTAAAAAATCTGCACAAGAACATTGTTCTTTGTTATATCATTGATATCTTCATTATTTTGGTCTAAAAAATCTGCACAAGAACACAACCAAGAGCTCAAAAGAAATGTTATGATCTATATAACACAAATATTGGGATATATTACAGTGAAAATGTGGATTTCCATAATAAATTGTTTTGGTTGTAAAATATATCATTGTGTCATTTTTACACCACTTACCCCAACAACATCCAGTGACCCAACAACTGCAACGTCTGAGGCGGGGAAGAATGTTGCTAATATCAACATTTTGCAGAGCTGTGTAAACATATAAGCTGCACCTGCCTGTACACACTTCCAGAAGGCACTGTACTCAGCCCTGAAAAAAATAAAATTTGCCTTAAAATACTTCATACTTAACACTTCAAAATTACAAACAAGAAAAAGTGGTACTGCACCTTTTAACATGGACGTGGGAAACATGAAAGGAACCAAATAGAAAGTAAAGCAAAAAAAAATATTTAAACAAAGCAAAACATAAAACAAACAATGAAACACCAATCATTACTTCTATCATAAATGTGGGAAGTTGAAATTATTTCTGTATACCTTTCAAAAAACATTTTATTTTGATACATGAATGAATTTTCAGCACAAATTGATGCAAGGTTTTGTCTATGTTCTGTGGAATACACAAATTCTTCTAATATTGCTTAGAGGCGATTGCTAATCATCGATTGAATTTTTGCTTGTTATACCTTGTTATTGTCTGATTTACATGAGTAAATTCCCCACTCTATTAATTGGAAATCATCTCAAAGCAATGTGAATCAACAATTTCATGCATCGGTGAGCAACAATGATGATATAATTTTGAACTTTCAGTTACCAATCTTATTTGTTTCAGTGGATGGGCAGTGTGAATGGAAACTGTTTCAGAAAAATGTATCGATTTTTCAGCAGCCAGTATGGGTTTCTATTCATACACGGGGGATTAAGAATAAACCCAATCAGAGTGGGCGGGGCTGACTGTTATAACTTTGGGGTGTGGTCATACAGGTCAAATGGCTGTCTGATGGTCAATGGTATAGACTTACATAAATACACATGAAAACTTGCTCGTAAGCTTCTCTGACTGCACATTACTCAAACTGAAATGAATGTGAATGTTTATATTTCGAACAGTAAATTTGGAAGTGAATCAATTAGTAGTGCACAATCAATTCTGTTTAGTGTCGGATTTGGAGTGATATTTGTCAGCAACCAGTTTCACCGATGAAGATTACAGCGCCTACAGGCGTCCTTTCCAGCTTAGCCACTTATTGGTGGCGATGGGAAACTAGGCGGGCACGAGCATGCGAGAACTGATAAGGAAAAGTGAACAAGCGAAGCTGAACATTGACATGCATGCATGTTGTCGAACATGCGAACAAACATTTTGTTGGTCTGAATTTAACTTGCTATTTTATGATACTTACAATCCGGAACATCTGTAGACGATGACATATGGTACATATGCCAATGCTACACAGTTTCCAAAGTGAAAAAATGTCATTTTGCCAGCAGATTTGTTAAATCATCCAATAATTAACTAAAATTGAGCTGCACCGGTTCTCATCACCGGAAGTACCATGAATGCTTTGATCAGAGCTGCAGAAAATCTGTACTCCGATTGGATAATAATCGACGGCATTTATTCTTTGCTGCCGACAAGATCCTGTTTCCATGGACGATCAATTTGTTTACTTCCGCTGAAAACGGCGGTGTTGTACGATTCCATTCAATATATTCCTATTCTACACTGTGAGCAAGATGTCTACACATTTTAGCGCAAACCAGGTAAGAAAAACTATCAAGTTAACCGTTTACAATAACCAAGGACCGTGACAAAACACCAACCTCAAGCAAGTCAAGGTACAAACAACACTGACATTGACAACACTTTCACACTGACAGTGACAACAGTGTCAACACTGTCAACAGCCTACAACTTACAAGTTACTACAACTTCATTTACAAATTATAACTTCTACCGCTGAGTTATGCAATGATTTAGTGTTTTTCTTAAAGTTTATAACAGTTGCTGTCACTTCAACATGTTCAAAGGAATGTCAGGTGTTATGCATGTACATCTACATCTACATCTATAAGTTTACTCGGCAAAACCTATTGGCATCCCGCCGAGAGTGCATGGTTGCACTAAGGGGTGCAGCTGGTACACACCAGCTACTTGTTGCTAACCTTTATACTCTGGCTAGGGAATTCCTGAAGGATGCCGAGCTACCTGGTTCCAATGTAGTTAAATGAGGGGGAAGATTGTTCCAGTCAGTTACTGTCCTTGGGAAATAGCTGTATTTATAAGGGTCACAGCTTGTCGCCATTTCGATATAGCTGTTAGTACATCTACATCTATAAGTTTACGCGGCAAAACCAATTGGCATCCCGCCGAGAGTGCAGGGTTGCACTAATGTATGACAGCATTGTTAAGACAGGCCTTAAGAATGTCCAACAGTTAGCCGCAAGCTCAGCACAGAGCTACTGCCAGCTCTGCATGGAGCCATGTCACTAGTTTGTGCCAGCTCCACAAAGAGGAACTGTCAGCGAAATCCAACAATAGTTAGTCCAAACAATAGTTACTTTTTACAAGAAAACTGGATCCTGCTCAGCATAATTTCCTGCCAATGGCGCCATTTTGGAGTTGACGTTCCAGCTCACAAGATTTCAGAAAGCAACAAATGGTGATCAAAGTTATGTTTACAAGGACAAAACTGCAAAAATTGAACTGCCAGATGTCACCCGGTGGTTTCTTGGACACAAATTCCACTAGAGGGCCCTAACAATTTGCATTGGGAGGGTTATGACATCTGGTGGCCGATTTGGACAATTTTGTTTGACTCCACAGAATTGGGTCTGGCGAGTTAGTCCAGGTTATGCCTTTCTCCATGATTGAGCTGGCAGGACAAAATGGAGGATCCGGTGAAATTAACACTATGGTTGTGAAACTCCTAAATGACAGGAGTGACATTTCTGTCTGTCAACAGGAGGGAGCAAGAAGGAAGAATAGATACCCATACAGATTAGACTCACAAACTGAGGCCCCCTTGATCATGACTGAGGACACTTTGATCAATGGTTATAAATTATAGCAATTTAGACTGCAGGTGCACAGGTCCAGTAAAATATTAGTTAAGTCCTGACAATTACATAAATTTAGTTGGCTAAACTTTTAGGGGCTAATTTGTTTGGCTAATGTAATACTTATGTTCTTCTTTTTTGATGTCCAGGTTCACAGTCTACAGTTTTTACCCTGTCTGTTTAATTTGTAAATGTGTCTAGTTTTAAATGTTGTACTGGTTATAAAACTAATTATTTCCTACATAAAACAAGCTAGCCTTAATCTGAAATCCTTCAGATTCACTGAATTCAGAAAACTCTTTCTAAATTGCATATTTTCTTGGAAGAACATAGCATGTTTGTCAAAGCCTAGAAAAAAAACATTTAAACAAATGTTATCATTGAAACCAAATGATTAATATATTTATATATTTGTTTTAGTATGAAAATGCATTTACACCCAAAAAATTGGGAAATTGGGAGAATCCACAAACATACAGAGAGGTGAGTACTTAAAATTGTCCTGTTTGCCAGTAAAGAAATGAATGAATCTTAACATTAAGTTTATTATTTGCTAAACTTAATGAATCTTAACATTAACTTTATTATTTTCTAACTTTCCTGTACCCACACATTGCAAGAAACAAAATGAATAACAAATGTTATGTCACTTACTTGGTACTTTATTTGACCATTAGCATGATTAGATTTGTCTTTGAATATTGGGATACAGACAAATATTTTGCATTTGTTTAATATTGGGCCTGAATAATTTGACCATATTTGCAGATGCCCCGAAAAGTGGAAGGGTACACTAAGATCATTGCACCAGAGAGAGGCCACATCCAATCAGGAGCAAACAGATCTCCAGAAAACCCATGGGGCAACTTTGTTGGAACCTGGGACCTCCCTAAGCATATACCAGGTACTAATCCATTGCATCTTTCCTATAGATTAAAAAATGTTTGCATATCACAAAGTGTTCATGCAGCTGCAACTCACTGAACATTATCCTCATCACATGTGTGAACAAATCAATATCTGAATACAAATTTAGATATGATCTTCTGGGTTTTTTTCTTCAAATCTAGGCAACTGTGCCAGAGTGAAAACAGCAAGGACATCTTATGCTCAGCAAAAACTCAACTCTGAGGCAGCTGAAGCAAACCGTATACTCAGTGGCAAAATCAAGAATGAAACCAGAAAGGTATGTGCTATGCCAATCAGCAAGTATCACATTAAACCCCTTGTCTACATAAAATTAAGAGAGGACAAAAATTATATAGATATCAAAAGAAAATATTTGCTTCCCACTGAATGTATTTGTATTGGATTGACTGTTTGCACAATTTCATGCATAATTTTTAGAGGAAAGTTTTTTATATATATATTACAGGCAAGTGGTACATCACAGGCTGGTATGCTCGGTGCTCTGGATGCAGACGCAGCAGATTATTCAGCAAGATCTGGAGATATTGCTCCGGTAGCTGGTGGTTATGTACCGGATGCTCCAGGGCCTGCTACGGATAACCTTCCTCCAGAGCTCTCAGGCAGCCCCATCGTTGTCGGACCAAGCTCTCCATCCCCTCCCTGCAGGCCACCTAATGAACTGGAGCCCCAGCCCCAGGATTTGAAATATTAAACATCTCTCACAATGCACTGCTCATCACACACCTACTGGCACTTATTATGAACAGTGTACAGCTACATATCAATCTTCATCCTTTTATATTGCTACAATCTACTGTAAACACAACAAAAATGTGTTATTCCTTGCAAAAAATTAATCGCAATCTTTGTATCTTACATGGATCAGGATACAAATTCTGGCACAGTTCTGACTTTCACTAAAACTGTGATGACTGATTTTCAAAAATCCTTATACTTGATTAAGCTTTTTAAGACTGCACCCAGTGTAATGGTATCAACCTTGCCATTGAAAATTTAAAATCAATTTCAATCAATGGGGAGGTTGCCCATTGATAGGTTTATAAAGTGGGATTTGGGCTGGGAGGGCTTTTTTTTTTTTTATCATAGTAATGCTGTTTATATATGCACAATGAAACTTTGGAAGGAATTAAAACTAAAGGTCATCAGAGTTCATAGAAAAAAAGGGAATATTTGTTTTTAAAAAGTCTTATAGATATTTGTTGTTTATTTGTAAATATGAAGGGGCTGATTATGAAAACATTAGAGTCCGGTATAAGTTTTCAATAAAAATAAATTCTCATTACAGCAGTATTCTATTTCAGTTTCTGCATATTGTTAAGATATTTCAAGGTGTCCTTCATTTAGAACAGATGTGCATTATTCATTAAATATAGGGGAAGACTTTAACATGAAAAACAATAATCATATATTGCAATGTTAAAGGATAAAAGGACAATTTAATAGTGGATGCTTATTTGGGAAACAATGGTGAATGCTCACACCACTGACTTCAGTGTAAGATATATTTATTGTTTATGATAATTGTTAATAAAATAGCAAAGCTTATTGTATTCTTGCACATATGTTTTTATTCTTTTTTTGTGTACATATACATTAAAAAATAAATACCAAGCCCTAGTAATACAGCATTAATATATCAGGTATAACTTAAGCCTATTCCCCATTGCTATTTTACAATATTATGGAATGTGAACATTGACCAATCTCTTAAAATAGAAAGTGAACAGTGATCTATCTCTTACAAAGGAAAGTGAATATCTCTATCTCTCACAATAGCATGTGAACAGTAGTCACTCTTACAATAGAATGTTTTTAACAATGATCCATCTTCCATAATAGAAAGTGAACAATGATCTTTTCACAACAGAAAGTGAATAATGATCCATCTCTCGCAATAGAAAGTGAACAATGATCCATCTCTCGCAATAGAAAGTGAACAATGATCCATCTCTCGCAATAGACGTGACAAATCTTTCAATATCCTGTTCATGAAAGGTACCACATGTGAATTTATAAAATATCTCCAGTAAAAAGCACCGATATTAAAAAATCATCTAAATAAACTTTGGCACTGACTGACACTCTACTATGTTCATTTGGAATGTTAAACACAATCATATCATTTATTGTGAAATACAATCACTTTATAATTTTTCAGTCAACATTAAGATAGTTTCTAGTAAAAAGAAAAAATACTGCCGAGCTCTAAAATAAGGCTAGAACCATTTATGGATCTTTTTAATGAGTGTACCCCAGTGGCAGCAAAGAAAATAACCAAAGCATGCACTTAATGAGAAGTGGAACATTAACAGTGTCAAAATACATTCCTTGTTATAAATCAAAGCATCAATGATGTTAATCTATATTTAACCCCTAACGAACTGGAAGGATGTCAACATCCACCACTGGCAACTGACGGGAAGAACGTTCACGTCCCATTGTTCTGGCTTACCGTAATTATGTCATTTTTTTAACATTCCCTTGGGCTGCAAATTGCTACAATGTTATTGTGATAATGACGTCAGACGGATTGGACCAAGAACATTTTACCCCAGTTCTTTGTTGAGCATATTAAATAACCATGGTTATAAATTTTATCAATTTAGTATGCAGATACACTAGTCCAGAAAAAAAAATGTCCTGTCAATCAACAAAATTTAGATAGGCTAGTCCGTTAGGGGTTAAGCGCTACAATATTTGAATTATGTGATATGATTACATATACATTTCTTTCAAAGCAGTATTATTCTTCAAACAACAGGGAAAAGCTTGATTTTAGCTGTGTAAATGTCATTTTTGTGTGAACAAAATTTACTGTGATCCTTGTGAAAAAGATCTTCATTTGTTTATTTTGGAAATACATAAAGTTTGGTTATCAGAAAAATGAAGAAGGGTGAAGATAATAATATTTTCAAAAGTTCAAGTGTGCGCTTTACCTCTATTTTTCTCTCAAGATTACTTTTATAAAGTTAAGACTACTTTTACAAAGTTGTTTGGAAATCAATTTTATTATGGTCCCAAGATCTGCATAACTTTCCCCCCTTAACTGTTTCGGGGTGGGAATCATTCTGAATCGTTCTGGACGGTAAATCTGAACCAATCTGGTCAAATCACATCATTCTGGACTCTCACAGCAGAGCTAGATGCTGAATTGCATCATTCCGGACGCTCGCAACGCAGCTGGACACTAAATCGCAGCAGTGCCATGTAGTGAATAGCCAAAATTTAAAAAGTTGTTGTCTTTGATCTTCATATATCAACTGTCACATTTATATTCTTGAGAGAATAATACTTTCATCAGTTATATATAAAAGTATTTGATCAACTGTATTTTAACAAGATTTCTTCCCAATTCTAACACAGGAGGGTGCCACAGATTAAGACTGTACTGTGAGGAGTAATCTAGACTTGCAGGAACAAATATTACCCTGAAGATTTACTCTAAAATTTATACCATCATAATTTACACACAGATCGATAACCACTCAACTGTACTTAATTTTTTTTTAATGATTTTGATGCAATTTCTATGCCTTTTGTGAGAAGAAAAAAAAACTTGTTATATAACAGAATCACCCAGATTGGTTCAGGATTGGTTCAGAACAATGGTATGATGCCCATACCATCCAGTTATGCTGCGATTTCAGTCTCCCCACCCCTCTATTTGACATGACAAAAGAAATCCTGCAGCAGTGATCTATCATTATGCCACTTTTTAATCAGTCAAACAGACATGATGCTTCCAAAATGTAAAGTACATTTCCATCATAATTATAGAATGATAAATCAATAATCTTATTACAAATATTATTAATATCATAAAGTATTATATTATGACTGGAAAGTTCTAATGAAAAGGGTACTCTTTTTGGCAGATGAGCAGATTTCCTGTACTTTTTTGAATACATTCTGCATGTATTTTGGCGTAAAATATATAGTACCTTCAGAAAATCTGTCACCAGAGGACATTCACCACAAACACCCACAAACCACCTTAAGATAAACATAAACAACCTGAAAGATCAACACTAAATCAAAAGTTTTAATAGATGGGCATTCTTGATTTTTGGCATCCAACTTGAATTTGTGGTGCCAAGAAATAATGTTTGTGTTTATCACGCACAAATTAGAAATAAACCAATAACATTTTCTGTTAAAAAAACCAGTTGATCTTAAGGTTCATTGATGCCAAAGATTCCTACCAGTGGTTAAGATCAAATACAGCCACTTGAACAAGGTCTTATTGATAGGTGAACAGGATGCAATAAAAGAACATATTAACATACTTGGTCCATTTGCATATAAACAATATTTAACCATGAAAGTTTACCGGTAGTTAATTTTTAAGTTTGCTATGATAGATCCATTTTGCAATAAATAGCATAATAATCCCGATTAAAAATGTTGATCAATTTAAAACAATTCCCATCTAATGTATATCATATTATTACCCATCTATTACTGTGTCTTTCCATGTATACCTCATTATGTAAGGAATATAAAATATATAATTTTCTCGAAACATCTGAGTTCATGTTAATTTTTTTTAATAAATATATTTTGCATTTGTTGGCCTAAGATATAATCATTATTTCTTTTTAATCATGTTTTATCTAATTTCTTCTTTATCTGTTAATTCTTTTTACTAAACCTGTTTTGTTTTATTAAATTAACCTTTTCACTCATATGTAAAAAAGTAATTCCAAATTCTATTTGCATAAAGCTAAGGATATATTTATACTCCAATATACATGTTGTTTGTTTATTCTAAAATGAGATGAAAAGTGTACCAATGTCTTTTCCTCAAATGTGAATTTCTTGATAGAACCATCAAATTGACATCCAATTCATCTCGTCTCATCAACAAAAGATTACTACAAAGGAAATAATCCTGAATAGCATTCAAAGTTTTTTTCTGAAGAAGAATTTTTCATGGAGAATATGAGATTGAAGGTCCTTCTTGTCTCGCACATGGTATTTCAGAGTGAAAAAATATGGCGGATTTGTTGTACATAACATTAATCAATCTTTCCACATTTGCAAAGATCCAGAGTAACTCACATCATCTTATGTGAGTTTTTATGAATCATTCTATGTGTAAGTTCTGCTCATTCACACAACACACCACAATACTATACAGGTGAAGCTTGTTCAAACAAATCTTTGCTCAAATATTGCTTTTCTTAAAGTCTGCTAATCATGCATAGTACACAAAATACCATTCATTGCTCACAATATCATGCATTATTGCATGCTGAACTGGGCCAGATTTGGTAAACAAACACAAGCAAGGACTTATTTATATTTGCACTTAGTGCTTACATCTAAAGTGATACTGTGAAACCAATGTCTATATAAAGTTCAGACATAAGGAAAGGATATATCAAATGAAAATATCAAAATGAAATATAGTTAGTGAAAAAAATATTTCTTAGGCCTCATGAGATCACATAGAAAACTTCTCAGTGTAATGATAACTTCTTGCTTGAGTTTGTTTTGAATATCAGGCCCTGGTCCATTCAACATCATAAATATGAAATACATCAATGTGACAAATCGTTTTGGATGCAGCAATACAATACATACACCTAATTGGTCCTTTTATGTTTGATTTTGTAAAGAGTTTCCAGGTAACAGGCTTGATATCATGGATATTGCATATTACTTCAAAGATGACGAGTGCTTAGCAATAAGAAGCCATGCTGGTATAAACTGCTGAAGCCTTTTTTTTAAAAATTCTAATAAAACCTCAGGAATGGCACTTCCACAAATGCATACAGTAGGACAAAGAGACTTGAAGTACTCACACATTATTTCCATATAATAATATCATAGGACATAATAGACGGCCATATTGTAAATTTTACAACTCCAAAGAGTATATAAAGATATATATATATATATATATATATATATATATATATATATATATATATATATATATATATATATATATATATATATATATATATATATATATATATATATATATATATATATATATATATATATATATATATATATATATATATATATATATATATATATATATATATATATATATATATATATATATATATATATATATATATATATATATATATATATATATATATAAAGCATGAGCAAAACATGTCTTTGTCTAATTCGGTAATGTTTTTATGCTATTTGAGTAACAGTGCCCACTTCCTCGGAGCTATATCTTGTTCCACATTTTATAATTTATCCTTTCAAACCTTGTGCTCACTCTTCTTTCTTCCTTCAATATTCTAAATGGCATAAAGGGACGATTTATGAGCATCTTAATGGCTGTCATTTAGTGCCAAAAATACGGCAATATCAACATTAGAGGCAACAATAACATGAGGTCATTAACCACTTCTTAATCACCTACAAGTGTTATAATTATCCACATGATTGCATGGCTATCAGATTTTGGGGTGAAAATGCAGTTTCAATATCAATTATATGGCTTAACACAAAGGTGAACTGGTATTATTAATGTTAAACCAGGGTAGAAGTTCATCTTCGGCAGTGGAGAACACAATTTTCTGTTCGTTATTATTTTTTGTTGCTTAAATAATTTTATCTTTTCTGTATGGATCATATGATATGAAACACACAATTACATTCAAAGCAAAACTGATGAGAATTAAGACTCTCAAATTGATATTTGAAAATTGTTAAATCTTTTTTAAAGTTGTTGACTGACAGAGGGACCATTTTGTTGCCATACTTGCCTATATGCGGTGCATTTTGTAATTCTGAAAAAGACCACAACATTTGTTATCACCAATGTAGTGTCAGGTATCTTTTTGAAATTGGCACAAAGCTGACAAGGAAATCTAACCTGAGATAATGGGCATGTGGTGCTTGACAAAAAATGCAAAATGTACCTATATTTGTGATGATTATAATAATTATAATAATAGTAATAATAAAATTACTACTCATTACAACAAAATCATAATAATAATTATAAAACCATAAAAGTGAAATTAAATATTCGTGAAAACAAAATAACAAATTTGAATAATGATAATGATAATGATAACATTTATGATTATCATTATTATCATTCATACAGTGCCTGTTGTAAGTAGACTTGTCCACTGGCACATGTTAACATAAGTTACCACACCGACACCCATCACCTTGCCACATAAATGTTCTATAACCTGATGAAACTAAAGAAATATCATAATAAAATTAGAAACATTACTTGGTAAGTTTTTGCACTACTTTTTAAAAAAAACTATGTGCATGATAAATTCAAATAAAACCCTTAAAAGATCAAATTCTGGAACGGCACTTGTCTCAAAAGCATCATTGTCTTTAACCCCCTTTTAAATGTGCATCACATTACAGCTTTTCAACATTGTATACAAACTCACACACATGTGAATAAACTATGCCATGTAAATAAGCATACAATCTTGTTTGGCTCAGGAAAGGAGGCAATCCTCAGGATATCATTTCCTCTTCCAAAGCTTTTCTTTCTAGTTGTTTCTCAATGATATCTCCTTCAAGCAATCTAACCTTGTCAGCCGACAGTGGTGCCACCTTTACTCCGTATCCATGGGGCTCCAGATCGTTGATGGTCTCTGGCATGGGCATGTTGGCAGTTTCAGGAAGTCGGAATGACCACAGTCCTGCTGTTAACGCCATCAATCCAAACACCATGAATTGCAGGGAAGGGTAAACCTGGTCCTAATAATTACAAAGAAAATGTTATTGATTAAGTATTCCATGAAGATCAGTGACAAATACAAAAACTAGATAGTTTGTGAGGATATATCTGTGAAGTTTGGGTCAATCTTAGCATTTTTGGGCAAGTTCAAGCACTTTGACAGTGACCCCTTTGAAAACAAGGTCATGAAATGGTCAATGTGAACTCAGTCTGGCATGTAGGGTACGCTGAAAACATTCAACTTGACCCAATTACAGAAAACAAAATGGTCATGGAAAGATGGACAACAAACTTGTCCCAGATCTTCCGCATATTTGAATTTTGTGCTGATGTGTGAATTTGTTTTGAAAGTTGAAGTCTGCAAGATATTTTAAACCTAATCTAACAAGAAAGTTAAAAAAAGGTCATGTAAATATCAACTTGTCCGAAAATTTATCATGTAGTATGAGATTTTTATGCTGATGAATGTCTGTGTGATGAATGTTCCACCATATATAATAATAAATAATAAATTTCACTGTTTCAAAGAAATGGCAGCTTATGTGATAGACTTACATTATCACCATGATTATCTTGATGGCAAATAATGTCCTATTTACCATGGTTCCAGGCTATTGAGCCCACTGCATCAGAAAACTGCATGCAGACCAGATTCCAGACCACACGGTCTGGATGTTCAGACAATTGTTAATGCCCCTGTCACACAAAGCTGAATAGGCCCACCCAATGAGGAAGGAATCCCAATTTAAATATACAGTGGAACTTGTTAGTATTTGTTACATATTATGTGGGGGTTCAGAGACTTTGTTGTATGGTGGTGTTCATTTTAACTGTTCAGCTTTTTTGTGATGCGCAACACATTCAGTAATTTCAACCGAACAAAAAAATGTTACATTTTTTGTTCTATATTCAGTACATATTCTGTATTCCTTAAATCCTTCTGGCATCAAGCAAAATAAACCACTAATTGTGAAATTGCACAATGTTATATATGTGTGGTTCTCCACTTACCAGGGGTAAGATAATCGGTGCTACAATGCCTCCCAGCCTGGCTGCCATGGAGCACATTCCCATACCATTATTCCTAAAAAAAGAAAAATGATAAGTTATTTTCTACCTCAAACTAAGTACTGGGGACTGGGAGGGAAACTCCAGTCAGTATATTGACCTTTTCCTCTAAATCTCAAAGGATTAAACTGGTATCTCTTTACTGTTATTTGAAGATATAGCAAACCACAGATTAAAGTTTACCTTTATACTTCTATCTTCTTCAAACAAAATAAAGTAATATGATTTTTGCAATGACAGTCATAACTAAATTGACTAACTAACATACAGTTCATTACTGGTTCATTTTTATCAAATATACGTATCAAAACAAGCAGATTTAGTCTTCCGATGGTTTTGATGACACTTACCGTATAACAGTTGGGTAGAGTTCTGCTGAGTACACGTAAACTATAGAGAAGGATGCAGAGATGGCCAGTTTGCCTATCAAAGCCAGAATTGTCACTATGCCTGCACTACCTGCAGAGTGGCATTAATGCTAACATTAATCAAATATCAGCACATCATGTAATCCTTATTATATTAATCTTAACTTTTAGTCACTGCAATATGAAATACTCAATAATAAATACAAGCCCACTTAAATTTCTCTTAAAGTTCAAGAGTATTTTATCATATCAGTGAATTATAATTACATATTAACATTTTTACTATTTAAGTGATATCAGACTTACCTTCTGGGGCAGCGAGAATGCCCAAGCAACTCAAACCACCAATAACAAGAAATCCACAAAATGTATGTCGTCGTCCTAACCTTAAAATACAAAATTAATATATATCATGGATACTGATTTCTCAAACATCAACCAGGATTGTACATTGAAATTATATGAATCCTAGAAAGCTGGTCTGTGTTACACAGTCACAGTTTAAATAAAGTTTGAGGACCCTATCTTCTATTAACAAATATATTTACATTTAAAGACTCAGTTTTTAAATTTGAAATGTATTCAAAAGTTGCTTGAGGGGATGGGACAAGCTTATATTTCAAACACTGATAACAAGTATAACACTCGCCATAAAAATCACAACGAGTGGATAACTAATTTCAAGAGTTTAAATCAGTTTGAGGAAGTATTAAGTATTCACCTGTCAAGTATGTAGAGCACCAGGGCATAAGCAGGCAGTTCTATGAGAGCAGAGAGGGCGACACTGATGTAGCGATTCCCACCCATATTACCAGCACTCATCGTCAGCCCATAGTATACCCCACTGTTGACAAACCTGAAAAAACAAACACCCACAATAAGTGTCAATATTTCATCCTAGTGCATATTTGCCGCACACCTGCAACATCAACTTTAAAATTATAATTTTTCTACATGTCTAAGATATAAATGGCTTTGAAAATGATTCTGGGATAAAAAATCATGCATACTACTGACTAAAAGTGATGAGACAATTTAAATTTAAATGAGACAATGTTGTAAGGCAATTAAAGGGCATTTTTTATCGGACAATGTTTAATCACTGATCACTGTTCATTGCTTTACCAATATGCATTTTCTGGCAAACTGGTGAGTGTGAAGCACTTGAAAAACACAACAAATTTGGCTAAAACTCATATGTGTCCATTGTCTCCTCAGATATGGATCAGAATGAGACATTTGTGACTTTGATGAGCCATTGTCTCATGTCTCCCCTTAACAAGATCCCTGTATGATGATTGTGGAACATCTCACAATTCACACAACATGACAATTCTGGAATATAACCCACCATGTACATGACAGTATGATGATTCTAAGAAATAACTTCACAGGACAGAATGGTGATTCTGGAATTAAGCTCACCATTACAATATAATTCTGGGACATAACTCAAAAGTCATATCACATAACCATAATATTTTTTGTAAGAGGAAAACATATAGGATCTAATAACTTTATACACAAAAGAATAAAATAAATCTTCATATCTGGGGAGTTTTTTGTGTGGTTATTGTTTTTATAAATAAAAAGACTGAAATATAACCTCCTGGGTTGAAAGCTCTGCTGACTTAAATGAAAACACATGAACTGAGATCAAGTGTAACTATCAAACAGGTTATGATTTTCCATACAGGATCCCAATTCAGTTTTGATGTGATATTCATTGATATCTTTTTTATTATAACTGTGCAAAAATCATATAATAAATTGACATCAACAAAGTCCTTCAATATTTTTAGAGCAATCTTACGGCAAATGTCATGATGACAATGAAGCTAGGTGATGTTAACTCACCATGCATATGATAATATGATGGTCCTCCTTCGCAGGATGCTGTGATTAAACAAGTCGACCACACTATATGTCTCGCCGCTGGTCTGTGAGAGAGGCCTCAGTAGGATGGGTTTTTTAGATGAGCGGCCAGTGTTACGAGTGGCGATGTGTTCCAGGATTCGCTCTGCCTCCTGCAGATTTCCCTGCCCCAGCAACCATCTGGGACTCTCGGGGATTATCCTGAAAAGAAAATCCAAGTAAGAAACTTAAAGTAAGACAGGTTTAGACTCTTAGCATTATGTTGTAATTTAATTCACTACCTTGAAATGCTGATTAGCAAGGTATACCTGCCCTCATGAAAGAATTGTGTGAATAGCATCTTAAGTTTTTGATTGTTTTTGATCGTCTGGCCAAAAAAGGACCTGGTCTGACATGACAACTACCGTATTTACTCGTGTATAAGTCGACTCGTGTATAAGACGACCCCCCAAAATTGAGGTTATTTTACTTGAAAAAAAACCAATTTCCGAATATAAGACGAGTTGGTTTTTCAAGAGATATCGGCTCTGCTACCATTCAAGCTTAAGCTGAAGCTTAAAAGTGAAACGTAAATATGCTTAAAATATAAGATATTAGCCGTCTTATACATGAGTATATACGGTAAAACGTAAATACGATGTTCGTATTTTCGAAGTAACGGATATCAGACGTAGCGGATCGATTTTGATTGCGTTTTAAATGATAAATAAAGGTATTTACCCAATATTATCACAAATTATGCTTTGCAGATCGAGAACAGAAAAAAAACATCCATCCATTTATAACATGCAGTACGCAACACGTGGTCGTAATTTTGAAAAGCATCAAAAGAAAACATAACGTATATGGATCGATTTTAATTACGTTTTAAATGATACACAAAGACGAAATGATAAATAAAGGTATTTACCCAATATTATTTTGAAACGCTTTGTTTTGACTTTGTTCTCACTGATTCCAATTGTCAGCGTTCACAGTTTTGCATTTCGTCTTTGTTTCCACTGCTTTGAGTCGTGTCTTCCCTGTTGAGAGAAATGCTTTCACACGTGGATCGATTTTAAAATTGTTTTAAATGATAAATAAAAGTATATACCCAATATTAACACAAAATACGCTTTGCAGCTCGAGAACAGAACAAAACCATTCATCCATTTAACATGCATTACGCAATACGAGGTCGTCATTTTAAAAAGCGGGAGTGACGGGGACAAGCTCTTATTTTTGGCGCAAAAATAAATGGAGTGTATCAACTCGCATTGAAAAATTTAATATATTGCGTAACGATGGATCCCTGGCTTCTCTTCGTGTTGCCGCACATCAAATTTACCGTGTTCCGCACTTCGATGTACGTGACGTCCTTGATCAAAACTGTGAACGCTGATAATTGGAATCAGTGAGAACAAAGTCAAAACAAAGCGTTTCGAAATAATAGACCAAATATATTGGGTAAATACCTTTATTTATCGTTTAAAACGCAATTAAAATCGATCCGGTAAATTCTGTGGCAAATCTGCAAAGTCAATGATCACATGACTTGTCAGTCACGTGGCCAAACGATCCGCTACGTCACGGACATCGTATTTACGTTTTACTTCTATGTCTGTTAAAATTATTATTTAAATATATCGCACAATTCAATTCTGCCTTTGATGTGGTGTGAAAATTAGTAAATTTTCACTGATACCAATTATCAGCGTTCACAGTTTGTTTCCACTGCTTTGAGTCGTGTCTTCCCTTTTTGACAGAAATGCTTTCACACGTGGATCGATTTTAATTGCGTTTTAAATGGATTGATGGTTTTGTTCTGTTCTCGAACAATTTGTGACAATATTGGGTAAATACCTTTATTTATCATTTAAAACGCAATCAAAAAGGGAAGACTCGACTCAAAGCAGTGGAGACAATGACGAAACGCAAAACTGAACGCTGATAATTGGAATCAGTAAGAACAAAGTCAAAACAAAGCGTTTTGAAATAATAGACCAATAATATTGGGTAAATACCTTTATTTATCATTTAAAACGTAATTAAAATCAATCTGCTACGTCTGATAATCGTTATTTCGAAAATATGAACATCGTATTTACGTTTTACTGTATTTATGTTATACCGTAAATACTCGAGTATAAGACTGCTCTCGTGTATAAGACGACCCCCTAAACATTAACTAAGAGTTTTTGGAAAAAAACCTCGTCTTATACACAAGTAAATACGGTAAGTTTGTTTTTGGCAATCTGGCAAGATAAAACCTATGACTGAATAAATATTAATTAGTAAACACAAAGAAGCTGAAATGGAGACAAAACATTGTGACTTACCACATTGTGGCAGCGCATAAAATCCCTGGCAGTGAGACTATAACAGATAAATTCCTCCATGTTCTGATGTAGTAGGCCAGGACCGAGAACAACATTATACCCAGAGCAAACACAGTGGGCACTAGCATACCAACCAGGGCACGCTTTGATGCTCCTACTACTTCTGATGCCAAAACAAAGGACACCTGAAATCCAACCATGTCAGTATATTCATAAAAACAATCTTGATGGGACAAGGGTTTATTTTGATATTATAACCTAGAATATGGTACATCAATAGCAAGATAAAATGACTGAAATGATGTCATCTATATGCACAGATTCAGGCCCTACATGGACTAATTTTCATTCTTCAATCTTACATTTGGCTGTTACCATCCCTTTTAAACCTTTTTCATGACTCAAGGGCCTAAAAAGGGACTGGGAAAGTGTAAGTCATATCATACATCCTATTATCCTTAGAGACTTCGAGCTGCTACTTAACATACTCTGGTGATCCAACTGGGCAGCAACATTTTTCTCTTTATTTCAAGACCTGAATACTGTTGTCAAGGACACTTTTTTGAAATATGGTTTAAAATGTTGTTTGCATTTGGAATGTTTTAATCAGTCCACTAATGGAAAATAGCAGAAAAAACCTCATAAGTTGATGGCTTAGGTCAAATATAAAGGATGCCCTAGAGTGTCTTATCAGACTATCTGTGCCATTAAAATTCACTTACCAATATGGTTCCACCACAAAAGTGGCCTGTCAAGAAACGCAGCACTATGTAACTTTTGAAATCTTGTGCAAAGGAGCCGATAAATGCAAACAAAGTCATACACATCACACATGTTGTGAGTGACTTATATCTGCCATATTTGTCAGAGAGACTTCCAAATATCACTGCTCCACCCAGCACGCCTGCCATGAATACAGACTGCACCAGACTAGACTTGTACCCATCAGAACACACCAGCTCAAACTGAAATATAATCAACATATTATTAGTACATTAAAGGTATGATGCATCAATCTCATGGTTTGGTATAAAAGTATGGTCAAACATCATGACATATGACATATTTTTCTTGTCATTAGTGCATTAAGAGATATAACTATTAAACTTAGATGTTGCAATATCTGCAGAGGTTTGTGTTATCCAAGAGCTGCATATGATGGATTAACATGGGTAGAGAGCTCTTCGTGACCCCATATGACATTCAAAATAGGTTAGCACTGTTAGGTGTAACAGAGGTACTTTTTACAGGAAAATACCTCGGATGTTGTCAGAAGCTAATGTCTTGCAGCAATAATGTCATTTTAAATTTCAGTACCTCAATGATAGTACTTCAGAGGAAAGTGCCAAATATGGAAAGCACTTTTTCAAAAGCAGGCTATTAATAAGGGTCTTGATCAGAAAGATTTAACAGACACTCATTTGGACATATCAATAAAAAAACCTAAAATAGTCATTAAAGGGTAATGTACAGTTGAGAAAGCTATTTGATCCTGAATGCCTTCAAGGACCCTACTGACAAACTAACATTGACTGAGAAAGTTGGTAATCTATTGAAACTATAAGGTTTTAAGGCAGAGTCGAAAAAGCAGAGTTGAAGAGTGTATGGTCAAAATGGGAAATGATCAAACTGTGGCTCATGCAAAACAGCCAGTCACCCCAATAGCAGTGCTCGGCTAAACTGGGAAGAATCTTTGTGCTTGGTACAGCATTGTTCCAAGTCTTTAAGCAATTGTCACGAACATTTAAACTGGGAGCACAGAACTTTTCAGTGACCAGTATCTGTCAATGAAGTAGGTTTGACAGGGACAGGCTACAACATATGTACAAGGGGACCCTTGAGCTTAGATCCCTAATGTAAGTGGTAGTAAATGTTACTCGCAAGGGACCAGATTTTCATCGCTAGGGCTAACGACCACCAATTTTGCACATTTTGGTCTTCGATATTCATTATATTATCCAAGAAAACATGGACAGTTGATTATATGTGTGTTATAATGGGGTATATCCACAAGTAACAATTGTCATTAATTGATCTTATAAAACGATGATTGCGTGTAATATTCTTGCAATATTTACAAGTCAGAGTCACACCTTTGCACATACAATCACAGCCCTCGCGCAGTGACCTCTCTTCTATGCCGAAAGATGAAAATTAATAAATCGATCATCTGATTTACATATTTGCTCAATAGCTCAATTTCGAGTTGTCAATGATGTAAATCGGTCAAGAACTGACAGAGCAGGGCCAAATTGTATATTTTGTTACAAACTGGTACTTGCACACACGCACATTGTGACGAAATCGGGGCCAATCAGTGTAATTTTCATAACAATTTATTTATACCACTCATATCAACATTCCTATGCCAAAAAATCAAATATTCTATTGTTTTATATAAACAAGACATTTTCCTTTGCACAAATCCTATAGGCCCCCTGCCAATCTCTCCGACCAATGATTAATATAGTGGAGTTGTACAGTTCTCGTTCCGGTAAAGTTGTACAATTCCGGTTCAATTCCGGTTCAATGGGGGAAAAAAAACAACATGCAGATCGGCAATCGGCCTATGGTCATTAGCGCTACCAATAACTGCCATTACAGCGGCTATGCTAGAAAGGACCCTTGTAGTTGATCGAAGTCATGGTCTACTTCTTTGGCAGATAACTGGTAAAGCGTGAGTAGTGACTAAAATCTTGTTAGACACAAAACTTGGTAGCGACAGTACCTCTGTTGCTATGGACGTAAAGGTGTTTTCCATGAATTCATATTTGGAGCAGTTGCCATCTTTTGATGGACAAGTATCTTTGTACAGTTTATCGCCTCTCTTGCAGAAGAATACATCAGGCTGGGCGCCTATGAACACCATATGAACCATGTGAAAAGCTGCATAGGCGTGCTGCAACACCAGACAAGAAACCAACACTTTCTGGTGCCTGCCAAACTCGCCGATCTGGCGGTAGACATCGTCTATATCCATAATTCTCCCTATGGAATGGTTCACAGATGGGTCTGTGTTTATGAAATTCCAGGCAGTGCTTGGCTACTTGTTTTGATTCAGCTATGTATGTTAAATAGCATAATAATGTCGAGTTGTCAACTTTTTATGATCTCCATTTGGATTTATTGAAAAGCGTAAAAATCTCAAAGTACCAAAAAAGGACTGATGAGTTTAAACGGGTATAGACAGTATGCACATATCGTGGCGCCACTGCAGATATTTGTAAACAATTCGCACGTGGTGGGCGTGGCATTAAGTAACTCAAGAGGGGCAAAGGTCAGTTGGCTGGACTGTTGCAGGACATGGAAGAAACAAAAAGAAACATCAGAGGCGATCTGGCAGGATTAACCCTGTATGACAGTGAAGGCTTAGAGGTTGCTGCAACTGACCTCCTCCCAGATGGAGACAATTTCACAACTTCATTGGTGGTTTTCCTCAGAAACTTTGCCTGAATAGCATGGTAGGTACACTCTGACCCCTGACCCAAAGATGCAATAATAAAATGAGTTGGTCTCTGGCCTTAAGTTATGCTGGTTTACAGTACTAGTATTTAAGATTATCTGCTATTCGCACTTGTATTAACATCCCAATGACTGATTTGGTTGGCATGTCTGTGTGAAAGTGTAAAAGAGAGACCTCCACTCACTCTGGAGTTCATCAAAATGAGAAGGGCATTAAATATTGGTGACAGGCTTCTGTCTGAATATAGCCTTAATGGGCTAATAAGGTTGTACAAACAAACAAAACACTTTAAGGATTTGGTTAAAGATGTCTTCCCTTTTTACAAAGATCAAATGACAACTCTACTATATTATTTTCTCATATCATTTATTACAGTCAGATACAGATTGAGGCATTGTCACCTCTGGAGCCTATCCTGCGCTCTCACCACTCTCGTCTCATATTTGTGTCAACATCAAGCACAGAACAGACACAAGAGTTCCTTGAAACATCAACTGCAAAAGTAGCTGGCCAATTATATGCAGACCCAACTTCCAAAATTCACAGAATATTTCAACTGAAGAGGGGCATATTTTGTTCAATCTTCAGGCCTCTGTGGTCTGGCTTTTCTAAGTATGGCTTCAAAGGAATTGTAGAAGGTAACTAATTTTCATGTTTCATTTATTCACTGCAGAATTTTCTTTTTGATAGCAAAAGAAAAATGACTTTATTAAAACAAGTTTGTTAATCTAATCTTTAATTTGATCACTGTGAACCAATTGAGAGTGTATTGTGCAGGGCTGTCCTTCACAATTTCCATGAGATGACACTATTAGTTTTTATCACATGATGATCATACAGTAAGGAATTGCATTTTGAGCAGATCCTCAAGATGCCAAATGTGTAAAATAATAATAAGCATTTAAGATCTTGCAAGTCACCCCTGGCCTCACCCTGGCCTCACCACATGTTATAAAATAAAGATACTTTTATATATTTCTGTACACCATCCTATTTCAAATAAAGATAATTTATATCTGAAAAATGCTGATATTTGTTGCAGGATTTCGGCTGGGTTATTCTACATCTCACTTAGCTGGAGATTCATGGCAGCAGGGAGGCACCATTCTGCTCAATAAGCAGGGAGACTTGCTCTACCAGGTGAAAAAATCTCTTTATTTTGTTTTATATTCCATTCTTACTTAAATTTTCAAACACAAATGTGTTGTCCATAAAGGTTAAAGAAAGAGGTCATCTTCTCCACTTTTTTGTCATACACAGTTAATGATCATTAAAGTAAGCATTTTCTTTTAGAATCAACTTTATATGTTAATGTGTGCTCACATTTGCTGACAAAAGTATATCACAGTAAAATAAAAAAAAGACATATATTCAAACAAAATTTTATGCCAAAGTAATTCTCTAACAGATTCCAGAATATAGTTTTTTCCTTAGCATGATCGACATGGAAAAACTCATAAAAATCATCAGGCAATCAATAAGTTTTGTCTTTTCATCATATACGTATATCAAATGGAGAACAAAGAAAGGGTTATTTCAAACTTTCATGTATCATGGAAATTTGGTTATTTATATCAAGACAGTTGGCATTTCATTTTGCAATATCTTCAATACAAAAAGATATCTTGCTTTGTCTGATTAAGATACAGAAGCTGCCAATGTGAAACTGATGTCACATTATCATTGTTTATCAAAAAAGGTCAGAAAATGTTTTACTGCAGTAATGTTAAGCCTAAAAATCATTTGTGTATTTTCAGCACAGTGAAGCACACCCGGCAGATTGGGCAGATATGACCGCAGTCCTGGCATTACTGGGTGTAGACAACCAGAAAGTGGACCACAAGCTTGCCATACAACAATGGATTCAGAACAGACAAGATGCTAAAACGCCACAGTAGGCTGAAATCCTGTGGTACATCAACATGAAAAATGGATTCTCCTTTAGCAAATTTTATTCGTCTGAAACATTGTGGCAGATCAACATGAGCAATGAATTTGGGCTGCGTGAAGTACAAATACACCAATAACAATATGAAGACAACTAAGGAATATAATTTAAGATGACTTTATTTACCATGGATGTATGTTTGCCCATAAATGAAAGGGAGGGGCCTAAACCCATGCACAATGGAAGGCACACACTGGATGTACCGGGCAGGCTTGCATTTTTCAATGAAAAATTTAGTTATGAATAACATTAGGACAGAATTTTATCTGAAATGTTAGTGATGTCATATACACAATCCTTGATTAATCATTTATTGATATTACTAGAACAATGAGAAACAAGCTGAATTTTAGATTCAATAAACTAAGATTCAAATTGTCTGTTTATTTTGTCATTTTTCGATACATTCACAGTTCATTATTCAGATTTTTTTTCTAAATCGGTAGATGAGGCTGTCAACATGTCATATTTGCAAAACTGTCTTCAAAATGTCACTGGGATGTATTTTTTGGCACTTTATATTAAGAAAAATAACACATTATATGAAATAAGTGAAAAAAAACTAGCACAGTTCAATTCAAATGTCTAAAAGTTTTCTATGAGGGTAAAATGGGATACAATTTAGCTACTCATAAAATATTTTCCTGGCCCAATGGACAGTTACAAGAACTTTTAGATAATCATATTTAAAGGAACTTAATTTCATTTAGTGAAAAACATAAGTATCACAGGTCAATTTAAAGGTCTCCAAATTTTGTGTATGGGTTGGGGGTGTCCATATATGCTAGACATAAAATATTTTCCTGGCACAATTGAAGGTTGGCGCCACATACAACTTATAATTATTGAAGTTAAGAAGACTTATACATGTATATATATTTAAAAACTAGTGCAGGTCAATTCCAAAGTCTCCAAATTTTGTGTGAGTGTTGGGGGTTAAATGCTTAATCTATTACCAGTATATGGAAATGTTACATTTTGCTTTTGTCAAATAAACAACAGCATGATGAAATATGGCAGCTTATGGAATGATTGTATTGAAGCCTTTCATACTCATTATAAAAAATAATCTTTTGTCAATCTTTGTGACCTTAGAAAATAGGACTTTCAAATTGATTTGGACTTCCATGGTATGGATGCCATGATTCTATCTTGACATGGGTCCCCATTACATAACCTTTAACAATAATTTTCATTGCTATATCTATTGTATGCTATGTAAAATTGTGTGTGACAATATGGACAATACCCCAACAAATTTTTTTTTACTGATGTGAGTCGTCTCCAGCTGAAGTTCAGCGACAAATAAAAATGATGAAATATCATTCTTTTCTCACAGTTTTCCGCACCTTAAAATCATTTTAAATCTGATCCAAACAATAAACATTCAAACCATCATTGGATAACTTCAAAATCCACTCCATATTCTAAAATTAGTTTTTTTTTAATTTGATAGATTATTTCACAAACACTCAATCAACTTTTTATTTTCAAATACAATTTTATTTTTCTCATAATGGAAAAGTACAAAAGCTTGACTCAAATTAATTAGTCAATGACACCATTTACATGTGCATTTAATAGTTTAGCTTGTATCACAATATGCTCAACATTAAAAAAGAGGCTTTTGATTTTGACCTTCATAAAGGAGAACATCACTCAATATTGTATGTAATGGAAAATCGGCTAATTAATACACATGATTTTTTTTAGATATAAATATATGTTGAATTCATATACATCTATGTAAACTGACTTTTCTTCAGAGTCTGTATGGACATGGACCATGATAAGACATACATGTGTATAAAGCTATGAAATAAACTCTTTTTTTGGAAGAAACTAGTGCCACAGCTGATAAAATCTCCATAAAACTCAACAATTTATTCCAAATACCAACCTTTTCTTGTCTATCACATCACTATCTCAAATGCACCCCACAAGCAATGTTTTATTGCAATAGATATTTTTCAATTATAGCTAGTGATTTGTGAACCAGGTAAACACTGGTCTGACCTGTTATCTACCGGTATACTTCACATTCCTGGCCAGTCACTGGCAACTAGAGTGTATTTATAGAGAGCAGCATTTCTCTGGAAGCATGGGCTGGATGTCAGACTCTATACTACTGATGTGATAACTTAATATATTATACTGTTATTATATCGGCAACATTTCAATTATTTTTTTATTTGTGATAGGTATAATTTTTAGAAACAAAAACAACTGTAACATTTACCCATGATACAAACTATTTTTCAAAATTATGCACTAAAACTGGTGTCTTTTAAATTCTACTGTTAACAATTTTATGTGTGTTTAATCACCTTGCTTCCATCCTGAGCACACCCCAGGCCTACCACACAAAAAACATCTCTCGTATACAGTAAAAGAATTGCCCAAAGGGGAAATTTTATTCATAATTACTAACAATTGGAGAAAATCTACTTAGAAAATATTAAACATGAATAAACAATATTACAACTATTCTCAATTTACTGGACACAATTTCAATTGTGACTTGTAAAATGAGTTTAACAAATAGACCTAAAATCACAGAAGTTTCATACAATCTTCCTTCCTATTCAATCTAATCAGATATTTTTATATTCAAAAACTACCTCTCATTCAAAAATGACATGCAAAGCAGTCACATTTTCAATTCTTCTTGACTGACACACAAAACTTTAAAAAATATATCAATACATTTGTTCTTCATTTTCATAGAATAAATTTTCATTGAATTAATATTTAGTTTATTTTTCAGCTTCTATTCATCACTCATTCCAAATTTGTCACATTATAATATCACATGATCAATATTTTACCCTTTAAGGTTTGAATCAAAGGAACAATAAAAGTAGTAAGCAGATTATCATTAGCTCCTATCAGCAGTGTATATAGCAAGTTAAAACTAATAGCATTTAAACTCTACACAGGGTTAGGTCTTGAGTTTCTTGTTTGGTTTTTCAGCTTGAGATTTTATCTTAAATTTTGAATATGCATATCTTAACATATCCATGTGTGCAAGCATGACTGCATAAGGAATGTAAGAAGTAACTTGATTTATGAGTGTTGTGCTTGGAGCCAATCAAATTCCTTCTTTCATCTTTTTTTCTGAGATATTCTCAGACGTACGATATCTACATGCTCAAATAGATGCATAATGAATAAATTCAAGGTCAAATTTTATGAATATTTCTCAGTACAAAAAGAAAATAGGAGAGAATTAACCACAAACCCTTACAGTAGTATAAATATTTTGAATACATACATAGTATGGCCATTGACTTAGATTTCAATTTTTACATACATGTACAGTCTTTAAAAATTCATGACTTGGTATAACAAATTGAGTTATTGTGTTACAAAATTATTTCTGTTCGTAGTAAAATTGCATATACAGTTTAGAAATATTGTATTGTTGGTTTATGCGAGATACAAGATTATAAGGATGCAGCACAGTTCAAACTTCCTAAACCAGAGTAATACAAGCTTGAAATACCAGAATAATGCAAACTCCTCGAAAAAACCAGTCTTGAATATAAAGGACAACTACATTCTCCTGACATATTTCGCATGTATTTTTTGTAGTGACACTAATGGATAAATTTGGAGTTAAGCTTGATTCTATTATTTATTTCACACAAAGAGCTCAGTTAATTTCCTTACTGGGAATGGCTGATACTTGTATAATAGAACAGTTGCACCAGCTACAGTTAAGGGATTGAGGAAATATTTTCTGATTTTAGTATTCCCCCCTTTTGTTCCTCGAAAGGGTACTCAATTGAGAGTATGCAACTTATTGTCAATTCAAGCTTATTGCATATTTGGCATAATCAAGAAAATAACAAGAATAACAATAATTGTTGGACATTTGGGTAATTGTAGTGATAACAACCATGAGGACAATGGTAAGTGAATGTAATCAGAGATTGCAAATATTCCCCCTTGTAGGGCCAGGAAAAAAAATCATGAAATATTGTGAATATAATCAAGGCACTTTTATGTGAAGGCTTCACTGAAGCATCACCTGGTAAAGACTTCCCCACAAACTACTAATGATGGATGTGAAATTGCTGTGTTCCGGTAATAACAACCATCACTCAGATGAACACTTCTTAAAATCAATCATTACAAACACAAATAGTCCTAACTAAATATGCCACTCCTTAATCAAAGAGGGAGCATACGCAAACATTTCATCAGTCACCAAATACTTATATACATCAGCTTTTGTCACATGTCATATCAATCACCTCAGTATTCATATCAAGTATAATCAATAGTCATAATTTTACAGCAGAAATGAGACAAAAATGTGTCAAATATATTTGCATAAATAAAAATTTATCTTTTTCCAGTTACGTATGATATTTTCAAACATGTACATGTATGTACAGGATAAACTATGATTTTTACTTCAAGGAAGCACTTGACATCTGTCTTCACTACATTTCTTTCTTTCACAAGAATAATTTAATTATTTTTATTGTAAACACGTTAATTCTGATGTCAACAGTCATATGAGACACTGATATATATTTTTACATTAAAAACATTAATATAAAGGAATCAATACAGGGAAAATATGAATTTTCAATATCTTTTCAGTGTCCACTTGAGGTGAATCCAAAGCATAGATATATTTAGCTTTCATAGCCTCTTTCATACCAATCTCTGCCATCATTGGTGAAATGTGTCGCAATCAGATGCAAGCCATAACTATTCACAAAATCAGACTATGGACTGATTGGTGGAAAAAGATGAATATTCATACAAATTTCATTTTGTATGGACAGCTGCACTAATTGGTCAATGTCTAGGTCAGACACCTAATCACAGGTTATAACCCCATGTTGGTCAATTCTGATTGGCTGATATTTTTGTGGGCAAGATGAGTATTTATGACTCGAGGAATTCTGACTTTTGAACAATATCATATATAGGGCAATGATGGCACAGGTAGTGAGAAAACTGATCGACTTTCAAAACTACCGGGAAAAATAATTTACAATTGCATAAATATAGTGCATACATCCTTTCAAAGATTTATCTTCGAATATTTCATCAATCAAAGTTAACAACAATTACATTGTTTTGTATCCTTATATATTTAATTTCAAGTTATATTCACAACTCTTGATTTTAAAAATATATATACTTTAAGACAACAGTTATTAATATTAATTTTAATTTATCTTCCAGCGTCTCCCAACAGACAATCATACCTATAAAATCAATAAGAGCTGTTCCCCATTCACTGAGAATTAACTTATCAATTACAACTATTTAGAAGTCAATGAGAATGAACTTATGGCACTTTTCAACCAAATGGCATAATCAGGCAGGCATCTAACTTGATCAGTTCTGAGCAATCTCAAGACAAACTGAGAAGATTCCAGAATGATTTGATTATGAAGATTTGGAGCAAGAAAACAGGTTCATGGTAATTATTACATATCAACAACAAATCACTTGTAAAAATAGAAAATACCATGATTATACATTAAAAATAATAACACTTTTATATATACCTGAGTATGATCAAGTAGACTTTAATTTTGTTAGATGGAGTCCAAAGTGATAATGATCTACGATGTTGTCGAGACATGTTGGGGTGACACCAGAAGCTCACTGTCATGCTTGCTTCTCATGTGGAGTGATACCGTTTGCATGGGAGGCGTGTATTTCACTGTGCCCACCGTTTCTCTGAGTGTCCTGCTCGGATGATTTGCTGCTCTGCTTATTGTCACCTTTCCACAGTCTATATGCTTTGCGATATTTATTTATTGCATAACGTACAATCATAATCCAAAAAAGGACACCGATAAGATAGAAGAGAACAGCACACATTTTAGTAACACCATCTGGCCGAGGATGTTTCAAGTAACAGTATAATAAGTTTGATCCTATTCCTAATCTCATTATACCAAAGAGAGACATGAATAAAATGTCATTGATTTCAGCATACCACGTTTTATGTCTCCCTGTGCTACGCAAAAACCAACGTAACTGGAGGAATGGATTTGTGAATTCAGCTCCAAATATTGCTGCGATCATTTCTGTGCCTCCGTAGCCCCTAAACAGAACTCCAGACAGACCTATAATGCTGAACACATGATGAAGTAACATCACTCCTCCTGAAACATAAACATTACTACTTAATATGGGGTGAGAAACATCACTCCTCCTGAAACAGGAACATTACTACTTAATATGCGGTGAGAAACATCACTCCTCCTGGAACAAAAACATTACTACTTAATATGGGGTGAGAAACATCACTCCTTCTGAAACAGAAACATTACTACTTAATATGGGGTGAGAAACATCACTCCTTCTGAAACAGAAACATTACTACTTAATATGGGGTGAGAAACATCACTCCTTCTGAAACAGAAACATTACTACTGAAGATGGGGTCAAATAACATCAGTCATTGAGTCTACTTCTGAAACAGGAACGTCATTATCCAACACAGGAAATGTATGTTTACAATGTTGTTCTTTGGTTAATAGTAGGATCTATCAAAGTTGACAAATCTAACATCAAAACATGTCAAAAGCTGTAATATACTTGTAGGAAGCTTTGCTGTTAACTGGTAAATGTTCATGTAATGCCCTTTTTCAGCAAATTACTGCGTCTGTATTGACAAGTCTGCATAAATGCCTAATATGCTAATTGGTCCAGTCCTTTGAGACAATAAATATCTACTGACCCACTAACAGTTCATTTCAAAGACATTTTCCACATTTTAACAGTTTGGTATTTGATATAATATTGTATAAAAATATGTCATTACCTTCAGTTCCAAAATAAAGGCACCATAGAAAATCAAAGAGAAAGTATCCCAGACAGATGGTTAAGGTGAGACTCTGTAGTGGTGTGGTATCTCCACCTGTAACAAACAAAAACATAATGCAATACAGACCTTTATAATCTTTGAAAAGTAGAATAAATCTGTGAAATGTTCTGCTTCCACCTGGAGTTCAATGAGAGTTTTTTAACACAAATTGGAAAACTATACTATTTTTTTTTTTTTGATGATTTCAAAGTGTGAATTCAAAGTTCCGTTATTTCTACTTGGATATTGCCTGACAGAGCGGGTTCAAGGTCTAAAGGGGGCATGATGTATATTCTACTTTATCACATGCCTATGTTGCTGCCCTGAAATTTGCCCACTGAAAAGGCATTGTAGCCTAGTTTTAAAACCCAAGCTGTGTTGTGACTGCCCATGTTTTGTACCCAGATTATGACACTTTGTGACGTCATATCCTGGAGGTATATTTAGGGTTCACTATGACGTTTCTTATATGTTTATAACCATCTATAACATTACTGATGACATAAAACTACAAGAGGTATTACTAAGTGATAAACCACATATGTCCCTGAAACAGATTTTGGCCTAAGGGGTCAGGCTGTCAGCTCATGGACTGAGGAAGTACATCTGTTATCAGGGATATAAGTAGTAAGTATTTGGTAATAACCAGAAGATAATAATCACTGATCATTTCCATTGACCTTCTTTTGAAAGATGTCAAAAAGGAACAATAGAAGACCACAATCTTTCTCATGGCATTTCCTTGTGAATATAACTTTTATTTTTGGAATAAGTCTTTTTCAACAAGAATATTTAGATTATATTACATACTATGCAGAGATCAATGAAGATACCCGAAAAACTCTGATATACATTTCCAGAATCATAGTCATGAAAATAATTTTTTTGTAGTGAATGCTAAAATTATTGAAAACATACCTCATAAACAGTGATTTCTGATTCCATATTAATATTTGAAAAGGGAGTAACAAAATGAAAGCATTAACCTGGGTGCGTGAATGGCCAAGGTCCTTGTACGAAGCCACACCATGCTGCCAGAGCGATGACTGTGATAGCATGCAGGAAGGTCACCTCTCTGCAGTGCCACTCACTGGACCTGCCAGGGTTCAGCTGGCAGAACAGCAGGTACAAAGAGGTCCAGAAGATGAAGGATGCCACTATCTCGGACACCAGGTACAGCACCATGGTCACTTCACTGCAACACAAATATCAGTTATTAGGACCTATGTCAGGTTGACGGGGCCTCTAAAGATTTATAACAGATTGGGGCACCTGCAGGGGATGCAAGAAAAAGTTAGGATGTACCATCAATAATTTATTTTTGCATTAAATACTGACTGCGTTAAAGAGTTTGTCTGGATCAATTTTTGAAAGCAGCAATAAATATATAAAACATAAAAAAAAAAATTCAACAAAAAGAATATCACTGAAATTCATGCAAAAAATAAAATGTCTGTTATAAGTCTGTTATTTATGAATGACATCTGAAGAGTGGCATGCTGAAGAATGTAAGCAATATTTAAACAAGAAAAAGTGACGCTTTACATGTAACATGAAAAAAAAAAAAAAAGACAACAAAAATAAAAAACAATGAAACAAACAAAAAAAAACAAAAAAAGGAACAAAACAGATCAGAAAAAATAATTAAAAACAACACAATAGAAATAACTGAATAAAAATATAAACAATACCAATTTAAAAAAAATCAAAATCATCTCTTAGCATAAGTATCATCTTCCAATTCAATGTCTAATTTGATCTTAAATTGTTTTTTACTCAAAACTCAAACTATATTTATCTGATTGCTATGATTCTACCACAAAAAGAAAGCCAAGAATATTTTCTAGCATGATAGGTATCATCATCCGATTTAATGTGTAAATTGTTCAAAAGATGGCTGAAAATATGTTGTTCCGATTTAGACAATTGACATGTACACAGAATTGTCAATTTCTGCAAAGTTTTCTCCAATGTTTTTACAAATATATTTATCTGATTGTTATGAATTAATCATTGCAAATTGATGGAGTAGTTGAAAATTATATTTGTTCACCTGTTAAAGACATTCAATTTGGTATGTATAAACAAATTTTTTATCACATCTGTATGCATAGTTGTCTTTTCAGTTTCAGGTGCGTTGATCAGACTGTTGCTTTTTCTTCTATCAATCTGATTTATACCAAGTTTCAATTAAATCTGCTCAAAATTCCATGCTATATCGATTGGGAAGCATTTCCAAGCAATATGAGTTGATAATTTCATTGTGTCAATGGGCTTGAACTTTTGGCATCACACACTTCTTTTTCTTTGTTTACATGTTATGAGAACGTATCCATATGCTTGCGCATGTGCAAATTGGAATCTATTACATGCACACGGATGAACACTCCACTCCGAAATTACTTGAACCATATTGACCACAGAAAAAGCTGAATCACAAATCAAGAAAATGAACACACATTCCCAATTATCATACAGATCACAGAATAACACAAATAGTAAATTTTTTATAGCCAATGGGCAGTGGATATCAAATTTTAACCACCTGTGTTACAAAAAAAAATATAAAATAAAAAAATAGATAAATAAAATTTAAAAAAATAAATAAAATAAAACATGGTCATTGACTTGAAAATTAGGCAAGGTAAACCATAAATGAACTCCTACAAAATTCTTGTTGAAATAACTTTTCTCAAAAGGAAAACACTCCCTGAGCTTTTTCAAAAGTTATCTGGTTAACAATGAATGAAATGGAATGAAATGTCAGGCTCATGTATAAAAATTTAATAGAATAAATACAAAAAAAATATATTCTATAACATGACACTTTGTTCATTTAACAGCAATTGTTTGTACAGTTTGAATCACATCTTTCGCAAATGGTAAAGAAAGTTTGTGAAAGTTGTTTCATCTCTTAAATAGTGAGGATATCAATGATGGATAGAAAGAACATCAACATCCCCACTATTCTTATTATATGATGTCATTTTGTTACAATATAATCATGGTAATAATGCCAGGCTGTTTGGATCATGAAATTTTAATCCTGGTACTTCCTTAAGCATAAATGTTTATTTATTATACTTATTTAAAATGTAGATACATACTAAACTAATATAGTATGTAGACACAGAAGTCCTGGAATGGTTTGTCCTGCCAAAGAGCAAAATTCAAACAGGTTAGTCCTTTCAAGGTTTTAAAAGTCTCTATGCTGCACTTGCGCATATGCTGATTGATGGTCCACAATTTCTCCTCCATTGAAATAAACAAAGTGCACAAAAATCAGAATATCATCAGAACAGCCGGCATTAAATCTCAAAAAGTGGGATCGTCCATGTTACAAAAAACAACAACATAGTAGCCCATAATCACATTATGCTTTTAGGGGTCTGAAAAAAAAAACAACACGAAAGAGGTTCTCTTTGGTACCAACCATAGAACATCCCAATTCCCAAAGTCATCTGACTTGCAGTGAGCGGCATGAAAGCTGAATATGTGAAATAAAAGTTGTGAAATAGTTACTCAGAAACCAGAATCTCATTTATATGACCACACCTCACAATACAAAATTAAGTTAATACAGGAAAATAATTCACAAAAAAAGAAAAGAAATTAAATGATTGCTGATTTATCACAAATGACACATGGACTTCATAACCCATGCATTTGTCAGGTAACAACTGGACGATCATTTCTGTAACTTGTATTTATAAGTGCAGATGCACTTAAATTCATAAAACTAAAACTTTCACGTCTTCAGTCAAGGTCTTGGATCAACATGTCAATAATATTGAACTGCTCTCAAGTCATCCACAACTTTTATGTCTCTAACTGCTCATGAAAGTGACTGTGGCCATAATGCTTAACTGATCTATTGAGAAATAGTCCTAAACAGTAATCAAACGTTACATTTGTATAACATACAACCCGGGTTAACCCTACTTGCATGGACTGACAGCTGTCACTGTCAACAGTTGTCCAGTTCAACAAAGTTTTTCGAGTTTTGCAGGCCAAATCATGGATCAAATCATGTACTTGATTAACTAAGGAGATAATCAGCGGCAATTCTCACGTTAATCAGTTCATTCCCTGATAAATGATTTAAATTTCAAATGTAACCATCTGTGTGAAAACTTACATTTAATATATGGCCGTGAAGTTGACGGTACACATTCCTCTTCCACGGCCACACAATCCGGCTGTCGTCTGACATTAACTACCCCGCACCAAACAAATCGACTGTACTGAAGCCTAATTAGCTGATAATCCGAAATCAGAATGTTTAAAATCAATTATCACAAAACTGTTGTGAATAATTTCATGTTGTTATTTTTATCAAAATAAATATGAGTGTTTTGTGTTTTATTGGGTTTATTCAGAAAGAGGTTATTTTCTCATTCAATTCATTTGTGCATAAAGTCCGAAGTTACGAAAGAATCATTTGCTGGGCAACAGCTTGTTTGGAAATATTTCAGAAATGCATCCTGTTTAAAATCAATACCAGGTTCGTAAATTACTATTAAGTTTGAAATATTATAATCCTCACTCGCAAAAGTAATAACTTGTAGACAGAACTGAAAAATATACGAAGACTATTAACTACTTTAACGAGATTTTATCGTCTGCTAAGCGCCAGCGCTCCCCGGCAACGGCCATTTTTCGAAAAACCCAATAAGCTGAGTGACTCGCAGTGAGTCAAATCTAAAATTAACGAAATTTTTCATCTGCTATATGGAGTTAAATGAATCGTGGATGGGAGAAAATGGCATAGAAAAGGCAGAAATTGGTAATTTGATTAGATACGTTGTAATGATTTCATTTTAACGGTACAGACTTATGAAAGAGCATGGTACTACAAGTATTTTTCCAAAACAAGTGCCTTCGGCTGGGAAGTGATGCTGTCCCTCAGTGTTGTAGCTATCCCTCACCTGTGCAGCTGTCTCTCAATTGTGCAGCTATCTCTCACCTATGCAGCCATCCCTCACCTATACAGCTATCTCTCACATGTGCAGCTGTCTCTCACTTGTGCAACTACCACGTGTGCAGCTGTCATTGAGTTGTGCAGTTGTCTCTCACTGTTGTAACTATCTCTCACCATGTGCAGCTATCTCTCCCCACGTGCAGCTATCTCTCTCCATGTGCAGCTATCTCTCTCCATGTGCAGCTATCTCTCACTATGTGCAGTTATCTCTCCCCATGTGCAGCTATCTCTCCCCATGTGCAGCTATCTCTCCCCATGTGCAGCTATCTCTCACCATGTGCAGCTGTCTTTCCCCATGTGCAGCTATCTCTCACCATGTGCAGCTATCTCTCACCATGTGCAGCTATCTCTCACCATGTGCAGCTGTCTCTCCCCATGTGCAGCTATCTCTCACCATGTGCAGCTATCTCTCACCATGTGCAGCTATCTCTCACCATGTGCAGCTATCTCTCACCATGTGCAGCTATCTCTCACCATGTGCAGCTATCTCTCACCATGTGCAGCTATCTCTCACCATGTGCAGCTATCTCTCCCCATGTGCAGCTATCTCTCCCCATGTGCAGCTATCTCTCCCCATGTGCAGCTATCTCTCACCATGTGCAGCTATCTCTCACCATGTGCAGCTATCTCTCACCATGTGCAGCTATCTCTCACCATGTGCAGCTATCTCTCACCATGTGCAGCTATCTCTCACCATGTGCAGCTATCTCTCACCATGTGCAGCTATCTCTCCCCATGTGCAGCTATCTCTCCCCATGTGCAGCTATCTCTCACCATGTGCAGCTATCTCTCACCATGTGCAGCTATCTCTCACCATGTGCAGCTATCTCTCACATGTGCAGCTGTCTCTCACTTGCGCAACTACCACGTGTGCAGCTGTCATTCAGTTGTGCAGTTGTCTCTCACTGTTGTAACTACCTCTCCCCATGTGCAGCTATCTCTCCCCATGTGCAGTTATCTCTCACCATGTGCAGCTATCTCTCACCATGTGCAGCTATCTCTCACCATGTGTAGCTATCTCTCACCATGTGCAGCTGTCTCACCATGTGCAGCTGTCTCTCCCACAGCTATCTCTTATTTATGCAGCTATCTCTTATTTATGCAGTTATCTCTTATGTATGCAGCTATCTCTTATTTATGCAGCTATCTCTTATTTATGCAGCTATCTCTTATTTGTGCAGCTACTTTTCATGTCTCAATACAGCTATCTCTCAGTTATGCAGCTATCTCTTATTTATACAGCTATCTCCCAATTATGCAGCTATCTCTTATTCATGCACAGCTATCTCTTATTTATACAGCTATCTCTTATTTATGCAGCTATCTCTTATTTATGCAGTTATCTCTTATTTATGCAGCTATCTCTTATTTATGCAGCTATCTCTTATTTGTGCGGCTATTTTTCATGTCTAAATACAGCTATCTCTTATTTATACAGCTATCTCTTATTTATACAGTTATCTCTTATTTATGCAGCTATCTCTTATTTATGCAGCTATCTCTTATTTATGCAGCTATCTCTTATTTATGCAGCTATCTCTTATTTATGCAGCTATATCTTGCTGTTCTAGCAGTCTATCACTTGCTATCTCTCACTTGTGCAGCTATCGTGGTGGCTAAAAATATTTGCATTTCACCCATATTGGCCCCTTTGTACAAAACCTAGCAGGGCCTCAATAATTAGGTCAATATATAGGTCAATTTACCGATGGTTGAAAACAAAGCTCTAATACAGAAATTTAGGCATATTGGAGGTAATATATCATTTCTAATGTAATTATGACAACAAATAAGTGATAATTGTGCCATTCATAATATGCTAAAAGTGCAACCCTCCACATAAACTTGCAAAACAAAAGTGAAGTGGAGATTAGTTCAGCGTCACTTCCACTAGAGGGCAGGCTACGTGGTGACGGAACAGCGAGATCACCACACTCTTTTCAGTGGCGAATTTAATTGCAGCCTATACCTCACACAGCAACTTTTATTTTTTTTTTCAAATCTCGTCACCCTTCCTCTCTGATCACGTTCATGCTTTTTTTATATATGTATGTAACAAGTGGCTCCAAGTAGTTTGCTTGTTTCTGGTTTTACATCTCTTTCAACATTATTTCAGTTATCATGAGACCTACTTGTAACAGATAAAAGGCTGGCATGGATTGGCATGTTAAAATTTTGTTGACAGGCCATCAAAAATTCATGAACCAAGTTGTCTAAAGTCATTATTATCATGATGACATTGTAACAAGTTGCAGCCCTACAAAATGTTCCGAAATGAAGTCACTAAGCAAGAACAATGGATATATTAGTGTCCTTCCCGTCCATTGCCGGTGGTGGATGTTGACATCCTTCCCGTCTGCTCTGTCTGTTAGGGGTTAATTGTCATATGGTTGGAATATGGTATCTATCTCTAACCCGTGCAGTTTTCTCAACTTGAAATCCACTGTTTCTAGGAAGACATGAACTGCCCGTGCCAGGGGCCATGGCGCAGTTGGTGTGGTGACCCAAAGGTTGTGGGTTCGATCCCCGGCCGTGGCGAGATTGAATGCATGATACAATTTCACACATGAGCTGAGGCCCGTGCGCGAAGGGTTAACCTGTTGTCCTTGTAAATCTGTGACCGGGCGGGTTGTCATGTCAAGGACCTGCACTGTGACATGACAATTCAGTGAGGCAGCACGATATCTGGTACAAGTAGGTCTCATCACGAAATGACTGAAATAATGTTGAAAGTGATGTAAAGCCCCAAACAAACAAACAAATGAACTGCCCATCCTATTTAACCCCTACATGACTAGCCTATTCAATTTATTTGGATTGGAAGGACTAAATCATTTTTCCTGACAAATGTATCTACATACTAAATTAATAAAATCTATAACCTGATTATCTTAATTATAATACTATGAGCAGTGCACGCTCTTCTGGTTTATGGACCAATCACAGCAGCCGAGACAGTGGAGGGAGACAAAGGCGATTATTTTGACAAATCAGAGAGCAGCTAACAGACAATTACAAGAAGGGTCCACAATTACAATGGCTGGATGTGGTGATCACCATGTGTCTACATTTCAACAAAGCATAGATTGCTTTCTCAGAATAAATGATAAAGACAAATAATTAAACAACTGAGAAAAAATGTTAACTGCCAACATGGTCATGATTTGTGCTGTCTGACATCATTACCATGATTACATTTTAATAAATTGCAGAACTACAGCAGAGCTTCACATTAGCACTGGCTCAGTGGCCCTGAAGGTTTTTTGTAACACGGATGGTCCCTTTTTTGACAACCATTGCAGACAGGCAATGGTTGTCAAAAAAGGAACTATCTGTGTTATTCTGTGATCGGTACAATCATGGGAAATGAGTAGTCATTTCCTGTCGGTTGTAAATCGTTTTTTTCTGTGGTCAATATTGTTCAAGCAACTGACGCCACTGTGGAGTGTTCATCCGTGTGCATGCAAGATTCCAATTTGTGCATGTGCCCGGGTGTATGAATACTTCAATAAAAGAAGTAAACAAAAGAAAAGAAGTGCGTGATGTAAAAGCAGAACGTTCAAAACGATGTCATCGTCTTCGTCCATCGTTGCATAAATTATCCCTTAAAATTGCTTGGAAATGCTTCCCAATCGCAAGAACAAGGAATTTTCAGTAAGTTTAATTCAAATTTGGTGTAAATCGGACAATTACTTGTTAACCTCATGGTCTGTCTGAGCCAGTGGCTTTAAAATTCTCCTAGCTCAGATTAAGTAAAAATTTCTGATTTTCACTGTTTTTTGAGTGGACCAGCACTGGCAAGTGAATTTTAAGGCAGTCAACATTTTCAGGTCAGTAACCAAAATCATTAATATCAAGGTCTGCTACGGAATGTTACAAAATTATATATAGTTAAACCATTATGGATTCTAACTGTCTGTTGCCAGTGGTGGATATTGACATTCTTCTCTTCCATTTGGGTTAGTTTACAATTCAGGTTAAACTTGTAATCTGGAAACAGGTTTAACAGGTACATTAATTTTACCACATCTGTTCTGACCTGCAAAAAATATAAAAAAAGTAATGGTCAGCACAGCTCTAAGGCCAATGTCCGATGTTATAGGACTCCATGAGGGAGGGGATCAAAGCTCTGTCAAATATCTATTCTGCACTAATCAAAATCAATGTTCTTGATTCCAGATTGCCTTTTGGTTAACATCTATCTGTCACTTGTTGGACAAAAAGAGGCAGAATGTCAACTTACACAGATAAAGTCCAACGTGTGAAGAGAGCCTCGCCAAAGGGTTTCACTGATCTACTAGAAATCCTGAGCAGAGCGGTTCTAACAAACAGACCAATCAGCATCTACAGGTTTGCTGCACAGTTCTTGGAGGCAGAGCTTGATAAACGTATACTGAAGGAGCTTATGGTAGAAGGTAATTATTAACTCCAGAGTTAAAAAAAAGATATTTCGTCAAAAGTAAATTAGTCATGCAATATTGACTCATGGTAAGCTCCTGTTACTAAAATATCAAAATGTTCCTGATAGAGTTCTAAACCCTGAGGAAGAAAACCCAGCCAGCTACCAAGACCCACCTCAGACCTAAACCTCAATTTAATAATTATTAAATAACTGGTGTTTTTTCACCCTTTTTTTTCGAAATAAAACCTGACAGAACTATTTATTCTTGTATTTTAGGGCAGTCATCTATTGTTGACCATGAAAGCCATCCTGTTCACAAACAAACACTTGCCATAGGACAAGGTGAGCTGACTGCCAAAATTAGCAACAAGCTCGCAGCTTCTGTCACCAAGATTGCTGCTGAGGAGGTGTCGCAGGAGAAGCATGGTCTGTTTCAATCTTTCTGTTCTAAATATTGACACAAATATCAGTCTTTCCATGAGTCACTGGACTTCACTGGACATTTCGTCCAGTTAAGTTGACTCATTTGCCCGACCGAAAGCAATTTTACTGGACCGAAATGTATGCCTTGGTTTGAAATATATGCCTTGGTTTGATAAGACTTAGTGTAATTTATCCACAAGTCTGAGAAAATGTGAGTTTAACAATGCTTAAATATACACAAAACACAAGGCTACTGTTATGGAAAGTATAAGTGATGGGAAAAGCTCTTATTTTTGGCACGAAAATGATAGAAACATCACCACTGTATTCATTCCGATAGAAATACTAATATATCTCTTCATATTTATGATTTTGAAGATTTAAAATGGCTCAAAACTTGAATAGTAGTGCCGCTAATATGGAGGGCTAAATGAAAAGTGAGAATATTAACAGAAATATGTGTCAGAAATGAGGTTTGATTATAGTGGAATGTAGGGGGACCTTGGCAAAAGATATCGGTCAGCACCGTCAGTCTGGTGGGTATTGGGAAGACTGAATATTGTAATTAACATATGTCAACAAATGCCGCATTAATGACTAACTGATTTTCACCCTGGCCTTGCCAAAGGGTGTATGCACTATGGTCAGCGGTAAAAGTTCTGCTTCATTTTCCATATGTATCATAATTTATTTTGCACTATTTTATTGTATCAATCAATGCATCTGACCAGAATAGCCATATAAAGAGATTTCGTAGTATATATTTTCCTTAAGATACATATCTTCATGATGGGAGATGAGAATTGATTTTTACACTGAAATTAAAAGATAATGATTGATTTCAGTAACCATTAAACAAAAGTGAATGATAGCAGTCAGCTCAGAAAAACATCTTGGAACATCTTATTTTTATGCAACTCAGGCTGTTATAATCCGTGGTTTTGAGCTCTACTGACTTTTATGAAGTCACAGTGCTCTGGGTGTGGGGAAAATATCTGTCCGTCTGTCCATCTGCCTGTCAACATTTTCTTTAAAATCTTCTCCAAAGTACCATTAATATATTTTTTATATATTATATAGAGGTAGATATAGAGGTAAAGATTCAGATTCCTTCAAATCTTAGTGATGTCACCATTGACCTTAGTGTAGTGACCTTGAGGTCACAAAATTTTGTGCAGAGCATATCTCAGCAACCAATTATAAGAGGAAATCTTGGTATACAGAAATATCTAAGGTCAGAGCTGTGCCTCATCATACTTTTTAGTTCTGCTGAGACTTTAGCTCGCAGAGCTTTAGGAGGGGGAAAATGTCTGTCGGTCCGTCCGTCCGTCTGTCCGTCCGTCTGTCAACATTTCTTTAAAAATCTTCTTCTCCAAAACTACCAGTACTACATCTTTCATATTTTATATAGAGGTAGATATATAGTTGAAGATTCAGATTCCTTCAAATCTTAGTGATGTCACCATTGACCTTAGTGCGGTGACCTTGAGGTCACAAATTTTGTACTGAGCATATCTCAGCAACCACTTATTACAGGATATTTAAACTTGGTATGCAGAAATGTCATATGTTAAAGCTGTGCCTTGTCATACAATTTTAGTCATGTGACTTTTGACCTTGACACATTGACCTTGAATTCAAAATTTGTGAACATGCCACATCACAACCAACAGAAGTGAATAAAAAACACTTCATATCTGTTATATTACTAACACTGTTTAAAAATCTTCTCCTCCAAAACTACCAGTAATATTTGTTTCATATTTAATACAGAGGTAGATAGAGAGTTGAAGATTCAGATTCCTTCAAATCTTAGTGATGTCACCATTGACCTTAATGCAGTGACCTTGATGTCACAAATTTTGTAAGGAGTATATCTCAGCAACTACTTATAAGAAGAAATCAAAACTTGGTATACAGAAATGTTTTAGGTCATAGCCGTGCCTCATCATACTTTCTTAGTCATGTGACCTTTGACCTTGACACATTAACCTTGAATTCAAAATTTGTGAACATGCCACATCATAACCATTAGAAGTGAATTTAATGCACTTCATATCTTTTATATACCAACACTATTTTAAACAGAGCTAGATAGAGAGTTGAAGATTTAGATACCTTCAATTATCAGTGATGTCACCATTGGCCTTAGTGCAGTGACCTTGATGTCACAAATATTTTAAGGAGCATATCTCAGCAACCACTTACAAAAAGAAATTAAATCTTGGTATACAGGAATGTCTTAGGTCATAGCCGTGCCTCGTCACACTTTCTTAGTCATGTGACCTTTGACCTTGACACATTGACCTTGAATTCAAAATTTGTGAACATTCCACACCATAACCATTAGAAGTGAATTAAATGCACTTCATATCTTTTATATACCAACACTATTTTATACAGGGCTAGATAGAGAGTTGAAGATTTAGATTCCTTCAATTATCAGTGATGTCACCATTGACCTTAGTGCAGTGACCTTGAAGTCACAAATTTTGTAAGGAGCATATCTCAGCAATCACTTACAAGAAGAAATTAAATCTTGGTATACAGGAATGTCTTATGTTAAAGCTGTACCTCGTCATACAATTTTAGTCATGTGACCTTTGACCTTGACACATTGACCTTGAATTCAAAATTTGTGAACATGCCACATCACAACCATCAGAAGTGAATAAAAAACACTTCATATCTGTTATATACTAACACTATGTTTAAAAATCTTCTCCTCCAAAACTACCAGTAATATTTGTTTCATATTTAATACAGAGGTAGATAGAGAGTTGAAGATTCAGATTCCTTCAAATCTTAGTGATGTCACCATTGACCTTAATGCAGTGACCTTGATGTCACAAATTATGTAAGGAGTATATCTCAGCAACTACTTATAAGAAGAAATTAAAACTTGGTATACAGAAATGTCTTAGGTCATAGCCGTGCCTCATCATACTTTCTTAGTCATGTGACCTTTGACCTTGAAACATTGACCTTGAATTCAAAATTTGTGAACATGCCACATCATAACCATTAGAAGTGAATTAAATGCACTTCATATCTTTTATATACCAACACTATTTTATACAGAGCTAGATAGAGAGTTGAAGATTTAGATTCCTTCAATTCTCAGTGATGTCACCATTGACCTTAGTGCAGTGACCTTGATGTCACACATTTTGTAAGGAGCATATCTCAGCAACCACTTACAAGAAGAAATTAAATCTTGGTGTACAGGAATGTCTTATGTTAAAGCTGTACCTCGTCATACAATTTTAGTCATGTGACCTTTGACCTTGACACATTGACCTTGAATTAAAAATTTGTGAACATGCTACATCACAACCATCAGAAGTGAATAAAAAACACTTCATATCTGTTATATACTAACACTATGTTTAAAAATCTTCTCCTCCAAAACTACCAGTAATATTTGTTTCATATTTAATACAGAGGTAGAAAGAGAGTTGAAGATTCAGATTCCTTCAAATCTTAGTGATGTCACCATTGACCTTAGTGCAGTGACCTTGAGGTCACAAATTTTGTACTGAGCATATCACATGTATGTATGTCTGTAGTGAACATCCTTGTCATCGCGATAACTCGAGAACAAATGATGGCAGCTTCATGAAACTTGACACACATAAGCATCTGGTGAAAACCTCGGACGAGTTTGATGGACAGCGACCTTGACCTATTTTTCAAGGTCACAGGGACAATTATGTGAAATCCCAAGAATCGCAATAACTCAAGGACAAATGATGGCAGCTTTATGAGATTTGACACACATAAGCATCTGGTGAAGACCTCAGAATTTTTCTATGAAACATGACCTTCACCTACTTTTCAAGGTCACAGGGACAATAATGTGAAATCATGCTTGTCATCGCGATAACTCGAGAACAAATGATGGCAGCTTCATGAAACTTGACACATATAAGCATCTGGTAAAAACCTTGGAGGAGTTTGATGGACGGCGACCTTGACCTATTTTTCAAGGTCACAGGGACAATTATGTGAAATCATCCTTGTCAATGTAATAACTCAAGAACAAATGATGGCAGCTTTATGAGACTTGACACACATAAGCATCTGGTGAAGACCTCCGACTTCCTTTGATGGAACATGACCTTCACCTACTTTTCAAGGTCACAGGGACAATTATGTGAAATCCCAAGAATCACAATAACTCAAGAACGAATGATGGCAGCATTATGAGATTTGACACACATAAGCATCTGGTGAAAACCTCAGAATTTTTAAGAAACATGACCTTCACCTACTTTTCAAGGTCACAGGGACAATTATGTGAAATCATCCTTGTCATCGCAGTAACTCAAGAACAAATGATGGCAGCTTTATGAGACTTGACACACATAAGCATCTGGTGAAGATCTCAGACTTCCTTTGAACGAACATGACCTTCACTTACTTTTCAAGGTCACAGGGACAATTGTACCATGAAATCCCCATCATTGCGATAACTCGAGAACAAATGATGGCAGCTTTATGAGATTTGACACAAATAAGCATCTGGTGAAGACCCTAGATGAGTTTGATGGACGGTGACCTTAACCTGCTTTTCAAGGTCACCGGCCCATCATCTCAATAATTCTAGAGTAAATGATGACAGTTTCATGATACTTGACACACCTAAGCTATCAAAGGAAGTAGATTTTATGGGTTTTTTCACCCCTGCATCAATTTGCCTTGGTGCAGTGACGTTTTGTTCACAAATATTGTGTGGAGCGAATGTTGTGCAATGAGTTACAAGGGCTGAGGGTTGATGCATCTCTGATGCCTATGTTTGTAATGTTTTTTAACATTTCTTCCTAAATGATCATTTAAATCCTTTTCAAGAGCAGAATTGAGCAGATAGTGATTTTGACCAATCAAAATTCATGTTACATATCAAATTTGGCCCCAACTTGTTATCTTGATTCTCATTGGCTATGTTATTCAAAATGGCAGCCCCCTTGACAACTTAGTGATAGCTATTAGATTTTTGAAAAAATCACAAATTTTGTGCATGAAATATTGCATTGGTAACATGATAATGATTTGCAAAATATTAATGAATATCTCATCAAAACTGAATTGGGATCTTGTATAGAAAATCATAACCTGGTTGCTTATTGCACTTTATCTCAGTTCATGTGTTTTCATTCAAGTCAGCAGAGCTATCAACCCATGGGGTTATGTTTTAGTTGTGACCTTTGAGCTTAACACATTGACCTTGAATTTAAAATTTGTGTACATGCAACATCTCACAACCATTAAAAGTGAATAAAAAGTACTTCATATCTATTATACATCAACACTATGTTGAGCACCATATACAATTTTTACATATTTGACCTTTGACCTTGATGCTGTGTCCTTGACCTTTATATTATTGTGCAGGCCATATCTCATAAACAATGAATTGGAGATACTAAATATTCTGCATGCATGGCAACCACAAGGTGTTGTCAATGTTCCGCAAAAGATTTTGACCAACATCAGACAATATGTCCGACATCCAGCTACCTAATCTGGTCCTTCAAATATTCAAAATGGACAATCTTTAAGCAAATATGCTGAGCAAACTTAACACATTATTAACAAGCTACTCAGATAATAATATATTATTCTTTCAACTTCTGTCTCAGTAGAACCAGATTCTAAACCAGCTACTGAAGTTGATCAAACAGCTATTGAGGAAACTTTGAAAGATGAAGAACCAGTAGAACAGCCAACAGAAGCTCCCAAACCGGTTGAACAGCCAGCTGATGTAGATGCTTCTACAAAGGATGCACCACCAGAACAACCAGTGTCTATAGAAGCACCAATAGAACAGTCAGCTGCTGAAATCCTTACCACAGAGGAAGCACCACCTGCCCAGGAAGCTGCAACAGAGGAATCATCAAAAGAACAGCCAGCTGCTGATGATGCCCCAGCAGAGAAAGCTGTTATAGAAGAAGCGCCAGCAGAACAACCAGTAGCTTGGGAAACACCAATAGAACAGAAAAAAGCTCCTGTAGAGGAAGCACAAGCAGAACCAGCTATCACAGAAGCTCCTGCAGAGGAGGCACAAGCAGAACCAGCTGCTGTGGAAGAAGCTACTGCAGTGGAGGTAGAAGCAGAACCAGCCGCTGAAGTAGCTCCAGCAGAGGAAGCACCAGCAGAACCAGCTGCTGAAGTAGCTCCTGCAGAGGAAGCACAAGCAGAACCAGCTGCTGAAGAAGCTCCTGAGGAGGCACAAGCAGAACCAGCTGCTGAAGAACCTCCTGCAGTGGAAGCACCAGCAGAACCAGCTGCTGAAGAAGCTCCTGCAGAGGAGGCACCAGCAGAACCATCTGCTGAAGAAGCTCCTGCAGAGGAGGCATCAGCAGAACCAGCTGCTGTGGAAGAAGTACCTGCAGTGGAAGCACCAGCAGAACCAGCTGCTGAAGAAGCTCCTGCAGAGGAGGCACCAGCAGAACCATCTGCTGAAGAAGCTCCTGCAGAGGCACAAACAGAACCAGCTGCTGTGAAAGAAGCTCCTGCAGAAGAGGCACCAGCAGAACCAGCTGCTGAAGAAGCTCCTGCAGAGGAGGCATCAGCAGAACCAGCTGCTGTGGAAGAAGTACCTGCAGTGGAAGCACCAGCAGAACCAGCTGCTGAAGAAGCTCCTGCGGAGGAAGCACCAGCAGAACCAGCTGCTGTGGAAGAAGCACCTGCAGTGGAAGCACAAGCAGAACTATCTGCTGAAGAAGCTCCTGCAGAGGAGGCATCAGCAGAACCTGCTACTGAAGAAGCTCCTGCTGAGATATTACAAGCACCTGCAGTGGAAGCACAAGCAGAACTATCTGCTGAAGAAGCTCCTGCAGAGGAGGCATCAGCAGAACCAGCGACTGAAGAAGCTCCTGCAGAAGAAAAACAAGCAGAACCAGCTGCTGTGGAAGAAGCTTCTGCAGAGGAGGCATCAGCAGATCCAGCTCCTGAAGAAGCTCCTGCAGAGGTACAAGCAGAACCAGCTGCTGTGGAAGAAACTCCAGCAGAGGAGGCACCAGCAGAACCAGCTGCTGTGGAAGAAGCTCCTGCAGAGGAGGCACCAGCAGAACCAGCTGCTGAAGCTCCAGCAGAGAAGGCACCAGCAGAACCAGCTGCTGAAGCTCCTGCAGAGGAGGCACCAGCAGAACCAGCTGCTGTGGAAGGAGCTCCAGTTGAGGAGGCACATGCAGAACCAGCTGCTGAAGAAGCACCTGCAGAGGAGGCATCAGCAGAACCAGCTGCTGTGGAAGAAGCTCCTGCAGAGGAGGCACCAGCAGAACCAGCTGCTGTGGAAGAAGCTCCAGCAGAGGAGGCATCAGCAGAACCAGCTGCTGAAGAAGCTCATGCAGAGGCACAAGCAGAACCAGCTGCTGTGGAAGAAACTCCAGCAGAGGAGGCACAAGCAGAACCAGCTGCTGTGGAAGAAGCTCCTGCAGAGGAGGCACCAGCAGAACCAGCTGCTGAAGAAGCTCCTGCAGAGGAGGCACCAGCAGAACCAGCTGCTGGAGAAGCTCCTGTGGTGGAAGTGCAAGCAGAACCAGCTGTAGAACAACCAGCTACCGAAGAAGCACCACCAGAACAGCAATCAGCAGAGGAAGAAACAAAAACAGTCCCAGTGGAACAGTCAGCTGCTGAAGATGTTGAATAAACAACTGAAAAAAATAAAGAGGGGGCCTCACCAGAATAGATGTTAGATCTTTGAGTGATGTTCTGAGCTATCCTGTGATATTATCTATTTGATATGCAAATTAAAGTAAAAGGATGGATCTTTCCAGTCTTTCAAGCAACCAGTTAATAAAAAAATGCAATATTTCCTGGCAAAGAATGTTCAGCAAAACAAACTCTTCAATTATCAGTAAATTAACTAAGAACTTCCAAATGTAGCAAGAGTTGTTCTTACCAATTGAAAGTACAAAATGTTATTGGTTAACTTGAAGTGGATAAACTAGTTGTTAGTATAAGAAATAGCATGTAAGCTGTGTACTTTTCAATGAAGAGGTTAGTTGAATTGACAATGTTGTGAAGGTTGCATAAATTTAAGTGTGATTGAACGAGTAAAGAGGAAAATGGAATTTTCCTGCTGAACTATTAGATGTCAAAATTGTATAGGAGAGCACATACTAGTCTGGCAAGTTGCAATATGTACAGGTTTTAAATGAGAGCTATCAAGTGCTATGATGTAAATGTAATAAAGAAAATGTTTGCCCAGCATAACTTTGTGTTTTTCGCTCCTCACAGTTTCATTACAGTTGGTATTTGGACAGTGAATGACATCAGATATCTTTGATAGTTTGAATTCAAAGTTATGAATTAATTTGAAATAAAACTAGATCAAACAAAAATCATGGGGATGGCAATAACTTGGGTCAAATTTATTAATATTTATTATTTCACACTCCCAGTCAAGACATACCTCATAACAGATTACCAAAAACTGTACTTTGTTTAAGACATTGCTAGCTGATCTTGTGTTACTGACTCAATCTTTGGACACCGACCCTATAAAAATTACTTCTTAGCTTTCCTGTTAGCATAGCTTATGCAGTGAAAGGGATAAAATTACTATCATTCTGTCTGTTCGCTCTTTAAATGAACTGGTTTGCAAACCTCAAGATAAATGGTGCCTTGTAGAAACAGCAAGGAAAACGATTAAAGATCCAAATAATCTCACATTGATGGAGGAGAAAGAGAAGGCTTAAAGCGGATTGCCTTAAAGGTATTAAGCATCAGTTCTATAATTTGGTGTATTGAAAGCTTAGCCACATATGAACATCATGGCAAATTGAAATTATACTAGTTTAATAAGATAAGTTACTATAAGACATAAATTCCCAGCAAAGGTCTGTCTGAGCCATAAGCTACACGTGACAGGTAAACACAGGTAGCATGAACTTTGTTTGACCTCAATTGAGGCTCAAAGAATGAAGTGTACTTTCATTAAGCGGCAATAAATTAGGGTCTTGTTAACGTTAGGGGGGACAAGGACAGTTATTACAGAGGATCACAGCTGTATGAAATGTGTTGTTGATTGTTGCTCAGTCACCAAAAGTTATGACGTCAATATTTCATTGATGAAAAGCCACAGCACCATTATGACATCATTACTCCTTGCGTTACATGAAATAGTGCACCTTTGTAACATACCAAAGTAAGCTAAATAGGTAACATATTTCTGTCCAGAGGGGATCAATGTTGATATATAAACATGAAAACATCATTTAGTGATCTTTTGTGACTGTAAACAAAATATCATATTTCTCAAAATTTCCCATGCTTTTTATGACAAAATTGAGAAGTTTTGCAAGTTTAATTACTAAATTTTAAGAACTGGTTTACTCCAAATATTATTCTATTTAGTTTGGGAATTTTGATTAATGGTCTATGTTTTGAGATACCTAACTTTCTTCAAATTCAAGTCAAAAATTACCAAATGGTGTCAAAAAGTTACATTTATTTAAATCATTTTATTTACAAAAAAACAAATGCTTGAGTTTTAAGATATTTTTTAAAATTCTGTCTATTTAAACTAAATAACATCATTCTAGCTTAAGTTTAATGCCTTAGTTCTGCAGTAAAAAAGGTAAGGACCCACAAGAATAAGCTAGACGATGGTCACAGTCCCTGGCCAATACCAACAACGGTTCCCTCTTATCAGATCTCTTCAGTTGGATGGGACTGGCTGCGTTATTCTAATTCTTGTTTATATTGGATCTGGTGGAGGTTTCGGCACTTCTGGAGGTGCGTGTAACATCTCAGGTGTGGAGGTGTTATTGGTTTCCGTCAGCTCCTTAAAGATTGTTCAGTTTTTCATGGTTTAAGCGGGTGAGTTGTAACACATTCTACATATGTCAATTCTGCATTTTCTTGAGAAGTTTTTTACAATTTCTTATTGATTTGAATCAGATTTGATCTCTATTTAATAATTTTAAATTTCAGGACCCTCTCCCTTGAATCCTGCGGACTATTTTGTTTATTTTGCTCTGTATGTCCCAGCACAGGGTTAGAATGTCCAGTTTTTAAACGAATATTACTGGTCTTGTTTCTTTCTTTTGTGTGTAATACGAGAATATTTTTTTAATAGTTTTTTAGGATAAAATACCTTGTTTTTGTTTGGTTCTCGGCCAGTTTTTTGAAGCCGTTTCTTTTGGGTGTTTGTATTCCGATAACCAGCTGGGTTGGTTGGGTACCAACTCGGACAAGAAACTTTTTAATCAAGAAAGATATATTTTCCTTTTTTCTGGATTCTTGTTATTCTTTGTATATTATACATAGACCTTTTTACAAGAAAAGGTCGGTTAAGGTTGTGTAGACTTGGTTGTCTACTGGGATCTCTCAGAGTAGATCGAGGATCTCTATAAGTTCCCAGTTTATGCTTTCCCAGAAGTCGTCATGGTTTTATGACTCTGGGAGGCCGTAGGGAAGTTGATCTGAGGGTGTTGTTTTTCCCATGGAGGGAGCGACAAAGGTTTTGCCTCCCTCCATGATCTCCCCTTTTCCACATACATCTCTGTTGTCTGAAAAGGTTAGGAGTAGTACCTGGTGATAAAATCTTTTTATCAATCTTTCTTGATTAATTAGAAAGAAATTTATTCAAAATTCTATGAATATGTAATGTCTTAGGATTATTATTAGTACCACTGGTTTTGTACATTTGGGTTGTTGTCTTACTTGCTTGGTTTGTTTCCGCTGTGGCCTCATCTTTGAGGTTGTTTATCGGGAGAGTCTGGGTGAGGTTGCGGTTTTGAACCTCTGCTTCCGTGACTAGCTGGATGTTGCACTGGTGAAGTAGAGAACAGAATGGATCTTGCTTCCAGTGCCTCCTCAGGTTTCTTTTCTGGTGTATTTCACCGAGCAGAAGTCGCTGGAATACCCTGTGTGTGTGGGCAAGCTTGGTGCATGTGGTGTTTAACGTGGTGTACATTTTGCCACAGTGAGCTCACTGTGTGTGCTTGGTTTCCCACAATGATTCTGTTTGATTTGACTTCAGAGGACTAGAGGTGTATTGTCGTGATTGCTGGGGCAACGTGGGCATTGCTACTTTGCTCCGTCGCTTGGGCAGTCAGCTTTTAAGACTCCAGTGTTCGTCTTGTGTTGCAAAAAATCGAATGGTGCCAGCCACTTAAAAGGGTTGATCGCTTTATCAACGTTAGGGTCTAGTCTGAATACTTAATGATTTCCAATAAATGGACTTAATATCTCAATTTTCTGGTGTATTCCATGTCATCTATACTTACTTCTATGACCTGGTTGATTGAAGTGGTGACCTGTAGCTTGGTCATATTCTTTCCTCCTGACGTAGCCTCCTGTTCGTTCATTCCATCTTTGAACTTCCTCTCTTCCAGTTATTGAGCTTTTCACAGTTTTGTGAGTTCTCAAGGAGAGGCAGAATTGGCATCTTCAGGGTTTCCTGCATGATGGTGCAGTTGGTTTGTAGGTGGTGTTCACAGATTGGATGTTGCACGCAGCTCTGACTAGCTTGTCTAATATGTTTTTGGGCATCTAAATGCTACCAGAGGTTTCTTTTGGAAGGCATCTTTAAGGGCGGACAGTTTAAGTAATGGCCAATGTTTCCTAGAATTATTTGGAAGTTTGGATTGGCCTCATTATAGGTGGTAACTAGTGGTACCTTTGGTTGCTCGCTTTTGGAAGTACTCTTCTGTTTTAGCAATTCGTCCCTGCTTTTGTTTCTGGCTTTGGTTTGTGAGATTTCGAGGATGTCAAATGGATGTACCCTTAGTTGATAGTCTAACATTCGTTTGTCATAGTCTTTAATGTTTTTGCAATTCCTTCTTATTCTCATGAATTCTCCATAAGGACCACCCGTTTTGCAATGTTTTGGGTGGGAGGAGCTGAAGTTGTGTGTGTCTGTGGCTGTACACGATTGGCAATTGCCGTCTAGCCGGCGGCGAGAGCGGCAGATCGCCGGATCCTCCATTTTCTCCGCTGAATTCGCCGAGGGTATTCACAGGTACCCACCGGTACCCGCCGGCTCAATCGTGGAGAAACGGGATAACCCGGGCTAACTTGCCGGACCCAATTGTGTACAGCCAAAGTCTAGTGTAAAGATCTGATCCATTTTCTCCATTGACTTTCACTAGCGTGTCCAAGAATTCCACCTCTACTTTGGGCCTTGGGCCTTGGCGCAGTTGGTTAGAGCGCCAGCTTTTTATAGCACCAGTTCCTCTGTGGTGATCCAAAGGTCGTGGGTTCGAACCCGGGCCATGCCGAGATTAAACTCATGATACAATTTCCCATATGAGCTGAGGCCCATGCCTAAAGGGTTAACCTGTTGTCCTTGTAAATCTGTGACCGGGTGGGTTATCATGTTAAGGACCTGCGACATGAAAATTCAGTGAGGCAGCACTATATCCGCTACAAGTTGGTGTCATCACGAAATGACTGAAATAATGTTGAAAGTGATGTAAAACCCCAAACAAACAAATCCACCTCTACTTTTGAATGTTTGAGGTGAACTTTATTTTATGATAGGAGTTGGTGTATTCAATGAATTCAAGGAGTTTCTCCTCTCCTTGGTCGAAGTTCTGCCTTCTGACTAAACTCTTTTAGTCTGGACCATTGTTCACAATATGGCACTGCTCAGATACCACTCAAATTGGCTGCGATTTAGTGCACAGATGTGTTGCGACTACCCAGAATGACATCAGTTAGCGCCCAGATCAGTTGTGAGCGTCCAGAATGACGCGATTTGATCAGATTGGTTCAAATTTACTGCACAGATTGGTTCAGAGCTCTCCCACCCCTGCTATTCCTTTAATCGTTACCAAAAAAACATCTTTTTCGGATTCTCACTTCAACTTTAAATCTAAATTGATTAAAAGTGATAAAATTTTAAAAACAAAGTAAAAATCAAATCAAAAGCAAAATCCACCCCTAAGTATTTGATACATTAAAGGCTGAAATCTGTTTTGTAGTTATTTTCACACAAAGCAATTATCTTGCACAATGTCACCATGGGGGTTCAAATGATTTTTTGGTGGGAATAAAGAACTTTAGAAGACACTGTTCCCCCTAAAGTTAAAATAGAATTAACAGGCAGACATGGGGATGCATCAATTAAAAAGAAAATGGACCTGAACGACATTACATTTATCACCAATATGTGAATTTTAAATGTTTTTTTGTTGTTGCAAAATTGGTGCTTATGTTATCTATATTTTTGGCTATCTATGGGGACTTGGGGGAATATGTGTGGAATGGGGATACTTGCTGGCTGTGAGGTCGGGCCTATCTAGCTGCCTATCATGCCTATCCTAAGATACAAGAATCACAGCATACATAAGCAGACTAGACTAAGCATGACATGAGTAAAATACTTGTGAGTGTGATACCGATAGGAACTCTCTAGGGCATACGGCCCAGTATAAGATAACGCCGGTTGGCAACAGTATTCTGGTCAGGGATCTGACTGGCGTGGACCGTATAGCATATGGAATACTGCACGCTGAGTGTCAATTATGGCCCCTTAAGTAGGTCCATGTCTGGATCCATAATGAATCTCACCCATACTGCTCATCTCCGATTGGTGCTTTGATCCTCTCTGCATCTGTTGTCATCTGGAGTATGAGGTGATCAAAGAGCATGCGTATTGTCACTCATATGCGTCATCTATATTGTCTATGATATTGTCTATGAAATGTCCATGTGTTTGGGGTTCTCGCACATGATCAGAGGTTAATTAGTACTAAAATATGCAAATGTTAACATGTCTATGGCTGAATGAGGCATCATAGATCCAGGCATTACCATAATCCTTTTTTGTTTTTGACATTTTGAAACACTGATTCCAAACTTTATAGTTAAATAAAGACACCATCTATCACTACAACAAAAGCCTTTGATGTCACTGACATGCATGCTGCTCTATTGCAAGGAAAATTCGTGGCTTTCTATAATTCATCTCAAAAACAACATTTCAACTGCCATCTTTAAACATGTCTTGTAACTTTTAAAGGTATTAAGCATCAATTCTACAATTTGGTGTTTTTGAAAGCTTAGCCACATATGAATAAAATGACAGATTGAAATTATAATAGAGTAATAAGATATGTTGCTATGAGACATAGCAGTTGCACTCCCAGCAGAGGTCTGTCTGAGCCATAAGCTGCACGTGACGCGTAAACACGGGTAGCGTGAACTTTATTTGACCTCATTTGAGGCTCAAAGTAGGGTACCACTGTTTGACGTCATTTTGGAACTATTCAAAGGACAATACATTGCATGACGTCACAAGCATATTGCCATACTCTTATGACATCATTTTACCTTTCAGTGCCTCTATGATGACAGTCCACATAAAAATGACGCCAAGAAAGGAGTGTGCTTTTTCATTAGGGGCCTTTATATTAGGTTCATGTTCAAATAGGTTTTACAGACAATGATGAGGATGCATTTTTCAAAATATTTTTAGACATGAAAGACAAAATACATTTATCATCAATATATGAATTTTAAACGTTTTTTTCAAAATCGGTGCTTAATCCCTTTAAAACCAGGTTTTTCACTCTTTTATTTTGACTTGGGAAATGCATTAAATAGATATGCAAACAATAATAAACCTAGAACTAATTGTTCTCTCTTTGTTGATGATTCTAACATTTGTTACAAATCAGCAAATATGTTTACAATTGAGACTTGTAGCAACAATTAAGCTGTGTTTCCATATGTGCAGTACGTCATGCAGTGCGTCAATTTTTTTCGCACACCATACTGAACGATGCAGGTGTTTCCATGTATGCGTATTGACGTCCGTAATGACGTCCGTAAGCAAATTGACGCATAGCCTTTCGCATAGGGTAGCGAATGAAAATCTGACGCATAGGGTGACGCATAGGTTTCCCATAGGTTGCAAGCCTAATTTTGGCGCCAAATTGGAAGTTTGGCTATGAAAACATCACAAAACTGACGCATACATGTGAACACCGCATGACGCTCTGCTTGACACGCTGCATCACGGACTGCATTACGCACTGCACATATGGAAACACAGCCTTAAATAGAATCCAGGAGTGGGCCTATGGAAATGGTTTTAGGTTTTCACTGAAGAAAACAGTATGCATGTGTGGTGAAACTGAAATCTTTCTACGTCAATTGTTTGCGTGCATGTATTGAGCCTATATTTTTGTAGCATATTGGTCTCTCCTCACGGAAGTGTGCCAGTGCGGGCTTTGTAATATTCATCTTTATCTCTTCGCATGTCTATATTTTAATGTTTTACCTTCAGCTATGGAAATGTACTGTATACGATACAGGTTGTGTTTCATATAAAAAGGATCTATACCTACATCACTGGAACTGTCTTGACTTATCCACCAGGGGAGATCACAAATTATATATCCAAGCCCAGTCTCACCACACAAGATCAGATTATGTTTCAGCATTACCTGTAATTGTGGAACAGTACAATCTATAATGGTGACTTCATGATTACTTTTACAGATGTGAGGAAGAGTATTTGAATGCAATGTGTGCCATCATTTGGACCAGAGGAACCGGGCCATTTGGCACGTAGTGAGAATGCGTGTTTCCTATGAGAGGGCCACCTTCTTTTGCACACTCGAGCTCTGTAAGATGCGGTTTCGAAGCTCCACGACTATGAATCAGCACAGAACAGTAAAGTTCAAAGAAGAAATCTAATCTTGGCAGCAGTAACCGGAGAAGGAGGAAATTTTCTCCATTCCAACGAGGCACCATATATTGTGACTGTGGCTCAGGATCCGGACCACACTAAAGATCTTACTAAATGAGACCAGGTCAACTCTTTCACGCACTGGCATGGGCAAGAGTTGGCAGCAGCCATTAGCCAGGGTCCTGATGCCACAGCCACAGTGGACATTAATGTGATCCCCATTCTGCCCAGTACTGCAGCCTCAGATACTACAGTGTCACCCAGTACTGCAGCCCTAGGGGAGAGAAAGGGCCAAGTCTTACAGCCGAATTTCTTACAGCCGTCACTAAAATAAAGAAGAAATATATATATTAGTAAATATGAACAATGAGCTCTGGACATTTCTATCTGGCCATAGTATATACAGTTGGATCTTAGGCAACTATATATTTATATATATATATATATATTTATATATATATATATATATATATATATATATATATATATATATATATATATATATATATATATATATATATATATATATATATATATATATATATATATATATATATATATATATATATATATATATATATATATATATATATATATAAATATATATATATATATATATATTTATGTTAAAGTTAATCATTAATCTATTTCAAGAGCGAAATATTCCATTTTATGGGGGGCATTGTGGTGAAACTGAAATCTTTCTACGTCTTTTATTTACAATTGCGTGCATGTATTGAGCCTATATTTTTGTAGTATATTGGTCTCTCCTCACGGAAGGGTGCGGGCTTGGGGTTTGGGGTTGATTCGACTCGCAGGTCATATAAATACCCTGAGACCGCGATATTCGAGGTCAGTTCATATTCCTAAGTTCACAATAAAGACGTTTGGCCATTTCTACTCCTCAGCAATCTTCGGCACCGACTTTCACTTCACAACTCGGCACCGAACCACCCTGAATCTACCTGAATCACCACAATTCACCTCCTGTCTAAAGGTACATATTCGACCTGAACTTTGCACAAATATACAATATATATAACTTTTCATCGTCCAAATTGACATAAATAGCCTTTTGGCAAAAGATTCTTGTATGGCCTTTTGGCATGATGATCAGAGATGACCTTTTAGTATGATGTTTAAATATGACCTTTTAGTATGACATTTAAGTTAGATCATTTGTTTTGATGAGATGCCCCTTTTCACTTAATTCAACTATTTTATTTTTATCACATTGTGACCACCTGCAATTCTTCGGGGGAATCAGTGTGATTCACTAAACATAATCACTTTCAACACTGCAAGGATTCTGTATCCAAATATCATTTTCATATTTGGCATCTTATCAATATGACTTAATTCTGAACTCGACCAATGTACAAATGTTATTGTTACCATATTGCCATGTTGTTACAATAAATATATGCTGGTTATGCTGAAATCATAAGACTGATCTTGATTATTCCCTGCAAATAGCAAATATAATACAAATTGATTGCCTTGTACAAATTGATTGCCTTGAACCTAACTTCAGCCAGAACCGACATAAATATTAGTGATAGGCAGAGAATCACTTCACTTGCATTGTTGTCATAAATGTACAGTCTGTCAAGGACAGTCAAAAATCCCTGTTGTCCAAGAAAAAAAATGAGGTCTGATATTCGACAGAAAGCTTTCATTCCAGATATTAAGTATGTGAAAATATTGGGCTCAAAACTTGAACCCGAAATTGGTGTTTGAACCCGATACTGGCGTTGAACTTGTTCATACAATAATTTTGGTTCAAATTTGGTGTTACACCGATTTCGAACCCAAAACATTGGGTTCATAATTTTGAACCTGTTTGATACAATACAGCCCAGATTGGGGAGCTGAATGTACTATTTTACTGCAATTATACCAACAAGCACGAGTAATATTAAAGCTTGATTATGGGTGCATGGTTTATGGATCAGTTCATCAGTCATGTTATACTAAATCCTATTCAAAATCAATGATTGAGACTTTTTCTTGGTGCCTTTTGCACTTAACTTGCGGAAGGTCTTGATGTGGAAATAGATAAGTTACCACTTGCTACAAATTCATAGAATCCAATATATGACATTTTCACCCTAAATATATTGGTCACAGGCATTCACACATTTAGATAAGACATTAACTTAACACGTTGCTATTTTTGTGAAATATTGAAGATCGTCCTGAATGTTTCCTGTCAAACCCCCTTTGATTCAAACACATCATGCTTGACTGTTTTGACTTTGATAGATGATTGTAGAGTTTAAAAGATTTGACACATTTTCATAGTATTGGTCTGTTTAATCATACCTAAGGGTGGAGTCGTGCTGGGTTGGCTTTATTTAACAGCTTAACATTTTCTATGATATGGGATCTTTTAAAGTGTGATGTTTATTATCTGCTATGTGTAAATTATTATTGCAGTGTTTGTTATTGATTTACATGTTTGGTATTTAAATCTATTGATTTGCTATTGCTATGTTATTATCCATTGAATGTGTCATTTACATTTACAATTTTCTTTAACCATAATATCAATAAATTAACTTCATATAACACAATAGTTTTTTTTACATTGAATTAACATAATTATAGTTTTTACTAGGGTCTAACCTCTAAGGCTAGCATAACTCATCCATTTTCCTCTAATCTTTCACAGAATATTTGCATCTCATCTTCTGAGATCTAATTTTGCCTTTTTAGCAGCCCTTTTCTTATTCTGATAGTCTATTCTCTGATGTAGCTGCACTTCTCCACGACTGACACACTTTGCTCCGTGACTTCATTTTACTCTGGATCTCTATTTCTACGACCATCGCAATTCTTTTACCTGTATGTCCATTGTTGCCCCTATATTTTTTCTAACTGTAAATTCTCTAATCTCTCCGAAATTCTTGTTTGAAATAAATCCTAATTTGTGTCATCTCTAATGTCCAACACCACTCTTTGATTATGTCTACTCTGATCCACACTACCCTTCCTCGCATATCCGTGATCGCAAGTCTCTGAGTCTTCAAAAACTGGAAAGTGATCTCCCTTTTCTTTCTTGCGATATGTGTGGCACTTTTGATAGGTCGAGATATATGGTGATGTCATTGCTATGATATTTTGGCGGGGAAGATTCAATGAGAAGTGCACTATTGGCTGACAAGATCATTTGAAGACTTGAATGGTTTTGGCTTGGGCGTAAAGCATCATTTTGACCCCTTTCTTTAATGCATACCATTATGGCACTAAATGTGTCCGATGTGCCATTCAGAAGACATTCTTTCATTTCACCATGGTGCAATGTTGCTACTAGTATCTGGTGGACTTTTAAGCTCAGACACAATCATAAAATTTCAAATTTCTGAAATCAAATTATAAATTTGCTTGGTTCTGGATGTGGTAAAATAACTTTTTCAATATTATTTTCACAAAATATATTTCACCAATAAAAGACAAGACAAGTTTGAAATAATCAGATAAAATTCTAAATAAGAAAAACAATTTTACAACATCTCCATGCACTGTAAAAATGTTTTCCACCAGGTGTCTCCTGCCGAGTTATCATTTCCCAACGGAAGCTAATGACGAAAGTACAACATTATGCAATGCTACCATCTGGTAGGTTTAATAGCCCGGAATGTAAGAAACTGTGATATGGAGGCCACAAAGTTAACTTTTTCAAGATTTAATTATGGATTTTAAACTTCGCTGAAGTGACCCTGTCATGTATTTAAGAGGTTCTCATGTGGAGGTTCTCATGTGGAGGTTCTCACGTGGAGGTTCTCATGTGGGGGTTTAATAAGTTGTTCATGGCATAGTATTATTGATTTCAACCCATTTTATGCCTCCACAGAAGAGCTTTTACGTGAAAAGTTTAAACTCCTTACAATCTTTATTTTGCAAATTATAGTCAAATATTGTCCAAATTTGAGCATGTCAGCCATAATGGAAATCAACAAGTCACATGTCACCTACATGTGCTCTTGGTCTTTGGATGTTTATGAAACCTTTCATTTAACATGTTAGTGTACAGTGCTGTCCTCTGTTAGACTATATACATTGCAAAGCCCTTCATGCTTCAATTGAACAAGTCGTCATCATAGCTGAACGCTCCTAAATCCATCCACCTAGTGGACTTGAAAATTGTATTTCACGCAGAGGACAAAGATTCATATGCCGCAAATCAGTTTTAAACTGGTAAAACTCGACCTTCAGCGATTAACTGATGCAGTGGTATTCTGTGTCATACATATTCGTTATCTCTGAATGCAGACCCCTGTGTCAATAACCACGCCCTTCCTGGCAATATGTCATCTGGTTTCATCACTGCCGGTTAATCACATTTCATGCACAGCTTGATTGGGGCACACGGTTACAAGTTTGCAAGGTCAGATCATATTCGGTAATCATTTTTGTCACCAAGTTGCATATCTTATTATGATTTCCCCCATAAGAATAATATATATTTTCATATGATATTGTATATATTGCATTGTATAAAACAAATATTACTGGTTTTGTGACAATAATTATTGTTCTCTGTAAATATGTCAACACTTTCAATACAGCTGTGCTGAAATGAAATTGACATGTTCTCGTCTTCTCTCACGTTTGCACTGAGTTTGCGAGACCCAGGAAAACATGATATATCTGTATCTGATGTCCTATTTAACGGCGGTTTGTTGGGGTTGAATTAGCCCAATTTGATACGGGTTTGAAGCACAAAATGTACAATGCTATATGTTCGTTGAAAGAACTTGCAGGGTTCTTTATGCAAAACGATGCCGGTAATACTTGATACCAGTTGTGAGAAACTGGATTTTTTTTGGTTTTCTTTTTTTTACCACTAGCACAATATCACAATAACACCTCAAGGACAATACTACAATAACACTACAGCACGCCATGTAATAAGAAAGAACATATAAACTAGTCTTATGATAAACTTGTCTAATGGTGATGTATGCTTGTGGGGACACTATCAAAATCGGTAAATACAATATTGTTTTTTTTTTTTTTTTTTTTTTTTTTCTGTAGTGATGGGTAAAGTATGCTCGTTTGCAATGTTTGCCTGTGGCTTTAAATCTGATACACACTTGGAATCTGACCAGCTGAGCATGAAATTTCATATTTGATTTACACTTGTAATTTGAGTTTTGTTTCTGTTTTTTTGTCAATTACGACTGTGCCTGAAGATTCCTGAAATAATTTCTGGAATATTTGTTTGAACACTTTGACTCTTTAAGAACTTAGATGTCTCATAAATGTCTCGTGATCTTATATATATATATATATATATATATATATATATATATATATATATATATATATATATATATATATATATATATATATATATATATATATATATATATATATATATATATATATATATATATATATATATATATATATATGATGGCCTGGTCTACCATTAATATCCTGACTGTATGATGGTCTGGTCTACCATTAATATCCTGACTGTATGATGGTCTGGTCTACCATTATTATTCTGACTACATGATGGTCTGATCTACCATTAATATTCTGACTACATGTGGCCTGATCTACCATTAATATCCTGACTGTATGATGGCCTGGTCTACCATTAATATTCTGACTGTATGATAGTCTGGTCTACCATTAATATCCCTACTACATGATAGCTTGGACTACTACTAATATCCTGACTGTATGATGGTCTGGTCTACCATTATTATCCTGACTGTATGATGGTCTGGTCTACCATTAATATTCTGACTACATGATGGTCTGGTCTACCATTAATATCCTGACTGTATGATGGCCTGGTCTACCATTAATATTCTGATTACATGATGGTCTGGTCTACCATTAATATCCTGACTGTATGATGGCCTGGTCTACCATTAATATCCTGACTGTATGATGGCCTGGTCTACCTTTAATATTCTGACTGTATGATGGTCTGGTCTACCATTAATATCCTGACTGTATAATGGCCTGGTCTACCATTAATATCCTGACTGTATTATGGCCTGGTCTACCATTAATAATCTGACGACATGAAAGCTAGGTCTATCAGTCATATTCGGACTACATCGTGGCATCTTCCACCAGTTTATTATGTTCCTCAAGCAATGTTCTGACTGTTTAATGACCTGAAATATGTTTTCTCTGTTGTGATTCTGAAAGCTATTATTCATGTTCTCCCCTGTTTAGTTCTGACTGGCGAATGACCTCTTGTGCCAGTGGGACATGTTCTCCCAAGTGTAGATTTGACTGCTCTGTGACCTGGTTCTGTCAATGCAATGTGGTGAACATGATGAGGTTGAGTAGCTCTGTGCAGTTTATGTATTGTATCTCACACCAGATTTGGCACCTGCCTTTTCCAATATGAACACTCATACAAAGTCAAATTCACAACCAACAGCATATAACTTGTACAAGAAGGTTTACACTCTATTTACATTCTGAACTCAGAATGACATTATCTAAACTGATTCAGTTGTATTTGGCGTATTAAAGGTCTAAAGGCGTCACAATCAACAATTAGACTGATCCCTTTTGTGGTGCTGTTCAGTCAGAATTGTATCACATTCGATAATTTATCTTAGTTGTGTATGACAACCCTCAGCTAGTATACATCAGGGCACAGGTTCAGTTTGGTGAGCATTCTGCCAGTGTTTGACCAAGCTGCCTGGTTTCTTCCTGTGATTTTGTTATGTTCGCCATCCATGGTCAGGTGGACAGAGATAGAAAGCAAACAGGAACTGCATTTCCAAGTCATTTGTGACATTGAAACTTTTTAATTATTCTAATTTGGTCCAAGAAAATATCTTCTTGGTAAGCAGGGACATTTGATAACTTTGTAAAGAAGAATAAACCAGACAGAAACTAAAAGACCTATTTCTCTGTTAGATACCGTGATATATGATTGTGCCACCCACGTTGGAAGGGTTCTTTTTGGTTTTTGGGGTTTCAATATTTGGAAAAACCCGTCAACCTGGATAAAGAAGTACGTGTGCCCCAGTCAAGGTGCACCACGGGACATTTGATTATGTAATTCTGTCAAATTTGAACGAATGACTAGAGGTAATTATGTTGAGGCGTAAAATTAAGGAAATGAAGTTAAAACGTCATGTGTGAAATTCATGTGAGTGTGTGTAACACCAAAATATAATTTTACTTTAAATAACTTATGTTTGCGCAAAAATAGAGGTTAATGTCTGATATCAGATAAGCTTTTAAAGGTTTCTCGAAAGTATCAGAAAAGGTCTTTGTCGAAAAATCACCTGGGAAATGTTGATTATTTATTATCTTTAAAAAGACAATGTTGACATGCATTCCTTGAATATAGCGTTGCCATACTCAGATAACAAATGAAACCCCTGAATCAACAGAGTGAGACTCGCATGTATAAAGTGAGAACACTGATCTAGCCCAATTAAGCTCTCAAAAACGTAATCTCATGAATATGAACTTGTGTTTATTTTGCATCAATAGATTTGTTACATTAATGCATTACCTTCACTGATGTGATATCTTTTAACAATATGAATGACCACCAAACTATTATCATGGGGTACTAGCACAAATGAGCCATTTTGACACCCATCCGATACTTATCTTTAATTGGCGAGACAGGATGCCAAATGTCACATTAAGGTCAGTTAGTGGTTAAGGTTTGTATTAAAAACTATTTTAAATGTGGATGAATGATAAGTGCAAAAATACACAATAAACAGTGATATCGCAATAGCAAATAACAGTGAAGCTTGTAACGTTGGATTCATGTACATACTACTACTGTATGAAAAGTAAAATACTGTATGGAGGTTTCGCCCTCTTGTTGCATGCACAGTGAAGGACAGGTTCTGTGGGTTATTGCATTACTGTTAGGGGCGTCTTAGATTGTGACATTTAGATTATTTATTCATCTTCTACCTGCGCTGACTGTGGTTGTCTGCGAGGTGAGCGGCGGTGGACGAGAATGCCAAGCTCCACCGGAACCACACCACTTGACGCGGGGCACGGGCCTCAGACACGGGATTCATAATACATGAGAGTAGCCGGGCAGCTGCAGGTCGGCCACGCAGGCTGCTTGTATCGGAGGCACAACACAGGCACACCATCAGATCGGGAAGTACGCAGGCACATACCAGGTGCCGCACACAACACAATCATTTGGCACATATTTATATACATACACTGACAGCCATACCAGTCATGCAGGCAACCCATCCTATGTACCTCATGGCTTACTAAATATCTGTGCAAACCAGTGGCTAGTATGGATTGGGGCTTGCCAATGTGATATACTGCTATCTTAATGCTGCCAGCGTCTTTGCAGCAAGTCCTCCAGTAAGTATTCCGGTGGATGGCTTAAGTATGGTACTCGTGTGGACGTATTGAGTTTCTCAGCAATATCCTGTGTGGAATACCTCGGCTAGGATCGCTACCTGTCTGGGACGCACATGCAGGACCTTCACAAGCCTCTCACAAGTAATATATTGCCACTGATTGCATTGTCTACAAAAGGAGGAACATAGAATCTCCTTCTATAAGGATTTTATTACAGCTTTGCATTGTTTTGAGCCTGCAAAAGAAGTCAACCTGTGTGCAGACAGGATAACTTATGGTTTATATGAGACTGGCCTCACTTCATATCATCATGGACTTCAACCTTGACATGCTCTTCTGCGTCATCTGCTGTCTCATCCTTGCAAATATCCAAGGTATGTACAAGTATTAGGTTCATCACTTTACATATGCTTCATCAAGGAACACTCCAATATTAGAATTGTTTCAGCGTAATAAGAAACGTTCATCGTGTTATATGTTTTGTAGTCACTTGACGGGTTGGTTAATATATTTCTGTCAAAGCTAGACATTCTGCAATGAGAGATCCAGGGGATTGCATTCTTTGCTGATAGTGGGTCAGAAAAGAATTTTCATTTCTGCATTCTCTGCAAGGTGTTTCAAAGCTGTGATACATTTGGATTCGTTGCCAAGGTTTCAGTGTCGTCCCTACCACCAGAAACCACAGACCTTTCAGAGAGAAAACCAAACCCCAAAACCACGAGTTTGATTAAAGGATCATATTTAGGCAGAGGTAATGTGTACCTGCATGTGCTGACATTCAAATCATTTATAAACAACAGCATCAGGTATAACTATGTGCCTATGTCTACATACTACCTGTGTAAAGACATTGGTTCTCTTTCTATGCTGACAAACGAGGGATCAGAAATGAGCATTGTATGCCGATATCTGATAAAGTATTCTTTGTTGAGATATTTTTGACTTGAATTGTATCTTGTGTCTCTGCTGATATTTAGTACGTGAACACAAACGTTTAGAAACGAGGCTATTATCTTGGCTAACATCTGTTATATAGTGGTTCATGTAAAAACATCCGAATAAAATTAAATCACATATCTATGCTGATATATCATATAGTGTTGTATGTAAGTAAGTAAAGATATTGGTGTAGAATTGAGGCCCGTTTCGATGATGGTATTTTATTGGTGTGTTCTGTGTGCCCTCACATCGCCTCAGCAAGTAAGGCCTATCGGGGCTAATCAGGAGGTCTAATTACCCCACTGTTGCATGTGGGTTGAGCAATAAACATAATAAGCTCACCCACTAGGCTTTGTGTACCCAACATATGGCCCAAACTATCTATGAATTTCTTTTGCCTCTTGAAATTCTCCAACTCCACTGCTTTTCTGTGTAATATAGATACCTTGAACAAATCACTTTAAGAAATTTATTCTAGTACAACTTCATGTGTATATGATTGTATATAAGATAGATGTACATGAATGTACCAAGGCAATCTGCTTCAGAGCTCTACTCTCACCCTCATGGTTAATGAAGGACGTGATGTATCGGATTCTCCCGGTGATTAGCTTCAGTCTGGATTGTGTTGAGAAGGCCATAAGTCCACCTAAAACAAAAACGTAAATGGTCTCATGAAATACAGGTATAACCAAGAATAGAATTGGGCAAAACAAAACAATACTTGATTTATCTATTAGACTAAAGTTTGTAATAAATCCGCAATAGTTGAATTTAATATCAGCATATCTGATATGAGACTCTCACCCTTTACTCGTAACTTTAACATCATCCTATCGACTTTGAGAGACATATTTAATGTGTATATGGGCAGAACTTTGTTTAAGCTTGGTAAAGGTGTATGCTATGTAAGTGTGTATCAGAGCAGTCATTACACGTGAGATATGTCTACATCGCCGTGTCGCTGCTGAGGTCCATGACTATCTGAGCATTCCTTATGTGGCCGATTATTATCACATTAGGAGACGTGCTCGGGTTAATTGGTGATATCTCGCTGACAGCTTAAGGCACGTCACGTGGAGAAAGTGGGGCATGGATACACAGCTCCACTCAGTAGAATGCATCTTAATAGCGTCTCGATACCACCAGCCCTGACAGGCAGGGAATAAAGGTGTGAGGTGATTGGCGCAGATTGGCTGATATGTGCGTAATTACATGCCAGATAGTAATAATTATTTGTTTATTGTTGAGTACAGATTATATGTGTTAGAAGTGAAATAAGATACCTCCGACTCAAATTCATCATTAATTTATCTTTCTTATGAAGAGTGGTATACTGCAGTAATCTTATACCATATTTCAGTACCCTCATACCTATGACTTTGATACTTAACAATAATATTATATGATATTCACAAACACAAAATCAACACAAAATTAACACCTTATAATCAACAGAAGAGAATGTGTAGATAACAATAGTTGTTGACAAGAGGCTGGCATTTTGAGAAGGGTATTTTAATATAGAGCACAGGTTGATTTAAGTAAATAATTTTACAAGACATACGGAAAAGTATTTCTGTGCATTTGAATAAATATTCGGCATGTCTGCGAGTCCGGGATTCTGGGTCTGGACCATGATAAACCATTCAGTGATAAAATTTGAATTGAACAAGAACGTAATTAAAAAGCAAACATGATGTACCATTTCTTTAACAGGATCAACCACATCCTCAACCTCCATTTGACCATAAGTTCACATTCAATTACGTCTTGGGGCACATCAGAATAAAGTTAAGACTCCTTTACGGCAGTCTCTCTTTTGAGAGCTAACTCTCTAAGTGTGTTTCTACAGGCAGTCTTTGTTGATCACAATAAAAGGAGTGTCCATTGATCGCCGAGAAGTCTCTTATGATTGCTGAGCTATAGCATTCTCCACTGATTGCTAAGCTGGCAGTCCCTACTGATCACGTAGCAGGTAGTCTCCTCTGACCACGTAGCAGGTAGTCTCCACTGATCACGTAGCAGGTAGTCTCCACTGACCACTGAGTAGGTAGTCTCCACTGACCACTGAGTAGTGAGTCTCCACTGCCACTTAGCAGGTAGTCTCCACTGACCACGTAGCAGGTAGTCTCCACTGACCACTGAGTAGGTAGTCTCCACTGACCACTTAGCAGGTAGTCTCCACTGACCGCTGAGTAGGTAGTCTCCACTGACCACTGAATAGATAGTCTCTACTAACCACTGAGCAGGTAGTCTCCACTGACCACTGAGCAGGTAGTCTCTACTGACAGCTGAGTAGGTAGTCTCCACTGACCACTGAGTAGGTAGTCTCCACTGACCACTGAATAGGTAGTCTCCACTGACCACTGAGTAGTAAGTCTCCACTGACCACTGAGCAGGTAGTCTCCAATGACCACTGATTAGGAAGTCTCCGCTGATCATTGAGGTGTCACTGATTGAAGCCGTGCCATAATGGCAGTCTCTACTGATTGCTGAGTAAATTAGGGATTGGATGTAGATAAGCGATGTGATATAACAAGTGATCATAAATTAGGATCGACACGTCAGGGAATTGACTACACAACGGGGAGCAGATGAGTTAAGGATGGCGGTCAAAGAATACAATGAAAAGGGCATAGTTCTGGGAAGGCGGTTGAGCATGGAATGGAATGTGTCCAATATGTGTCTTTTCCTATTAACTTATTTCCGTCACTAATCTAGGAGTTGGCCAGTCAAGATGGGCTGGTTAGTCAAGTAGAAGAGGTTCAATCATTTTGAGCATTGGCGGACATTTTACATCACAGAATTCAAACATATATCTGTCAATCATCCCCAATCAGCTGAGATGCTGAAATGTACATGCAGATAGAGTATTTATATCAATGATTATATGATATTTTTATTTCTAAATAAACAAATTAATCTTAATTTACTTGTGCTCGGTAGTTAAGATTTTCTCCATTAAACTAATTAATTAAGGAGTTTGCATCATGCATGGCAAAGCTGTTTGGGTTGGCGATGATTTAGCGGGGTGGGAAGGAGGGGAGGGCTGTCGCCACCGGGAAGTTGTGGCGAGAAACGAGGCAGTGTAGGAAGGGTCTGTGTAAATCAGCTAAAAGCGTCGGCTCATCAATATTACACGGCGCTGTGTTAGAGTCAACTACCTCACCATTTAGTAAACCTACCTGACAAAAATGGCCGGGAGCGCAGACTGTGACAAGCAGATAATCACAAATACACAACAACATTCATATTTGCCATGAAATGATTGCTTTCCACAAACTGCATGACCTTTATGTTTCTCATAATGACACAGTCATTGTGAAACTTGACCTCATGTTGACTGCTCACCACAGGTGGTCTAGAAACGGACATCAAAGAAACGACTTGGCACTGATTGCAGATAGATGACTACATACCGAGATGACCCAGCAATGACTGCGGATAGGTACACACGTACTGAGAAGTGAAGATGACTGAGCACTGACTACAGCTAGGTGACTACATACCGAGATGACCCAGCAATGACTGCGGATAGGTACACACGTACCGAGAAGTGAAGATGACTGAGCACTGACTACAGATAGGTGACTACATACCGAGATGACCCAGCAATGACTGCGGATAGGTACACACGTACCGAGAAGTGAAGATGACTGAGCACTGACTACAGATAGATGACTACATACCGAGATGGCCCAGCAATGACTGCGGATAGGTACACACGTACTGAGAAGTGAAGATGACTGAGCACTGACTACAGATAGGTGACTACATACCGAGATGACCCAGCAATGACTGCGGATAGGTACACACGTACCGAGAAGTGAAGATGACTGAGCACTGACTACAGATAGATGACTACATACCGAGATGACCCAGCAATGACTGCGGATAGGTACACACGTACCGAGAAGTGAAGATGACTGAGCACTGACTACAGATAGATGACTACATACCGAGATGGCCCAGCAATGACTGCGGATAGGTACACACGTACTGAGAAGTGAAGATGACTGAGCACTGACTACAGCTAGGTGACTACATACCGAGATGACCCAGCAATGACTGCGGATAGGTACACACGTACCGAGAAGTGAAGATGACTGAGCACTGACTACAGATAGATGACTACATACCGAGATGGCCCAGCAATGACTGCGGATAGGTACACACGTACTGAGAAGTGAAGATGACTGAGCACTGACTACAGCTAGGTGACTACATACCGAGATGACCCAGCAATGACTGCGGATAGGTACACACGTACCGAGAAGTGAAGATGACTGAGCACTGACTACAGATAGATGACTACATACCGAGATGACCCAGCAATGACTGCGGATAGGTACACACGTACCGAGAAGTGAAGATGACTGAGCACTGACTACAGATAGGTGACTACATACCGAGATGACCCAGCAATGACTGCGGATAGGTACACACGTACCGAAAAGTGAAAATGACTGAGCACTGACTACAGATAGATGACTACATACCGAGATGACCCAGCAATGACTGCGGATAGGTACACACGTACCGAGAAGTGAAGATGACTGAGCACTGACTACAGATAGATGACTACATACCGAGATGACCCAGCAATGACTGCGGATAGGTACACACGTACCGAGAAGTGAAGATGACTGAGCACTGACTACAGATAGGTGACTACATACCGAGATGACCCAGCAATGACTGCGGATAGGTACACACGTACCGAGAAGTGAAGATGACTGAGCACTGACTACAGCTAGGTGACTACATACCAAGATGACCCAGCAATGACTGCGGATAGGTACACACGTACCGAGAAGTGAAGATGACTGAGCACTGACTACAGATAGGTGACTACATACCGAGATGACCCAGCAATGACTGTGGATAGGTATACACGTACCGAGAAGTGAAGATGACTGAGCACTGACTACAGATAGGTGACTACATACCGAGATGACCCAGCAATGACTGCGGATAGGTACACACGTACCGAGAAGTGAAGATGACTGAGCACTGACTACAGGTAGGTGACTACATACCGAGATGACCCAGCAATGACTGCGGATAGGTACACACGTACCGAGAAGTGAAGATGACTGAGCACTGACTACAGGTAGGTGACAACATACCGAGATGACCCAGCAATGACTGCTGATAGGTACACACGTACCGAGAAGTGAAGATGACTGAGCACTGACTACAGATAGGTGACTACATACTGAGATGACCCAGCAATGACTGCGGATAGGTACACACGTACCGAAAAGTGAAAATGACTGAGCACTGACTACAGATAGATGACTACATACCGAGATGACCCAGCAATGACTGTGGATATGTACGCACGTACCGAGAAGTGAAGATGACTGAGCACTGACTACAGATAGTTGACTACATACCGAGATGACCCAGCAATGACTGCTGAGCACTGAGCACTGACTACAGATGTGTTCCCACGTCTTGATTACAGAAGATGACCTAGCACTAACTATTTACAGGTACCTATATTTAGGCTGAAAGAAATAAGTTGAGGTTAGGGTACAGACAATATTTAGTTACAAATTACTCTTCACAACTGTAATCGATTTATTTAATATCTAATATGAAGTGGTAAAGGTGGAATGCTTTCCCTTTGAAGAATGATTTAATATTGTAGGCCTGTAAGCATTGGAATACATTGAATACACACAGTTGTTGTTAAAATCTATGTACAGGATTGCGCAGTGTAGGAAAATAATTTCCCTGTGGCATGATCTCAATGTAATATAAAGACAATGTTTGTGTGATTTAAAATTTGACCATCACTTTTATGTCAAATTAAACAGTCACAAAATGTGAGCGTTTCAGCCATGACCAAACCACGAGGCACGAAGATTACAAAGCACTGATTGTGGATAAGCAACCACGTAGATGAGGGAATAATGATTTAGGATTGGCAACATTTAATCAGTATTGAAGATGACCTTGTAATATTTGTAGACAAGAAACCACGAACTACATACGAAGTTGTCCGACCGTGAAATGCAGATAACTGACCTTTTTTGTAGATTTTGTATTAAGTTTGTGATATTTTGTATTATTAACCTTTTCAGCACTGTTTCGGCTATATCAGGTCAGATAGGAATCTGTCACCTGGACTCATTTTGATGAAACCTTATCAAATAGAAATGATAACACATACACAAAGCACGACCTTTGATTACCAGGAATGGAACACAGGCTAGAGTGCCACCCAACACTGTATAGCTGATATCCACCTTTCTTAACCATACATCATGACCGAAATGCTTTTCCCTACCAGCATTCGTATCCGGACCATTAGCATAGGAGACAGATGTCTTACCAACTCAGCTGCATCTCACTCCCCGTACTTACTTTATAGATTAGCTCTGGACTAACTAATCAAATCATTCACATGACAATGACTATAGACAGTACATTTTCTGTGGTGGACAGTTAAAGTATATTTTAGGGCAATTGAAAATTCAAAATACCTCAACGTTCAGTTTGATAGCAGACGTAAATAACTCTGATCAGAGACAATAGATATTTATCATGTGTCAGACAGCAGAGGTGAATATTCAGTCTGTGCCAGACAGCAGAAGTGAAATTTCAGTCTGTGCAAGACAGCAGAAGTAAAAATCCAGTCTATGTCAGACAGCAGAAGTAAATATTCAGTCTGTGGCAAACAGCGAAAGTAAATATTTAGCGTGTGGTACTCTAAGAATATAAATATGAACTGGGTTGGCTATTGACCGCGCCTAGCCTTAAGAAAAAACTTTGTCTAAACTTGCAGTGAGCATGCTATAAATGTTTCATGTCTGTCAAATCAAATGACTTAAATAGCGGTCTAGGACTTTCAAACGTCAAGCAAATACCTTTAATGTTTTCATTGTAATTCTACACAAGCTGATAGACGGTCTTGTGTACATTTGTTTGTATAAATTGGATAGATGTAGTTGGCATACTACAGGAAAACTGCATGTATGGTATCTTCAAGAAAGCATCTCAAACCGCTTTCTGGTACCATGACTAAGCAGGAGTGCACACAAGAGTCTCCATCTCCAGACAAGATTTCAAGAAAAAATTGACAGGAAAACATGCAAATTACTTTTGATCCACTGCCATTCTTCAAATATCTGTCGCTCTTTCCCAATATCATTTATTGTCGGTTGCAACACAAATTAATCATTGTTCAATATTATATTTTTAAAGGCTGCCCTTTAGACTGGTACAGATTGTCTTATCAAGGATATTCGTCTTATAAAGGATATTCGTTTTTGTCAGCGGCTGTGACTAGGTAGACCTTTATCCGAATATTTTATCTGTTGTAAAAATAAGTCAAGGAATTACGGGGTTGAGGATAAACATATTGTGGCCAGTATGCAAAGTGGGGCAGCCATTGACACATTCTGTGTGAGTGGGAGTGTCCCCCCTGGGCACAGAAGCAAAAGAAGGGTGGTAAGCCACAACTGCACCAGCACTACTTGGCCACGTGACCAGCATATTGAAGCGGACTCCTTATCGCGATACACTGCCTACTTCCGGCAGAGAAAAATGCCACCCAGCTCCCAGGTCTCTGATATGCTACAGATGAAGATGGGCTGAGTTTAATCAGATTATACAACTTCAAAGTTATAAAAGGAAAAGTGTGTATAATTCAGCCTTGGTGTTTCAGAATTGCGATAGAGATCTGAATGTTACATAGATCAGCCATCTATCGCTTTCTCTATTCAGGTCAGCCTTCTTATCTTTGTGCTTGGGAAAGGAATCACTCGCTGATCTCCGATTATATGGTTTAGCGAATATGATTTTGACAAACATGATGTAAGATATGACAAAAAACTGTATATATGATTTTTTGTGCTTAACAATTTCATACATCCACCGAGAAGTGTAATCAAAGGTTTCTACACATTAGGTCTGAGGAGAGGATCTACCTACAGTATATCTTTTGTTAAACAATCGATATGTCATTTTGCAACTAGCTGGGCATCAGGAAAGCATATATATCGAACATATTAAATAGGTATAAGGAGATATAATAAATATCAATTGTACACTCATGAAGTACTCATGAAGTACGATACTTGACTTTGAAGTCTTAAGCAAGGTATATCATATTTTTATTTCTCAGAAGTGTGAAATTACTTTTAGAATATTAAACCATATGCACAAAATTAAACCATATGCGATAAGCTTAAGCAAATTATGCTACAAGATGTGACTGTATCTGAAAATTAACCAGGTCTACGATAACGAGAAACAGTTTGGCTGTGTGAGCTGAACTCTATTGTGATTACAAGATAATCATTCCCTACTCCCTCGGGCATATTTATAGAATAAACCTTGGCAATTCATGCCATAGAGTGGTAAATCGTTATATTTCAATTTGATGCAAGTGACCTTATAACCCTCTTGGCAGAAATATCGATTTTGAGATGTTAATTATTGATAAAGCGGTGGTTTTGTCAGCATAAATCCGTCAATTAATGTTTAAATAGTCTTGAGTGTAATGAACATTTTGAACAAAACATTGAGACAATCTGCCATCAATTTTTAAAATTTGTGGTTATGGAAGGAAATCAATTTTCTGGTGATGGTGTTTGACTGGAAGGAGAGTTTGATTACTAGCGGCGGTAGACTGGGCTCGGAGTCATGCGTGCGCATGTTTGGCACATGCCCAGCGCTTGCCAGTGTTTTATTGCTTCACCTGCCACCCTATGCTAACTTGTTTATACTATAGTGCCCTACAGTATTTTATCTGTATATTGCCCCTAGCATTATATTTCATATCAAAGTTACTCTTTGAAAAGAATAGGGCATTGAGTCCCGCTGGCAGGTTACTATCCGACTTGAGTTGCAATACACACAAAAATAAGACTTTAGAGATTGCTGATTTGCTTTGAATAACTTCACTAATCTCAATCGTTATAATCAGGTAAATATCAGTGATTCCTTCTACGTATCTGATTTTAGATCCAAAACGGGGTAAAAAGGAAAGGTAAGCCTTTTTTAGTACGCTTCTCATCCTTGCAAACAGTTTGTAAAATGCAAGTACAGATTGTGGAATACACTTTGGCGTTATCTGCGCATATATAGCGGTGTGTTTGTGAGACTGGGCAGTGGTATAATAGAGTTGTGTAGCTGATACATAGCCATATATCCCATGTGTACATGAGCACAGATAGTTTAAGTGAGGGCATTGATTTAGTGAGTAGCTCTCCTCCAATGATTTGAGACCGGTCCATCGGTGGGCCAGAACTCCATGTTGCATCAATAAATCACAATGTCTGCCATCTTACTTTTCAATAGGGCTGTGTTTATTTTCGCAGTAGAGGCGACTTTTGGAGCCAGTATTCCCTGGTCTGCCATCTCACTATATGTTTACAGCCATACTTAATACATCTAAATTGTATGATACTTGACTGAATTAAGATATTTGGCAAGTGTGAGTGATGTAAAGTGGGCAGTTGGAACTGACACAAGTAGGTGGGTGCCTGGGATGATGCATGTAGCTTGTCGATATGAAGGGTCCTCGGCAGGTACTAATTGTTCCCAACCATTGCCAACAACACTCCTGTATATGCAAGACCCAAGTCAATAAAATCTCTGTGTAACATATACAAAGTGGTACTCAACATCGTGTAGAGGTTAGCGGTGCCCGGCAGCTGATCACAGACTCAGATTCTTGGGGCCTGTTATTTGACTGACCAGCCAGTCATGAACAGCCAGCTCTAACATGTCATCTTCTGGCATCCATATTCGTCTCTCACTCTCGTATTATGTGTGCAAATTACATTTCTAATCCGACACCTCCACAGAGGGCTGTCCAATTTCAGCGGCTTTGATTTGTGGATGATTATATACAGGTTGTGACAGATTGGAGGGGGCTGGTGTGCTGATTATGACGTGTGTCTGATCAGATTCGATCAGGAAGTCAGTCTCTGTACACAAAGGCACAGGGCTTGTTGGAACCAGGCACAAAAAATCCACTTCTTTGTGGTGCAAGGGGAAATTCACTTCATTCCATACGGACCACGTGCCGTTGGGAGGGAAACTGGTTTTGTGGTAAAGGAAGACATTGTCACAACAAATTGATCGCTATTTGCTGTGATTGGGGGTCTAATTGTGTGTGAAGACAGCATACAGAAAGCATAATCAGTGCTGGGACCAGTGCTTTGCTTTGTGGACCTCAAGATGGGTGCACACTGCACTAGTGTCATATTGTGGTCCGGATAGGTTGAAGACACCAAGCTAGCTGCAGCAGGACCGTGTCAGCGTAACCCTGCACTCACCGCAACAGCCCCAAGTGAATTGAAAATGCTGGTACATGGAATAACTGAACACTACTAAAGATTGGTCAATGCTGGTACATGGAATAACTGAACACTACTAAAGATTGGTCAATGCTGGTACATGGAATAACTGAACACTACTAAAGATTGGTCAATGCTGGTACATGGAATAACTCAACGCTCATAGAGATTGGTCGACGTTGGTACTCGGAAGAACTCAACAATCCTATAGATTGCTCAATGCTGGTATTCGAAATAATTTACAGCTCCAGGAGATTAATTCAACGTAATAGGGATAGGTCCTCACTTTAAAGGCGAGTAACTCATGGACCATAGCTTTAGAGATAGGTCAATATTTTCACACAAGGAGTAACTCACAGATAAAAAAAGAAATTGTAAGCGCTGCCACTCATACAGAATAAATATCAGACCCCAGATCATTCTGTTCTCACCGTCACAGCCTTTGAGAGGTTGGTCACTACTGTCCCACAGAATAACTCACAGTCCCAAATATTGGTCATTACTTTTACACAGAGTAACACACATTCCCAGGAGATTTGTCACAACACTAAAACAGAGTTCCACAAACCGATTTTGAACATTGCAGATGCTGCAGACCGTCAATTAAAGTGATTGATTTATGTAGGATCATCATTCGCATCAATGTCTGATTCGCCACAGCTTGACATTTTCACACCTCAAACAGTATGCTCCGATGTAATCATGTCTGTTTGCATAAAAAGTGCTCAATATTTTCTCATTCCTCTGTTTTCTATGTTTTATGTAGCTGAAGGATACTCATGCTTCCTTTTATCTGTATTAAATTCGTGACATGAAATGAAAACACTATCTTAAATGGCACATATTTCTATACTGAAAACATTGATATTTTTGTTAATAGTCCAATTTATCATTTATTTTGTAAAATGTGCAAGCCACTATAATGAATACAAGATTCCCACAGATAAAAAGGGTGATCAAATAACCAAGCATTCTACAACACTAGTCTAGCTACCATTAAACTTTTAATGTTACAATTTTGATATAGTTTTAGTTGGAAATGATCTAAACTATTTCAAGAAAATACTCGCTTGATAAGACAGAACAGACCGGATATGAAATAACATATTTATTTGTAATTCAAAGACATGGTAAATCGCACATAATATCGCCAATGACCAATTAAGAAATGTGTCTGATCCTAACATTTTATGTCATTTAAAAAAGGTAATGTTTGCTTCAAGATTGTGTGTTTCTTTTGATTTCTTTTACATGTATTAACCATTAAAATGGGTTAGTTTCTTATGACCAATTCAACCTTGTCAACTATCACAGATTCTCATAATATTTAGCTGACTCTCTGTAAATGACGGCCAATGAAAAATGCGTCTACTGAGCACGCGCGAGACTAAATCACTAATCACGTAGCTTTAAACTCTGCATCACATCGGTAGTAATGCCAGTCATTCAATCATTTCACTACATCTGCTGTCATTGCCCTATGTTGAAATTATTCGATTTGTTTTACTTTCCACGTCCATTCATGCATGTGAGTCACGCCTACCAGGATATCATGTGAGTCATGCCTACCAGGATATCATGTGAGTCACGACCACCAGGATATCATGTGAGTCACGGCCACCATGATATCATGTAAGTCACGGCCACCAGGATATCATGTGAGTCACGCCTACCAGGATATCATGTGAGTCACGCCTACCAGGATATCATGTGAGTCACGCCTACCAGGATCATGTGAGTCACGCCCACCAGGATCATGCGAGTCATGGCCACCAGGATATCATGTGAGTCACGCCCACCAGGATATCATGTGAGTAACGCCTGCCAGGATCATGTGAGTCACGCCTACCAGGATCATGTGAGTCACGCCCACCAGGATCATGCGAGTCATGGCCACCAGGATATCATGTGAGTTATGCCTACCAGGATCATGTGAGTCACGCCCACCAGAATCATGCGAGTCACGCCTACCAGGATCATGTGAGTCACGCCTACCAGGATCATGTGAGTCACACCTACCAGGATCATGTGAGTCACGCCCACCAGGATATCATGTGAGTCACGGCCACCAGGATTTCATCCATTCAAAATTGATCAGTCTCAGGTCACGACCTGTGATCAATTGCTCGCCCAGACGCTAACTAATCAGTAAAAAGCAGAATCTGTTTCGATAACCATGCACATTTTATGAACAGAAAATACTTGCGGCCAATCCTGAACTCAAACTTTCACGATTGACGACAGAGACTGACGTCAGAGAGAAGTCCTGGTAGATTTAAAGTGATGGGAAATTGTGTCGAATCGGAAGACATTCAAAGAGTTGTTTAGGATAGGAAAACCGGTTCACTCTTCAGCTTAATATCTAGTTTATCAACAAAACAAAGTGCCTTTCACGCTGGTGTCAAATCAGTCTTTTTAGTATAAGTTAAATATTTTCATTACATACTATTTAATTTAATGTTTTACTTTACTTTTATGGGGAATAAATACATTTTGCGAGTCCTTATTTCAACATATATTACCCTTTGTTTGGTATTTTGTTAATCTCCCCGAAGGGCTTTGAAGATAACAATATCAATCACTGGATGTACTGGTGATGTAAATCAGAGTTGTGATATTACTGTGGTAATGACCACATCTTTACTTGTCCTAGAGAACATATGAGATTCCTTGAAAACAGTTGCAGTGAATAAGATATTGTAATTATGATGTGCACGTCGGCAAATATTTATATCAAGTGTTCTTGTTGCCGCCTAGCAACCCCTCCGAGCACGGTGTGGAGAGGTGATCTGGCATATGGTTCTGGGCAGATTGGTATTGTGTGACACCGGGAGACTCATCAGAAAGTGACTTGTGACACTGACATGTGATGCTGGGAGAGTGTGATACATGTATGGTAGCATATACCACCATGTGATATATGATAACATATGATACATGATAGCATGTGATATATGATAGCATGTGATACATGATAGAATGTGATACATGATAGCATGTGATACATGATAGCATGTGATACATGATAACATGTGATACATGATAGCATGTGATACATGATAGCATATGATACATGATAGCATTGATACATGAAAGCATGTGGTACCTGGGAGCATGTGATGTTATGCCTAATAGAATGCGATACCTGTTACCATGCGATACCTGTCACCATGTGATACCTGTCACCATGTGATACCTGTCACCATGTGATACCTGTCACCATATGTCACCTGTCACTATGGGATACCTGTCACCATATGTCACCTGTCACCATGTGATACCTGTCACCATGTGATACCTGTCACCATGTGATACCTGTCACCATGTGATACCTGTCTCTATGTGATACCTGTCACCATATGTCACTTGTTACTATGGGATACCTGTCACCATATGTCACTTGTTACCATGGGATACCTGTCACCATATGATACTGGGAGCATATAACACCGGATGAAACATGATACCCGGTGACATGTGACACCAAGCTGCATATGGTTGTGAGTTGCTCTCTCTCAACATCTTGAGGCCGTTCTGTTCTGCTTCTTCAATGACAAAAAATGTATTTACATATTAAATACAAGTCTATATTTATTTGTTTGTTTGTTTGGGGTTTTACATCACGTTCAACATTATTTCAGTCATTTCGTGATGAGACCTACTTGTAGCAGATATAGTGCTGCCTCACTGAATTGTCATGTCGCAGGTACTTGATATGACAACCCACCCAGTCACAGATTTACAAGGAGAAAATGAGTAAAAAGATGTTTGATAATTATTACCATAAACATACACACAAATATTGACGTAACCCTCCTTTTATTCCCAGCTCATACCAGAGAGAAAATTAAATCTAAGAAAATATCCTCAGACTTTTTTATATATTTTATTTATCAAGTTTCCAGGTGGCGCGCTTTTTTCAGATATATTATGACATGGAGGCGTGTAAAATGATAACACGGAGTTCTGTTTCAGCTCGATATATTACTTTATAGATATATTCTTTTTACCATATTTCATTTATTCCAATTATTAACTATGTATCGAAGTTCAGTCAGTAATTGACATGTGAATGATATCCCAGGCGTCTAGCTTAAGCAGCTGCTAGATCTATGTAATTATAAATGTCAAATAACAGTTTATCATAATAATCTAGCTACATAATAGTCTTCTTAGCAGTCTAGCAATAAGTCTGCATAATCGTCTAGCCAAACAAATACTCACAATAGTCTAGCGACAATTGTTCATGTTATTCGTGCTACAAGTTCTCATAGTATTCTTGCTTCATGTTCTCATTATTATCTAGTTCTCATAATAGTTCAGTCACCAGTTTTCATAGTAGTCTGGCTACAGGTTTTCATAATAGTCCAGTCACCAGTTCTCATAGTAGTCTGGCTACAGGTTTTCATAATAGTCCAGTCACCAGTTCTCATAGTAGTCTGGCTACAGGTTTTCATAATAGTTCAGTCACCAGTTCTTATAGTAGTCTGGCTACAGGTTTTCATAATAGTTCGGTCACCAGTTCTCATAGTAGTCTGGCTACAGGTTTTCATAATAGTTCAGTCACCAGTTCTCTTAGTAGTCTGACTACAGGTTTTCATAATAGTTCAGTCACCAGTTCTCATAGTAGTCTGGCTACAGGTTTTCATAATAGTTCAGTCACCAGTTCTCATAGTAGTCTGACTACAGGTTTTCATAATAGTTCAGTCACCAGTTCTCTTAGTAGTCTGACTACAGGTTTTCATAATAGTTCAGTCACCAGTTCTCATAGTAGTCTGGCTACAGGTTTTCATAATAGTTCAGTCACCAGTTCTCATAGTAGTCTGGCTACAGGTTTTCATAATAGTTCAGTCACCAGTTCTCATAGTAGTCTGGCTACAGGTTTTCATAATAGTCCAGTCACCAGTTCTTATAATAGTCTGGCTACAGGTTCTCTTAATAGTCCAGTTAAAAGTTATAATATTAGTCTAACTATGGGTTCTCATGTTAATCTTGCCACAGGTTCTCATAATACTTTAGCTTAAGTTTCACATAATAATCTGCATATTAAATCATACTTACAACTAACACTGAACATTATAAAACACATTGACAAAGTGCTGGGAAGCTGCGGATTGCGATGATTGTATACCCATATAGGACATTCAATTCGGCTGGACGATGTCTTGAATAGGTCGTCCAGATAATGTATTAATCCTGATCCTGATAGTGTACCCGACACAAAACCATCAAAGGGAGCTCAGGACAATCCAAAGGGGAGGCAAGCCATTTGGGTTTTATGAACGTCTTTTCATGTCGAGCCAAATCTGGCAAGTGTCTGTCCTGTTTGGCCACCATAGCGTTCTGGTATGCTCTGGTTAGCTAACTCCAGGTCCATTTTCAGTCAAACATTATAGCCTCCTGAAGTATGTAACGCCCCAAGTCAATGCCATAGTTAATAACAGATCTATCTGGAGGTCAGGAGAAGGCTTTTCCTCGGTCATGCCTGATGGGAGCATCCAAAGGCGATGACCTGAATCACCAGGGAGGTTCTCCACAAATGAATCTAAATGTTGTTCAAAAGCTATGTTGGACGGCCTTCAAACCTGGTCCTTACCTGGTTTGCCCTCATACCCGATCCTTATCTGTTTGCCCTCATACCCGATCCTTATCTGTTTGCCCTCATACACGATCCTTACCTGTGTGCCCTCATACCCGATCCTTACCCCACACAGCATATTGACATGACATGCTCAGCTGCTCACTCCTGGTTGGGATGATTAAACAAATTGACTCTGAAATTCATGGTACTTGCACACTCACCATGCTTAAAATACAATTCAAAGGGGAGGGAGCTGAACTCCACTGAGATCTTGTCAAGGAACATTCTGTGTCCCATTCCATTAATAAAACACAATATTACATCATCTGATTAAATACCGAAGGGCCATGATGGTTGATGTCAGGACTTGAAGTCATAGATTTCTCTTCTCTGGTACATTGGTTTATGAGACAATTTGCGAGAAATGTCTAACACCTTCCGTATATCAAACATCGAACAAACTATCCAGCGTTCACAATCATATTTGGAAGGAATTCATCCTAGATAGGCCTTAACTTGACATACATTCTTTGAAACGTCTCTGAGACAGAGGCTAAGGTATATTGCTCAAATAATACGCAGTACATTGCTCAGGGTGTTTCAAACTATTACAAAGATGCATAGTAATGTTCTCCTCACCAATAAACGTTACAGCCAACCGCAAGCTACCGTTGTTTAAATGCAAATGTTAACCTATGGGGCTCCTCCTGGATGCATGAGCTAAGGATAAGAATGACTACAAACCCCGCTAACATACCTAACACCCCCTGCCGAGACATGCGGGTTTACTCAGGGCCTGGCAAGTGAAATTAAAGTTATTATGCCCCATACCATCCAATTTACAATGAGCAAGATAATCAAATCTTGTCATGCTCTATATACAGGTTGTCGTATTAGTCTTTCTTAAGGTTCTCCTATAGGTCAACCTACTGGTGCCAACATTAGTCCATATACAGGTTCTCATGTACGTCTAGTTATAGGATTCCAACGTAGTTGTGCTGCAGTTTCATATATTGTTTTACCAGAAGATTTATATTTGTTTGACTACTGTAACAATTACTCTTTCGATGCATTACTATTGCACCACTATCAAATGACTATTGCACGATTGTTAAACTGTTGCCATTCAGCATATACAACTTTAAAGGTTAAATGAAATCACAAAGATTTACAGAGATTTGTGATATGCTTAAATTATATATGATCATGAAACTGTGATACAAGCTAAAAATATAAATGTGTGTACCATAAACATTGTGATCAAAGTTTTATTACCTATTATTTTACCCTTCATACATTTCTGTGCTATTTGAAAGTAGATGATTCATCTGCTTAAATCTACATTATCACTGAACACTGCCAACTATCTTTGCTGAGCTGACCAGTAATCTAGTGCAAACACCCATTTAGTTAGGTTTGCTGACAATGAGGTTTCAGATTAGAGCAAAAGAGTGATTTGGCTTCCTGAGCCCTGTTTGTCCAAAGGGTTTTGTCTATTGGTACAAGCCTATAACACCCTTGTGGGGGCCACGGGCCGTGGCGCAGTTGGTTAGGGCGCCAGCTTATTAGTACCAGTTCCTCTGTGGTGATCCAAAGGTCGTGGGTTCGATCCCCGGCCATGCCGGGATTGAACTCATGATACAATTTCCCATATGAGCTGAGGCCTGTGCCAAAGGGTTAACCCGTTGTCCTTGTAAATCTGTGACCGGGTGGGTTGTCATGTCAAGGACCTGTGACATGACAATTCAGTGAGGCAGCACTATATCTGCTACAAGTAGGTCTCATCACGAAATAACTGAAATAATGTTGAAAGTGATGTAAAACCCCAAACAAACAAACAAACAAACACCCTTGTGGGCACCAACAATTGTCACATGCTTATATGCATGTGACCACATAGTACTAGGGACTTTAAGAAAAACACAATATTTATGACTGGTGTATTTTAGTTGATTTCAGAGAGAAAGCTTGTTTGCATCATACATACCCAAACTCCGTGATTTCATTAATGTTTTAGGTTTTAGGTAAGTCTTGACTTACATCTAGAAAAATTTGTTTCCAGTCTTGATGTAAACATACAATACTCCACTGTGGAGGCAACAATGTGAGTTATATTGCATTTCCCATAATTGGGCATTAGGTACACACGCGATGGAGATACATACACGTACCTAGTGCCGAGTAGCACAGCTCGTGGAGAACATCTGTTCTTATCTTAGTATGCATGTCTCCAGCACTGTCTGGAAACGTGTGTACACTGCAGAACCATACATAATGCCATGCTCTATAGACCAATGTGGAACAATATGTTCTACCGAAACATGTGGAACAGTATGCTCTATAGACCCTTGTGGAACATTATGCTCTACAGAACCATGTGGAACATTATGCAGCATAGAACCATGTGAATCAGTATGCACCACAGAACCACGTGGAAAATGGTGTACTTATAATCATAACATTATGTCTGATTGTTAAATATGTTTTGTTTTATATGAGAGGACATATTCGTCTAAAATATGCATATATAATGTGTGACTGGGGCGTCATATAGGATACGTGGGAATTACTCCCGCCGTCTCCATGGCTTTCTCACTCTCTGCAGTAGACACTTTTATCTTCTTTATATTTCTTTATAGCTCTTTGCTGTCGCTGTGTGAGACACGATGGTTATGAATGGTGAGAAGCCTGTGCAATGGTTATCTTCCAAGTACTTCCTCAAAGCTAAAGGTCTAACATAACCCGCCGATTTGTGATAGAATTAAAAACCAGGCTTATATTGGTAACAGATTTATGCTGTTTATATTAAAGGTGCGGGGCGAAATTGGGTGAGATTCCATAACGAGGCCAGCCCGGGGCTTACACTCTATGCAGGCCATATCCCGGCAAATTTAATAAGTGATATGAGATTAGCGCAAGCTTAACACAAGGGAGAATCTCTGGCTCTGGTATTGACATATAAAGCAGCAAACACAAACATATATACTTTAGCATCCTCACTGCATTCTGTAACCAGGCCACTCTCTTATTTGTTTGATATAGGCTGTTATAATTTAAAGAAATCCTTTGTGATAACATGCAGAATATCAAATAGATTGTTTTGTGTTCATCTGTTCATCTGCTCAGTGATGCCAGGGTTTAGCTGAGTGTTATTCATTCTATTTACCGTGTGTGTATGTGTTTGTGTGTGTTTGTGTGTGTTGTGTGTGTTTGTGTGTGTATGTGTACATGTGTGTGCGTGTGTGTATGATGTGTATATGTGTGTGTTGAATATAATCAGATGGTTTTCTAAGCCGAAAAAGAGTTATATGCTATCAGCAGTAAAGAGAATATATCATAAGATGGTGGGTGATTGTATGATACATGGCCCACCTGAGCCCCTGGGCCACTTTGTCTGTCCACCTCTTCACCACCTTGTAAGTCTCGTAGGCCCACGTGACTCGCCTCAGACCTCATCATAATGGGCATAATTTCAGTATGGGTCTTGCAAACATGGCCATATTTACACCGTCAGTTATTGTATAAAAGCCCTCAAAGCCGTTTCGGCCTCTGTGGACTTTGCATAAGGAGCAGCCTTTTCCTTGTGACCGATTAAACAGGGAAATGTACATTTATATCAAATATGGAAAACTTCCCTTGGGTCATTCTTAGTGCAACACAGCTGCCTCGAGAGGCAAACAAATTTACCACCTTCACGGCTCTCATTGGTTGTGCGCTTTAATGAAATATGCATTACATTACACGTGCGGGACTATATTTCTGCAAACTAATTCGATTCTTGCTTGGTGTTATCTTTTAAGGTACTCACGAGGTAGATTAGGCCATTAGGTCGTCGATGGCAGGCATGGGCTCGGATCTCTCAGGAATCCACCATATTTGCAGCCAAACCATGCTGCCTGATAGAAGCGCTACTTGACAGATCTACTCTTTTACATTATCAATGAAAGGTAGCTCTGATCTGCAATATTTTGTAGCAAACATAAGACGCTCTTGGCGATATTTGTAATGCCCGTTTAATCAGGATGATATAGAATGTCGCGTACATGTGGTTTTGCCTGTGGAGGATTACAGCCGACGACATGAGATGCGGACGACAACAGAGAACAGAGTTGTGGTTCAGTTTATCACACCATTTGAAGTTGTTGGCAGATTTACGTATCTGACAACAACCTGATAAATATATTTTCATAAGTGCAGATGCACTTTAAAGTCTTTGGAAATGGGGCCGCAGCTCTGCTGTCGTCCGCAAATTAGTCGTCATGGGCTGTAGTAACGCAATACTGCTTGCTAGTGAGGATTGCATGCTGGGTCCTCTCTGCTATTGTCCACCAAAGACTTTCGAGATGCATCACTCATCATGTTCAATTGATGCTGATATCTTGATCTGGTTTCCTCTTTTGTGTAGTTATATTTTGCATTTATTCGTATAATTGTCTTCATTGTGCTGATTGGATGTCAGCTTTTAGGGAATGTGGGCCAAGGTTGCGGTAAGTGTAAAGGGAGTGTGAGGTAAGTGTAAAGGGAGTGTGAGGTAAGTGTGGGGGGGAGTGTGAGGGAAGGAGGGAGTGTGAGGTAAGTGTGGGGGAGTGTGAGGGAAGGAGGGAGTGTGAGGTAAGTGTGGGGGGAGTGTGAGGGAAGGAGGGAGTGTGAGGTAAGTGTGGGGGAATGTGAGGTAAGGAGGGAGTGTGAGGAGGTAAATGAGGAGGGAGTGTGAGGTAAGTGTTAAGGGGAGTGTGAGGTAAATGATGAGGGAATGTGAGGTAAGGAGGGAGTGTGAGGTAAATGAGGAGGGAGTGTGAGGTAAGTGTAATGGGAGTGTGAGGTAAGCGTTAAGGGAGTGTGAGGTAAGTGTGAAGGGAGTGTGAGATAAGTGTAAAGGGAGTGTGAGGTAAGTGCGAAGGGAGTGTGAGATAAGTATGGGGGAGTGTGAAGTAAGTGAGGGGGGAGTGTGAGGTAAGTGCGAAGGGAGTGTGAGGTAAGTGTAAAGGGAGTGTGAGGTAAGTAATATGCAAGTGTCAGGCAAGTGTAATGTAAGTGTGGAGCAGGTGGTAGCAATATTTACATGCTGAGATATCAGGCAGCTATTTTCCAGGCAGTATTGTCTTCTTACATCTCAAGATGACTTGTCCTCAGCACACACGGCGAGCACTAAGCTCACTGCACAGGACTCACCGTCATAAATATGCTAATACTGCAATTATTTCATTTCCGAAGGCCCCAACAGAGCAGATTGAAGACAATCTGAATGGCCTAAATAGTATCCGGGCTGGATTAATGGTACATTGTGCCTGGTAGGCCTTGCAGCAAGCAGTTATCTATCTCTAGGGTACTCATCACTGACAAATGCCATATTGTATTGTATCTCAGACCTCAGGTAACGAATACTTGCACCTAAGATTTGGCAATAATTCTCTCATATCTAGCAAGATGATGTGACAAACACCTATTGTCTTGGGGGTTGGTGACTGACACATGAAACATGTGAAATGTTGAGGGCAAATCCTCCCGTATAAGACACAGACTGCCTCTGGTTCATCTTCTGCCCAGATATAGTCCGGCAAGGGAAGGTCACAACTGCGGAATAATACACCAAGACAGGAAGTGCCATTCCAATCTTAACCGCCAATAAATGTTGGCGGATGTGGGTGTGTGACGAGGCACAGCGCGAGGTTACAATATTGAGCCCTGTGTTATGAGATGTTGGGCACCCAGTCTGGTATTTGTACACTGTGACTACCAGCCGTCTGTCCTGATCAATTGTTTGTTAAGCGGACATGAGTCTCAGAGACCAGCCTAGCAGACTCTCTTTATGGCATATTGAGGCTGTATATCGTCCCTCCCATAGAGCCGGCTGCTTTATGCCACACACAGAACACTCGCCTATCATATACTGCCTCTAATGCAACATAGTTTCAAACAGATTTCCCACATAATAAACATCTCACTGATGAAGTATGTGCAATGATAAGCTACAAAGTAAAGATAATGGTGTCTAGCTTGCCAGTATGTACTGATGATCAATCAGCCATATGCAGCTTGCTGCTACAACAACGTATAACATTTACATCCACTTTTTTTTCATTCAGGAAAGCTCTTAGGGATGCTTACAATTAGGAAATCACTTTGCAGATTCCATAAAAAAGAAAAGAAATCTGTGTTGCTAAGAAAATAATAATTAAATTGTGATAGTGGTGAGGACAGTTGACAAGACACTACAGGCGTGGTGTAGATAAGGACGCACAGAGGGCCTGATAAATCCTGGAAACTGATAGGCTGTCTCCTGCACAAAGCGCGCCCATCTCATCATGTAATTGCCAGCATGCACAAGGGCTAGAAATCAAAAGGCTATATCCATCCTAAGATATTGAAATGTCTTTTATGAAAAAAGTAGAGAGGGGGAGCCTTAGTTGAAGCTTTATAATTGCCTGCTTTGATGAGCTCTCTTACATCTCAGCCTTTCTTTGTATTGTTTAAAAGTGACACCATTGACCTTCTCTGCCTTAAAGATTTGCAAGGCAGTTAGAATTGGAAATCTGAACAGAACAAACAAATACTCTGACATTAGAGGTAAATGTAAGCTAATGCAGAATGTAGATGTAGAGTGATAATAGAGGTAGATGTTGGCTAATACTAAATATAACTGTAGGCAGGTTATAAGGGCATTGATTTTAGACTAATAAAAGTGGTCGGCGTATACACTATTTTCATGGACCGCACTCTTAATATAAATTCCAGGGTTTATTTGAGTATCACGTTTTAAACTGTTCATCTTTATTTAAAGAGGCCCAAAATGATGTTGAATAATCGATACTGTTTATTTGAGATAATCTTTAAAATTGCGTATCAATCTTCATTTTACTCTAATATCCATTCAGGTGAAATGCACAACACAAATAAGATCTGTAATATTTTCGTGGCCAAATTGTCTTGTTTAACCCAGAAAAGGCATTACATTTTGACCAGGAAATAAGTCAAATGTGCTTAAAAGACCCATTCATCGAACAGTAAATGCTGAAATTATAACATTTTTGAACTACCAAGTCCGTGTCATGACCACTGTGCACCAAAAAGATATTGCATGATGGTATTAAAGGTTATTTTGAGAAGATGTCCTGAACACTTGTCCTGAACATAATTACCAAACAAGAGGGACGAGAGTGAGACAGGCACGTTTTATGCTTATGAAACTCATTATAATGAGACAGAACATACAAGAAGGTCAGGGAAACTCCGACATCCTGAACATATCACATATACCCTCTAATAATTGCCCTTTAAGCTCACTAGGTGGCCGACTGGTCACATATATTTACTGGAGTGTCTAACCGTGTCATTTGACTGGTCCAATAACCTCCTGTGTGATCATTTTCCTTGGGTCTGAACTGAGAGAAATGGGCGGGAGATATCCCATACCTGTTTTAGCTGTGTAGGGATATAAGATGATGACGTGGCAGTCATATTATGGAGGATCCCTGGGAATCCTGTAGCGAGGTCATATATATATATATATATATATATATATATATATATATATATATATATATATATATATATATATATATATATATATATATAAATCCCCCTACAGGATTTCCTATTTTGATATTGTCTTTGAAAAACCTTAAAATCATAAATTTGTTTGAAACAACGAATCCAAAGGGAAAAGATATTATCCGACATATTTCATTAATTAGAGAAACTTGCTACATTTCAAATTAAACAGATATTGTCACTTAAGGTGTTGAAATGAGATTTTCAAATCCTTCCATTAATCTTCATGTATGCGAATTGTATGAAATTGCAAGACATAATTGGCAATTTGGCGTATAGAACAGCATTTGAAGATATCCAGAAACAGTAAGTTGATACAAACGATTTCAATAAGCTGAGACAAACATGAAAGAAATATTCTGTATGATGAAAAAAACAATCCTCTCTAGATGTACTTTAGTTTTCAAATTACCAGTCATCTGTGTATAAAATAAAGAATTAAAGGATATTGGGAAAAATATATTTATCAGGTAAAAATAGAGTTATATTTCGCCCTATACTCATCATCACAATAGAAAGCACATATAGGCTCGGCAAAGTCAATGAATTAATTATTCCTTATTGATAAAAAAATGTGATTATACCAAAAACAAGTGTCGCTCTTATCTGTACAGGACTCAATCCTTATTACTACAAGCATTACTGATAGACTGAACGATAATTGGTTTTCCTGCCAACAAATAACGATAATTAATTGGTTTTCCAGCCAATATATAACGATAATTGGATTTCCTGCCAATATATAAGGATAATAGACGAAATTTAGATTATGCCATATACACACGAATGTTTCATTATATTTCTGAATACAAGAGAATTATACAATATCATAGTGTTATAATACAATAGTATGTAAACTTATTTATACACGAATGTAGATATGGGAAGGGTACCAAACGATTTCAATCAATCATTCACAATCTAGTAAATATGTTAAATGCATTGATTCTCTCCCATTTTCTTCTGATAATAAGTTCACTTTCTAGTGAGCTTGGTATGTGACCCTCTTAGCATATTTCTATATTATTGTGCAGCTGTCGGAGGCCTTCTGGTGTACTATATAATCGTACAAGAGTTTCCCAGAAAATCCAATAACCTTGTGATCCCAAGCACTTCTGTGGCGTACTTGTGGTGGGAACATGATTCATTTCTGGGAGGCTTGTATATTAAGCGTGAAAGAACATGGTAGTTGATGACTGTTACTTGAAAGAAAATTTGTCATTGGGTTCAGTTGAATAAAAATGTTATATACTCCATTGTATACTCAAAATATGCAAATGCAATTACAGTGAATTTGATAAACAGGAAATGGGGGTATGTCACTTCCTGGAAAGGGCGATGATATGTTTTATTCAGCAAGTTGGTGCCTTGGGCGAACATCCCATGTTTGCAAATCACTCCATATATCAGATTTACAATAGCTAAGCCCTACATCTTGGAGGAGTTTATGTCAAAAGGGTCACGGCCCAAAATTTGTTGTGAAATATATGAGCTAAAAAGGTGATATGGTGGATCAATGGCGCAGCAGCGGGTCTGGCGATGGCTCTCGAGATGCGGCAAGGCAGTGCTTTATCTGGCTCTCAACCGTACACTTACACCGCGCTCTTATGTGCAACACTGAACACTGGCCACAGCACAGATAAATCCCACAACTTACCCCCTCAGACAGGTAGAGGCGAGGCAGGAGACAGTGAACTACAAGGAAATGACATAGTTATAGGATAGAGATAGAGGATAGGGGATTGAGAGAGGATAGGAGATGAGAGAGGATAGGAGATGAGAGAAGATAAGAGATGAGAGAGGATAGGAGATGAGAGAGGATAGGAGATGAGAGAGGATAGGAGATGAGAGAGGATAGGAGATGAGAGAGGATAGGAGATGAGAGAGGATAGGAGAGAGGATAGCGGATAGGAGATGAGAGAAGATAGGAGTTGAGAGAGGATAGGAGTTGAGAGAGGATAGGAGATGAGAGAGGATAGGAGATGAGAGAGGATAGGAGATGAGAGAGGATAGGAGATAAGAGAGGATAGGAGATGAGAGAGGATAGGAGAGAGGATAGCGGATAGGAGATGAAAGAAGATAGGAGTTGAGAGAGGATAGGAGATGAGAGAGGATGGGTAATGAGAGAGGATAGGAGATGAGAGAGGATAGGAGATGAGAGAGGATAGGAGATGAGAGAGGAATGAGAGAGGATAGGAGATGAGAGAGGAATGAGAGAGGATAGCGGATAGGAGATGAGAGAAGATAAGAGATGAGAGAGGATAGGGTGAGAGAGGATTGCATGGTCATGATATATATATATTAATCCCACCAGAGTTGAGGGAGGATATGTCACGACAGGAGGTTGTGAGAAAATGCCACAGCTTTTATGCCCGGCGTAGTTATGGGGAAGGTAGGGGATTGAGTGAGGATACATGGGCGAAAGAAGATTGTAAAGAGATGAGATTGGTTGTGAGACTAAGAAACGATAATGGCGTGAAACAGTCAATACTTTTTTAAGCAGAAAACTTGCAAGCGAATAACTCCAGAGCCTTTAAAGTTCTATCTGCATTTCTACTACCTACATTTCGCATATGCCATTGACTCAGCCTTTTCAAAATGTCTTTTGCATGGAGTTATTGATGCAGAATATTACTCTGCTTGTGAAATGATGAAGGGCCTACATCTGGAGTTATTCTGACAGCATCACACAATTGTTCTGTTATTCATCGCTTTGTTTATATTTATTAATGATGCACCACTAAATATATATTGCTGCAGTTAAGTGTCATATTGTAGAATGATGGTGTTTTTACTGCAAGCTTTCTATGCACTATTGTATCAATGCCCCAGAAATATTGCTCGCAACCTGAAACCTATCATGTTCCTTATATTTAAGTTTTCTGGATATCTATGAATGTCTAGCAGTTCTTTTGTCTTGAAAATACTCATGCTAAATGTGAATTTAAATATGCAAATAATACAGCCTCAGAATAAGAGTAAATAATTATACTTAATGGGTATATTAAATCAAACATGCTCATCATATATGCTGTGGTATACACGTCAATTCTAATTTGTAAAGATAAAAAGGAGACATACTGATCTCTGTCAATGCTAGTGATAGTATCATAGACCAGATACATATCATTATGGAGTGAAAGTGACATCCGTGGATCATCAGATATTGACATCACAATAACGATAACACATGATGATGTCACAGTACTAAAGGTGTCAGGAGATATGATGCGATATGGCCGGGATGCGGCGAGATAAGAGAAGGTACGAGCGCCATCTAGATGATGCTGGAATCTCTCCATTTACAAGCTTTGGTTTTATGACCAAGCAGATCCGCTGAGCAATACATTACAGTGCAATGGTCTGAAGGCGACTTCGATTTGCATCAAAACTCAATAGCCCCATTGGTGTGTGGGTGATAACGAAGGCGCGGTGGCTTTCTTGAGGTGGAGGGGATACACCCAGGAGCCCAGGCCATTTGTTATGGTGGGAGGGCAGTGCTGAAGGCTGCGCGGGTTTTGAAGGCAAAAGTGCTGCTTATATGTCAACAGGGTATGTTTAATGGCCACTTTTTTGCACGATATGATATTAGGCTGCCCGCCCTTGTTACCTTAGTATGGCCCCGTACCAGCCCCATGTAAAGTTGCACCACAGCGGAACTGCAGTAAGCCAAGGTCATCGCAATGTGAGGTAGGAGCGGATGTCTTCTGCCGCTACAACAAAATACAACCATAAACTAGTGGTGCAGAGAGCATACGCCATTAAGAGACATTACATGATTGGTGGCCGGCACGGAGCCTGTGCCAAGGCGCTCTAACTCGTGGCTGCCGGCCAAAGTCCTCTTTGTTCTACGGCGATAATGCATTCGCAAATATCAATATATAACCACACAATGATAAACACCGTCTTAGCGAACGACTTGTCATGCAATTTCCTAAATGGATAAAATGGCACCTTGTCAGATTCAATCATATTTTATCAAAATGTTTTGGCACGGTTACCTTTTAACAAAATTAAAATGCGTTCTTTTCAGTACAAAATTGCAGACCGTTTAAGCAGCGTATCGAGTGCCTAAGACCACATTCTCGCCATGTCAGCCAGGGTATGTGACTGATGTGTGAGTTGCTGATGTACAAGACAGGGGAGCACATGGTCTGTGCTTAGCTACATGTTCCCCGTCACAGCTCCCAAATTACAACAATCTCAGTTCCCTACAAAACAAGGCCGCTGACAATGCCTAACTGCGGGTCTATTGAAATGTTGACACATGATGCTAAATGAGGCATCCTGTGATCATTAACTTGCTTTTCATGAAAAATGAATCAAAAATATGCTGTCAACAAATTTCATTATCAGTGCCATAGGTGTGGAAATGCCAAGGGTTAAAGCAATATTGGGTACGTGTATTTAATTGCCAGTTTTATTGTACGGAGGATGGGAAATCAGAAACATTGTTAATTTGAAATGCTACAAAGCAAATTAATTAACACCTGTGAGGTAAACAAAAATAAATACGGGAAGAAGTAGATTTCAGTGAAATATAATTTGATACGACGGGAACAATGAAAATTTGATTGTGCATTAAAAGAGATGTCTTGGAACGATAAACCATGCTAGTTCTGCAAAGAATCGCTGTTTCTCACATTATGTTTCCATGTTGTATCGTTCTTGTTTTCATTTACAGAATTCAACCTGGAATAATTTGTGAAATTTTAAAATTTGTAAATAAAAAATGGTCTGTTTTAAATCAAACCTGACACGGGTACATGTATATGAAGTCGGTAGTGCACGCCGGGATGTACAAGTACAATATATAGGGACAGCGCTTACAGGCGTCAATCACATAACACATACACAGACTTTTCCCCTAACACCATTCCCCCCTTCCTCCTCACACTTATAGTGGTACAAAGTATCCACTGCCTAGACATCATATCACAAAATAAGCTTATCCCCAAAGAAAGACACCCTTCTAATTGAATAGGTTTATCAGCGACTGGCAGAGTGTGTGATAAAGTGACCTTGACCTTGGGAAGCGGACCGGAAGTCCCATCATCCCTTGTCTCTGATGGAAGTGTTGCTCATTCACCCAGGGTGTGAGGCTTATTCTTGCGCCGAATTTATTGACAGAAAAAGGGGCTACAATTAAATGCTACATGTGGGAGACAAGGTGGAAAATATGGTTGCGTGCATGTTATTATTTGATCAAACTCGTGAAAAACTAGCCATAAACCGCCATTACCTCCAACCCCAAACTTGCTCAGGTGAGAATAAAGCGAGAGTTGCTCACGTGGAAACATGCAAGAGACACAACGCCGAGTAGATACTCGCTCATGTGGAGAAGGCACAACAGCAAACTTAATGGATACTAGCCTTGTTCTGATAATACGTGATACAACAACTAGAACCTTTTATGTTATTTCTAGTAATTGTTCTATGTTGGCTTCAACCAATTACATTGAACCAATACAAATTATGAACCAATACATTTTTTGGAATTTCTGATGATGGAAATCTAATATTAGAACAGTTATTATTTTTGAAAATTGGCTTTTGGTGATTAAAAATATTGTAATTGTGAAAACCGCTGTATGAAATACATTACAATTTAGGAGTGTTTAACGCAAAACCATGCAAGATATATTTACAATTTAATATCTCTAACTTCAAAATGAATGTTCAGTTTGAATATTTTTTTATGAATGAGTAGAAAACCTCACAAAAAGTGAAGTTGTCGTGCACTCTTCATGCACTACGAAGACGGTGAAATCGGAATAAGCAGTGCATGTACGTTTGGTTGCTGACGCTGATATTGGACGTTTTGGTGAGAAAAATGGCAGCAGTTATGCAGGGGCCATATAAATCACTTAGCCCAATCTGCAACAATGGGTGGCCGGAACACAGTAAAGAGGACGGTCCGAGCCGGCTCATCTCGCGGATGACACATGTGACGTGATATGGGCAGGATGGGGCGAGAATTGATAGCAACCCCTCACCGTCCGCACACCGACCTAATTTGTATCCATCTCATATCCCACTTCCTCTCCTCATCCGGGTCACTTAGAGTTAGAACTGCATTCATATCTTTATCATATTCATATTCGGAGTAATTTACCGTCATGCAATTTAACCTTAAAAGATAAACCATTAGAAAGGTTTTCTAAAGATAATGTTAGTTATTCTGAGGCCCATTGTTAAAGATACGTTTTCTATTATAGATTTGCATCTGAGTAATATAAGGATAGGTGGTGCAGAGCAAACCTCATTTACCACATCGCTGTGTGGATTAGAATCTTATATTATCCAGAGTTGTAAGCCGGGACAATGTAGCACAGTCACTGAGACAATGCGCATCTCTCACCACAATCAGATCTCATTAAAACCGGGTTTTTGATTCTTCCATGGCTTCTATAATTAATGGATGAACTATTCTTCCTCTGTCAATTATTGTGAAGATGTCTTTCATTGCGAGCTGCACCATTGTGAGCCAGGATTAGGAGATTACAGGCAAAGACTGTGGCAATCTTCAAATACATTGTATGCTAAGCATTTCATACAATATGTCGACCATCTCCTTTAATATTTGTTTTCAGGCATAGAATAGAAGCAGTCAGTGAGCAAGACAAGTGTTCAAAGTTTGTCATCTGGAAATCTCTCATAGTGTGGGCTAAAATTGTGAATTAAGAGATTGCTATTGTGTTACGTATAAACCAAGGGCCTGTGTAGTTGTTATTGTAAGGGCTTGTATTTAGGAAAGATATATTGAAAAGATAAACTAGGGGCTCATGAATTGTATTGTTGAAAGAAAAAACATAAGGGTTGAGCAGAGTATATTCTGGACAAATAAACTTGTGGATAAAGAAGGGTATACTAGAGTCATAAACCCAGGGCGCATACATTTTTTTGTGGAAAGTTAACAGGTTTTTGCAGAGTGCATTCTGAAAAGATGTACTTTATGGTTATGTAATGTATTCTGTAAAGAGAAACTGAAGCCTATCCCAATTATCCTCCAAAACAGGACTTCTCTCTTATAACAGTCCCGGCCATCAATGGTGAAAATGTGCGTTCAGGATCGACTGCAAGTATAGACTACTCATAAGAATTTAGCTGAGTACTGATTGGTGAAAGAATTAATGACCAGTCATACAGATTCTGCTTTGTACTGATTGGTTAGCGTCTCGGCAGCCAACTGATCACAGGTCATGACCTGAGGACGGTCAATTTTGAATGGATGATATTTTGGTGGGCGTGACTCATTTGCATTACTGGGAATGGAGTTCCAACTGTCGAACCCAGCATCAATATAGGGCAATGATGGCAGAGGTCATGAGAAAAGTGAACGACCTGCATTACTGCCGATGCAATGCAGATTATGTTTTGGTGTATTCCGCCAAGATGAACTGAGGTCTGTTTTAGTGTATTCTGTGGAAATAAACTGAGGCCCGTTTTAGTTTATTCCGCAAAGATAAACTGAGTTCATTCTGCCGAGGTCAAGTGAGGTCTGTTGGAGTGAATTCTGCTCAGGGAAACTGAGATCTATTCCAATGTATTTATCAAAGTTAATGTGAGACATGTTTAAGGTAGATCACATATAACGAGCTCAGGTTTTGCAAATACCAATGTATTGCAATGTTTTCCGAAAACGTTCATATTTCACGCCAGTTCTCATGGTTATTCCATCATTATAAATTGATAATTTAGCTTCAAATAAGTCATTCTATGTGCCCTTCTTTGATAAGATTATAAGAAAGAGGCTTTAAATTTGATAAATTAACATAGAATGAGGAATTGCCTACATCAAGACACAGTGGCCACAACTGGACAGTGATTTATATCAGCTGGTTCCGTTTACCTTCCGATAGAAACAGATGTTTTAAACAACTGAAGAAGTAGGTTTTAGATAACGCATTAAACCAGGAAGTCACTTCATTCTCGCTTGAAATAGAGTTCCAACACATGGTGTCTTATCACCATGATAATTACATTCCAATAAAATGTGTCTATGTGTCATATTACAGTTTCCTCATTATCGCCCACAGTTCAGATATTGGTAATTTTGCAAGGTGTTGATAACAGTTTATTGTACTTGGTGACATATGACAACTTTTAGTTATATTGTTTATAAACATAACATTCATATTTAAAACATTCGAGACAAGAAAAAAGAGTTGTTTCGTAATAATGGAACAACCTTAAGTGTATTCTGCAAATATAATCTAATGCCATTTCTAGTGTATTCCACTCAGATAAGCGAAGGCCTTTTATTATTAACTCCTTCTAAACAATAAATATAAAACCTCATTCAATTCTACTTGGGTTGAATGGCATTACGCTCCCTCAAAACTGACGTCTGCCATGTTGGATATGTACCAGACCACTGATAATGATTGATAATGTTATTTATAATGCCTCAGATATCTGGTGGGAATCTTTATTGGTTTATACCCATGAACTTTTGAAAATGGGTTTGAACAGTATAACATTCGGGTTGACTTCTTTGTCAAATGAACAGTTGATGAGACAGTACTTCTGTAAATTGTCCTTTGAGTTATCTTGTGACTTGTATCATTTGACATACATGTCGTGTACCTGACAATGGAGGTGAGGCACACTGGGTTAAGTAACAGTCGTGGTGGAATAAAAAGTTAAATAGAAATCAATCGCAAATGCATTAACTCGCATTGTGTTAGCCGCATAATCATTTGTGATAGTGGTAGCCAAGCTGTGAATGCACAAAAACATGGTTGCTTTAAATTGGACAAGAAATGCCTCAAGATCTTTAGGGCCTTTCGGTCAACTCAATACGTGTAAATGCATTCACGACTGAGCTCTATTCAACCTTTTCATCAACACGACGGTTCCTCACCTCAGTATTTCACCTCAGGTACATTCGCATATAGAAAGAAGAAAAAAACACTTCATGAATTGAGTAAAACACAGAAATGATATAGGATCAAGAATGTCAACAATGTACATGTCCACCAAGTTTATTTGCAAGTATGATTCATCAAATCACTGTCTTGGTTTTTTTCTGACAATCTAAAACTTATACACAATGCATTTGTAATAAATGTCTATGCTCAAATATTAATCATATTTCATAACGTCTGTTTATTTGCAGGTAACCTAATTTCCATCGGCCCAGGAGTCTATCCATCCAATCACACTGTGGAGCATCGCTCAAGAGCCATCCTCGTCCTCGGAAGCTGTGAATTTATGCATAATGGTCAGGTGACCAGCCTCAACTTCTTTGTGGCCACATCTGATTGGTTGACGGTACAGATATGGCGCCCAATTCCGGATTTAGCAGGGAGATTGGAATTAGTTCATAGTCAACTTATTTGTCCAAACATGACAGGGACAGTAATGCAGGTGAGAAAATCAACACCTCCACCAATCTGTCTCCTCTCCCCCACCCAGCCAAGCTTCCTCTCAGTTAAGAATTGAATGACGAGTTGTGTTGAACACAAGAAGGTCTTGAACACTTCTGTACATTGTGCCAATGGGCAGCTTTAATATTGTATATATTTTTGTAAAACTCTGTTTCACCAACAAAATGAGTAGTTACAAAGCAGCATCTGATACAATCTTGAGCTTCACCTACACTTTAAATAAGGATTCTCTTTCCTTCTTTGAAAAAAACATTAATTACCAATTCACAAAACATCACCACCTTCTTGGATTTTGTAATAAATCCAGGAAGCCATTTTGTTATGTCTTCTGATATCACATTTTCTGATATCACATTTTCAATATGTTCATAAAAAAGTCCAGTTGACCGACCAGTTGTAACCCACCTTGCTTTGCCAGTCTGAGAACCTCTCAGTTATGCTTCACACTACGCTATTTACATGACGTGCTATTCCCTAAAGAGAAAATAACAAACATTAAAAAGAAATTATTTTGGTTATTACCAGCGTAGGAGATTAAACAGTTAGGGCATAGCGGCGAATTCATTTGCACGTATTATGTTCATTTGTGATACTGGTAGCCAAGCTGTGAAAGTACTAAAATCATGGCGGCCGCACGTTGGTCGAGATATGCATCAAAATCTTTCTATGGTCTAACACATAATGCAGTGGCTATATTGGGTTATTTTGGGTGATATATTAACACAACTTAACCCATTATTCATAATGGGATGTTTATCACTTTTGCTGACATTTTGAAAACCTCATTAAAATATATATTTTACATAAATTTACAGATGAATTCCTACATCATTTCTCTATTTTCACCTAAAGAGGTCACTTTGTGTGAAATACAAATGCTAAAAAATCATTTCACTTTGAAATAGAGTCAATAATTGTACATATTCATAAAATATCAAACGATTTGTACACATTTAATTCAGCATGCCACTGAAAGCAATTTTGTCATTACGTTCACAGTATTGATAAATTGTAGAAAAAAATGTCCTTCCCTGTATCTGTTTACTGCGAAGTTATATTGTCAACTTCTATGTTGAAATAGACACCACGGTGTTGAGTTTAACGCGTTATACAGCAATGATGGAACCCTCACATGCATCCTGCACGTCAAATCCCACTTGAACTTCTGCATTTGTATATCTTTTACTCAAATAATATACTGATACAGGCCATTAAAACAAACCATTTTTTAGTAATATACCTATGTTTACATTGGTTTTATAAACAACACAGGGATTTAATTTGTTTGATATTGTTTCACTCAAATAATATATTGATGTATGGAAACAAGACTTATTTTGGGGACAAACATTTCCATTTTTACATTGCTTTTGCATTGGTCTTAGAAACAATACTCAGGCAAGGACCTGAGTCGATATTATTCTGTCAGACTGGCAGCTGGGGGCTCATTGTTGGTCAAGCAGAGCTCATTTCATTTGTTTCCCAATCACAACAAGTGTGGGGCCAAACCTTCCATTATTTCCTATTTCTCTATACCATTTCTTGTCTTTTGTTCCGCTGTTCTGTATACTATCCCCGCTAATGCCTCAGTCACATTTGCGCCGATTTCAGTAAAGATGCCCGGCCGATGGGTATTTTTTACAAAATCGGCAGGCAGTTCAGATTGCCGTACGGGCACCGGGAGATCATCGGCCACAATTGGGCATCTTTAAGACGTCGGCCGGGTCATCGGGAACTTTTAGCTGCCACATAAAAGTTGCCGGCGTTTCCCCGATGTCTTATCAGCAAATATCATCTTAAAGTGCACGGCAGGGTCCCGGCAGTGTCCCGCAGGGACATCGGCAGATTATCTTAGGGCTGCCGGTGGCATCGTGCGGTGAAAATAGGATTATTTTTATTTCATCTGTTCACAAACCATCGTCAGATGATCCCACGGGCTCCCTGCGATATATCATAGACGTCTTTAGGATGTCTTTCAGACGTCTGCCAAATGAGACAGACGTCTTTAGGATGTCCTACAGACGTCTGTCAATGATCTAGACGTCTTTAGGATATCTTACAGACGTCTGTGCCATTCAGTCTTGCACGTGCCGTGCGGTGCCCTTTAATAATGTGACCACAGCTACGGCATCCCTCAGATTGTTGCTTATAAACTCCCCGGCGCCCGGCAGACTGGCAAGTCGGCCGATTGTCACTTCCCGGCCGGCGCCCGGTGCAAATGTGACTGAGGCATAATAGCAGCATAAAATCTGGTGACTTATAAACATTATCGCTTTCCATTCCGCATTTTTGAGGTTTGGGTCTATGAGATGTGCTTACGGTTGTATTGGTGTAATTTATTAACATACATAGGCCGCTGTTATGTTGCATGTATGGGGTTCATAATTAACCTTCTCCTTGTTGCCTCAGACGTTACATGGACATAGCCACCATGACATACAGCTCCGACACCACATTAACCCGCTAATTTGATTGAAATGATACCCCTGAAATTTGTAATGGGACGACTGCGCTTTGTGTGAGGTGCATATAACAGTGCGGCAAGTGTTGTATCATCCATCAATTGTCAGTGAATCCACATAAAGCACACGTTATCCACGTATATCTCACCATATCTGGCTGGCAATCACCACAAGGCAATGCTCACCACTCAGTGTCTGCTGACAGTTTGCATATAAAAGTATATTAACACAATATGGACAAATGTCTATTTCTTCCCTCGTTGATGAAGCTAATTAATGACATCTGACTGGAAAATGATATCCAGGAACAGATGTCTTTGCATATTAATGAGGGATCCGATGACCAGGATGTTACTATGCTTTGTCTGGTGACATTACGCTGTGTGTTATCTGACACATTCTGTGTGTCACAGACATTTACCTTAAATCTACGCTTAGATTGGTTTCCTTGTGCAATATTCAAAATGACCTTTATAAGTTGTATTTAAATCGTCATTTGCGTAGCGTGTAAATCTGAATTTTAAAAGGCCACTTCAAATGTTACAAAAAAAGGTGAATACTAATGTGAGATAAATAGGTGAATTCAAATGTGACACATAAAGGTCAATTAAAATGTTACACAAAAAGGCTAATTCAAATTTTACACAAAAAGGTCAATTTAGATCCTACATTATAAGATCAATTAAACATTGTACAAAAAAGTAATGTATATGTATATGCTAGAAGAAAAGACCGATTTAAATGGTACCCAAAAGCCATTTCAGTGTGGCATTTTAAATGTCTTTTGGAGTGCCATCTAAATTAGCCTTTTTGTGTGACATATCAATTACTTCTTGTGTGACATTCGAATTCGCCTTATTGTGTAACATTCGAAGTGTTATTTTTGTGTAATATTTGACACATTTCTAAATGATAAATCAATAGACACTGAAGCCATAGAGACAGTCAAAGAGGCGCCTCAACCAATCAGATCCTTGGTATTTGTCTGCAGCAAATAATACCCAATCACAGCCCTAAATACATGTCCCCCTAGCAAATGTTATACAATATATCTTTATGTGACTCAACATCCGAGATGAAACGAGTAGGTTTGATGCTCTTAGAACTCATGCATAAAAGACTTTATTTTAATCATCCCAGTAGTGCAAGGTTTCAGGCACTGACACCCTATATGTTGATCCCTGTGTTGTTAGGCCTCATGTACCGAGGATTTAGATCCCCTGGGCTGTTAGGCTTCATGCAGTAAGAACCCGGATGATAACTCCTGCACTGGTCGGGTCATACACTAAAAACACATATAATTCTTCTACGGTCGGGCTCCATATACTGAGTCAGGACTCATATAATGAGAACATTTTGTTGTTAGAATTCCTGCACTGAGAAAAGGGTTCAGCTTCACCATGAGTTGATTGGATTCATGTTAATCCTGTACTGTTTAGCTTCGTGTGAACCATGTGCTGTATGGCTTCACCTAAACCCTGTATTGTTTGACGTCAAGTGCATATTAATGCAACTGTAATTACACTAAGTAAAAATAGACAAAAAATAAAAATAAAAATAATAAAAATTAACACAATCATATTATATGCGGCTCACATCTTAATGTACCTTTTCCTCTTGCACTCAAATTGAGAAATAGTATCTGCTCTGTTGTGCATGCACGCTAAAAGATTTCAATAAATCCATTTATTTTGCCTTAACACTATACGAATGGACTACGAAGAGAGCATGGTGTTCAAATTACTCATCATTATGTTGCATGATGTGGAGACTTTGCACTGATGATATCTATATACATATATATGGGTTGTGTTTCAGGTGTGGTTTGAGGATGAACTGGTGCGGGTCCAGAAGGGCGATAAGGTTGGCTTCACCAAGCTCAATGACACCTTCCCTATCCCTTATGTTAACAACTCTCAGATGACGGCCGACCTGTGGCAATACACCCTGGAGGACGACGAACCCCCGCCCACCCCCGGGGACATCGTGTCCTTTGATGAGTTATCTCATCCCTACCATTTCTCTGTCACTGTCACTTTTAAGGCAGATCGTCCAAATATATTTGGCCAATTGCGAAATGCTTCCTTGGAAAACAGCACGTCCGTATTTGCAACACGTCCATCGTTAACAACGTCTAAGAAGGAAATGGGGAAAGACAAGATGTATAATGACAAGACGGAAAATGAGAATATCAAATATGTATATGATGGATTAGATAATGCTCTCAGACCGGATTCGGCAAATAATCTCCGTGACAAGCAAACGTATATAGTGCATGACATAGGTGAACATGAACACCCTTTTGACAATGATAATAAACCAACAAAATCTTCAACAACACCCAGTTTAGCAACCATTTCAAAAACAGCAGCCGATTCAGTTTTTGAGAGCGGGCAGTCGGCCACGGTTGCAAGCTCAGCTCAAACAATGATGTGGTTGGTGACAGGGGGCGCTGCTGGTGAGCGACCCCTGGCGGACAGGGGCCACACCACCCATCAAACCCCTCATGAAACTATACATATAGATGCCAGCCACAATGACATGGTATCATCTGAAGAAATCAAGGATTTCACAGAAGGATTAGTGTCTTCTTTGGACATGTCCACAAGGGCGGACCTTAACACTCAGGAGAATCACAAAGAAAGTCAGGGGAACACTCAGTATTTATTTGAGAATAGCAATGCATCGCAGAAGAAACATATAGACAGTGACAAGTATACGTCACAAAGATATACTGACAGTGACAGACATAATGAAATAGAACACTGATGAATGTTTATATGTGGCACGTTATATGTTGTTATTTCAGTACATTGACATTGTGTTTGTTTTCTATATCGTGAGCTTCATCATACTTAACTATGGAAGATTATATTTCTCTGTTTGTTAATAAAATATTGTAATTTCATAAGATTGTGTTCTTCTTATACAAAAATATGTAGCCACATAAAAAATAATGGCTCTAGGGATTGGCTTCTTTTGTCGCTCTATTGTACTTCATGAAGATAACTAGCAGGCAGGAACGCAACCGGTTCTGGGATAGGTTCAGCTTTAGACAGGTAGGTTCAGCTTTAGACAGGTAGGTTCAGCTTTAGACAGGTATGTAGATTCAGGTATAGAAATATAGATAGTTTCAGCTCATGAGAAGTATTTAGGTTCAGCTTTAGACAGGTTCAGCTTTAGACAGGTAGACAGGTTAAGCTTTAGACAGGTAGGCAGGTTCAGCTTTAGACAGGTAGGTAGGTTCAGCTTTAGACAGGTAAGTAGGTTTAGCTGTAGACAGGTAGGCAGATTCAGCTTCAGACAGGTAGGCAGGTTCAGCTTTAGACAGGTATGTAGGTTCAGCTTTAGACAGGTAGGTAGGTTCAGCTGCAGACATGTATTTAGGTCCAGCTGTAGAGAGATAGGTAATTTCAGCTTTAGACAGGTAGCTTAAGCTATAGACAGGTGTGTAGGTTCAGCTATAGACAGGTGTGTAGGTTCAGCTTTAGACAGGTATGTAGGTTCAGCTGTAGACAGATAGGCAGGTTCAGCTGTAGACAGGTATGTAGATTCAGCTGTAGACAGATAGGCAGGTTCAGCTTTAGACAGGTATGTAGGTTCAGCTTTAGACAGGTATGTAGGTTCAGCTGTAGACAGATAGGCAGGTTCAGCTGTAGACAGGTAGGTAGGTTAAGCTGTAGAGAGATAGGTAGGTTCAGCTTTAGACAGGTATGTAGGTTCAGCTGTAGACAGATAGGCAGGTTCAGCTGTAGACAGGTATGTAGATTCAGCTGTAGACAGATAGGCAGGTTCAGCTTTAGACAGGTATGTAGGTTCAGCTTTAGAGACGCAGGTTCATTTTTCAGACAGGTTCATATGTGCGCTGGCGCTCAGACTCCCAAGAGCTATGTTTTGTATGGCGGGAAGAGACCATCTGTCCCGTGTGTGCGCCTTATACTTTAAACCTACTCCGTCATGTGCAACACTTGATTTGGGTCTTTTTATCTAAAACGTAGCCAGTAGCTACAATTGTGTGTGCATACAAACACAGCAGACTTCCGCCACAATGCTTCATGCCGGCTAGCATAGAAGGCTTTTAGGGGGAAGCAGTTCTTTGTGTAAATAGCAACACAAGGTGGACAGCAGCACTGCATATATGTTGTATATGAGATGAAGAGAAAGTAATGATGAAGAAGATGTGCTTGCATGTGGGGTCTGTGGCTACCATCAAGTAGCCTTGATATGTGGTACTCGTCAGACTGGCAACCAGTGTCCTCACATTCCCCATATGAGACACGCAAGCAGCCAACAAGAATGTCATTTTGGTTGTTAGCAAGGGCTTCCGTGACAGTCGGCTCTGCAGTATCCTACACAAGTGCCAAGTTGATTGCACAAAAATTGCACTTTCCATGGGAAATGGCGACATCACACTGGGTCAAGTCTCGTGAAAAACATCAACCATACATAATTGGTAGATATAGACTGGTGCGGTGGGATCTAAAGCGGGTGCAGACTATAATATTGATCTATTCTGGCTGAAAATTAAAAGTTAAAACGATAAAGACCACTGAATTTTTCTGTTCAACATATACTGTAACGCCGAATTTTTTTCTGATGAAATTACCAGTTTTTCTTGATTAATAATAATTTTACATGATCGTTGTATATTCCAATATCTATATCTATATTATATCATCACACCTATAAAGTAACCACAAACAACAGAAATCAGGCGTGTTTAGCGAAGCTTCAATCAATTCATTTGTCTAAACGATTTTTGCATTATATCCAGTTAATTAAGTTATTTCATGGAAATGTTTATGTGGACAAAAAAAAAGATTTCTATGGAAGCTTAGTTTTCTTAAGGGCGTATTGTAAAATTCAACCCAGAATTCCTTATCCTCCGGGCACCCGTGGGTGATTATGGCGTATTACAAACCTATTTTATTATCCAGCATGCTTACTATTCATTGTGGCACCTTAGCCACACTTACCATTGCAATAGGGATTTATTTGGACGCCTTAGTCACACTTGCCATTGCAATGAGTATGGACGCTTTAGCCACAATTATTGAAATGGGAATTTATTTTGACGCTTTAGCCACAATTATTACAATGGGGATTTATTTTAACGCCATAGTCACATTTATTATTGCAATGGAGATCGAATTTGACTCTTTAGTCACACTTATTGCATTGGGGATTTATTTTAACGCGTCAGTCACACTTATTATTGCAATGGGGATTTGCTTTGACGCTTTAGTCACACATACCATTGCAATGGGGATTTGCTTTGACGCCTTAGTCACCTATTTGCAATGGGGGTTTATTTGGACGCCTTAGCCACACTTACCATTGCAATAGGGATCAATTTTGATGCTTTAGTCACACTTATTATTGCAATGGGGATTAATTTTGACGCTTTAGTCACACTTATTGCAATGGTGATTTATTTGGACGCCATAGTCACACTTACCATTGCAATGGGGATTTATTTGACGCCTTAGTCACACTTACCATCACAATGGGGATTTTCTTTGACGCCTTAGTCACACTTATTGCAATGGGGGTTTATTTTCACGCTTTAGTCCCAATTATTATTGCAATGGGGATTTATTTGGACGCTTTAGTCACACTTACCATTGGAATAGGGATCAATTTTGATGCTTTAGTCACACTTATTATTGCAATGGGGATTTATTTTGACGCTTTAGTCACACTTACCATTGCAATGGGGATCAATTTTGACGCTTTAGTCAGACTTACCATTGCAATGGGGATTAATTTTGACGCTTTAGTCACATTTACCATTGCAATGGGGATTCATCTATGAGTTTTGTGTGTGTGTGTGTTGTGGTGGGTGTTTTAGTGAAAAAAATGGAGAGCGACATGTATCCTCCCCCAGGGTCATCTGATGCCATGAGGTACAAAAATATAAATAAATAAAATAAATGCAGATATGTTTGTGTGTGAGAGTATCTTTACCATATCAAATAGGTAAATACTGAAAGAATGAAAGAAAACATAGCGGGAAATTTCCAATAATGTGGAATTCTTAATTTTGTTTAGTAATTAAATTGAAAATTAATCAAGACTAGGAACCAAAAACAATTTCAAAAGTGTTTGAAAAAAACTGTAGTTCTCTAATTGAAATCAGTGTACACAAAAACAGTATTCCTTAGGAATAAATCAATATTTAAAGGCCTCTGCTCATAATATCCGATGACAAGATGCACATCAAAGCAGGGAATCTATTATTTGTATTGATCATAATAAAGAAAATGGTTGTGAAAGCTAAAGTAAATTCTCACACAACACACCTCACAAGAACCAAATGTAAGCTTTATTACAACCCATAACTATATTTCTCAAATCCAACTGAATATGATTTTGAATCTGCTTCACTCAAACTCATTGGATGTGTTATTTCTGCCTTCAATCTAACACCATACACTTTGTTCTCAGCTTTATGTGTTGGGATCACAAAGTAAGCCTAGGTTTACAGTTAACATTGCTAATTACTCATCAATGCAATGTGCATCAACACATCAGAAGCCATCAGACATCACATCACATCAGGTAATGCCAACAACATCTTCAAACACTTAACATTTAAATCTTCTGAACAGAATAGCAAAGATTTATAATGAAAATGCATCTACTTTTTGTTATGTATCCCATAAGGTGCTATGTTCTTATTGATCATATTATAATGAGAATGCCTCTAGTTTCCTGTTCCGCATTAACCTCACTTCCATAATTAATGGGAATTGTAGATCTTTGCTGTCCCGTTTAAACCTTAACACGAACCTTTCTTTCTTATTTGAGAGATAAGCGATTGTTTTTATGTGCCAAGATGGCGTCAGCAGTGCTCACCAATGAATATCTGTCTACTCTTATTTAACAAAGACAAAAAGGCTTTATTCATTTTAAGCGTATTGGGCAAATATCAAGGTGGTTGAAATCAGAGCGCAAGACGTGGGAAATGCACGCTTTATTCAATGCCTGAGAATACATGCAAGGAACTCCTTGTTTTTATTTTGGTACAAAAATACATATCATTGGATTCTTTGTCATTCTGTTTGGCATCAACCAAATGAGTTGCATGATAGGGATAAATGAGTTGCATCAATAATATTATCTAAGGTAAATGTCGTTACTTTAATCTTAACATCCTAAGGCTGGGCCTCGGAATACGTCAATCCCACTGTCAGGCTATGCAAGGTTCATCTGCTGAGTTCATTAGGATTTATCCCAGTCTCTGTGCTTAAATGTGATATGTTAATACCTTAAACAATACACCCCATTGAATGCGATATTCTTTACTTTGCCATGGTTGAACCAGGCACTCATGAAGAAAATAAAAAATACTTTGATCGGTATAAACTATCCGGATTTGACTGATATATGAGTTCGGCTGGTGAAGATTGCAAATATGGAGATAATAATTGTCTGACATGTGGGTTTGGATGGTGGGGATTGCAGCACTGGAGCTAGTATTTGTCTGATATCTTGGTTTGGTTGGTGGGGATTGCAGCACTGGAGCTAGTATTTGTCTGATATCTTGGTTTGGTTGGTGGGGACTGCAGCACTGGAGCTAGTATTTGTCTGATATCTTGGTTTGGTTGGTGGGGATTGCAGCACTGGAGGTAGTATTTGTATGATATCTTGGTTTGGTTGGTTGGGATTGGAGCACTGGAGGTAGTATTTGTTTGATGTCATAGTTTGGTTTGTGGGGATTGCAGCACTGGAGGTAGTATTTGTCTGATGTCTTAGTTTGGTTGGTGGGGATTGGAGCACTGTAGCTATTATTTGTTTGATGTCTTAGTTTGGTTGGTGGGGATTGCAGCACTGGAGGTAGTATTTGTCTGATGTCTTAGTTTGGTTGGTGGGGATTGGAGCACTGGAGGTAGTATTTGTTTGATGACTTAGTTTGGTTGGTGGGGATTGCAGCACTGGAGTTATGATTTGTTTGATGTCTTAGTTTGGTTGGTGGGGATTGCAGCACTGGAGCCAGTATTTGTCTGATGTCTTAGTTTGGTTGGTGGGGATTGCAGCACTGGAGGTAGTATTTGTTTGATGTCATAGTTTGGTTTGTGGGGATTGCAGCACTGGAGGTAGTATTTGTCTGATGTCTTAGTTTGGTTGGTGGGGATTGGAGCACTGTAGCTATTATTTGTTTGATGTCTTAGTTTGGTTGGTGGGGATTGCAGCACTGGAGTTATAATTTGTTTGATGTCTTAGTATGGTTGGTGGGGAATGCAGCACTGGAGGTAGTATTTATTTGATGTCTTAGTTTGGTTGGTGGGGATTGCAGCACTGGAGTTATAATATGTTTGATGTCTTAGTTTGGTTGGTGGGGATTGCAGCACTGGAGTTATAATATGTCTGATGTCTTAGTTTGGTTGGTGGGGATTGCAGCACTGGAGCTAGTTTTGTCTGATGTCTTAGTTTGGTTGGTGGGGATTGCAGCACTGGAGGTAGTTATTTGGACAGTCAGATAGAAGGTGAGTTGTGGACGCCTCTGTCAGATCGATAGTAACTATATAAGACATCCCCGCAGTGCAGGATACCGCCTCCAACGCCTACCATACATTGTCCACTACATGCTGCACTCCTCTGATACATCCCAAATATACAGCACCATTATAATGACCATTTGGCAAGTATGTGTCATTGACCACAAACAAGAAATAAATAGAATCTGGTCACGGAATAAGTATCACACAATTGAGAGACCAATTCCAAGTTCTGCTTAAAATCAGCTTTACTTCCCTTCATTTGTTTTCTACAATCAACACCCAATATTTATTGACGCATATAAATCTTATATGAACGTATTGTGAGGTGTATTCCATATAATTTGATTTCACAATCTAATATACACGTCTGTGGGATATGGTGATGAAATGTTTTCTTTTGATTGTAATGCTAATAGAACACTAATGTATTCTAAACCTCATAAATCCAGTTATTCGATCGTAAAGCAGATTTCATTTCCCTAAGAAAAGACTAATTTTCACAAATTCTCACTTTTTCTCTCTCAAAACTTGTTTTCTCAAGCGTAAATGAGGCACAGTTTAGTATGCGTGGAGAAACACTGCCCCTTTTACATATAATTTATTCATAAACAGCCAAAACGTCAATCAACTAAATTCGTCCCATGGCAACTCTCAGGCCACATAAAATCACATGAATTGTTTACAACTCGTGATTTATACCTTTGAATGGAACTCTACCAGATGGGGAATGTGTATATTCTGAAGGTGATTAACTTTTCCAGGGTGCGTCAATGGGTCAGCGTCTCCAATGCGTGCATTTCAGATGTTATATTTCTCTCCTTGGCGTTGGGCTAACTCTAACATCCTCTCCAATGCGTGCATTTCAGATGTTACATTTCTCTCCTTGGGCTGACTCTAACACCCTCTCCAATGCGTGCATTTCAGATGATACATTTCTCTCCTTAGGTTGACTCTAACACCCTCTCCAATGAGGAATTTAACACTTGTCCTTTGTAGACTGGGCGTGGCTTATTGGTCATACAGCCAGGCATAAATGAAGTCACAGTGTATGAAATGAACTATAAAATGACCTCATGCTATATGAAGCGACGCTGTGTCATGAGATAGGGCGTGGCTTAAAGTGACCTGATTGTATTGAAATTGACCATTGTTATGGCACGGAAGAATCACGTGACTGAATGAATAATAATGAGCACCCAATAAGAACACTGATAAAAAACACAATCTACGGACTTGAAACTAAAAACATCTTATTAATATTTGAAACAAATTTTATCTTTCCGGTTTTGACAAATTCATATAGACTTTATAACACTGCATACATATGAGAAATTGTTGTATTGGTACAGATTTAGAGATCCTTAAATCTGACATAAAATTTACAAAAGATGATGAAAGAAATAACATTTATGTTATTGAATGTAACTTGCAATTAATTTTGGAAATAGATTGTATATTTAATTTGTACATGCATTTCTTTATATTCTCTACCGAAATAAATTGAAACTGAAATGTATCTTTTATTATACCAATCAAATATACAAGAAAATATAATTTTTCCCGCCTTCAGATATTTTGTTTATTCTAAATGTAGTTTAATATAATAGTTATGCATTTTAAAACATTTACAAATATTATCTTTGACTATCGTTTCGAATTTAAGCGAATGTCAATAAATTCTGTTAGCTGTAACCCTCTATTGATATGAAATGTCATACTTTGTGTGTCATTTGCTGTAATTAATGAATGATTATTTTAAAATACTCGTATTAACAGATACAGTCTAAAAGCATTTACATCAGTGTACATATTAGAATACCTGCTTTCGGAAAAAGACAAGCTCAAGTAGAAAGAATGAGTGATATCTATTTTATGTATTGTTTTTTTCTAAAAATTATGTTTTTCTAAAAATTATGTTGAGATTTGTCTCGCATCACTTTTAAAAACTCCAAAATGATTAGTACCAATTGCATTTCATACTTATGGTAATGGACGTCAAGTACGCCCCATACAGTACATGTGTATGATAATGAAAAAATCTTTCATTAGATTTCGATAGATATTACTTTAGCTGTTTCCAGTATGCTCTCAGCTTACCTTTCGCTACACACTTTAATCATATTGTTTTCCGGACAACACTGACCGCCATGACAAAGCATCTATCTATTTTGACGTTTACTGAAACTGTATCATTCAGATCTCACTGCTCTGAAACCAAGCATCCATCAGACTTTCCGCCATATATTCATATCATCTACCGGACATAACAGCCATGAAAGATAGCATTAGCATCTGTCAGCCTTACTTAGAAATGCAGGATCTTTTAGACCTTACTGTCTTGATATACAGCATGTTACTGCCTTGAGATACAACATCTATTGGACCTTACTGCCTTGAGATACAGCATCTGTTAAACCTTATTGCCTTGAGATACAGCATCTATTAGACATTACTGCCTTGAGATACAGCATCTATTAGACCTTACTGCCTTGAGATACAGCAACTGTTAGACCATACTGCCTTGAGATACAACATCTATTTGACCTTACCATCTTGAGATACAGCATCTATTTGACCTTACCATCTTGAGATACAGCATCTATTAGACCTTGCCGACTTGAGATACAGCATCTATTAGACCTTGCCGACTTGAGATACAGCATCTATTAGACCTTGCCGCCTTGAGATACAGCATCTATTAGACATTACTGCCTTGAGATACAGCATCTGTTAAACCTTACTGCCTTGAGATACAGCATCTATTAGACCTTACTGCCTTGAGATACAGCGTCTGTTAGACCTTACTGCCTTGAGATACAGCATCTATTAGACATTACTGCCTTGAGATACAACATCTTTTCGACCTTACTGCCTTGATATACAACATTTATTCGACCTTACTGCCTTCATATACAGCGTCTGTTAGACCTTACTGGCTTGAGATACAGCATCTATTTGACCTTACTGCCTAGATATGCAGTATCTGTTCAACCCTATTTATCTATCCGATCTCACTCTTACAAAAATAATAAAACACCCATCTGACCTTCATGTCTGCGGACATAAAGTTTACTCGGATTGGCCACAGATTCTGTACTTATTCCTAACCTCCTAGTGGTGCAGCGTCTATCCGACAGTGCTGAGCATAGACATACCCAAGTGGGAAGATGTATACAAAGAGACACAAGGATAAGAAAAACTGTGTCATCCCGGGACACGTGGTCGATAAGAACTCGTGCTTCTTCCAGCGCACAACATATGTTCCCTAACGCAAAATCTATAACACCATCGTCTCGCAAACTGAAGTGGAGACATACTTCTGCATAAGGGAAATATTATAGTCTCATCATGTTGTAAGAAACAATGGCAGGCCGTCCAAGACAATGACTCCCGGATCTGAGATACTCGTGCACTGCTGAAGCACACTAGAAATAGACAGAATATTAGTATTGATAAAAATGGTTTCAAATGATGTGCGTTAAAACGAGTTCCTTTGTTGCAAATTGATATTTCATTGTTTCAAAGCGCACCCGGATAAGACCTGAGAGACAAACGATGATGAAAGAGTTTTCGATATTTGATTGCATTGTTACATAAAGCAGGCTTAGTGAGGTGGAGGAGTATAGGGTTTACACCAGGTCTGCACAGATCAGAGAAGGTATCGCCTCTTCATTCCCCAATAATCCACTGCCACTGGGAACAAAACACTTTTGGTGCTTCCAACACGTCTAACGATTTTGTAATCAGTATAGACTTTACATTATATGAAGTGGATAGAAAGCGATACCCACTGGTACTGCAATATTAGCTGAGACGAGACATAGATAAACAACTGATGAACTTTTACTTTATTGAACCATGCAACTCTTCGCCAATGTAAGTAAACCTCAATCCCGTGATAGACCATTAACCAATGCAGACAAGTCCTTTGGCAATGTTCTTACATTTCAAGTGAAAATCTTCTCCTTTGATAAATTGTATTCATCAATTGAGTATTTTTTTGTCTAATATATTGATTTAAGTCCTTATATACTACTTAATGCGTTTGTTGACCTGACAGAGCTAATGTTGTGTTTAATGAAAAATGATTCAGTATTGTATTTGACCTCTTTCAACCATTATATTTCGATAGATATTATTTTTCAAAATCATACTTCTTTGATGTATCATTAAATGAATAAATTATGTTAAAATTGCATCTTAATCGTTAGTGTAATCCCTGTTTAGTTCACATACCGTTTAGATCATACGCCTTGGGGGATGGAACGTGGCTCAGTTGGTTAGGCGTCTGTTGGTTAGGTTCAGGTTTCGAATCCCGGTTGGGAGAAGTATGGATATCTGCTTCTCAGTTGTTCCCATTCTATCCATGGTTGTTTATCAAAGGCCGTGGTTTGTGTTGCAGTGTGCAGACCAGATATCTTATTGCCACAGTGTCGCAGTGTGCAGACCAGATATCTTATATCTTATTGTCACAGTGTCGCAGTGTGCAGACCAGATATCTTATATCTTATTATCACAGTGTAGAGCTGTGTGCAGACCAGATATCTTATTGCCACAGTGTCGCAGTGTGCAGACCAGATATCTTACATCTTATTGTCACAGTGTGGAGCTGTGTGCAGATCAGATATCTTATTGCCACAGTGTCGCAGTGTGCAGACCAGATATCGTATATCTTATTGTCACAGTGTAGAGCTGTGTGCAGATCAGATATATTACATTTTTGTCACAGTGTGCAGCTGTGTGCAGACCAGATATATTATATTTTTGTCATATTGTGCAGCTGTGTGCAGACCAGATATCTTATTGTCACAGTGTGCAGACCAGATATATTCTATTTTTGTCACATTGTGCAGCTGTGTGCAGACCAGATATCTCATATTATTAGGACTCTTTGCTTGACATTGTTATGCCACGAGGCACAATAAGCAATAAAGCAGTGTGTGGCTTGCGACCCACTCCACCATCCATCAACTTATACACAATTGTCACATAACAACTCAGAATCAATAGAGAGATTCCTACCAAATCACGGCCACCCCAGGCCTGCTTCAGGTCAGTACTCTCCAAACTGAAATGCAATATCTGTGTTATTTCTCAAAGTGCTCCAAATAATTGGGCAATTTGTCTTTCATGTAATCTATGTGTCAAGGAAAACATCTATAAGAAATTAATGGAGAAAGGTATATGATGAAAGGTTGGGCGGGGGTGAGATGGGTCTGAGTACCTGATGTCATACTTTACAGTACTATAATATTTGAATAAATAAAATCTTCATATCTATAATGATCATTGCCACGTGATACTTGCCATATCTATAATGATAATTCCAGATTAAACACAAACTTTCTGAATGCAAACATACAAATGATACATCATGATCAGAATGTTCCTTCCGGAACCTTAAATATTTACTATGCGAGGCATACAAGATGATTATGTCAAACGATGAAGGCACGATCAATATCCAATTCATCACAATAGTGTAAAGTGCAAAATGATGATGACAAAATATGGCATTTTTGCAACTGCAATATCAAATGACATAGAAATAGGTCACCATTTAGAAATAAACCACAAGTTATGAATTTGAGTATCATTTTGTAATCATAAACCTGCAGAGATTGTATATCATGTATGTTTTTGTGTGCCTTTCAAAACCGACCTGAAACAGCAAACCCTGTTCTAAAAAAGTAATAAATACATAATTGAAAGAGTGTTATGCTGCAAGAGAAATACGGACATGCTTATACACTTCCGGGTTATGTTTCAATATATCGCTTAATATTATTAAAAAGATAATTGTGAAATAGCTTAAGTATGTACAACGCATTATGTGAGACACCGTGCAGCGCCTTAATGTTTTCTTTTGTAAATTACATTACATCTGGTATGAACTGACAATGAACTGATCATCTTGCACTTTTAGTTCTTGATACAATGAATGGCCTTTTACCATGGTTTTTATTATACACCTTTTGGTGTGAATATCCCAGCAAGACAGATATAATCATTTTATATTTTGGAAAAATAGTAATGGTGATGACATCGTGATTGACAAGTGTGAAAGTCATATAATATATTATTGGTGGATATCAATCTCATCATGTATATTCTGTTTAAATTTGACGTGGTCAATTAATCTTATTCAATCTTGTACATTAAAAAAGCTGACACTGTCGTACATAATACATGTAAAAATCAGGTTCTAAAACCAAAATACAAACAAAAACGCGAAGAAAAGAAAAACTATCAGGCATCACAGTGGGAGCTTTATCACAATGGGAACATTATGCATAAACTACAATATGTATTCGAAAGCCTGCTACTAGAGCAAAGATTGGTCACCGGAAGTGACACGTCTATCTGTAACTATGATCAGAAAGATACATTATAAGACACAGATTACTGGATTCTACTGGCCACTGTGGCAGAGATGAGACACAGCTTTATCATTGGCTTGTGGGACAGGTAAAAATAACGTAGCCCTACTTAATATTTGGCCGATGCGATAGGCAAAAGAGACATGCCCTTAAATTTATTTGGCTCACGTGACAACTAATAACGGCGAAGCCCTGCTTTATATTTGGCTCATCTGGCAGGAGTTGCTTAACATTTATTTGGTCAATGTGACGGAAATCATATAACAATAAAATTAATCTGAATTTGATATCACTATTCAAATATTATATTTCTAAATTAAAACTGTAATCCATATTATATGACTGACATATATACAGCACCTTATTCTCCAAGCCTTGTTCTTCATTATATTTTACCAAATCAGCGCAATAAATTATATGAATATCATTTTATTATACAAAAACAAAAGGTTTTTTATCAAGACAAGTGGACATACTGAAATCCCATACAATGAATTAACCTGTAGGAGAGAGTTATTAGACTGCACTATCGCTTTCTACATCTGTCAAGCTGACTGGACCTATATATTAGTATCTAAACAGTCCAGATCAGTTGAGACCTCTCGTAGAACCGATCAATGCCTGACTGATTTTCTGACTGATTTAATCTGTGAGCGGGATGTATACTATAAGTCATTGGTAATGCTTCTTTGTACCCTGGAATGATTAGGCCACGGAAACGGCTTTGTTTCTCACCATTTTCTCAACGGTAAGGATTGAAGAGACTCATTGTCACGTTTTCTGATTAAATACTATACCATTTCCGGACTTTAATATATCTAGATATTTTTTAATATTGAACAACTTCTGGATATTTAGAAAATAGGGAAGGACACAGATTCTAAATAAGCCTCTCTTCCCGGCTTAAGGGATGCGCAGTGTAACTTGACTATCAGCAGTCTTTCACAGCAGTTTGACCTTTATATTTCCCACACCTCAAATATCATCTGCTATACAATTATTCCAGAACCTATATATAGGAGACTTGCGAAAGGGAAGGACCGCCGAATAGAGTCAATGTCAGCCGAATAGAGGATTCCCCCGAAAGGTGGCGTGCTAGACATGAGGGCGAAATATGTTATGATGTTAGATTTCTGCACGATTCATCAATTCTTGACAGTGGTAAAAACAATTAGGCTAAATATATTACAGGGCACAGGTTGATAGAATAGATACTATGTGCATGTATGACGGTGATATAAACATGAGATATACATACACAATTCTATTAATATTCAATAAATACTAAGGATGGGAAAGGACCTTGTAGTAGCTCCAGTTGTTGAGATTGAAGGTTAGAGAACATGTAGGTATTTGATCTCATAAATAGCTACCTCTTTGATCTCATAAATAATACCACAAACATGTTTATCTGACAAATCAATAATCCATTATTTGAAGGCCAAATTCAACGCAAGGTTGACGTGTACTTAATAAGTACAGAAATTACATTTTTATCTGCTTGATAACTTTAGCTTTATCACAGTCTGAACCCATTGATTTAGTCTGATGATGGCAAAAAGAGCAAGATGAGTGATTGTTAGGCATGTTAAGTTTTAATAAATTTAAATTGAAGGACTTTTTAGAGCAACATAAGATGATAGTCCTGATTATACTGAAAAAATAAATCCTTGTTACTGCGGTGATCATGGAACCTCTAAAATTAAATATGTTACTATGAAAACAAATCCAGACCGACTCTTACATGCCGCTCTGTTTTCCCAAAAGCAATGTGTGGGCTAAATGTTCTATCCATACCTCTAAAGTGCACAAATGCATGCATTGCAAATCATTTCCATTGTCACACATAAATAATCAAAATGTTCATCCTTAGAAATAAAATACATGTAATGTATGGTAGGTTGCAATAAATTGTATGTTTTATTTCCTAGAACTTTATAAATGAACGTAAACGTAGCTGAGTTTCAAAGAAAGGTTCACGTTTCATTACTTAGATATGTAGTTTATGTTCTCCACAAATCAGATAATATGCATGCCCCCATTAATAATTTATAAAAACTCCACAAAATTCATTTCTTTATGTGACAGTTGAAGGTGTATATCTTCTCATTCTTACATTATGAAGAAAACATTTCAAAGATATTTTATATTTGCAAATAGAAGAGACAAGTACACCTTATCAAGAAAACATACTTGATATCATTGATACATGTATTTGAATATGAACAAATCTATTAATATCTTGACACAAATCTGATAGATATAATTCATATTGCTATGGTACATCAGGATGACATAACAGTCTTAATGTTTCTCATATTAAGACTAATTTTCATTTTCTATATATCATGTTTTAATTGATGTAAAATAACACCCTAAAAGGAATTACTTACATTGATCAGTTGGATAGATTAATTTTATATATTGTGGTAATTGAACACGCCCATTAATAGGGCGGCAAAAGACATTACATGGGAGCACCAAGTATATGAGAAGGAACCACTGGAGACATTACAATGGGATCACCAAGTATATGAGAAGGAACCACTGGATACATTACTATGGGATCACCAAGTATATGAGAAGGAACCACTAGAGACATTACAATGGGATCACCAAGTATATGAGAAGGAACCACTAGAGACTTTACTATGGGATCACCAAGTATATGAGAAGGAACCACTAGAGACTTTACTATGGGATCACCAAGTATATGAGAAGGAACCACTGGAGACATTACTATGGGATCACCAAGTATATGAGAAGGAACCACTAGAGACTTTACAATGGGATCACCAAGTATTTGAGAAGGAACCACTAGAGACTTTACAATGGGATCACCAAGTATTTGAGAAGGAGCCACTGGAGACTTTACAATGGGATCACAATACATTATATGTATTGATTGCTGTCGATATTACATGTTATGAGTGGAAACATAACATGAGATAATTGGATGCATAACATGCGATAATTGGATACATTACATGGGATGATTGGATTCATTACATGGGATGATGAATTGCATGGGATGATTGGATACATTACATGGGATGATTGGATACATTACATGGGATGATTGGATACATTTCATGGGATAATTAGATACATTTCATGGGATAGTTAGAATCATTACGTGGGATGATGAATTGCATGGGATGATTGGATAATATAGAATAATATAGAGTCAAAAGTTATGTTTTGCAATACTCACTGAAAACAGTAAAATATTACTTGTAATCGGGAGAGTTATAATCAAGAGCCATAACTTTGAGAATTGAGATTGTATGAAATCGACATTTGATCGATGTTATTCTAACATGGGATCCATTATATCTATATTTCTTGGGATCAAAGTATACATAACATTAAACCATCAGGGAGATCTTTTTAGCCAGGTATGTCACATCTTACCATGGAGGTGTGTCACATAGTTCAGCCCTGTGCAGATATCACTGCCTCCAGCCACTGATTACAGCCATGGCACCAATCTGAGCAGTATGGCAACAATAATCACAGGCCAGGCCAATTTGCCGTGTCCGCAGGAAGCAACAGTTAATGAATCTGATGTTGATTGGCAATCAGAGGGCTTGTGAAGCAGCTCATCAGACAGACCATGTGACACATCTGAGCCCACCACTGAGCTCACACAACAAGCACTGTCACATGCATAGCATCAAGGTTAATCTCTCCAACTCATTAAGTGAGTATTAATGGCAGAGGTCCCACAATGATGACTTGTGGTTGCCGCCAAGCCTGATGGCATGCTGTGAAACATTCCTCTCCACTCATCTCATTAAATGTACAGAATATATGGGCTGCACCCACCAGCTGAGTAACTCTACCGGCCCTCGCTTCCTGCTTCATACAACCTTCAACTAAAAGACAATTTGCGTATTTTTTTTTACTTTAATTGCCTTTTACTGCAGGTTTATTTTCCATGAATTATACCTATTCAGCAGTATTATTTACTCACTCACTCCAGAAATAGTGCACGCTTCTCATCAAACAACTAATGCTATCTTATCTCACGATATGTATAGTACCTGTTGATATAAATGAATCTTGGTGCTTTTGCTGCAGTAAGCTGTCTTCATGTTTTCACTTTTACAATCTACATTACATTCTCTTTTTCATTCATTCATATATTTTCATTAAAAAAATCTCAGAGGTTTTTAAAAGAAAATCTTTGATTATATCACATTGAAAATAATTAAAAGCCACCGAGGAACTGATACATTAACATAACTAATTTCAAGGTTATATGTGTATGACACGATTACGAACTCCCGAAAAACAACATTCTTGATCAAAAGAACAAGCTTAGATGCCAACAAACATCAGTAGGATCACCTAAAGTACAATCTATACTACAGCATCTGAACTTGACATCAGTAGGATGACATACAATACTCTATACTATAGGTATAGACTGAATTTAAAGGAATCATCCCAAATATTCGTGCATATACACAAGAAGCAGTCCAGTACATCATGAATAAAGATGTTGCAGGGTTGTATCCAGTTGATGGATTGCTGCGCAGATAAAGAGTGACCATGGCTTAGTATAATATATAACAGCATTTTAGTTATCCGTGCCTGGGACCTACTTTTCTTTATTTATAACGTTAACACCTCATAGCAAATGTGTCTGTCCATTTGTAAAGTAAAGCCACGCTTGTCCCGGACAAATAAAAAAGGCTGATAAGGAATATTCAAAGATTCATCAAAGCAAATCGTGTCAAATCAGAATCAGTCAACTCACAGATATACAAAGTGACCCGAAACAGTCGACTCTCAATTCCTCGTCACAATCTGCCGTTCAACGATCGAAGCATAGATGTCTGACCAGGTCCAAGGAACTGTACATGCTAGGAGATTTATTATTGAATTTTATTATCTTTATTCTATACATTGTCCGGTAAATTGTTGAACAGCATGAACACTTATTATTGTGATTACTGCAGCGTCAGTGCAACAAGTACAAGGTCTTTCTTGTCTTAAATGGAAGTCAGTACAATTCATTCAGAAATCTTTCTGGGAACGTTCATCTCATGTACTGTACATAGCCATATACTTACATTACTTACTCTACACGCTAACGTATGTATGTTCAAAGCAAGGCTTATTCTGCAGGCCTCTAAATATTACTCAGAGCTCACACAGAAACTGATAAAAGCCAAACTAGTTCAATAAAGAAGTATACAGTTCACTATTTGACATATACATTCTTTACAAGTCGAAGTATTACACAAAGCCTGCATGCTGAATGGCATAGACACGTTTTCAAACAAGAATATAACATATCAGTTGCTATTCATTCTCCACAGGCTTCTAAATATTTAAACAAAGCCCGCACGCTAACTGATAGTAGTGACTGAAAAGGAAGAAATCGCACATATACTAGCAAATACATTCTTCTGCACACTGACATGTGACTTGTTGATTTCCATCATGGCTGACATGGTCTCAAAAACCGACAACTCCTTTTGTAGATTATTTCAGTTCACATTGCTAATACACATTTTATCAATCGCAAAATCTACAAAATGACATGAGTGAAGTTGGTTTTTATTTATTTTTTATTTATTTACCTATTTTGGACTATGTATGCTTTAAGATGACATTTCAGCTGTCATTTATGCATCTTAACTCCTTTCTAATATTCTAATATACGGAAATATTCTTTGGAGGCATATAATGGGTTGAAAATGATCGACTACATTTTACAAAATAAAAGAATCTATGAAGACTATGGGACAACTTATTTGAATAAGATCGAATATCTGTGACAATAGTTCTCTGCATGGCAAGGTAGTCATCAATCATGGATCTGCTATAGGGAGTATGACAATAGTTATATCTATATAAATATTACATGAAGCCTGCATGCTAACAGGCAGAAACAAATATACAAATATATATTCTCCAGCGGTCTAAATAGTACACAGATCCTGCACGTTAACTGGGAGAAGTTGGCAACGCTCTGTGCTGCAGGTTGTAAGCATTGCCAGTTCTTCTGTGGTTATCCAAAGGTTGTGGGTTTGATTCCCAGCCATGTCTACCTGACATATTCATACGCCACATAACCATGGACAAGCTCAATTTAGAAGTAGAGGATCTCAAAAAAATGTTTGGTGAATCAAATAATAAACTCAAGAACTGTAATGCTGACCTAGAAACCTCCAAAATGCATTGAATCATTTGAAACTAGAATTGCACACCTGGAAACCATGAGTGATATGTTAAATCAGCAATGTGAATCAAGAGACTTTGAAATTATCACTTTAAATGAAAAACTCGCAGATGAACAAAATACCAACCATGATCTATCACATAACAATGTATCTGTAATAAAACCTGCATCTATATCACCCTATAAACAATAGATTCTTTGTGCTAGTGGAAAATGACAACAGTGAGAAAATAGTACAAGCCTCGGAGAGCCTGGATATGGAATGGATACCAACTAGTGATGATGCCTTGGTGTTCGCTTTAAACAAGGCTATCTTTGAGGGTGACACCATCGCTTACGTGATTTACATGTGATCCTTGTCATCCAAGGCAACCTTGATCTAGTGAGAGGTGAAAATCCAATGTTGATATTTGCCTATTTGGAAATAACTTCTCACCCTACCTGTAGTTATGGGCTATAATTCATTTCTAAACCAATGGCAGGAAAAACATTACTATTTGTAAGACAAGAAATGCCTCTACTCAGGTATCTAAGTCCAAATCTATGTTTTCTTTTTCCGTGACACAGAGCTTTTTGTAAAATTGAAACTCCTACAAAAACCTCGGTGTGAAACCTGTTTGAAAACGGCACTCAATAGAAATGATGTTAATATAATTGTTAAAATATCATCAGAATAAGTTGAATATATGATGGGAAGACAAGGTTCAACAATGAAAACTATTTAAAATGATTTGGGTGCTAGTCTGAGAAAGGTTAGTTAGAAAAACCTTAAATCGGATAATAAAACATAACATGGCATTATGATGCAGTAGATGAGTGTTAGAAAAAATAGGAAAAATTGCCATTAAATCAGTAGAGGTAAAATCCTGTGTCGATAGCTTACGAGTACAATTTTACTTATAGAAAGAGAAAAGTTTACGATTAACAATTTACAATTGACGCTAAAGAATGTTTAACCAAAGAACGTTTCAAGAAGATGACATGTAAAATACATTAATTTTTAATGGGAACCAATTTCAACCAAGATAACAGGACCAAATTACAAAGTTACAAGTCAAACCACAAACCCCAGCCAAATACATTTTTTGCAAGTTAATAAATAGTAAATGAAATAAAAAGGCATGTTACAAAGACACATATCATACACGTGATTAAACCGGTGATAAAGTTACTGTTTTACCTGATTTTAATGGCAAAGGAGAAAATAAAACGATATTGATTAAAACAATCTTTAATGAAAAAGAAACGTATGTATATTCGGTCACCCCAAACATAATTGCTGACTGCTGGATTTAAGAAAGTCCCAAATAAATCATCCGCAAAATACTAGAGGTACTAGGAACAATCTTAATTAAAATACAAATCAACTCTTGCATCAGAAACAGATTTTATAAACAAGAATTAAATTTGATTAAAAATGATTAAATTTATAAATGTATACTTACTGGAACAGGAAATTGATTTTCTAATTAAATACTGAAATATTGCTGAGTAAAACTGGAGACAAAATCATCATATGAAAATTGGAAATAGATAGTTATATTTCGAAGCATATTCTAATTATCATGTCCAGGTGGCGATCTCAGATGGAAAGCTCAGCTACACCCCTAGAACCTGTGGAAATCACTGTCAAAACTGGTAGGAAAACATGCACCATTTGTCACAATCTTTAGGCCAGAACCATCTGATAGGAATCAGTATACTTACACAGAATTTATTGAGGAATGCTTTAGATATTTCAATACATATTTCCAAGTGATGTGATGCGATCTTGCCTGGAGATTATAATTTCCATGTGAATAAACCTGAGAATTCCAATGTGATTAAATCTAATGAAATATAAGATATGTTTAATACAGCTTATATAATCAATGAAGCACTACATATTACAGATAATACATTCGTCTTATCAATCTTTAATATTCATTCAAATGCCGCAACAAATTATTGTATAGATAAAACAAACTCATATCATGAGAATCAACATCGAATTTAATCCTATGAAAACAATTAAGACGAAAATCAAATAGAGGAAGTATAAGCAAGTTATAATTACTGATTTTATGGCTGATGTAGAAAACAAAATTGATAGGAATGATAAATTTGATGGTACAAACCTGAATGAATTATTTAAAAAAACAATGAAATAACGAACATTCTAGATAGATATGCACCTATCACTGAAAAGATAGTTGCCATAAGAAAACACGCAGATTGATATCAGGGGAAAATAAAGAAGAAAAAAAGATTCAAGGACAGAAAGGAAAATGAACAAACTAATCCGCGGAGAAACAAATATAACAATATTCTGAAAAATGCTAGAACCGAACATTATGCTGAGATGATTGACGTAAAATAATAAAATCCACGGAAATAGGAGTTTAATTTATAAAGTCATTCAAAGGTCACTACAGGGTCACCGGCAATATTTTATAAAAAATAGTCTACAAAGGTCCACATTCAGTCATGTATCATTTGTGGATGTGTTCCAAAAAATGTTATATGCCTATGTCTGTCATTTCTATTGATGAAAGCTCTCCATAAGATTTGGATTGCCATCCCTCACACTTATAGTTAACTGTATGTAGAATTAGCTTCGGACAAGAATTATAAATTAATATTACTGTGTTAATAAATATGGAAGAATGATAACATGTGGATATTGTTATGAATGTTAAAATATGGAGGGTGGCAATACATGTTCTGTCATGGTCTGAGGAACATCAGTGATTTGATATCTCATCAATGAGTATCTCATACCATCTTAGATATTCACCTGCGATGAACTATTAAATCTCACATCATTAAGATACGTATTTCTTACGTTTAGATGTCAAATGACTGTGATTTGATATTCGAAAATCTGATCTAATTAACATGCCTATCAGGCATATAATGCCGGAAACCTTGGAAACCCCTGTGAGCCCTTCAGTGATTCGATCTAGCAATTAGAATCACGTGCGCATCAGATGTTCATATTCATAGCGCAGTTGAAATATTCTGATAACTACTGTGTTGCACCACGGTAGTCAAGAAAGAAAGTATAAAAATGAGTTTCAATTTTATGCATATATACTCTTATCGCTGGCACCTGTTCAAGAAAGTGATTGGTAAAGAGCTATGTGAACTTTTAAGTACCTTTTTTCAAATAATTGTTTAATTCAAAAAAAAAATAAAGGTGTGTATGATATTTCATTAGATAAGTGTTGTTAGTGTTGCTAACACACGATGATAGTCCCTCAAATTATTTCTTTTGTGAAAATTACGTTTATCATTCATCTTTACATTAACCAATTCTTGACATTAGATATGTTTGAGCTTTTTACTTGTCCAATCAGTGAGTGGAAATTAAATCCCTTGGCAAATAGTTCAATCGTGTCATGTGTCAATCATATTCTGAAAACAATCACTACTACAACTCTGAATCTTCTTTGTAAGGTAAGACTGAAAGAAGACAAAACAAGACAAATCCTGCGGTCCTGGATCAAGTTTTCATCAATACCTCAAATAACAGTGAGATTTAGTGTAGAGCTTACTAACTACATATGTTCATGACTCATGTCTATCAGTGCCTATTATATCTAGCACCCAGCACATGTAATATCAGCTGAATTTTTTCTTGAAAAAGCCAATATTTTTAAATATAGAGATCAGCATTGTTTAACTATATTCTGTCATGTCTTATGGAAATGAACATAGGTCCTTTGTGATGGTGGTATGTCAAAATAATATCATTACATACGATTGTGAATCATCTTTGCCAAAAAATGTATCACAAGTAAGATTAGATTATTTTTGAAAATGTCTAACTTAAAGAAACTATTAAATTATATAATTAAATCATCACTAAATATTTTCCACACACAATACTTTTTGTTGATATGTCATAAATTCGTTCAGCTTTATTTTATATTTCCGTCAAGAGACATATCTTGGAAAAGTTAAAGGTCATTTGTGGTCACACATTCTTATGTACAGCTAAATTTCTACTATAAAATACTCAAAGTTTCAAAGTGTTTGTATTTGTGGTTGCATGCTGATTATCTTCTCCTAGTTCTGCACATGAGCCTTGTTGCAGTGTTGATGGCTTGCCTGCAGTCTTGTCTCTGATCCCAGCATAATTCACCAAGCTTACTCGTGGCTTGTTTTCCATGCCCAGAATTCCATAGTTGCTATCAAATACATGTAGACAAAATCATCACTCCGCTGATCGTCTGCTCACCGTTTTCTACTTTGACCTTTGCGGCGTCAGGTCAGGTGTCACACACGTGACCTCTTTCAGGGGTCACACGCTAGTCACGTCAAATGAGATTTGTCAGTATGCATTCCTGACTACTTATCAGACTGTACACATTATTTCATTTCCGTACTTTGCCCAGTATTAGCGTCTGTGCCAGAGGTCAGTAATCTGGTTACACCATTTGTGCCCCTTCCGGTGGCAGCCATCTTTCTTCTGGGGCCTGACAAAATGATGTGGTTGTCCTGGGCAGGACGAGACCAATATATTTACAAGACTAATAGAAAACGTATTCAGGTTTGTGAATAAAGCCCAATGGTTTGGGTTTGTGACAAACCTCGTCTTTCTGTGGGGATAATATGGGCAGAGAAGTAACGCTGTAATGAGATTATATCAGACATGAAATTGTATTACAACCGAGGCAGGAGAAACTCTACAAATAAAATTTGCGTCATACAGACACAATTTCTTCTCTAGAGACCAAATTATTTTATGCAGAACCGTTATTCAACATGCAAGTGCTTTGCATCTCAATATTTACATCAGTGCCACAGGGACGCAGTGGGGCCACTTTTACCCAAACTGTAACTGTGCATGTTCTTTGGTTATATTTTTATAACATGTTCTGTTATTTCGTCTGTCCTTTTCTAAATGCACCCTCGTTTTTTCCAATTCCGAACAATATTTGATCAAATCCTCAACGCCTTTCCTTTGTCCTGACAGTCTATCATCGAATATATTACTCTTCACCTACATTCTCGCCTTTTCCGTAGAATCTTTTACTTACCTTTTCTCGCTATAATCATCTCATATCTTTGTTCTAATGACCTCGTTGTACCCTCACAATGTCGTTTGATCCTCTATTTGAATTACACCTCAGTTTATGCCCTTATAAGCATGTCTTCTCCTCTTTTATTTGGCTCATAAAACATGACCTCACATAGATAGTTTCCCAATGATCTTACATAAGCCATGGATGACATGCTGACTTTTCTAACACTTATCGTATAGCTCACTGCGATTGTGATCGGCTCACCTTGATTGTGACTGACTCACTGTGATTGTCATCGGCTCACTGTGATTGTGACTGACTCACTGTGATTGTCATCGGCTCACTGTGATTGTGATCGGCTCACTGTGATTGTAATCATTGTGATTGTGATTGGCTCACTGTGCTTGTGATCAGTGCATTATGATTATAATCAGCTCACTGTGATAGTGATCCGCTCATTGTGATTGTGATTGGCTCACTGTGATTGTGATTGGCTCACTGTGATTGTGATCGGCTCACTGTGATTGTAATCATTATGATTGTAATCAGCTCATTGTAATAGTGGTCGGCCCATTGTGATTGTGATCTTCTCACTGTGATTGTGATTGTGATCGGTTCACTGTGATTGTGATCGGCTCACTGTGATTGTGATCGGCTCACTGTGATTGTGATCAGCTCACTGTGATTGTAATCATTATGATTGTAATCAGCTCACTGTAATAGTGATCGGCTCACTGTGATTGTGATCGGCTCACTGTGATTGTGAATAGCTCACTGTGATTGTGATCGGCTCACTGTGATAGTGATCCGCTCATTGTGATTGTGATCGGCTCACTGTGATAGTGATCGGCTCACTGTGATTGTGATCTCCCTTCACAGACATCTCCTTCTAAATATTCTCCATATTCATTGCTTTGTCCAATGTCGTTTATGGAGACATGGGGGGGGGGGGCGTTTAGCATCCGGGTCATTCAATGACATACTAATTGATCGATTTCCACAGTATTCTCTCGCATCCCTTTGCTTGAATACGCCCAAACACACCGACGATCAGCCGTATGTTTATGAGCCAAGTTATCTACTCCCATTTCAAAATTAAAGCCAGATAAAATGCTCCTTCCCCACATTGCAAACTATGGGCGCCATGTGCCACTTCCATTCTCATGGACAACTCGCTCCATATATTTTGAAGAAAGACGCTCCTCGGGTTATGTGTGTCAGGTTAGAAGAGGCGAAGCAGGACACATCTAGGCTTTATTCTAATCAATACGAACTATCAGGATTATTGTTAGGAAACCTCCTCTTTCTGATTGTATTTATCTACTTGAAAACCCCGATGGACCATAAAGAGACATGGGGCCTTAGCGCTGAGAATTAATCTTAACTTCGATCTCCTTATAACCCGGTGTTTGGGCCCGGTCAGGAGACGTACTCATCGCTCTGCTATTCTCTTCAGAAATTCATGTAATCTGCTATCACAGCCTTTGAGCACTTCTTGTAGTATATTTGTGAAGCTTCATATCCTCCAATTGACCATGGCAGGCCGCAATTGTCCCCCTTGTGCAATTTGAATTGTGCATTAGCCATCAATACAGAAAGGTCGATATCACCGTTTGGCCATGAAATGCACATACCTTTCCGGCTTGACTTCTATTTGTCCTTTACCAAAGGTTCAGTCAGTACGTTAACAGTGTGCTGGGGGCAAATACAAAGATTTGAGGAAATACTCAGTGGCAGTGTTGACAGTACGAAACTGATATACAGGCCTTAGTGTTACTGATGGCAGGTTTAGTCAAGTAGTTCTAATACTGAACAGTACTCGGTTTTAGTAGAGGAAGTATGGTACTGCACACAAGTAGCGTTGTGAATATGGTATTAGTGTTGACAGTGTTGAATAGTACTCAGTATTAATGGAGATATCGTGCTAAATAGTACTCGCATATAGTATTAGTTTAGCAGTGGTAGTTTACCGATGGTGACAGTTTTATACAAATAGTCAGTATTATTCTAAATATTATATTATACTAAATAGTACTCATTATTAGTGGTGACAGTATTATACTAAATAGTACTCATAATTAGGGGTGACAGTATTATACTAAATAGTACAGCGTGATAGTGAATAGCACTCAGTATTTATGGGGAGAATATGATATTGAATATTACTCAATATTAGTGATGACTGGAAAATACTCATTATTAATGGTGACTAAATAGCACTCAGTATTTATGGGGAGAATATGATATTGAATATTACTCAATATTAGTGATGACTGGAAAATACTCATTATTAATGGTGACTAAATAACACTCAGTATTTAGGGTGACAAAGTATAACTCAACATTTGTGGTGACAGTATTATAGAAATATAGAAGCAATATAGAAACACGTGATTCTCAACTATTGCTCTAGGAAAAGGAAGACCAAGTTTGAAATGAAAACATTACCATTCAGAATTTTAATTGAAAACAATACCATTTTTTGAGTTGGAAATTTTTCATTTTGAGAGTTCAAAACAAATAGCTTATATTTGATTTGCCAAATCATTTCAAATGAAGGCAAACAAGGGAGATGTTTAGACAGATGGTACAATAACCAGGGATATACTCTACCACGTGAGTAATCTCACCACCGCTTCAATCCATAACAAGCACCCGGATTATACATAAATATAATCATGATGGGAGTAATAATGTAACTTTATTCCAGCTCTAAACGTATTAAAATTAGAATAACATTGAAGCAGACAAACATAAGTGTTTATCTTCATATTTGATAGCCAAAGTGCTTCAACAAATAAAATAGACGCATTAAGCAGTGAAATCTTGAATGTGAGGAAAGGGGCTTTCAATATGTCTATTCTCATGGAAATGTAACATTCTGCGATAATATACTTAACAAAATCCGGTTTTGGTTTTCGGAAATATGATTTTGTGTTCAAGATTATTCTATCATATATAAATCTTTGTATTGTTCAAATGTATCACATATATAAAACACATCATCATCGACCCTTTATTGGTGAGCAATAATGTAGATAATTTAAAGCCATTCACGGGACTGATTTCTTTGATGTGCATTACAGCAGTTGTCATCCGAATACGGTTTGTAGATTAGACCAGAAATATAACAAACACAGGTGAATGTGGTTATGGTTGGTATTACATATCTCATGACTCTAATTACACATTTTCTCTGACCTCATTTTGTGTCATTTCAAAGTATTCCCTGTGAACAATGATAATTAATGGGACCGTCATACTATATTCATGTGATATGTAGTGCAACAATCCCTGAAACAATTTGCTAACCTCTTCCATTGCATGAGAATGGTCGTATGTGTGTGTGTGTGTGTGTGTGTGTATGGATCATCTAAATATCTTAAATATCTCAAATACTCTTAAATATTAAATATTGTGAAATATGAAATTGTACAATATTGTACTTTGCATCATTCAATTCTACTAAAAACCTTGGTCTACTTTTGGCTTATCTTAATGAATCCGTTTCACATTTGGGCATATTAAGTGTCCTGTGTCAAGTTGTTGGCAGCAGTTCCCACTGACCTAAGCTTGTTTTATATGGGTTTATGTTGACAAACTCAAAAGGAATATAGAGTAGTTTATATTTTCGATGCTCCCTGCTGGTACACCGGCCTGAGATGACCTTGACCTTACAATGGTCACGTTGGAGATGAATGCCTTAACTGACTTCTACTAAAATACTCTGCATCGTTCGTCTGCATTGTTCTATTCTCTATATTCTGCAATAAGTTCATTCCACATGTTGTTATTTATCATTGTTAAACCCTGTCTTATCAAAAGCCTCCTCCTCTACGTACCTTTCTACCATTAGGTCGAGAGTCCACAATTTCGTCCACTTTTCCTTGTTTAAATATTAAAATCAGTGATCAGTTATTATGAATATAACATATTAATGAGTCTTTATTACATTTTGATATATTACGAAATTTACAAAGGTTCCATCCTAAACGTTCTAAAATGTACTATTGCCTTGGTATGAAAAAGTGCACAATAAAACTGTTAGGGTTAAGTCAAAATCAACTTACTGAAGTCGCTTGCAAGAAGCAATTGCTTCTATTTTGTGTAGCACAGACAGTTTGACAGGTCTTGAGTAGTGGGTTTTTGAATATACATGCGCCAGAATGACAGGGGTAGAACAGTGCACATTTCTTTGTAATAAACCATATGCTCTTAACCATTAAACTATAAGTGGCACATGCATGGGCAAACGCTGAAAACACCAGGTTTATTTAACACATAAAAAATATAAAAGAAATATTCTATATAATTCTCTAATTTTAACTTCCTCTACTTTGTCCTTCGATGTTCTACTCTTTCTACAAAAGCATCTAATATTATTGTGCTCAATTCTACAATTCTGCAAATATTATCATGTTCGACCTAACTCTATGCTATATCCTTCTCAATGATTCTCTAATCTGCTCTATCATAATTACCATGATTCTATAAACATTTCTGTCATCTGCCTAACTCTATGACACACCCCTTTCAACAGTTCTCTATTCTATCATATTCCCATTCTAGGATCTATGTCATTCTCTAGATGTTGTGTCATGTATCTGTCCTGGTGCAGTGTTTCAAATGTTGTTGCTGAAACATTGGCCCCTTCATTAATCCCTGAAGGTCATATAATACCTTTATCTTGGGACATATAATACCTTTATCTTGAGATGTTGCATTATGAAAGCTGAGCACAGGCATTGACTTTTTAAAAAATTAAGATATGCAATATATCTCACATCAATACGTTTTGCCAGTAATGTTTAAACTATGTTGAATTCCTGCCAAAATATTGGAATTGGTGTTAATATTTCTGACAAAGGAATTGTTAAAGGCTCTTTTCTGTTTTAACATTTATACATAGCATTTTATCATTTAAAAATAGCATTGAGTACAAATTATTTCGCTCAATGTATTTCCATATTCCCCATATATCCTCATCTTTGATATAAGTGTGTAAAAAAATCATGATAAAAATAGAGTCAGTTATGATTCAGAGTGTCTGCCTCCTAGCACAGTAATAAACTGCATCTCAAGTTGATTAATATATAAGTAAAGGACTGTGCGAGGCATGTACTTTCATCATAGGGGATCTGTAGATAAATACAACAGGCAGAATAGTTAGCAGCGGTGTAATAAATAACCTCCGCGATAAGACACCAACCACATCTTACATGAACCAAATCACTGGGCCATGGTTTACTGCAGGTACAATCTGTTACATCAAACAAAAGCTTCAATAAATCACAAAACAGGTAATGTTAGTTTGGAGATTTGATTGCATCGTGTTTCTTGTGTTTTATCAGTGTATATATGATGGGGATGCGTGCGGCTCACATGTTCCATGGCCACAATAGAGACGTGTTTAGCAAACTTCCCCTTTCTTGACCCTCTTTGATGCCAAACTGTATGCCATCATTAACACAAACTAGGCTCTCTTGTCCTCCAAATGATGTATTTTCTTGTTTTGCTGTTCTTCTTTTGATGCAAGGATCAAACATGCTTTTAAGACTGAGTTTTTTGTGTGGTTCTTCTTATATGTTTCTCTTTATGTACAAGATGACAATCTACCACACCATGAAATGTCCACCAATATTTGGATCTCTTGTACACTCAGACATCGCATTTGCGCATTAACGATTTAATGTTCTGTCATAAAACATTTAGTATGAATTCAAACATTCTATAAAAGTTTAGACTGTACACTTGTGAATTAATATAGTCAGTGGATCCTATCTTGCACATTATAGAATAATATGTCTTATATCTCAACAATTTTATCTACTCAACTCTGCCTCACTACTAAGTGGATGCATTTAAGATAAATGCTCAGCTTGATACGCGAGAAAGGGGTTGGGAAACCTACTTAAGGTAAAGCATGTTTTATGGGGCTTACCTTTTCCTGACTCTTAGTCATGACAATTGGCCACATATACAGTGTCTATCTACTATGAGGAAAGTGGTTCCATATTGATAGTCTACCTGATATTGTAACTGCAGAGCACCTTACACTAAGAACACGTGTTACTTTCTAAACTGTGAAATATAACACATCAAAATGACATCGATCCACCGGAGTTTCATTTGAATTTAATTTGTGATTCATCTATACTATATCTTCATTGAAATGTTTTTGGTAGTTTCCAAGGTTTATTGTACTTAACGTGATGGTCTGCCATAGTAGGAGATCAACAGAGGTGAATCAGGATACTAGTATCAGAATATAGGTATCATCCATGTTAACTGGTGTCACATGTTCTATTTCCACAGGGAAAGGTTCTTCAGTTTACAGAATGACATGGAGAAGATATATAAGATCATATCTCAAATATATTGCAGTGTTTTGCTTATTTCTTTCCCGATATCCCATTTTAAACATGGAAAATAATATATCAATTGTATGAGATCTTATGCTTTTATCACCAGCAACATTATGTTAAAAAATGGTTTGTAATACACACTCACATTTTGATTCTTAAATGAAACTGAGCAAATTATCAACGATATTGATACAGAATTTCTTTAAAATATCCCAATTAGAATAAGAACTTGTTATCAAGAGATATTAAATGTCTATCCGTCAAGGTGATATTAATGTGACAGTTTTATCAAACTAAAGTTTTCAATCTCAATGTCCTATTCATACGCTACGTGAACTGATTATGCCACATTATTAATGGTAATAGGTTCTTGATGTGAAATAATATTTCATCCTAACACCATTAATCTTTCTTCATGCAATTTTAGCAAGTTTTGTTTCAGAAAAAATATTGATTTGCCATGAGGAGGACATGATATGGAGGACCGTGTGCCATTGTACAAACTGCAGCTGTCAGCTTTGGCTCGCGCCTGTGTTTTCCTTGTACCATAAATGTCTCCATTATGACCAAGGTATTTACTGTATAAATACATCATGCGTAAAATATGTGACAACAGCGAATAACGATGAAACGGATGAAAATGAATAATGCAAATACATATGATGTGATAGGGTTACAGATTTACTGCTGCTCTCCATGCGCTGTTCATAGCTATCGTTTATGGCACATATGTGACAATGTGACCCATTACGTGCTTGGCCCTTGAGATAGTAGGATGCAATGTAAGACCAACCAAGAACCACCATGTTCACACCACTCACTGCAATGCCCTACTCAACTGTTTAATCCCAACGGCCAGTCCTTCTTTCTCAATGTGATTCACCTCCAAAGTCAGAATTATTATTTTATGAAAAAAAAACACGCTTTTATGTATCGTGTGTCTGTGACACATTGTTAAATGACCTATTATGTGCATCGTGTGTGTGTGTGTGTGTGTGTGTGTGTGTGTGTGTGTGTGTGTGACGCATGACATATTATATACTACTAACAATTAGCCACTCAAATATCATACTTGATTTCTTTTCTTCTCAGGTGACAAATAAATTAAGTGGTACAATGGAACCATTTTTAAGTACTATGAAGCTATTTCACACTTTAATGAAACTATTCAGCTGTGCAACGACACACTTTGTAGTAAATTTATTTCAGCAGTACAATAAAAAAGGATAGAAGAACAACTTAAACTGTAACATGAAACATCTTTGTCGTACAAACTTAACATATAGCTAGGTATTGGTAAGTATGAATTATGTGTGTAATCTGACCCATGTACATTATGTGTAATATGTAGAAGGCAATGTGATCACTCTGTTCTACAAATAGACATGATATTATAAATCAACAGTTCATGTTTCATATCTTTACCATTCTCTCCAAGAAATAATCAGTATTGTCTTGTCTTGTTGGTTAATCTGCAATGGGCGACTGGTATTAATCAATATTTTTTGTTATAAAAATAAAATTGCCTTTTTTCTGTTATACTATTTTTTTTCAGAAAAAGTGATTAGTCCCGCGTGTACAACAAATTCTGCAGAGCTTATATGGCGCGTATAAGAGTTTGTTATATTGAACCATGCATCAAGACAACGGTCGTCATCACACATGAGCTAACCTAATGGCGTCTATAACACATTTTTCGCCATATGTTGCGCGATCAGCGGTAAATCTGACGGTACAAGATTCCCCGGACACCGCCATTCTCCACGTCATTTCAATTCTAACGGGGAACGCTCATTATTATCTCTAATTCACGAGAAACTGAGTAGAACGAGCTGAAATTTACGAGGTTATAAGAACAAAGGTCTGTTAATCATCCTTCGTTATTGCTCTTCTGCTTTGAAGTCTCTAACGCATGTTCCACGCAGTATGTATTTCCATCGAAGTCCTTCAAGCACTAGCTGAGTGTAGTAAGCGTGCTGCTATCCCGCAGATGAGGAGAACACGTTATCTTACTCGATATGCAAATTGGCTGTGAAATCAGGCCCGCAGCAAAATTGAATGATACCTTTTTACATCTCTAATTTAAGAATAGAGTTCTTGAAAAACAAGATTATCGCCACTTCCTCGCGAATGGGTATACTCATTAGTATGGCAAAATGTGCCACGGGCCCTTGCTTTTCAGAAAATCATTATAATTTTTATTGAAATCAGATTTGAGTGTGAAAGGCTTTTGATTGTTGCCGTGTTTCGCAAAGGGCCTAGGAGCGATTCGAAGTTGAGACAATGCCAGGCAAGAGGAAAAGCTGTTAGTGAAATCCAAACCCTCTGTTCTGACAGATACACTTTTTATGTTACCATACTCAGGATGCCAGTATGTTTAATGTGAATTCTTGAACTTACATGCAATTATATTTTTCATTACAGGCATCATCATTGCGTCATGCAATATTCCCCATGAAAAACAAGATTCTACGGAAATTGACATCTGAAACTCATAACGTTTATATCATATCTTCATCGAAACGCAAATTATTAATTTGAAATTAATTCATCTACTTGCACATTTTATACTCTTGAAGCAGTGAACTTTCCAATCAGTCCAACAGACATACCACTATTCAATATGTTATTTTCTCTTCTTTTCAAAGGATAGGTCAAATCTGGGAATTATCTTGGTATTGAGAAAATGTCCTGGTCACATTATGAACGATTATGCATACATTTTAATTGAATTAAACCTTTATCCGGAGTATACATATATCTTATCGCGTGTGTCAGTATAACAAAAAACTCAGATATAAAATCAATATCTATGTCAGTATTCCACACATCCCAGATATAAAATCAATATGTGATTCAGTATTCCACTGTATTTTACTAAAAATAAGTTTGGAAAGAAATACTTCTTTTATGTACATAATGTATGGTTTTATAACTTTATTTCAACATCTTATATCTAATGTTGGAATAAGTATATATGTGGTACACCCAGCCATGGTGAGGAGTTATCAGCATATATGTACATGCACACACATACAGCTGCCTATGCGAGATAAGCGCACCTTTTGCAACCCACACAAGGAAACATGGCTGACAAATTGCCTCGCTTTGGTGTGAATAAGCCGTGATGGATTGTGGGAAACCCCAGGCATGATTTTATACAAAAGACAAGAATTACAACTCGTGCAAGAGAGGTGTTACGCAGAATTAATAGTCCCCTCGGGGCTACTTAGCTTTGTTTGGTAAGAATCGGGGAATGTGCTGGTCTATGGACGAGGACACGCCTTCCGGGAGCCCCACCACTTACCCTAGTCGCATCTTTGTTGGTGCAAGTCTCAGCTTTGGGATTAGGACCATTAATCCCATAGAGTCATCACCCTACCACCTGGCAATTGTGTATCAATTAGCACTCCTTGATATGCAACAATTCATCATATTTTCCACTTTTGAATTTGAAATTACATGTTTCCCCAATGATCAATGATTGTTTGTATAATATAAATAAATAAATATATATATATATGAAACGTATACGTTTACATGTAGATGATATAATTAATGTATCATCTACATTTATATGTAGCTGATATAAAGATGATATTTACCTACAATTCTTATATTTGCATATATAAAGGCAACAAAATGGCTGCAGAACAAAACAACAAACATTTCAGACAATAACCATTTTGCAAATCTAATAACCTTGACGAGGGAGATGCTTCTGCAACATGTTTCACAATAAAAATATAAACGTAAACAGTATCTTTTGTTGTGAGATTTGACAAAACGAGACAAAGAGACTGCTTTGGGAATAGATATGTGGAATGTTAGTATTTTCTTATTCTGAGGTAGTTCTGTCAGTTAGGGGCGATCCATTTGATTTTTGTGGGGTGGGGTGGGACAGCAGTACTGGATGAATAATTTTTTTTTCTTTGGTAGGGTGGATGAATAATTTTTTTTTCTGGTGTGGGGTGGGTGAATAATTTTTTTTTCTGGTGTGGGGTGGGTGAATAATTTTTTTTTCTTGTTGCTTCCCCAGACTCTGATCCTTCATTTCAAGCAATCCATATAGAAGATAGAAAAACTGGAAGGAGGTGAATGAATAATTTTTTTTTCTTTGGTAGGGTGGATGAATAAATTTTTTTTCTTTGGTAGGGTGAATGAATAATTTTTTTTTCTGGGATGGGGTGGGTGAATAATTTTTTTTTCCAAAATCTCCCACCCCACCCCACAAAAATCAAATGGATCGCCCCTTATATTGTGGCTATACATTTTAAAACGTTGGCAATCTTTGAAATCAACCACTTCTTTGCATGACTCAGGGCGTCCTGTAATATATTCTACGTCTGTTTCAGAAATGAACACTGGAATGTGTTACTCAATTTACCCTTTGAATAATGTTTCACCAGTCATTGCCTGACAAGTATTGCTACATGTCTTGATAGGAATTTTCAACAGGTTGTTCCATATATTCCTAATGAAGCCGGAGATGAGTGTATACATAAATATATACTTACTTGTACATGTATACACCTGTCAATTAACTGTTTTTGTACTTATTTACTTCAATTTCACAAACCTGTTAACTAAGCCTAGAAACAAACCTTGATATCACATCCCTTGATATCGCATCCCTTGATATCACATCCCTTGATATCGCATCCCTTGATATCACATCCCTTGATATCACATCCCTTGATATCACATCCCTTGATATCACATCCCTTGATATCACATCCCTTGATATCACATCCCTTGATATCACATCCCTTGATATCACATCCCTTGATATCACATCCCTTGATATCACATTTGAAATTATTGTTCTCTGAGGTTTATTGTTGATGACATATTATTAACATATATTGTATATACATATGTGGCAATTATCCAATCAATAAGTATACTCTGAAATTATCAAATCGCACTGAATCTAATGTATATTGATTAGAAAATGTGACCCTATTCAATTTTTAGTTGTTTAACAAATACCTTCAAAAGCATTCAGTATGACGCACTAGAGGATCTAGTTTATACAAAAAATATGGTACACAGATTAAATTAAAGATATGACATAGTAAATCTCCCAGTGGCATGCGGTATAGTGTCAGAATGTGGAAACTGAAGGTTTCACCAAGAGTGCAGAGATATGAATAAGAAACTACAAGTGACACTCTTCATGATGTAGAGATATGAATCAGTAGAGAATACAAGTGACACTCTTCATGATGCCGAGATATGAATCAGTATAGAAAAAAAGTGACACACATCATGACTCAGAGGTATGAATCAGTAGAGAAAACGAGTGACACACATCATGACTCAGAGATATGAATCAGTAGAGAAAACGAGTGACACACATCATGACTCAGAGATATGAATCAGTAGAGAAAACGAGTGACACACATCATGACTCAGAGATATGAATCAGTAGAGAAAACGAGTGTCACACATCATGATGCCGAGATATGAATCAGTAGATACTGTAAAGGGGCACACATCATGATGCCGAGATAAATTAGTAGAAATTACAAGTGACAAACACTTTGATTGCAGATATGTGTTATTTATAATTTCTACAATGAATGAGCCGATGACAAAGAGAGGCATTTATTGGAATTGTGGGAAAGACTCTAAGGCATAATGATATATTGCAGGTGCTTTCATAGCAGCGTCATCACAGACTTTTTCAAATTAAAGTCTATCACTATGGGAGATTTGTTGGGCGAGGACACTCTCAGATATACAGAGAGAGTTGGTAGGTATGGGAATTCTAGTGCTTACATTGATATCTCTTACACTGACATGACCGATGACTGAACTTTCCACAATAATGACATCGTCAGAAAATCTTTTTGGAGAGTAAATTGGATGGTATCCCAGGTGACCTAGAAATGGGCATTCTCCAAGCTTGTGCCGCATTCGGCATCTGTATCCGAGGCAAGCTCTGAGATACACTGTAACAAGATGTGTGCTCTACATTCGCGGTACTCTCACAACTACATGTTTAACTGCTTTGGTGTAGAAATGTGCACTGTTAAATACTTACATGTATGATAATTTTATGCACAATTTGGATTTTAATATTTCATAGTTTGGTACACTCTCGCTTTTATTACCTCAGCGTCTTGCAAGTAGGACTGACTCTGAAAGGCTGGACGTTGAGGTGGTTTTCCAGGAATGAGAGGTAGTTAGGGAATTCACTACAGTACCTTTACAATGCAGAATAAATCTCCGCATTGTGATGTATGTGATATTTGGTTCACTCTCTTTCTTCATGCTGACACTTGCAGTTGCATCAGCTTTCCTCATTAGCGAGCCAACACTATACACCAGCCAATAAATGAGAATCTTAGGTCTTGTTGCTATGCAATTTGTATCCTTCTTGTCAAGTCAAAAGGCCTCATGTCCCCTGTTTAATACAAATTTAGCAAGTTATATTGCCAGGCAAGGGCATTGAATTATAGCAGATTACCGTAGATGCAGTCTGGCAGAAGACACATTGGCCATATTATTGGAGATGCCCTTTATAGGCGATAAGAATGATTTTTTATCTTATATCAAGCAGACTGAAATTGTAATCTCACCCATGTTGCTATCAGTTCACGTGACATGCGTGTCATCCGGGTCTTTGATCTGATAATTGAGATGATGGACAGGTTGCTTGAGCGTAACTTGTTGAGGCAAAGCTTCGAGACGACGCAGCCTCCCACATGTCAATTGGACTGAAGATTACAAGAGAGGATCTTTAGAAATCAAAACACAAATAACCACTGAACTGAACAGATCTGTCTGTGCGACCCAACTGCTGTCCTGTAGTTGTCAGTTTTGGCGGAGAGAACAGCGCGGGTTAGATCCGAATGAAGCCGGCGGAAGGGGGAATGAAGCCCGAGTGTCACGTATACATATATATATATCACTTAGTTCTTGTCTTGCACATTCTTCCAGGCCGTGTCAGCTCTGTCAAACAAACTCTCTGCTGTGCTTCCGTTTATTTCACATCTAATCAATTGGACTTCATTGCTGGGTGACACGGTGTGACAGGAGCTTGCTTTGAGACGATTTGGCTCTAATTGGACAAGTGGTGTGGTGCCATACAAATGACTGTTGAAGTTAGATGGTGGGTTAGGAAAGCAGACAGTGCCATCATATGGTGCCAGTTCACGACAAGCAACAGCTGCAACTATCTATAATTCATGATTTATATTGCAGAGATATAAAATACACATTCTTGAATTCTGTTGACTGTGACATAGAAAATGAGACACATTCTGGATTCCGGTTAATTGTGACAGACAAAACGACAAATGCTGAATCCAATGTAATTGACACAACATGAAATATTTTGGCTTCCGGTGAACTGGGCCAAGTAAAATAGAGACATTCTGAATTCAGGTTGTTGATTTCCAGTTATCCATGTGTTACAAAGTATTTTGATGCTTTGCCTTCTACCTTAGGCTTATGTAATTATCATGTCAATGTAAATATAGGATGCCACGTGACCACTGCTGACTGCTCAGGTGACTTTGCCTACCTACCTTAGGCTTATGTAATTATCATGTCAATGTAAATATAGGATGCCACGTGACCACTGCTGACTGCTCAGGTGACTTTGCCTACCTACCTTGAGGTTTCCAACCTTCCCAGCATACACATGTGTTGATACATATTAAACTTTACTATATTATATCTACTGGACTTATTACTGGTCATTCAAGGTCAAAAGGTCACTAAACGACACATGAAATTATGATTGGATTAAGGTACAAACTATGAAGTGCATTAATTCTATAATAATTCCTAACATTGGTTAGGGATATTTTATTTGAGATTTTCATCTAAGGCTAATATATGCAATGACCCATGACAAGCCAAGCACGCGACATGTGCAATCCAAAAGACGTTTACAACTGGTTTTATAGTAAAAAAAAATAATACCATTAAAATCATTGATGCTAGAACAAATCTGATTATATATTCGGGGACATTGGTTTTTTTGCGTTTTATCAATATTTCTAATTATTCCTGCAAAATAAGTCATAATTATAGTTTTAAAAGAAAATATGTAAAAAAAGCTTTAGCTTCGTGTTTGGACTGATTTCATGGAATATAATAAAATAATGTATTCAATATATCAATGTTTAGGATTTGAAGCTATGTTTACGCAGATCAAATGTTCAATATTGCAGACAGGTTTTAGGTGTTATGAAAGTGGGGTGATCTTCATCAATTCATTAATGAAATGTTAGTGCTTTGATTGAACCTAATCTAATTAATTTACGTACAGTAGCTATACTGATTACAAATCAATAACCGGAAATTGTGGATAAAGAGATTTTGAGGGAGATATTCGACTCAAGGAATAACAAGCGCTTCAGGGTTCCAGTGCTGTGCATAGTTTAAATGGAGACTGAACATTCTTCAATTAAAATGGAATTTCTGCTGTGTTAGAAATTGCAAGACATTTGACATATTATGGGAGTTATGTATATTACGTCATGGTGGATGCTGCCATTGTGCAGATAGATTATAAAGCATGATTGGCAGTGGGGCGAGACCGGGCAACAGACTAGTATAAGCAATGAACCATGACCAGCCACATTCTCCCCTCTGGGCCCAAGACACTAATAAGTCCCTGATAAATGGGACAGTAAAGGGTTTCGTGGGTGCCCAGATGTATGGTGGGAATTCCGGCTATACATCTGGAATACAACTGGAAATACGTCATAATTTTCTGGTCGTTATTTGGGGTTTCCCTGGTCTATATCAAGCTGAACCAATCAAAGCAATCTCCAATAATCCATGACGTCAGTTTGTTTGTTTGGGGCTTTACATCACTTTCAACATTATTTCAGTCATTTCGTGATGAGACCTACTTGTAGCAGATATAGTGCTGCCTCACTGAATTGTCATGTCGCAGGTCCTTGACATGACAACCCACCCGGTCACAGATTTACAAGGACAACGGGTTAACCCTTTTGGCACAGGCCTCAGCTCATGTGGGAAATTGTATCATGAGTTCAATCTCAGCATGGCCGGGATTCGAACCCACGACCTTTAGATCACCACAGAGGAACTGGTGCTAATAAGCTGGCGCTCTAACCAACTGCGCCACGGCCCGTGGCCTCCATGACGTCAGTCACCTGCGGCATAAACATAGTCGAACCGGTTGAAAAGACCAAATAAAACCCGTTTATACGAGAGCTCCCTGATTATCCTACGCATAGCAAAATAAAAGAAATCTTTATTTTCAGAATGCTCCTTATTCTTCATTTCATGTGGCTTTATCGGGTTGCGCCGCTCTCATACCTTCTGCAATGTAGAGACCATAAACTGTTTTATGTACTTAACATTTGGCATACTGTCTGTTCTTTATTCTATCCAAAGGTTAATACTTGAAGGTTTAAGCAATCGGCCAGACCTCTGACATCATAATTTACTAGCAAGGTATCTCACTTTATCTCACTCTCACTGTCCATTCCCATCTCAGGTACCGTGATTGGTTCACCACATCGCCCTCTGGTGGATTTTGACAAGTAGGTGCGTGCACTTAATTCTCAGACAGACAACATTGAGGATCATGATGCATTTGATGTGTGTTGTATCTGTGACATTAATTGCAAAGCTGGGACATGAAAGGTGTGCCTCATTTTGTGTTTGCCTCAGTTTCATCTAGCCTTTAGTGATTTGATATTAACTACTGCACGTAAAATTTGACCCCCAAGCATGACGTCATAAAGATGTATGGACAAATGTGTGTAGACTGTTGAAAATATCTTCTCCTTTCAGCTGTTCTTTGAGGGATATAGAAAGTGTTTTAATCGATTGCATTAACACGAGACTTGCTAAAACGACAGTAGAAATCTGTTAATCATACAATTGAAAATAAATATATTTTGGAGGTCCAAACACCAAACAGCTAGTTAGGAACAATTTCTTCTCAGGGAATGATTTAGGTATTCCTACCTTTGCTGCTATTATTGCCTGTAATTTATTTATAAGTGAAACCTTTAAGTATGTAACCAGCTTTGAAGCTCAAGAGCAGTAAATGTATCGTTTTGTACAACATTTCCCATATTGCTTTACTAATGATGTCGCGATTTGCGACAACATGTAGATCTGGATGTTCCAGGTCCAGGTGTTCCATTGTATTTTGTATTTTTTTAAATTGAATAAAAAAAACTGAGCTTCTTGGAAAATAGACAGGATTCACCTCCTTACAATATCATATGTTATCTACAAAAAGGTGAGGAATCGTATCAGTAGATTCAGAGGAGAAAAAAAAGATAAAGTTTGAAGGACAGACAGAATGACAGAAAATATCTCTTCTCACCTTTGTATACTTTGACAAATGCTATTGAAATGACAAGGAAGGTACTCATATAAAGCAAAGTTATTTGAAAGATATGATTGAAAGAAATGACATAATCCAATATATGAATAAAGATAAAGAAATAGAATCAGACCCTGATGTGGCAAAGCACATTATGTTAAGCTTCAGGAGATTGTGAAGCTGAGTGAGGTGAGTTTTAAAATGCTAACCTAGTGTCCTCATGGCCCTGACTGGATATCATGTATGAAGTTCAACTAAAGATGTCTGTTGAGGAACAGGGGAGCTGAGGCTTTTGGGTAGTCCCAACTCTAAAGCTTGCCAATTAGAAAATAGCAGTGGCTGCAGGAACACTTTTTGATGTCTGTGTGTCTCATGCAAGTCAAAGGCTGGCCATCCCAGCCCTTCTCAATACATCCTTCCTGTAATCATACTAGGTTCAGTCTGGTGCAGCGAGATACCATTACAGTGCTCTAAATAAATTGATGACTAAGATAAAAAAAAACATATCTTTAAGAATATACGTGCAATAGGAAAGACAATATCCAAACCTAAATTATTTAAAGGTCTGTGCTCTATCTAATCAAGATATATAAGAATATTATCAAGATATATTCGAAAATAGCATGGACACAATGATAAAACATATTTTTACTGGGTTCTCCGCCTCTATCTGTCTCTTATCAAAGATTAAGAAATTACAAGACTATATATGTCACTGCTATTATAGCACCAGTTATAGCATCAGTTTGTGTACACGTAGGAATCTAATTCTCGCCATCTGAGACCCTCAGAATGGTGACATATTATGCAGATTGCAATATACTTAATAATATATAAAGATTGCATGACAAAATATGTGTATGCTCCAAAGACTAACAGCTTAACCTCGAGCGTTCAGCCCTTAAGTCAAAACAAACGCGAAATAAAACTCCGGAAGAACAGATCACAAGAAATATGACAACAAATTTGAATTATAAATATACAGAATACATGTCTATTCCCATATATGATTGTGATAATTTCACTACAAACAAAACAAGTGGTGATTAAAAAAAAAACAAGCTCGCCATCACGTAAGTTTGCAAAATCCTAAGGCAAAATCCAAGAAAATCTTCATACTCTACCACACACTCACAAATCACTTCTCATACAAAAGCGACATCTGACTATGTGACAAGAACATGGCCAACAAGGGCCGATAATAGGTGTATGATCCATACACTTACAACTTAATCATGTTAAAACCTCGAACATTCATCCCTTAAGTCAAAACAAACGTGAGCAAAAATCTGATACTTATGCGGAAAATCTTCTACATAAGTATGTAAGTGGCATAATTTTCAATAGCACAGTACTAAATATTTTTTAAGGAAATCTTTCTTGTTTTATGAAGCTATTTTGATTGGCTTCCCTGGGGCATGTTTCTTGGTTAGAAGTGCTCAGACACACAAACATTGAGACTTTTTTGGCGGGAAATGAGGGAATGGAATAGAGTCATAAGTACTCACAATGCTATGATTCGTGTTGATAACAATTTTACAGCAATGCTAGAGAAGGTTAAAGAGACAAAGTTCATATAATGTAAACCATACAAAACCATCAGAAACGACAAGTTTCATGTTTTTTTTTATTTAGTGATGGGTCAATAGTGGGAATATGTGAAGCGTGAATGTCAGTCAGTGAGGGGACAGGCAGCCATTGTATGACTGGTGACCGATTGGGCGTCCAACAGTCTGAATGCTTGCCTTATCGCCCACCACCCAAACATGCACCAGTAATTAAATACAGCCAACTCCGTGTTATCTGCTCACTGTGTCACATTAAGATGTCTGGGGAAGGACAAACGACTCACAGAAGGCAGTGATTAGAGGAATAGTCACCCACAAGGGAAAGGGAAGTGGCCAATCATAATTATTACAACTGAGGGATCGCCGTGGAGAGAAAGAAATATTGGAGGATTTCACTGGTGAGTTTGGCCTCCAGGTCAACTATCACATATCCTCATGGCGCAACCCTCACTGTTTACAGGATGTGTTCAAGTAAAATAGTATAAAAGCCATGTTTAGTACATGGAGATGTATCTCTACACCTGATGTCTTATTTTGTTCAGTCCATACAGCCACAATCACTGTCACAACTGGGATTGTATGAAGATTTGCTTAGACATGAACCAGTATAAGTGGATTAGCTCTGTTATTGTGACACATTAGCCTGTGTTTTATGTGCCATATTATCATCTGTGGATGATATATGTTATATTTTTGCCGCCCATCATGCATCAGTAAGATGAATGCAGAGCAGCATCAGCTATACTTGTGGTATCATGTGCATCCATCTCCGTCCAGACTCATACAAATATTAATTAACAACAGGCCCAGTTTGCCACATTATACATAATATATTGCCTTGATAAAGATACACTTCTCTGAAATGTAACATATCTGAAATAAAAAAGGCACACAGGTCTCATGCTATACTCATATTAGGATAGGAAAGAGTCAATATGTTGCTTTTAATTGCTAAAATCAATATCTTAATCATGTTTCCTTTCCTTAGATCAGCTCATGAAGGGTTCAACGACCACCTCCATTGAACTATCTGTTGATATTGAAATTAATCTTTGATAAATACCTTCTATGTAAAAGTATCGTACCAAATGCTTGTGTTCATTTGTTATCCTGTTTATTGTTCCTTTATGTTTCTTATATAGTCTGCATTCTTTATAATTGTAAATACCTATACATTGCATTATAACGTTTCCGGTTCTTCACAATGGCACATTCAAGCAAATAATGCAACACGGCCCTACAATAGCACCTTTTGTTTTATATTTGTCATGCATTTATTATATTCACTTTTTTATATAATATTTAGTATTGCCTCTCCGCATTATCTCTATAACTTTTTCGGGGCCGGACCAACAGTGGATGTTCATTATCGGCCGTTTTCCCGTATCCTGTCTTGAAGCATAGTGTTATCATTTCTCTTCCTGTATCTGTGCTGAATGATATGCACTTTATGTGATATTATATCTAATTTCTAAGTCCTTTTTTACTTCTCTATGACCTTACTACACCACATATATATATATCACTATCTCTGTCCTCCATTTGTTTTACAGTGGCCTTACAAAACCTTTTGCCAAATCTATGGCTGACTTTATACCCTATGGTTCCACTGTTTCATCTCTGACCGGATGGTGCGAGATCATAATCACGCATAAAAGGAGGGTATTTCCCACAAGTTTCTCCTTTTCCTGACCAAAGTGTCTTCACCCGGTTACCAATGAACGTGTTTTATATGAGAAAACGCAAATGAAACATCTAAAACCATTCTTACAAAAGAATAGGGCATTACATCCCCGTGTCAGGCTTTGGCTGGCCCAATATATTCACACTGAATAATAATAGAATCATATTTGCCCTCCAAGAGGTATTGTAATACTTTGTGCTGTGTTTTAATAATTGTATAAACGCCATTCATTGCTTTTACGGTTCTGTATCATTCAACCTATACTGAGATTCAAGAAGGAGATTATTGTTTATAATAAATCGCTGAAATGACAATAAATATACTGAAATATACTGATATGATAGAGAAGTCCTTCTGTGGAGGGTAGCTTAAACAATACACAGTTATATTTAAATAACTCATCAATTAAAAGTACATCATTGATTCCAAAGACTTTCTGCATATTTACATTAACAACATGTACTATAGAAAATAAATGTGATTTAATTCATGTAATTCAGGAAATTTGTATTTATCCTGTCATATTAGAAACTTGTACATGTATTAAACTGACCCTATCTTACAATTTGTACATTCATCTTTAACAGATAATTCACATATTGTAGCAATTTACATATCTCTTTTTTGTTTTGATAGTTACATTTATTTTGATCTCTGGTTCAAAATGTCCTTTGCGATGAACCATTTGGTTCTAATTTCTAAGAGATTGAACATAGATTTTGTATGTGATGTCTGCTTGAGTTCTTGTCACATTAAATCTCCCATTCTGTCTTATCCTGAGTCTTTTTTATCAAGTAATTATCATCGCTTTGTCACTGTCTTTTAAATTTGTCTTGTCACTGTGTCTTTGCAATTTGTCTTTTCACTGTGTGTTGTCACTGTGTCTTTTAATGTGTCTTGTCACTGTGTCTTCTCAATGCTTCTTGTCACAGTGTCTTTTACTGTTTCTTGTCACTGTGTCTTTAAATGTGTCTTGTCACTGTGTCTTTTAATGTGTCTTGTCATTGTGTCTGTCCAATGTGTCCTGTCACTGTCTTTTAATGTGTCTTTTCAATGTGTCTTGTCACTGTGTCTTTTCAATGTGTCTTGTTATTGTGTCTGTCCAATGTGTCCTGTCACTGTCTTTTAATGTGTCTTTTCAATGTGTCTTGTCACTGTGTATATCTACAGTATTGGTGAATCAGATGCTGTGATTGTGTCATTGTCTGACTCTCTCTTTCTCTTGGGAAGATTTATCATTTCTAAGCTGAGCTGGTCTTAACAGTTGTGATTATAATGTGGCTGTGGTATATATTAGTTGCGTCCTTGTTTTCTGCAGTATAATTATGCTGTGCTTGTGACACATTGCTAAGGTGCCTCCCTTGCCATGAAGCACTTTGCATATTGTAGTGGTTGCAGCACCCATCATTTCAGCCTATGCAGCTTTTGATGGCCACCTAATTGACGACATGTGACACGTGTGTTCTGCTTGGCTATCTGTATGCAGTGTTATAAGTCTATGTGATGTCTTCAGCCGACAGAGCAGATATGCAGCCCAGCCTGGAGAGGTGTTGCAACTCTGCCATAGACACACATAAGCATTATGAGATCAGACCACAGTTAGGACCTGCATCCTGTCAGCATCACTTGTGTTCTACATGCCACCCTACACATTCTCTTCCCGCAATGCCTGTCTTCCTCCAAATCAGATTAGTCTCCCGGGTTAGCAGGTTTGCATCCACACATTGTTCAGTCAGAATATTAATTTCATTTTGAACACTAAATCCCCATTATTTTTTATTACTGGCGTCATCAATGCCGTCATCATGGTTTAATACATTATCATTATACTCACCACCGTCATCCCCACCACCATACTGTTTAAAATAATTAAATTTAACTTATTTTGAACTTATAATAGTTACTAAATCAATATTGAGATGAATATTACCCACATTTCCAAAATTCTGGTATTTGCAAGTCATCAGATTATAAACTTTTTGAAGGTGATCCATTTGTTTGAATATTAATTTCATGAAATGTGTATATGTGGAAGGCTTTTTTACGATTTTCAACTTGAGAAATTATCGATATCAACATTATATTCTGGCAGATAAATGCCTTGATCAAAATCCATCACTATAGGTTATATTGGTCTGTCTGAATGCAGATGTTGTACTGAGAAGTCTTCAGGTCATTGGTCTTGACAACTTTCACTTTAAATAGATTTATTGTGCCCAGAAACAATATGTTTTCAAGAAATAAAGTAATATATAAATATAGAAATAAACCACATAAATGGAGCCAATATCATTTTTAATGACACAAGACTTAGATTTCCAGTTTACAAGTTTAAAATGATAACATTGTTTTCTCTTAAAAAAACCCACTAAATGTACGAGTGGTTCATGTTTCTGTACAAAAAAGCTGCTTTGGTTCACTAGTGCGACCTGGCACGCCATCAATACAAGAAGACGGGCTGATTGGTGAATTAAACCATGCATAACGTGTTATTCCCTTCAGAGAAATTACCAAACATCGAGAAGAAAGTCTTTGATATGGAACCAGCGTAGGGGATTAAAAAGTTGAATAAGTGATAGCGTTGAAAGCATTCGCACCTTTTGTGCTATGGTCAAAATCAATTGTGATAGCGCAAACCAAGCTGTGAAAGAACCGAAGCCAAGATGGCCGAAAGTTGGTCGAATATCGCATCAAAAGGTCTAACACGTAATGTATGGGTTGGACGGCACAGCTATAATCAAGCACCATGAGAAGTGCCATTTCCCAACACACATCACCAACAACAAGGCATGATATAAACCCTTCAACAACGATACAAAAAGTTTGATACGTGTTGGTCACGCCATGAGTTTCACACCTTGTCATTAAGGAGGACATGTGTTGCCAATATCTGACTTAAACAAAGTGGAGCCGAGATCATGAGGAGCAGTGACTTGGTGTTGATAGGAGAGGAGGGACTGCTCATGATGAAAGAGAATCTCGACCCGGGAACGCCTTTACCCTGCTGGGACACACGGCTCTCTCTGTGTATGTCTTAACTAGTTTGTCATATTGACAGATAGTAAAGCCCTGGACATTCGCATCTGTCCCACCTTATATATGGGCTTTTCAACTCCTACACTCTGCTTCGCTATATTACCTCATCTATTGCTTGGGACTGTTGTCTATATTTGATCAAATTTGCCATTGCATTAAATTAAAAAAGGTGCAGATTAAAGAAAGGTGCAGATGGGCCTTCAGACATAAGGTGTGCTGGATTTGATTTAATTATTTGAAGTCTTATTGATATACATATATCATTATTATTTAATATAGATATTTTTTTCTTGGCGTCACTTGTGGTCAAGTGATTTGCAAAGGCTAAATATAGATAAAACAGGACAATCTCTTCCACACTCATCAATAACATGAAAATGAATACAGTGAAGACTGAGGCAAAAAAATATATATTCCAAAACAAAAATAGCAAACTGTGGCTACGACTGATATCAGCTTACGGCTTCAAGTTACACAGTGTACAAACCTAGTGTCCCTTATATCAATGATTAGTCCCCCAATATCCCAAGAAAATATGTGACATTTAAGCAATTTACTCATTGCTATATGGGGCCATGTAATATTGTGATGCATGTCTTAAACTGAATATCTTTTATGTTTTCATAAGTCCTTCATGGATCGATACTTAGAACAGTATATATTGTGCTAAATCAGTGAAAACGTGCTAAATTCTTGAGGTCATGCTAAATGTCCGATATTTGGAAGGACTGACGGCTGACTTCATGCTAATTTATTTGGCAAAACTTTCAGATTTAACACAATTGCCAACGTCAACTCTGGGGCAGACTTAAACGTTTAGAGATAAAAACGGTTATCAAAGCCAAGTCAATTGAGAGCCGTACACAATATTCAGAATGTCCAAGCATGTGGACAGCAGGTCTAAATATCAAGAAACTTAAACAAAAACTGGGGATAAATTTTATATAAACTTCAAATCAAATGCTAGGAAATATTTGAACATATCTCATATGACTATAACAAGATTTTTTCGATTTTTTCGATTTTTTCCGAAGGTGAACTACACGGTTTTTAAATGAAAATGATATGCGCCCGTGCAGTCACTATTGACTTTTGGAGAACCTGCACACTATGATAGAAAACCCACTTCAAATTGGTAAAAATAAGGACACTTCAATAGATTCCTTAAGAGAGGGACCTTCTTTGCCATCTTATTTTCTCAGATCTCCCAGACATCCGTTTTGCAGAATTGAATGTTCCGTATTTACAGGATTTATTTCCTGATGTAAACAATTATTTTGTATGTCACTAGAAGGTCAAACCTGATGAGCAGCTCAGGAGAGCTTATACCGGGCTTAGTCTATAACTCCACGTCAGATTGACTGTCATATTGTGAGGCGGCTTTGACTGAGTACGTAGACAAGTCATGCTGTAAATAGAATTCATCAATCTCTTAGCTCAGATACATATATACATGCTTATACATGTATATATATATATATTCTGGACAATGCAAGCCAAAATAATAAATAAGTGAAAGTAGGATAAAATCCGAAAGTGGCTCATTAAAAACAACTCATCTTTCTAATGTATGCCTGAGTTTAACCCATCTAACTCACAAAGACATCGTCAAAATGAACTTGAAATCCTCTGTTTTTAGAAATATTGCATTTTTTCCATCATATTCAAGTATGATGACTCAGGTAGAACAGGTTTCAACAGATTTTCAAAAAGCCATGTTTCTTTTTTTTTAAATAGATAGCAAAGCTTGTCAGAAAAAAACATTTTTTTCTTGATCTCAGGATCTCTTCTGCATTGTGTACGGACCTGCACAGTGAGGTAAGAAGTGGGTCATCCTATTTAAAGATATCATAGCAGTCATGACGTTATCACTTCCACTCTTTTTAATGCAATCTTGAATCCTCAAGCACAATGTTGACAGAAAGAAACTGACGATTGGTCGCTGTAAAAAACACAGGGTTTTTTATTTTTACTATGATTGGAAAAGTTGTTTACATATATAGCCGGCCCATAAACATGGTCCATGACATAGTTGACAGGTATAGTTGGTTAGAGCGCAAGCTGACTAACACCAGTTCCTCTGTGATGATCCAAACATTGTATGTTTGATTCCCGACCATGCCAGGATTGCATTCATGATACAGTTTCTCAAATGAGCTGAGGCCATTACGTGAAGGCTAACTTATTGCCCTTTAAGTCTGTGACTGGGTGGATTGCATGCAGTGCTTCCGACATGTCAATTCAGAGACGCGGCACTACATCTCGTTCAAATAGGTCTCGTTATGAAATAACTGAAATATTGATGAAAATTATGTAAAACCACAAAGAGACAAGACACACACAAACAAACAAAAAACAAAAACAAAAACAAAAACAAAACACAAAGAAAGCAGGATAAAAAATAAGTGCAACAGGTCGATAAGTTCAACATTGTCCATTGATTATCGAGCACATTGAGCTCTCCACAGTGAAAAAATACAATATACAAGTCCATTTTGCTGTAGACTATGCAGTCCAAATCTATATTAGGACTATCAAGGACATCTCGTTGCAATGGGTTTGTGCAGCGGGCGAATAAAGTCACTATTGTGGAGGGATTGCTCTGATTGATTGACATAAATATAGAACAGGGAAACCCTAATCAACAACCACAAGTTCCAGTGACGTGTGACCGGAATTCCGGGCAAAGGCATACTGGCACCTGTGGATAGTTTCGTACGCGTAGTCGCTCTCAGGCAGATATGCATCTTAGTTCTTTCACGTAGAAAAATATTTTTTGTTGCAATGTACATGAACAAGATAGAAATAGCATTCCAGAATTGATTAAATGTTATCATATGTTTTTTAATAGTGTTCCACTGAATTGCCCGAATTCATTGAAGCTTTTTACTGTAATTTTAATCTTGATAAGCTTTCTCCTTTTGTATGCCACCAAACTTCGTCTGGTGAAATATCTTCACCATTAAAGAAAAAAAAATGATGTCAAGGGCACAGACAGCCATTCATTAGTACACAATTTATAGGCATGTATGTGATGAAATGCTATTTAAATGCTATTACCCAATTTAAGTTGAACCGATCCACTCCGCCATGACTAAATTACACACTGTCACAATGATTTAGCCGTTCTGTGAAGAATGGATGAGACCACATTACTGTTCAGTCACAAGGGTAGTGTGGGAATAGTACAAGGAAGAAGTAAAGATCGATGACCATTCGGGACATTCCAACATCATCAACAGTCTAAAGCTCATTATCTGGTATCCAAAGCTATAATCAAAAGAGGAGTTCATCTGTATACAAACATCAACTTGGGGGTTGCTATGTGACCAAGGCCGCTTACGTCAACATAACTGCCACTTCCTGTTTGGCCCCTCCACGCATCGTCAAATACTTTTTAATCATCACGTGAAGTTTGTGACAAAATAAATAATTTTGAATATCTGCGGGAGGTCCAACCAGCTTAGTCATTCTTTATTCTGAGACAGGACAGATGAACAGATTTAGTTTGAATTAATTGTTCCTGACAGTCATGTCATTATTATTGCTAATGACATGTCAGAAAATAAGCATTTGAATGAAATAAAGCACACCATGCTATGGTGGATCAGATAGGCAAATTAGAAAGACACATCGTTGCATATTTAATAGAGTCTACAAGTGGCAAGTTGTTTATCTCTAAGATTTGTTATGATGAATAACGGAATAAGCAAAGATGGGTCCGCCTTGCAGCCATAGAGTACTTAAATCACTATAACCTGGGCCACAAAGATTCAATTTATCACACCTTTATAAATGGATCTTCGGATAATCTTTGTGTTCCTTCAGTACAAAATACATACATCAAAGCTCATAAAACATTATCTTTAGGTTCATTACTGATGTTAATAGGAAATCGAGATTAGGCTGTTTGGCGTCACATGTATTTTCCCAGCACATAATCATGGTGATGAACGCATCGGGCATCAATTTCCAACTTGCAAATAAAATTTAAACTTTACCCTACCTCGACGTAAGATCCAAAGATCCAAAATAAGAAAATATAAAAAAAATATTGTAATAAATGTACGTATAGTGTGAAATAGATCTCTGTATCAGAGGTAGAAGGATTTGTAATATGGGTAGCAGGATTCAGCCTCTTCTTTTGTCTATTATCAAAGTCATTGTGTGTATATATATATTGTATGTCTGGCTTCAAGTTATTCTATTTTAACTGGGAATTGGCAACGTCTACTTGAGATTTATGAAAAAAAGGTCGACAGCAATTATGACTGTGAATAAAACGTTCAGAATCATATTATGGACGGACTTACCCGGTAAAATAACATGGTCTCCAACATAATATATACTGCCATTGTGGATGTCATACAATAACCTGGTTTCCCAAATATTTTATACCACCATGCAGTGTGGTTGCATTGCTTTGGTCCTATTGTCTCTTTGATATTACTAACTTACTTTGATAGACTGTATCAAATCTTCAATTCTGTTAGAGTTTAATTTGATTTGATTTGATTTGATTTGATTTAAATTGATTTGATTTGTTTCAAAGGTTCATGCATGAGGAACATATGATGTGCGGTGATAAGGAATTTGGATGACATTAATAAAATAAGAATAATAAAATGTATATAGCGCTGATGCCAGGCAGTGTCTGTTCAGAGCGCTTTAACTGGATGGTACTAATGAATCGTTTATTCTCCTGGAGACAATCCAGTCCTCGCTCTGAAATATCAACCCTGGGAGCTATTAATTATTACCTGGTTATTCCGAGATAACGGAATATAACTTCCCTTTAATTGTTCAGTGAGATGACTACATAGTACAAACTGGATTAAACCATTTAGATAGAATCATATGGGACAATAGATTCGAACGGACCAATGAAATATGCGCACGTGTACTTGGCGCCCCCTGTCGGCAAGCTGTCTTACTATCATATTTGCCCATGTCCCCAGATACTCAGCGGCGACAATAGAATCTACGATCAAAGCATCAGTCCATAGATATACACAAACCGTCATCCTAAATTTTCTGCGTGAAAGGACAGCAGACATTTGGTAATACTTTGTTTGTGGAAGTGGACAATCAAATGAGCGCCGTTTGTGAATGAGCTGAGATGGTGAATAGACCTCAATGGTGGGCTGACAAAGGAAACTGACCAGACATAGCACTCTGACACTTATTATATGATTATATAGGAGGCTGGCGGGCAAGCGGCCAGGGAAATCATGTTAGGAATGGGACCGGCCTCTTTTACATAGCTAGCAAATTGTAGCAACCTTGGCAAGATTGTGATATATGTAGATATTGTATGGAGAATAACACTGGCAATGCATTGTGGGTACACAAAAATAGACAATATTTCTTATATCGTTTCCATTTATATTATATCCAATGATAGATATTCTTCATTTTCAATATTTGAGATGGCTTGTTGCAAGGCACGGTGTTATGTTGGCTCAGCAGTAGATGAGTATATATGTGTGGTTTGGTGGTCTCACATTTAGGCCAAGGTGAGAATTCCACTATATCTCATCACCGCCACCGTTTAAGTCACCATCCATTTCCTTGACCAAAAGGAAACAGTAAGACGTGGGAAAACATTTGTTTGGCTGCAGCTTGGAAGATGAGACCTAATGCAGGGAGCTCTCCAGTCGATAGAAGCCCCACTCTCCAAGTACAAACACACGATTATGACACAGATTAAAAGCAAAGTTATCGACCACTCAGCCTTGCTGCGTCAAGTAGAGTGCTCACTTTGTCATGCCTGCCAAATGTAAGATGCCCGGATGGTGAAAGGAAGCGACCCCTATATCTCAGTTCCCTTTTCTTCGTCTTCTTGAGTGATGGCGTAGGTTGACCATCTGTCATTCTCTGCACTTTTACAAAAATACACATATGTTATAGATAGATGTCGGGTCCATACTTCCTCACTATGGGTGCTGCTGTAAGTTAAACGAAAATAACCTACCACAAATATAGAGTAAGAATTATGAATATATATATATATTATATACGTACATTTTATCTGAGGTATAATGCGTTCACAATTCTTACTGGATCATCCATTAGAAACATACAAATATATATATATATATATATATATATATATATATATATATATATATATATATATATATATATATATATATTTATATATATATATATATATATATATTTATATATATTAATGTACATTTCATCTGAGGTTTAATGCATTCACAATTCTTACTGAGTCATTCATTATTTCAGTTAGTTTAGTTTATGATAGTTCATTCTCCAATATATCAAAGGAATGTACCTTTCCTTTATGTCTGATGAGTATATAGTACCATAGAGAAAAGACCCCATATATCACATGTCAACTGCATTTCTTGTTTATAATTCCCTTCATAATGCACGCAAGCAAAATTCTAAATAAAAAAGTCTTGCTCTTTGCTCTATATTGTTCAAGTATTAAAACTATACGATATCTCCAAGTTCACCAAGATATTTTGTTTTGAAAAATCGTCCACGTTTATCTTGGGTTTTTCAATAATCTGTGTTTTTTTTGTATAATCTGGAATCAAGCAAGTTTCTCATGACTCCCATCAGAATAGGTATAACTTTTCCCTTCACCATTGAACTCAGAGCGAATTGCCATAACTGTCCTTTTGGACTCCCAATTTTTCACATTGCCTGAGTGTCATAAATGATCTGACAAAGCTTAGCGCTTTTCTCTCACCTCGTGTCCATATTTCACGTGAACACTACCCAGGTTGTAGCCGCAAAGGTGATGTCAATTGGCCGGTGAGATTGGTGGCATCACCCGGGGAATGCTACGCGGAGTCCCAGGATGAGGGATGGATGTGTGACGAGCCAGCAACACGCGTCAGCACAAGCCATTGTCTGCCTCTACGAGATGTAAGAGATGCAAGCATGCCTACTTGATGTCCCAGCGCTACCCACATCAAAGCCAATCAACCTCCCCACCAACATATCACCACCTTTATACATCACTATCCTTCTACTAATCCAGACTTTTATATATCACTATCCTTCTACTAATCCAGACCTTTCTAGTACATATCACCACCTTTATATATCACTAACCTTCTACTAATCCAGACATTTCTCGTACATATCACCACCTTTATACATCACTAACCTTCTACTTATCCAGACATTTCTCGTACATATCACCACCTTTATATATCACTGTCTTTCTACTAATCCAGACATTTCTCGTACTACTCATCCAGACCTTTCTCCTACATATCACCACCTTTATATATCACTATCCTTCTACTAATCCAGACATTTCTCGTACATATCACCACCTTTATATATCACTGTCTTTCTACTAATCCAGACATTTCTCGTACTACTCATCCAGACCGTTCTCCTACATATCACCACCTTTATATATCACTATCCTTCTACTAATCCAGACATTTCTCGTACATATCACCACCTTTATATATCACTGTCTTTCTACTAATCCAGACATTTCTCGTACTACTCATCCAGACCTTTCTCGTACATATCACCACCTTTATATATCACTGTCTTTCTACTTATCCAGACATTTCTCGTACATATCACCACCTTTATATATCACTGTCTTTCTACTAATCCAGACATTTCTCGTACTACTAATCCAGACCTTTCTCGTACATATCACCACCTTTATATATCACTGTCTTTCTACTAATCCAGAAATTTCTCGTACTACTCATCCAGACCTTTCTCCTACATATCACCACCTTTATATATCACTATCCTTCTACTAATCCAGACATTTCTCGTACATATCACCACCTTTATATATCACTGTCTTTCTACTAATCCAGACATTTCTCGTACTACTCATCCAGACCTTTCTCCTACATATCACCACCTTTATATATCACTATCCTTCTAATAATCCAGACCTTTCTCGTACATATCACCACCTTTATATATCACTGTCCTTCTTCTAATCCAGACATTTCTAGTACATATCAACACCTTAATAGTATATCACTGTCCTGCTAATCCAGTCCTTTTTAGTACATATATCACAGCCTTTCTCCTACATGTCACTCCCCTCCAAGATATTGCTGACTTCCTACACATCATTGCCCTCCAACTGTCATTCCCCTCCTACACATCACCGCCCTCCAACTGTCATTCCCCTCCTAGATATCACTGTCCTCCTACTTATCATTTCCGTACTACTACATATCCTACATAACACTACCTCTTACACGAGACTGACCTCCTATAAATCACTGACCTCCATATCACTGACCTCCATATCACTGACTTCCATATCACTGACCTCCTTCATATCACCGACCTCCTATATATCACTGACCTCCATATCACTGACCTTCATATCACTGACCTACTTATCACTGACCTCCATATCACTGACCTCCATATCACTGACCTTCATATCACTGACCTCCATATGACTGACCTCCATATGACTGACCTCCTACATATGACTGACCTCCATATGACTGACCTCCTGTATATGACTGACCTCCTGTATATCACTGAGCGCTCAGTCACTAACAAGGAAGAGGTCAGTGACCTTCTATATATCACTGACCTATATATCACTGGCCTCCTGCATATCACTGACCTATATATCACTGGCCTCCTACATATCACTGACCTCCTACATATCACTGGTCTCCTACATATCACTGACCTCCTATGTATCACTGACCACCTATATATCACTGACCTACATATCACTGAGCTCCTACATATCACTGACCTACATATCACTGACCTCCTACATATCACTGACCTCCTACATATCACTGACCTCCTATAAATAACTGACCTCCTACATATCACTGACCTCTTACATATCACTGGCCTCCTACATATCACTGACCTCCTACATATTAATGACCCCCTACATATCATTGACCTACATATCACTGACCTACATATCACTGACCTCCTATATATCACTGGCCTCCTACATATCACTGGCCTCCTACATATCACTGAGCTCCTATAAATAACTGACCTCCTACATATCAATGACCTACATATCACTGACCTACATATCACTGACCTACATATCACTGACCTACATATCACTGACCTACATATCACTGGCCTCCTACATATCACTGGCCTCCTACACATCACTGAGCTCCTACACATCACTGAGCTCCTATAAATAACTAACCTCCTACATATCACTGACCTACATATCACTGACCTACATATCACTGACCTACATATCACTGACCTACATATCACTGACCTACATATCACTGACCTACATATCACTGACCTACATATCACTGACCTACATATCACTGAGCTCCTATATATCACTGGCCTCCTAAATATCACTGGCCTCCTACATATCACTGGCCTCCTACATATCACTGGCCTCCTACATATCACTGACCTACATATCACTGACCTACATATCACTGAGCTCCTATATATCACTGGCCTCCTAAATATCACTGGCCTCATACATATCACTGACCTCCTACATATCACTGACCTCCATATCACTGGCCTCCTACATATCAATGACCTCCTACATATCACTGACCTCCTATGTATCACTGACCTCCTACATATCAATGACCTCCTACATATCACTGACCTCCTGTTCATTGACCTCTACTTTGTCACCGACAAGAGGTCAGTGGCCTGCTATATATTACTGCCTTCTTATATACATCACTGGTATTCTACATATCAATTCCTATCTACAAGTATAACGTTTCGTCTGAATACATAACTGCCCGTCTCAGTAACATTCAGACGAGGACATTCTAAGTCGCTAGTGTTTCAAGAAGGTGGTCCTATTTTGTGTGTGTGTTATTTTCGTACATGCTGAATGGCTAGACCTGTGGAGCCTGCTAAGTCACTGTGCACACGTTATAGATGTCTATCAAATACATAGCTTGTCATGCCAATGAAATATGCAAACACTGCCAACTTGGAGCGGACGCAATTCACATGAAAATGAAGTGTTTAAAAAAAAATATAAAAAAACAAAAAAAAAAAAACATTGACAACTAAATTTCTTCGAGATATTCATTTTTGAATAAAGAAAAAGAATTTTTTTGTCATGCAGCCATTTTATATGGTATGTTTAAGAGACACTGCCTTTTAGTTTATGTTAAAGACACCCCCTATCGATAACCGCATATAAAAGTTTATGACAATGTAATGCCTCTGATTAACGATTGCATGTTCTCCTTTAACTCTCAATGTGTGCTCTATAAGTATGATTTGATATATCATGCTGATATATTGTTTACCCCACGCGGCAGTATTGGCTGGTGAGAGCGGTGTGTTTAGCGCTGGTTTGTAAGTACTGCCTGCAGCCCCGTGTGACATGCAAGCCAATAAAGTGATTGGTGGCTGCAGACGGTTCCCAATCTTCATAAAAGGCTCTCTGGATATTACCCACTTTTCATGCCGTCATCTTTATTATTGCCATATTTGCATGTTGGACTCGTTTGTGTTGAGTCGTCTGAAATTGGCCATTATGGGTTGAATGGGGAGATATTGCTGAGATTGAAACGTTGCTCATTGAATGCGGCAAGAGTAACAGGGAGATGTCATCTAGACTCTATCACAGCCCTCCTACTCTCTGGCTCAACCTGATATCATATACCTTTATAAAAGAGTACTCCATTATAAGAATGTTTACTAGTGTTTATACATTAACCAATCCTTATTGTGCATTCAGCTTAATTAATCAATGATACCAAACACTTCATTGTAAGCAAATACTTTAATGTAACCAAATACTTTCATGTAACCAAATACTTTAGTGTAACCAAATACTTCAATGTAACCAAATACTTCAATGTAACCAAATATTTCAATGTAACCAAATATTTTAATGTAATCAAATACTTTAGTGTAACCAAATACTTTAGCGTAACCAAATCCTTAAATGTAACCAAATACTTCATTGTAACCAAATACTTCATTGTAACCAAATACTTCATTGTAACCAAATACTTTAATGTAACCAAATACCACAAATGGTCATTCCCACATGTTCACTACTATTGATATCATTTTCTAAAGAATATATATATATATATATATATATATATATATATATATATATATATATATATATATATATATATATATATATATTCACTACTATATGTTCACTACTATTGATATCATTTTCTAAAGAATATATATATATATATATATATATATATATATATATATATATATATATATATATATATATATATATATTTAGTAAAATAACAAAAGAGCATGTGTAGTTTCCAACGATATATTTATTTCAATTTAAATATGGAAAAATGAAAATTGCTTAAGTGAAAATACTCCAACATAGACATATTTCAGAGAAATGATAGGCATGTCTTCCATTTAGAAAAAAAACACATTTAAGCTGTTCTGCTACTAATATAAATGTGGTAAGCTTTTGAAACACAGCGTTGCTGACAGAACTAAAGCTAAATACATCTGTATTAGTTTAAATAAATGAAAAAATATAAATGTCTTAATGAAATAGTATGGGTGGGATGCAGCTGCAGTGGTTGTTCTTGTATTAAGGGTGAATGTTCTCGCAACTGCCTACGTGGTGCTAAAACGGAATTGGTATAACGCCAAAGGGTTGCTATGCAGTTATTGTTTTGATAATTGTGTTATTGTAATATGGATGCTTTCAATTACAAATTATGTGGTAAATTGTTCCATGCTGCATCCTAAGAGAGACAAAATAAACCAAAGCTGTGCCGTACATCATAGAAATGAATAGCGTATACGTGAAGATCCCATACATTTCTGTGTGCTCTCTACATGACAAAATACTTTTGTCCAAAAATAGCACATTAAACATTAATACAATTTTGATATGATGCAAATGACACTCGACAAAATATTGAATTGTGCGCCAAAATATATTAATAAAGTAAGCTATATCTTGAGGAACTGAAAACTATTCTCATTGACTAATGACCTTTCGGGATAATGCATGTAACACGGTGTCAAGGCTGAGAACTGAGACAAAGGAGACAATGCCAGACAGTCTCTAGGACAGAGGGGTCAATGCCAGACAGTCATTAGGACGAAGGGGTCGATGCCAGACAGTCTCTAGGACAGAGGGGTCGATCCCAGACAGTATCTAGGACAGATGGGTCGATGCTGGACAGTCTCTAGGACAGAGGGGTCAATGCCAGACAGTCTCTAGGACAAAAGGATCGATCCCAGACAGTCTCTAGGACAGATGGGCCAATGCCATACAGTCTCTAGGACAGAGGGGTCAATGCCAGACAGTCTCTAGGACAGAGGGGTCAATGCCAGACAGTCTCTAGGACGGAGGGATCAATGCCAGACAGTCTCTAGGATAGAGGGGTCAATGCCAGACAGTCTCTAGGACAGAGGGGTCGATGCTGGATAGTCTCTAGGACAGAGGGGTCAATGCCAGAGAGTCTCTGGGACAGATGGGTCGATGCTGGACAGTCTCTAGGACAGAGGGGTAAATGCCAGACAGTCTCTAGGACAGATGGGTCGATGCTAGACAGTCTCTGGGACAGAGGGGTCAATGCCAGACAGTCTCTAGGACAGATTGGTCGATGCTAGATAGTCTCTGGGACAGAGGGGTCAATGCCAGGCAGTCTCTAGGCCAGATGGGTCGATGCTAGACAGTAACTCAGACAGATGGGTCAATGCTTGACAATCTCTAGGACAGAGTCGATGGGTCGATGCTGGACAGTTTCTATGAGAGATGGATTAATGCTGGACAAAAACAAAGATAGAGGGGTCAATGCTGGACAGTTACAAAGACAGAGGCGTCCGACAGTTTCTAGGAGAGAGAGACCATAGCTGGACAGTCTCTAAGAGAGAGGGGTCGACGCTGGACAGTCACTGGGTTTACCGTCCAGTATGGAATCCACCACCACAGATAACATCGGTGCACATCCACATACAATACAAATGCAACTGAAGATGATTTATTGTGGTTAGGTTGACTGTTTTATGAACAAAACCTTGTAAAGATTTACCTGAGTATAGTAACAGAATATTCAAGGAATCTCATTCGACGCTTTCTAAAAGTGTCCAAATAATTCTCTCATCAACTGTATGGCTTTAGAAGCAAACCTCTTAACCAGGCTGAGAATCACCTCTGAAATAAGATGTATCGTTTGACCAATTTGAGTAATTGGTGAAGACATAAAGGCCGACTTTCTACAGCAACAATCGATCCAGAAAATCATATAAGAACCATTCCCAGCAGGCGGTGTAGATTTACATATTTCTGGGGCCCAATGTAATCTTGAGTTTGCACTAATTACATGTACATGTAGATATCCTTTGTTGATGATTTTTATGACTTTTTTATGCCTCTCACTTTTCTATTATTTAGCCTTGTTACTGTCTGCATCTTCGTTATCATTATGTTTGTGTGGTAAACCATCTTAATGATGTGAGAAAGAGGTGTGGGCTAAGAAATAAATATGCCAGGACACAAATTAACCAAGCGTCCGAAAAATGTATCGTGCAATTTCAACATACTTTTTTCAGATGAACTATTTCCTCCACTTTCCAACACGCTGAATATCTAAGGTGTCCATACCTAGTGTTCTCCAATCACCAATCGGCAAAGGCCAGATAGGTGTTCTGGAGGGGTTTGTCGAACGTCCAAGGTCTTCACCAATTTCAACCAAAGAAAAGTTTGGTGGAGTTGTTAGAGCTCTAGTGAAGTAAAAAATCGCCAGCTGTAAAAACTGAGGTAAACCCGTTTAAACGTCCAAATTGAACCCGTTTTAACTACCGTTAAAGCAGGTTTGATTCAGTTTTTGCAGCTGGCAACTTATATCAAGTATTTATATTTTCTTTATTTAATGACATCCAAAGAATAATCAAGCTTTTTGGGACATTTTAGATATAATTATGGCATAAAATATGAATTATCACTAAAAGAGTTGGGTATTTAAAAATCTCATGCAAACGAGATTATACAGAAAAAGCAATAAGCTCAAACCTCTCCAGATCACCTATCTGGGCTTTGCCGATTGGTGATTGGAGAACACTAGTCCATACCTCATTCTGCGTTACACAAGACATGCAAATCGACACATTAGTTGAATTTTGTGCCATTATGGTATGTTTTAAAAACTATTGGCAATGTGGATGAATTGTAAGTACGGAAACATACAATTAACAGTGACATTGCAATACTGAGTAAATTTATGCATATATAAAAGTCAAATGTGTCAAAAAAAACAATGAAATGAGAAAAGAAAAACAAACTGAATTGGTCTACATCCATTATTAGTGTCAGCGCGTAGCGAGAATGCCATAAACGCACAGTAAGAATGCTGTCAACTCGCAGCGAGAATGTTGGTAGTGCAGAGTGTGTCGTTAGTGCACAGAGAGCGTCGTTAGTGCACAGAGAGCGTCGTTAGTGCACAGAGAGCGTCGTTAGTGCTCAGAGAGCGTCGTTAGTGCACAGAGAATATCGTTAGTGCAGGGAGAGCGTCGTTAGTGCACGGAGAGCGCCATGGGAATGCCGTGGGTGCAGTGTCATTGGAATTCCGTGGGTGCAGTGGGGGGCGCAATGGGAATGTCGTGGGTATAGTGTCATGGAAATGCCCTGGATGCAGTGGGGTGCCATGGGAATGTGGATGCAGTGGGGTGCCATGGGAATTCTGTGAGTGCAGTGGGGGTGCCATGGGAATGCCGTGGGTGCAGTGGGGGTGCCATGGGAATGGCGTGGATGCAGTGGGGTGCCATGGGTATGCCGTGGGTGCAGTGGGGGGGCGCAATGGGAATGCCGTGGGTATAGTGTTATGGGAATGCTGTGGATGCAGTGGGGTGCCATCGGAATGCCGTGGGTGCAGTGGGGGTGCCATGGGAATGTCGTGGATGCAGTGGGGTGCCATGGGAATGCCGTGTGTGCAGTGTCATTGGAATTCCGTGGGTGCAGTGGGGGGCGCAATGGGAATGCCGTGGGTATAGTGTCATGGAAATGCCCTGGATGCAGTGGGGTGCCATGGGAATGTGGATGCAGTGGGGTGCCATGGGAATTCTGTGAGTGCAGTGGGGGTGCCATGGGAATGCCGTGGCTGCAGTGGGGGTGCCATGGGAATGTCGTGGATGCAGTGGGGTGCCATGGGAATGCCGTGGGTGCAGTGGGGGGCGCAATGGGAATGCCGTGGGTATAGTGTTATGGGAATGCTGTGGATGCAGTGGGGTGCCATGGGAATGCCGTGGGTGCAGTGGGGGTGCCATGGGAATGCCGTGGGTGCAGTGGGGCGCCATGGGAATGCCGTGGGTGCAGTGGGGGCGCCATGGGAATGCCGTGGGTGCAGTGGGGCGCCATGGGAATGCCGTGGGTGCAGTTGGGGCGCCATGGGAATACCGTGGGTGCAGTGGGGGCGCCATGGGAATGCCGTGGGTGCAGTGGGGGTGCCATGGGAATGCCATGGGTGCAATGGGGGTGCCATGGGAATGCGGTTGATGCAGTGGGGGTGCCACGGGAATGCCGTGGATGCAGTGGGGGTGTCATGGGAATGCCGTGGATGCAGTGGGGGTGCCATGGTAATGCCGTGGATGCAGTGGGGGTGCCATGGGAATGTCGTGGATGCAGTGGGGTGCCATGGGAATGCATTGGATGCAGTGTGAGGGTCATGGATGCATTATAACAACTTTGTTATTTAACAGTAAACAATTTTCAGTCAGATATCCTGCGGCACCCGTGTCAAATATTCAATTACCCCGCCATTTCCGGGCTATCACTCAGTTGAGTGTGACAGGGTGTTCAGTAAAGTGTCAATACCACAAGTTGACAAACTGACAAGAAATCAAATCAATGGAAGACAGGTGACAGCACTGGCTTGTCACTTGGCAAAAACGTGCAGCGACACAAGTGACGAACCAAAAACCTGTATTGGATTCATGATACTTTGACTGTTGATTGACAATTTACACTTGATTCACATAGTTCCTATATAGTCCGCCATTTAGGCATTTTAAACACTTTCTTCCATTTGTGTTTTATTTTTCTTTATTTAATGTCATCTAAAGAATTATCAAGCTTTTTGAGGATACTTTAGATACGATCATACAAAAAATATGAGTTACTACTGAAAGAGTTGGGTTTTAAAAAAAATCTCATGTAAAAGGGATTATACATAAAAATCGTCAGACCTCTCCAGATCTATGAGGGACCATTCGGGTCGTATTGGAACCAATCAGATTCCAGAAATAAGTATCTAGCGTGCAAGGATGCGGAGAACATGCACAGAACATTCACAGAACATGCTAGAGTCTGATTGATCCATAACGCATTTCTAGTTCTTTTGATTGGTCCGTAGCACGTATCTGGTCTCTGACGTAATAATAGAACAGCCAATCAGAACAAAATCCACTGAATGCCTCTTATTGGCTGCTTTTAATCACGTGATACTTTTTTTCCAATCCCTCTAGATATCATTCCATTATCATTCTGATAAACAAAAGCTGATCAACATGGTGACATCCTCGAATTTTGGCCAGAGAATGGAACAAATAAGAATGGCCAAAACTTTTGCCAAAGACAGGCTTTGATATCAGAAAATAGTATGGATGAAGAAGATGATCTTATAAACCAGTAAGTTTAATGTATTTTTAACATTTTAATCTGTATTTTGGCAGTCATCATGCGCTTAGTAACAGGTCCAATGCCTGTTTATTCCACTTGCATGTCAGGCCATTTTAAATGTTCAGTTTGGCCAAAAGAAATCAAAATAAAGTCAGGGTCAGCGTAGTATCAAAAAGGTGTTCAATGCCTTTCCTTTATAGAGTACACAAAACTGATGGTCTGACATGGCCTGACATGTCAGTGGAAATTAGACATACGTTGGGCCTGCTCTATCTGTGGTATCTGTGTTGTGACAGTATGTGAGGAAAATCATTTCTTGTATCAACATAACACAGATGTAATTATTTTGATAGAAACTACTCTGATGCCTGTAAGAAATATGAATCTGGAGTGTAATTAATCTATAAATCTTAATTAGTTTGTCATCATCATATTACCCTTAATTTTAGTGATTTGATAAACAAATCTTCTAAAATCCAAATCATCCATTGAACACTTTGAAAAAATGTGAAATGGTGTTTTTACGAGCCTTTCAGCAACTATGGCCATATCAGGTCGACTTTCGAGCCTTTTAACCAGTGTGAAAGTAACACTTCCGGCAGTGGGAGTCGAACCCACCACCTCCCGTAACCTCCACTTATTAAACCATTAAAGGCACAGATCCTACACTCTCATCCCATCTAAACACATTTCTATACATTTTTCTAAACAATAGTGTTTAGCTTCTAAACAACAGTGTTTAGCTTCTAAACAGTAGTATTTAGCTTCTAAACATGTGTTTAGGTAAATGTTTAGGTGAACCTATGGTGTTTAGTTCAGTGTTTAGTTTACTAAACACTAAGTGTTTAGTTAATTCTGTGTTTAGTTCTGAGAAAAGTCATTCTAAACATATGTTTAGTTTCTAAACGTGTTTAGATGAGTGTTTAGTTGTATGTTTAGATATATAGCTAAACATACAAATATAGTTTAGAAAAATAACTCTCATAATTATTGTTATTAAGCCAGAACTTTCTTCTTTAAAATAACCAGTATACATGTACATACTAAGTATATCACATTAATACATAGCTCTTGTTTCCATGTCCATCCCATATAGATAGCATTGATGCTATTAATGATCATCAATATCTGGAATTAGATCTAATATTAATTTAAGTGGCACTGAATATTTTTATTTCAGTTTGTTTAAATTACTTGATTATGTTATGATAAACTAGAGTCCAGTTCGTGGTTTTATTTGATTTTCATATATGAGCCTAATAAATAAGTTAGACTATCTTAAGTATTGTTTCAATATTGTGATGTAAGGCCTGCACACATTACTGCTAATAGGGGGCTCTGCGCGCTCGCATTGCTGACCTACTTTGCGAGAATTGGGTTAAGCCTGCAATTATAGACTGAAGACTGTTTACTGCAGGAAATTCAAATCGAGGGAACAAACAAGCAACAATTTATCCAGATCTAACTCATTTAACACAGGTAAGTTTATATTTTCACATAACAGTCTATGTGGTTATGAAATGTAGAGGTAATGTGGTACAGAATATTATGCAGGTATAAATTTAATAGACATAATCTGATAACATTGGATAATGTAGACTGAACACTCACACATAGGAGGGGGCAGTCATACGGGCACTTTCACAAAAGGACAAAGCTTTTAATTTCCATCAATCGGCATAATGTATATATCTCACTTTTGCTTAGAGGAATAAGACATTCAACATCTTTTTTATAGGACATTCCGGATGAAGAGGTTATGGAATGCCTTCGTTCCAGCAAAACTGAACCCCCCAAACTTGTAGTCTTCATGGATTCTGGAGAAACAAAGGCCAAGAAAATGTTTGTTGTGGCTCACTCAACCTACATAAGTGTGCCAAATGTTAGCATGATATTTGCCTTTCTCATACTGCTTGGGGCTTATTATATCCTCAATGCCCAATACCCGAAGATGTACAGTGGAGTTCTGGGGTTCCTGCAAGACAACTGGCTAAGGGAAAGCCGGTACACAGGATGGAAATCCCCAGACCATCAGTTTATAGAGAAGAGACTTGCAGACCTATGGAAGGAAGTAGAAAGAGAGGAGAAGGAGGAGGAGGAAGCACATACAGAAAACAATTAAAAACAAAAGACTGTAAAATATTCTCATAACCTTTCACAAAGACTCTAAAACACTCTCATAATCTATGACAAGACTTCAAAACATAGACATAAAAAATCACATTAATGAGGACTAACCATGTGTGGGATAATTAATTATATATCATGATTATTATTTGCTTTGAAAATATGAAGGTTGCTGATAAATTTAAAACTGGTACAATATACAGTGATATAGGAGTGTCATCACTCGGCATCACTGATATCAGAACCATAAAATATCACAATATAGTGATATTCCTATTATCGATGACAGTCCTAGTACAATAGCACATGACATTATTTAATACTATTTCATATTTTAACTTTTCTGATGTTGTAACATTTTGAACAACTTTTTTATGTTAGCATCAGATTCTTGTTTTAAAGTAACCAACATTTAGTTTGCAAAAATATAGAATTGTATGTTAGGTGTATAGAATCTATACATCACAGTGTTTAGTATTTATATTTTCTATACACCTAATGTTTAGTAGTATTATGTATTCTATACACTATGGTGTGTTTAGAAATGAATAAAATATTTAAAAAAATCTAAACACCTGTTTAGCTTTTCTTCCTAAACACTTAAAACTAAACACCAAATCCCGTTTAGAAAGCTGGTACACAAGCTAAACACCTTTCTGTTTAGAATCTAAACACTTCAGGATGAGAGTGTACACTCTACCAACTGTGCTAGTGGGGCCGGTATTTGAACACTCTGTCAAAAAGCTTTGTCAACAAACTTTGTCAACAAAGTGGTCTAAAAAATATGAAAATATGGCACCTTATGATACAGGCCTGTTTGTGTATTGCTATATCACCAATAGTGATATCCGCACAGTATAATTTTGTTTATATAACCTTTGAACAAGAAAGTTTTTGCTGTTAGCTGACAGAGCAATTGCTATACTGTAAATAGTATTATATAATGTAGATATTCCAAGATGGTTTCCAACAGTGTGACATGTTTGATTATGGCCTAATTGTGTCAACTAGGTGGTGCCAATGCATCACTTATGCCATACTAAGTTGTGATAGGCCATTGACATGGGTTTTACACATTATGATTTTTGGAAACAAAATATTCTCAGATTGTTATCTTTGTAATATTTAAGGTTGTTGTTAACTCTGAGAACATTTTTGAGAATAACACCTACTGAGGCATGTGTCTTTAGCTAGAATGATGCATTCTTGTTTAAATAGACAGAATTTTTTAATGTGCCTTAGAACTCAAGTGAATTGTGTTCTTATGAATGAAATAATTCAAATATGGGTAATTCTGTGACACCATTTGAGAATTTCTGACGTCAATGATCACATGACTTGTGAGTCATGTGACCAATAGGCAGCCATTCTGGTGAAACCATCATAAAATAGTTTGGTCTTACCCCAGTATTTATACATATATACTTACGAGAAGAAGCAGAAAACGGGTACATCGTAAAAAAAATCATTTCAGTCTTTGTTTGATCGTTATTCAGTGTTAAATTGATGACAATTCTTTATGTTTGACACAGTTGGACAGTTTATGACATGGGCTTTCTACAATTATGTAAAAAAGAATTAAGTTTGAAAAGAAACTTTGTTTTTATGGAAAAAAATATTGCCATGTAATGATGTGTCAGCAGGTGTATTGGTGAGAGACAAGAAAACATTTTTAAAAAAAAATCCGTTGTTTGTTTGTTTGTGATTTTACATCACTTTCAACATTATTTCAGTCATTTCGTGATGAGACCTACTTGTAGCAGATATAGTGCTGCCTCACTGAATTGTCATATCGCAGGTCCTTGACATGACAACCCGCTAAAAAAAAAAGTCCTATTAATGCATTTAATGCATACTGACTGGCCTGATGAGGATGGGAAGGCCAAATACTTTCAAATGGCTTGCCTACCGTTTGGCTTACGGAGCGCACCCAGACTTTTTGATGACTTCGCTACTGCCATGGAATATGTTTATAAATAAAGAGGGGCATCCCCTGATACTATCCATTATTTGGATGACACATTATGCATTAATGGGAGCAAATATTCATGTCAGGAATCATTGCATATAGTATTGGACACCTGCCAATTGGCAGGCTTCGAAATCCAAGACAAAAAAACAGTGGGCCCCACAAAAATAATCGAATTCCTTGATATCATAATCGACAACGTGAAGAAAAAGTAAAAGATTTCTGAGGAGAGAATGAACGAAATACTTAGTGATTTGGAACAATTAAACAACGTTCACTACGCCACCAAGCGGGAACTCCTATCTTTAACCGGGAAACTAATGTTTTGTTCCAGAGTGGTGACTGGTGGCGCCATCTTCACAAGAAGGCTGATACACCTGGCCAAGAAGACCAAAGCCCTGCATCACAGGGTCAGACTATCACGGGAAGCCACGGCAGACCTGGCCTGGTGGCGCCGTTGTATCAACACCCAAAATGGCTTTTGTTTGTATGGGGTTTTACATCACTTTCAACATTATTTCAGTCATTTCGTCCAATCAGCCCTTAAATCAATTCTGATTAGTTCCCCCCCCCCTCCCCAGCCCAAAAACATCCTATCAAGTTTAATCTACTGGAAGCTATGTTAGGCAAATTACCCAACGGCCCTGACAAGCTAGCCTGGTCAGTCGCCCTCACTCTCGGCTTCTTTGGCTGCCGCAGGGGGTTCGAATACACTTCTGTCAACCACTTTGTCACGGGTGCAACCTCATCAGTGACCTTTGGCCAACGTGACTCAGTCAAGTTCATGATTTTCACCACCCCATCCTCTAAGACCTCCCCACACGGGTTCCAAAAATTATTGGATGCTCCAGTCACAAAGTATGCGCTGTATGTTTAATGTGGTCCTACTTATCAGTCAGGTCCAGCCAAGCCCCAAGAAGCCCCCTGCTCCAATTAGTTTCAGGCAAGGGCGCTCTTAACATTACTATAAAAAAATTAATTAAGGCGTTAGGTAAAAACCCCTCCCTTTATACCACCCATAGCTTAAGAAGTGGGGCAGCATCTCAAGCAGGATCCAATAATTGGAGTGATTTCGACGAGCGTGAAGTTCATTTGATATTTGATATTTGATATTTGACGTTTTTTTCAAAGTATGCCTCCAAGTATATATCTATACACACTTATAGGATATGGGTCAAAACAGGATATAAAAGGATATATACCCTGTCAAAAGCGGATATATCATTTTTATTCGCAATAAATCCAATTTTTATACATTTATAACTTAGAAATGTTTTTTAAATGATCTCAAAGACTTTTGATTGACTAATGGGGCCTTAGACATACTTGGTAGACATGTCTAGATTACGTCTAGCCCCCTCAATATGAGAGCATAAATCTGAGTTCAATGGAATAGCCCTTTTTCCCTAGCAAAGTCAATATATTCGACCTACTGACTGGTATGAAGTTGGGGAGGGGGGGAGAGTACTAAAAGGACTTTTGATTGACTAATGGGGCCTTAGACATACTTGGTAGACATGTCTAGATTACGTCTAGCCCCCTAAATATGAGAGCATAAATCTGAGTTCAATGGAATAGCCCTTTTCCCCTGGTTAAGTCAATATATTCGACCTACTGACTGGTATGAGGTTGGGGAGGAGGGATGGAGAGTACTAAAAGGACTTTTGATTGACTAATGGGGCCTTAGACATACTTGGTAGACATGTCTAGATTACGTCTAGCCCCCTCAATATGAGAGCATAAATCTGAGTTCAATGGAATAGCCCTTTTTCCCTGGCAAAGTCAATATATTCGACCTACTGACTGGTATGAGGTTGGGGAGGGGGGGAGAGTACTAAAAGGACTTTTGATTGACTAATGGGGCCTTAGACATACTTGGTAGACATGTCTAGATTATGTCTAGCCCCCTCAATATGAGAGCATAAATCTGAGTTCAATGGAATAGCCCTTTTCCCCTGACAAAGTCAATATATTCGACCTACTGACTGGTATGAGGTTGGGGAGGAGGGATGGAGGGTACTAAAAGGACTTTTGATTGACTAATGGGGCCTTAGACATACTTGGTAGACATGTCTAGATTATGTCTAGCCCCCTCAATATGAGAGCATAAATCTGAGTTCAATGGAATAGCCCTTTTCCCCTGGCAAAGTCAATATATTCGACCTAGTGACTGGTATGAGGTTGGGGAGGGGGGGAGAGTACTAAAAGGACTTTTGATTGACTAATGGGGCCTTAGACATACTTGGTAGACATGTCTAGATTATGTCTAGCCCCCTCAATATGAGAGCATAAATCTGAGTTCAATGGAATAGCCCTTTTCCCCTGACAAAGTCAATATATTCGACCTACTGACTGGTATGAGCTTGTGGAGGGGGGGGGGAGATAGTACTAAAAAGACTTTTGATTGACTAATGGGGCCTTAGACATACTTGGTAGACATGTCTAGATTATGTCTAGCCCCCTCAATATGAGAGCATAAATCTGAGTTCAATGGAATAGCCCTTTTCCCCTGGCAAAGTCAATATATTCGACCAACTGACTGGTATGAGGTTGGGGAGGGGGGGGGGAGTACTAAAAGGACTTTTGATTGACTAATGGGGCCTTAGACATACTTGGTAGACATGTCTAGATTATGTCTAGCCCCCTAAATATGAGAGCATAAATCTGAGTTCAATGGAATAGCCCTTTTCCCCTGGCAAAGTCAATATATTCGACCTACTGACTGGTATGAGGTTGGGGAGGAGGGATGGAGAGTACTTAAAGGACTTTTGATTGACTAATGGGGCCTTAGACATACTTGGTAGACATGTCTAGATTACGTCTAGCCCCCTCAATATGAGAGCATAAATCTGAGTTCAATGTAATAGCCCTTTTTCCCTGGCAAAGTCAATATATTCGACCTACTGACTGGTATGAGGTTGGGGAGGGGGGGAGAGTACTAAAAGGACTTTTGATTGACTAATGGGGGCTTAGACATACTTGGTAGACATGTCTAGATTACGTCTAGCCCCCTCAATATGAGAGCATAAATCTGAGTTCAATGGAATAGCCCTTTTCCCCTGACAAAGTCAATATATTCGACCTACTGACTGGTATGAGGTTGGGGAGGAGGGATGGAGAGTACTAAAAGGACTTTTGATTGACTAATGGGGCCTTAGACTTACTTGGTAGACATGTCTAGATTACGTCTAGCCCCCTCAATACGAGAGCATAAATCTGAGTTCAATGGAATAGCCCTTTTCCCCTGGCAAAGTCAATATATTCGACCTAGTGACTGGTATGAGGTTGGGGAGGGGGGGAGAGTACTAAAAGGACTTTTGATTGACTAATGGGGCCTTAGACATACTTGGTAGACATGTCTAGATTATGTCTAGCCCCCTCAATATGAGAGCATAAATCTGAGTTCAATGGAATAGCCCTTTTCCCCTGACAAAGTCAATATATTCGACCTACTGACTGGTATGAGGTTGGGGAAGAGGGATGGAGAGTACTAAAAGGACTTTTGATTGACTAATGGGGCCTTAGACATACTTGGTAGACATGTCTAGATTACGTCTAGCCCCCTCAATATGAGAGCATAAATCTGAGTTCAATGGAATAGCCCTTTTCCCCTGGCAAAGTCAATATATTCGACCTACTGACTGGTATGAGGTTGGGGAGGGGGGGAGAGTACTAAAAGGACTTTTGATTGACTAATGGGGCCTTAGACATACTTGGTAGACATGTCTAGATTACGTCTAGCCCCCTCAATATGAGAGCATAAATCTGAGTTCAATGGAATAGCCCTTTTTCCCTGGCAAAGTCAATATATTCGACCTACTGACTGGTATGAGGTTGGGGAGGGGGGGAGAGTACTAAAAGGACTTTTGATTGACTAATGGGGCCTTAGACATACTTGGTAGACATGTCTAGATTATGTCTAGCCCCCTCAATATGAGAGCATAAATCTGAGTTCAATGGAATAGCCCTTTTCCCCTGACAAAGTCAATATATTCGACCTACTGACTGGTATGAGCTTGTGGAGGGGGGGGGGGAGATAGTACTAAAAAGACTTTTGATTGACTAATGGGGCCTTAGACATACTTGGTAGACATGTCTAGATTATGTCTAGCCCCCTCAATATGAGAGCATAAATCTGAGTTCAATGGAATAGCCCTTTTCCCCTGGCAAAGTCAATATATTCGACCAACTGACTGGTATGAGGTTGGGGAGGGGGGGGGGAGTACTAAAAGGACTTTTGATTGACTAATGGGGCCTTAGACATACTTGGTAGACATGTCTAGATTATGTCTAGCCCCCTAAATATGAGAGCATAAATCTGAGTTCAATGGAATAGCCCTTTTCCCCTGGCAAAGTCAATATATTCGACCTACTGACTGGTATGAGGTTGGGGAGGAGGGATGGAGAGTACTTAAAGGACTTTTGATTGACTAATGGGGCCTTAGACATACTTGGTAGACATGTCTAGATTACGTCTAGCCCCCTCAATATGAGAGCATAAATCTGAGTTCAATGTAATAGCCCTTTTTCCCTGGCAAAGTCAATATATTCGACCTACTGACTGGTATGAGGTTGGGGAGGGGGGGAGAGTACTAAAAGGACTTTTGATTGACTAATGGGGCCTTAGACATACTTGGTAGACATGTCTAGATTACGTCTAGCCCCCTCAATATGAGAGCATAAATCTGAGTTCAATGGAATAGCCCTTTTCCCCTGACAAAGTCAATATATTCGACCTACTGACTGGTATGAGGTTGGGGAGGAGGGATGGAGAGTACTAAAAGGACTTTTGATTGACTAATGGGGCCTTAGACTTACTTGGTAGACATGTCTAGATTACGTCTAGCCCCCTCAATACGAGAGCATAAATCTGAGTTCAATGGAATAGCCCTTTTCCCCTGGCAAAGTCAATATATTCGACCTAGTGACTGGTATGAGGTTGGGGAGGGGGGGAGAGTACTAAAAGGACTTTTGATTGACTAATGGGGCCTTAGACATACTTGGTAGACATGTCTAGATTATGTCTAGCCCCCTCAATATGAGAGCATAAATCTGAGTTCAATGGAATAGCCCTTTTCCCCTGGCAAAGTCAATATATTCGACCAACTGACTGGTATGAGGTTGGGGAGGGGGGGGGGAGTACTAAAAGGACTTTTGATTGACTAATGGGGCCTTAGACATACTTGGTAGACATGTCTAGATTATGTCTAGCCCCCTAAATATGAGAGCATAAATCTGAGTTCAATGGAATAGCCCTTTTCCCCTGGCAAAGTCAATATATTCGACCTACTGACTGGTATGAGGTTGGGGAGGAGGGATGGAGAGTACTTAAAGGACTTTTGATTGACTAATGGGGCCTTAGACATACTTGGTAGACATGTCTAGATTACGTCTAGCCCCCTCAATATGAGAGCATAAATCTGAGTTCAATGTAATAGCCCTTTTTCCCTGGCAAAGTCAATATATTCGACCTACTGACTGGTATGAGGTTGGGGAGGGGGGGAGAGTACTAAAAGGACTTTTGATTGACTAATGGGGCCTTAGACATACTTGGTAGACATGTCTAGATTACGTCTAGCCCCCTCAATATGAGAGCATAAATCTGAGTTCAATGGAATAGCCCTTTTCCCCTGACAAAGTCAATATATTCGACCTACTGACTGGTATGAGGTTGGGGAGGAGGGATGGAGAGTACTAAAAGGACTTTTGATTGACTAATGGGGCCTTAGACTTACTTGGTAGACATGTCTAGATTACGTCTAGCCCCCTCAATACGAGAGCATAAATCTGAGTTCAATGGAATAGCCCTTTTCCCCTGGCAAAGTCAATATATTCGACCTAGTGACTGGTATGAGGTTGGGGAGGGGGGGAGAGTACTAAAAGGACTTTTGATTGACTAATGGGGCCTTAGACATACTTGGTAGACATGTCTAGATTATGTCTAGCCCCCTCAATATGAGAGCATAAATCTGAGTTCAATGGAATAGCCCTTTTCCCCTGGCAAAGTCAATATATTCGACCTACTGACTGGTATGAGGTTGGGGAGGAGGGATGGAGAGTACTAAAAGGACTTTTGATTGACTAATGGGGCCTTAGACATACTTGGTAGACATGTCTAGATTACGTCTAGCCCCCTCAATATGAGAGCATAAATCTGAGTTCAATGGAATAGCCCTTTTCCCCTGGCAAAGTCAATATATTCGACCTACTGACTGGTATGAGGTTGGGGAGGGGGGGAGAGTACTAAAAGGACTTTTGATTGACTAATGGGGCCTTAGACATACTTGGTAGACATGTCTAGATTACGTCTAGCCCCCTCAATATGAGAGCATAAATCTGAGTTCAATGGAATAGCCCTTTTTCCCTGGCAAAGTCAATATATTCGACCTACTGACTGGTATGAGGTTGGGGAGGGGGGGAGAGTACTAAAAGGACTTTTGATTGACTAATGGGGCCTTAGACATACTTGGTAGACATGTCTAGATTATGTCTAGCCCCCTCAATATGAGAGCATAAATCTGAGTTCAATGGAATAGCCCTATTCCCCTGACAAAGTCAATATATTCGACCTACTGACTGGTATGAGCTTGTGGAGGGGGGGGGGAGATAGTACTAAAAAGACTTTTGATTGACTAATGGGGCCTTAGACATACTTGGTAGACATGTCTAGATTATGTCTAGCCCCCTCAATATGAGAGCATAAATCTGAGTTCATTGGAATAGCCCTTTTCCCCTGGCAAAGTCAATATATTCGACCAACTGACTGGTATGAGGTTGGGGAGGGGGGGTGGGGGAGAGTACTAAAAGGACTTTTGATTGACTAATGGGGCCTTAGACATACTTGGTAGACATGTCTAGATTATGTCTAGCCCCCTAAATATGAGAGCATAAATCTGAGTTCAATGGAATAGCCCTTTTCCCCTGGCAAAGTCAATATATTCGACCTACTGACTGGTATGAGGTTGGGGAGGAGGGATGGAGAGTACTAAAAGGACTTTTGATTGACTAATGGGGCCTTAGACATACTTGGTAGACATGTCTAGATTATGTCTAGCCCCCTAAATATGAGAGCATAAATCTGAGTTCAATGGAATAGCCCTTTTCCCCTGACAAAGTCAATATATTCGACCTACTGACTGGTATGAGGTTGGGGAGGAGGGATGGAGAGTACTAAAAGGACTTTTGATTGACTAATGGGGCCTTAGACATACTTGGTAGACATGTCTAGATTACGTCTAGCCCCCTCAATATGAGAGCATAAATCTGAGTTCAATGGAATAGCCCTTTTCCCCTGGCAAAGTCAATGTATTCGACCTACTGACTAGTATGAGGTTGGGGAGGGGGTAGAGTACTAAAAAGACTTTTTATTGACTAATGGGGCCTTATGTGTAGATTTTATGAATGAACTCTGTGTAGTCATCCTATGTTCATATAACTTGGACTAACTTCAACAAATAAACCCACATTGTCTACACAATACATTTTTTCATACAACTCCTTTAATGTTTAGACAGATTTGTTAGATACTTAAATACTCGATCACATTTCCTACATCTCCTATGATTACTAAAATCAATACTACTTTCATGACTAGTCAGTAGGCCCCATTAGTCAATCAAAAGTCTTTTTAGTACTCTTCCCCCTCCTCCCCAACCTCATACCAGTCAGTAGGTCGAATATATTGATTTTGTCAGGGGAAAAGGGCTATTCCATTGAACTCAGATTTATGCTCTCAGATTGAGGGGGCTACACATAATCTAGACATGTCTACCAAGTATGTTTAAGGCCCCATTAGTCAATCAAATGTCTTTTTAGTACTCTACCCCCCACCTCATACCAGTCAAAAGGTCGAATATATTGACTTTGTCGTGGGAAAAGGGCTACTCCATTGAACTCAGATTTATGCTCTCATATTGAGGGGGCTAGACATAATCTAGACATGTCTACCAAGTATGTCTAAGGCCCCATTAGTCAATCAAAAGTCTTTTTAGTACTCTCCCTCCCTCCTCCCCAACCTCATACCAGTCAGTAGGTCGAATATATTGACTTTGTTAAGGGAAAAAGGCTATTCCATTGAACTCAGATTTATGCTCTCATATTGAGGGGGCTAGACGTAATCTAGACAGTCTACCAATTATGTTTAAGGCCCCATTAGTGAATCAAAAGTCTTTTTAGTACTCTCCCCCCCTCCCCAACCTCATACCAGTCAGTAGGTCGAATATATTGACTTTGTCAGGGGAAAAGGGCAATTCCATTGAACTCAGATTTATGCTCTCATATTGAGGGAGCTAGACATAATCTACACATGTCTACGAAGTATGTTTAAGGCCCCATTAGTCAATCAAAAGACTTTTTTGTACCCCCCCCCCACCTCATACCAGTCAGTTGGTCGAATATACTGACTTTGTTGTGGGAAAAGGGCTACTCCATTTAACTCAGATTTATGCTCGCATATTGAGGGGGCTAGACATAATCTAGACATGTCTACCAAGTATCTTTGAGGTCCCACTTGTCAATCAAAAGTCTTTTTAGTATTCTCCCCCCTCCCCAACCTCATTCCAGTCAGTAGGTCGAATATATTGACCCTGTCTGGGAAAAAGGGTTATTCCATTGAACTCAGATATATGCTCTCATATTGAGGGGGCTAGACGTAATCTAGACATGTCTACCAAGTATGTCTAAAGCCCCATTAGTCAATCAAAAGTCTTTTTAGTACTCCTCCCACTTCATACCAGTCAGTAGGTCGAATATATTGACTCTGTCAGGGTAAAAGGGCTATTCCATTGAACTCAGATTTATGCTCTCATATTGAGGGGGCTACACATAATCTAGACATGTCTACAAAGTATGTCTAAGGCCCCATTAGTCAATCAAAAGTCTTTTTAGTACTCTCCATCCCTCCTCTAAGGGCTCTTCCATTGAACTCAGATTTATGCTCTCATATTGAGGGGGCTAGACATAATCTAGACATGTCTAATGAATGAATGAATGAATAGTTTCTTAACGGCACATCGACACAATATGGTCATTCAGTGCCAAAACAGTAAAAACAGAAACGTAATATTGACTAGAAACAAAATGTAAATGTTAATACAATATGTAGATAACACAAGAATTTATCATCAGCAATTATATAATATCAATCATATATTATAAAAATGTATAATTTGTTTAAAAGACTTTATCAGTATGATGTTTTGCAGTTCTTGATAAATAAGTCGATGACATAAATAAACAAAAGCTCTGCCCTTAAAACTGATTATAAAGTCCTATGTGAGTTAAAAACGATACTATCACAGAAGTATCTACAGTATCAAATAACGTATGTAAACCTTGTACATTAAAATATTGAGTTCGTATATTATCAAAATCGATACACTCAATTAAAATATGTTTAATAGTCAAAGCCCTTTGACAACCAATACATTCAGGTTGATCTTCACCTTTAAGCAGATAACAGTGCGTCAAATGACTATGTCCTATTCTTATACGGGTTAAAACTGACTCTTCCCTACGGTTAATTCTAATAGCACCTTTAGTTTTGCCTAGAACGGGCTTAATTTCATGTAATTTATTAAAAATAGCTTCGTTCCAGCGCAACTGCCATTTAGAACGTAAAAAAACAGTAATATATTTCTTAAACTCTGTATATGGAATAAGTAAATCTATTTGGCGTTTGTCCAATGCTGCTTTGGCAGCTTGGTCAGCAGCCTCATTTCCATGGATTCCAATATGACTGGGGATCCAATAAAAACGAATTTCTTTATTTTCATATGTACAAAGTCTATGATACCGTTCGAGAATTTTGTAAATAAAGGGATTTTTCCAATCCTTTGCTTTCAATGCTTGTAAACAAGACAAAGAATCAGAAAAAATTAAAAATGTTTGATGTGGAGAAGTCTCCACATGATCCAAAGCAAGGTACAAAGCATGTAGTTCTGCAGAAAAAATTGATGATTTATTTGGCAGACGTTCTGAATAAATATGATTGCCCTTAACAGCAGCTGCAGCAGCCTTCTCATCGTCAAATGATCCATCAGTGTATATACACTGATATCCAGTGAAAATAGATTTAATTTCTTTATATCTATTTATATAAAGGGATGGATCTGTTGAGCATTTCTTTAATTCTGACATGGCTAGATTAATATTTAAAGTTGCATAGGTCCATGGAGGTGTTTCTGGATATTGAAATTTAGCTATTTGATTTGGATTTAAATTTAAGGATTGTAAAGATTCCTTGATGCGAATGCCAAAAGTTGGTATTGTATTTGGTTTATTTTCAAAAAGATCAACATAATTTGGATTGAATATAGCATCATGTACAGGATTGTCTGGACAAGCAGCAATTTTTGCAGCATACTGAAGGGCAAGTTTTTCTCTTCTTAAATCAAGAGGCAGTTCATCTGCCTCTACTGCCAAGCTATCTGCAGGCGAGGTACGAAATGCACCAAGGCATAGTCTTAACCCTTGATTTTGTATAGGATCGAGCATTTTAATATACGATGGACGTGCTGATCCATATACCATACACCCATAATCAAGTTTGGAACGTACCAGTGCTCTATATAATTGTAATAAAACATTACGGTCCCCTCCCCAATCGGTATGAGCGAGAACCCGTAATAAATCTAATGCCTTCTGGCATTTCTTTTTTACATATTTAATATGAGGGATAAAAGATAATTTTCTATCAAATATAAGTCCAAGAAACTTGGTTTCTTCGACAACAGGGATTCGAGTTTGGCCAAGGTGTAGATCAGGATCTGGGTGAGCCTTCCACTTTTTACAAAAGTGCATACATACGGTCTTTTTCAAAGAAAACTTAAATCCATTGTTATCAGCCCATTCTTGTAATCTATTTAGGTGTTGTTGAAGCTGTCGTTCTATTGTATGCATGCTTGCTGACCTGTAGCTTAAGTTGAAATCATCAACAAAAAGTGAGCAATCTGCTCCAGGCCTCATACAATCTACAATGCTGTTAATTTTAATAATAAAAAGGGTCACTGATAATATACTACCCTGTGGAACACCCATTTCCTGATCAAAAGCATCAGAAAGTGATGCACCCACTCGAACTTTAAAATGTCTGTTTGATAGAAAATTTTGAATAAAAAGGGGTAAACGACCCCTTAATCCCATATCATATAAATCACTCATTATTCCATATTTCCATGTGGTGTCGTATGCTTTCTCTAAATCAAAAAATATACTTACCACATGTTCGCCTTTTATAAAACCCTCTCGTATAAACGTTTCTAAACGTACCAGATGGTCAACAGTACTTCGCGTTTTTCTAAAACCACTCTGTGCAACAGAAATATAAGCCGTAGTTTCTAAAAACCAAACTAAACGCTCGTTAATCATTCGTTCCATTGATTTACAAATACAACTTGTTAACGCAATGGGACGATAATTATTTGAATCTGACGAGTCTTTGCCAGGTTTGGGAATAGGAATGATAGTGGCTTCACTCCATGAAGGAGGAAAATTACCACTTTCCCAAATATTATTAAAAATATCCAAAAGATGCCCAAGTGTTTGGTCAGGGAGGTGTTTGAGGATTTGATAGTGTATATGATCAGGTCCAGGAGCGGTATCATGGGATTTATCTAAAGCAAGTTTTAAATCTGATATTGTGAATGGCTTATTATATTGTTCCAAGTTATTAGATATGAAATTTAGTTGGTTTCTTTCTTTTCTTTTTTTTATTTGTTGAAATTTGGCAGAATAATTATTGGATGAGGAATTCTTGGAAATTGTTTGACCTATTGTGTTACCTATTTCGGTGGGATTTGTAATTAATTGGCCATTATGATTTAGATGTTTGATCCTTGCTCCACCTCCCTTCCCAGTAATTTTACGCACCATCTCCCAGCATTTTTTAATTGGTGAACGTGTATTTAATTTAGAAACGTAATCTTTCCAACTTTTTCTTTTGCTTATTTTAATAATATAACGGGCTTTAGCTCTTTTTATACGAAATTGGTGCAAATTATACTGAGTTGGCTGTCGATTAAATATTTTTAAAGCTTTTTTCCGCTCCTTGACAGCTTTTTTGCACTCATCATTAAACCAGGGTTTTTCTTTAATTTTAGAATTTGGCTTTGATTTGGGAATACACCCATCAGCAATATCATACAATGTATCCGTAAAAACTTGAAGAGGATCATTTACGTTGTTAAAAATTTCTGGAGTTATTTTATTAAAACAGGATGACTGAAATTTTGCCCAATCGGCTTGATGAAATTTCCACTTTGGGATTCGTTCGTCTAGTGGAGGAAAATGGTTATTTAAAATAATGGGGTAATGATCACTACCCCATTGATCTTCCTCTACTTCCCAGGAATAGTCTAAAAATAAATTTGGAGTGCACATGGAGAGATCTATTGATGTTAAAGAGCCTGTAGCAGGATGTAAATATGTTGGAGAATCGTTATTCCAAAGGCACAAACTATTGTTATTTAAGAAATCTTCTATTATACGTCCTTTGGCATCAGTATTATTTCTGCCACCCCAAAGATAGTTGTGAGCATTAAAGTCACCAACTAACATATATGGTTGTGGCAGCTGGGTAATTAAATTATTTAAATCTGCAATATTAACTGGCTCACTAGGTGGTAAATATATTGAACATATAGTTAATGTATTGTGCAGGGTAACCCTGACTGCAGAAGCTTGTAAATTAGTATTTAATGTTACTTTACTTTGGGGTATACAGGATTTAACAAAAACAGAAACTCCACCATGTGCTCGGTCCATAATGTCAATTGAACCCACTTTATTATAAATCACATATCCCTTAAATGTTGTGGAATCATCTTTGAATTTAGTTTCTTGTAAACAAATTACAGATGCATTATATTTCTGGGCTAATAACTCCAGTTCTGGCCTGTTTGCCTCAAATCCTTTACAATTCCATTGCATGATATTGCTGATAGCCATATTAGAAATAATGAGTATAAATATAGGATTTAACATAATCATTTGTTAGGTTTACGATTATGTTTTGACTGAACAGGTGTAAAATGTATATCAGAAGGATCACCTGTATCCATCCTTTCTAAGGATTTAGTTCTATTTATTTTACTTTTGCTTTGGTCTTTGATTTCTTTTTTGTCTGATTTATTAACTGGTCTATTGGTATTTACGTTTTTATTACTAGATGATGTGGAGGGAGTCTGTGAAGAGGTTTTAGTCGATGTTATTGTTGGTGTTATTGTTGGTAGAGCTATTGCTGGGGTAGTGGATGCAGGAGTCTGAGTAGATGTTGCCGAAGATTTGGAAGTTTTTGTGAAAAAGGAATAATTTTTGTCATTAATTGGCCATGTAATTTCAGTCTGAATTGCTATTGATTTAGTCTCTTTGTTCTTTAAAGTGCTAGCATAGGATGATTTTGTTGTGTTGAATGATTCTACACGCTTACGTGCCTCTGGAAAAGATATGTTTTCTGTGTGTCGTATTCGCTGAATTTCCTTCTCTTTTAAAAAAGAAGGACAATTCCGCGAATATGATGGGTGATCGCCTTCACAATTCACACATTTGACATTTTTTGATAAACAATCTTCTCCATTATGTTGGGCAGTACACTTTGGGCATGTTACATTCCCTTTACATCTGTCAGATCCATGTCCATATCTCTGACACTTGAAGCAGCGCAGAGGGTTTGGAATAAAAACATCAACTCTGACGTTTAAATATCCAACCTTAATAGATGTTGGAAGCTGCGCCGCTTCAAATGTCAGGATGAATGTATTTATTGGTACTTTTGTGCCATCCTTTTTAATATAAATTCTCTTGCAATGGACGACATCCTGATCTTTCAATTCATTGGCTATTTCTTCTTCGGAAACTCCCGCTAAGTCGGGGCATCTGATAACACCTTTCTTGTTATTTAGGGTTTTATGGGCCGTTATTGAAACTGGGACTGTGGCCAACATTCGGCATCTCAGGAGATTTTCCGCATGGCTTTTTCTTTCCACCTCAATCAACAGACGACTTCCCATTTTTTTCACTGTTTTGGGGACCCCGGCAATGCCTTGTATCCCCTTTGCAATTGCAAAGGGGGACATTTTTGCCAGGGTATGTTCACTGTCTAAACTTTCTGCCACCAAAAATCTGGGCCATTTTTCTTTAATTGAATCATCATCGCTGTCAGTTTCATTCCTTGGTCTTTTTTGTTTTTGTGCCATATGTGTTTTGTTATTTTTCATCAGCTAGGTCCCCTACCCACCACGGAGCCCAACAAGGGGACGCCTTTCTGGGCCGGTAACTCCTAGCCCTGACGCCTTGAGGATACCCAACATGACATACTCTTAGAATAAAAACTCCATCCTTTCGAATCTTATTTTTATCCCTCGATTGACCCAATCAGCAGTAATCTCCTTTCAGCAAATATTTATGAAAATTTTTTTTAAAATTATTCCTAAATTTCAAACATATAAATGATCATTAATAAAAATCAAATATCCAGAATATAAGGAAATATACTACAAGCCGGTTAAATCAGATCCAGGCCTAATCTGATCTGCCTGTCTGGTGAACATTTGGATCCAAGACAGGCGTGTTGCAACTGGACCGGTATTACTGCCAAACCAGCCCAGTGCTCAGCCCGTCAGGATTCCATATCCTCCCCGACACAGGTCGCATCCCACGGCAAACAGGACGCCCCTTTAGTCGCCTTTTACGACATGCTGGGGGGCAGTGGGGCTATTCTTTAATCCCCGCACCCACAGGGGAGCTAGACATGTCTACCAGGTATGTCTAAGGCCCCATTAGTCAATCAAATGTCTTTTTAATAGTCTCCCTCCCTCCTCCCCAACCTCATACCAGTCAAAAGGTCGAATATATTGACTTTGTCGTGGGAAAAGGGCTACTCCATATAACTCAGATTTATGCTCTCATATTGAGGGGGCTAGACATAATCTAGACATGTCTACCAAGTATGTCTAAAGCCCCATTAGTCAATCAAAAGTCTTTTTAATAGTCTCCCTCCCTCCTCCCCAACCTCATACCAGTCAGTAGGTCGAATATATTGACTTTGTTAGGGGAAAAAGGCTATTCCATTTAACTCAGATTTATGCTCTCATATTGAGGGGGCTAGACACAATCTAGACATGTCTACCAAATATGTCTAAGGCCCCATTAGTCAATCAAAAGTCTTTTTAGTACTCCCCCCTCCTCATACCAGTCAGTAGGTCGAATATATGGACTCTCTCGGGGAAAAAGGGCTATTCCATTGAACTCAGATTTATGCTCTCAGATTGAGGGGGCTAGACACAATCTAGACATGTCTACCAAATATGTCTAAGGCCCCATTAGTCAATCAAAAGTCTTTTTAGTACTCCCCCCACCTCATACCAGTCAGTAGGTCGAATATATGGACTCTCTCGGGGAAAAAGTGCTATTCCATTGAACTCAGATTTATGCTCTCGTATTGAGGGGGCTAGACATAATCTAGACATGTCTACCTAGTATGTGCAAGGCTCCATTAGTCAATCAAAAGTCTTTTTAGTACTCTCTCACCCCCCCTCCCAAACCTCATACCAGTCAGTAGGTCAAATAAATTGACTTTGTCAGGGGAAAAGGGCTATTCCATTGAACTCAGATTTATGCTCTCATATTGAGGGGGCTAGACACAATCTAGACATGTCTACCAAGTATATCTAAGGCCCCATTAGTCAATCAAAAGTCTTATTAGTACTCCTCCCACTTCATACCAGTCAGTAGGTCGAATATATTGACTTTGTCAGGGGAAAAGGGCTATTCCATTGAACTCAGATTTATGCTCTCATATTGAGGGGGCTAGACATAATCTAGACATGTCTACCAAGTATGTCTAAGGCCCCATTAGTCATTCAAAAGTCTTTTTAGTACTCTCCCTCCCTACTCCCCAACCTCATACCAGTCAGTAGGTCGAATATATTGACTTTGCCAGGGGAAAAGGGCTATTCCATTGAACTCAGATTTATGCTCTCATATTGAGGGGGCTAGACGAAATCTAGACATGTCTACCAAGTATGTCTAAGGCCCCATTAGTCAATCAAAAGTCTTTTTAGTACTCTCCCTCCCTCCTCCCCAACATCATACCAGTCAGTAGGTCGAATATATTGACTTTGCCAGGGGAAAAGGGCTATTCTTTTGAACTCAGATTTATGCTCTCATATTGAGGGGGCTAGACAGATTCTAGACATGCCTACCAAGTATGTTTGAGGGTCCATTAGTCAATCAAAAGTCTTTTTAGTACTCCTCCCACCTCATACCAGTCAGTAGGTCGAATAAATTGACTTTGTCAGGGGAAAAGGGCTATTCCATTGAACTCAGATTTATGCTCTCATATTGAGGGGGCTAGACACAATCTAGACATGTCTACCAAGTATATCTAAGGCCCCATTAGTCAATCAAAAGTCTTTTTAGTACTCTCCCCCCACCACAACCTCATACTAGTCAGTAGGTCGAATATATTGACTTTGCCAGGGGAAAAGGGCTATTCCATTGAACTTAGATTTATGCTCTCATATTGAGGGGGCTAGACGTAATCTAGACATGTCTACCAAGTATGTCTAAGGCCCCATTAGTCAATCAAAAGTCCTTTTAGTACCCTCCATCCCTCCTCCCCAACCTCATACCAGTCAGTAGGTCGAATATATTGACTTTGTCAGGGGAAAAGGGCTATTCCATTGAACTCAGATTTATGCTCTCATATTGAGGGGGCTAGACATAATCTAGACATGTCTACCAAGTATGTCTAAGGCCCCATTAGTCAATCAAAAGTCCTTTTAGTACTCTCCCCCCCTCCCCAACCTCATACCAGTCAGTAGGTCGAATATATTGACTTTGCCAGGGAAAAAGGGCTATTCCATTGAACTCAGATTTATGCTCTCATATTGAGGGGGCTAGACGTAATCTAGACATGTCTACCAAGTATGTCTAAGGCCCCATTAGTCAATCAAAAGTCCTTTAAGTACTCTCCCCCCCTCCCCAACCTCATACCAGTCAGTAGGTCGAATATATTGACTTAACCAGGGGAAAAGGGCTATTCCATTGAACTCAGATTTATGCTCTCATATTGAGGGGGCTAGACGTAATCTAGACATGTCTACCAAGTATGTCTAAGGCCCCATTAGTCAATCAAAAGTCCTTTTAGTACTCTCCCCCCCTCCCCAACCTCATACCAGTCAGTAGGTCGAATATATTGACTTTGCTAGGGAAAAAGGGCTATTCCATTGAACTCAGATTTATGCTCTCATATTGAGGGGGCTAGACGTAATCTAGACATGTCTACCAAGTATGTCTAAGGCCCCATTAGTCAATCAAAAGTCTTTGAGATCATTTAAAAAACATTTCTAAGTTATAAATGTATAAAAATTGGATTTATTGCGAATAAAAATGATATATCCGCTTTTGACAGGGTATATATCCTTTTATATCCTGTTTTGACCCATATCCTATAAGTGTGTATAGATATATACTTGGAGGCATACTTTGAAAAAAACGTCAAATATCAAATATCAAATATCAAATGAACTTCACGCTCGTGTGATTTCGATGTATCCAAACTAGGCTTATGGAGGTCACATACCTATAAATCCTACATTAGGCAAAACGAGAATAATGAAATCAAATACGCCTCCAGGTTAGCACACTACACTTAGCACACTATATTATTCCTATCCCACTACAACCCTCTACAATACATGGGCTATTAATATTAAATAATTATTTCATATGAATCTGGGATTTATCATGTATTGTTATGATTAGATATTCATATTTTGTCATAAATGTTATTAGTAATTGTGTTAATTGCTCAGTGGTACGCGACAATTAGCAATTTCCATATATGTATGCTTTTTGTAGCAAGTATTCACCCCACAACTACCCGCCAGGTGGCACAGCGGCAGCACTGTGCTGTGGTGTGAACTTATATGTATTAATCAAGGAAGGTTGTGGAATTGATAGATTTATAGGAAATAAATCAACTGTGTGCAAATCATATTCTCGGCTCCCTTTTATTTAACTTTAGATATATTATCGCTCAAACACTAGAGAGCACCATAAAATATTTTCACCATAAAATATATACAATTTTTCACCATAAAATTTTCACCATAAAATATATACAAACATGATATTCCACTGGCCATTGTACAAAATATTTTTATAATTAATGGAACAATATTTGCAAATGTTCCCAATTTTGTCATAAAAATCGTTGGATATTTTGTGAAATATGATGTTTTGTTTACTTCTACATTTTGCAGTCAAGTTATTCAATGCACTAATATAAAACAATGAATGGCTATAATGGTTGTCATGCCTCCATACATAATTACACCAAGACTGACAGATACATGAGGGAGACATAAAATTTCTGTACATCTAATTAGATGGTCACCTTTTCCACTTCCAGATTACAAACCTTTTTGCAAACCTCCAGGGATACAATTTGAAATGCCCTGTTGGACATTTTCTTTGGTCTTAACTAATTCATTGCTTAATTCTTTGCTTTAGGATTAGCCCCAATATGGTCTTAAAGTATTTTAAATTAATCATTTACAAAGGAAAGAGGATTCTAAGTATCACATTTATCACTGCTTATGCAATGGGGATTGATCAAGTAATAATTGTTCACATGAATAGGAATAAAATAAACTAAATGCTTTAAAGTACATTACCTTTATATGTATACCCCCAATTACTGCTAACCATTTAAGATGCTTAGATATTGTTATTGGTTAACTTTTAATCTGTACTATTGTCACAATCTTAAACGTTTGGTCTAACTTCTTTTTTTGGTCTTTGGCATTTGTGTACCATTTATGTATTCTGTAATGGGCATGGTTTGTTTATGAAAAATATCGGACTGATTGATAGCTTTCATAATATATATTATTCATATTTATATACACCAAAAAACATACATACACACATATACACAACTTCATTCATAATGCAGCCATGGGCTGTGGCGCAGTTGGTTTGAGCGTCAGCATATTAACACTAGTTCCTCTATGGTGATCCAAAGGTCGTGGGTTTGATCCCTGTCCATGTCGAGATTGAATTCATGATACAATTTCACATTTGAGCTAAGGCCCATGCCAAAAGCGTTAACCCGTTGTCCTTGTAAATCTGTGACCGGGTGGGTTGTCATGTCAAGGACCTGCGACATGACAATTCAGTGAGGCAGCACTATATGTACTACAAGTATCACAAAATGACTGAAATAATGTTGAAAGTGATGTTAAACCCCAAACAAACCAAACCAATCATTAATAATGCATGCAAAACATTTACCTAGAATGTTGGAAATATAATTATGAATGTATAGAGAAAAGATCATTATGAATACGACAGTTCAATTTATTAATGCAAAACTCTTTAAATTGTATATATTAACATTGAGACATTACTATAAGCCTTCTTTCCATTATCTAATACAATGTTCGTGAGAATTGCTTAACTCATGTGTTACCGGAGCAGATGGAAGGCAGGTTGTGGTGCCAGTAGGAAATGGTGTGTACCTTACAATAATAAAACAATGCATTTAACAGATAGACATCAGAATATTGCTTTACATTATTAGCTTAATCATATTGTAATAAGTTTTAATGCCTTTTAAGCTGTGATTAAATATTCACTATATATTAATTTCTTAGTTTCTTAGTATAAAATATGCCACTCATGAATGTTGTAAAACTGATTGTGTAGGGATGCCAAACACCAGGGTTGCTGCTCCAATTGGAACAAGGGCATTAATCATTGGAACGCCAGGTACTCCACTGCAAAGCAATAGAAGTGGTATGTGTATTCATTCATGCTTGGACATAAGATTTACAAACTTTCATATGTAGGCCTTGGCTATTTAACTTAGATCACATTAAGCAAATTATAATTCATCAAAAAAAGATATTTAATCAGAAGTAGTAATTACCATCATTACCTTGAATGTGGGTTATGCTTTTGGGCCAATGTCTTTACATACATTGTGCTAGCTTTAGGTTTATTGTTTGCTCAAATGGCTAAAGGTTTGCTTATAATGTATATTAAGAAAATAGAAATTAAATGCTATGCTGACCACTGGTACAGTTTCGTTTATTTATTTTAGTAGTGCCTCCAACTTCTCATCAAATGCATCCAACTCCTCATCAAGTGCCTCCAACACCTCAACAAGTGCCCCCAACACCTCGACAATCGTCTACTAGACTAAGTGTAAACACATCCAGGGCACCAAGTGTGACTCAAGTCACCACCCCACCAGAAAGTAGAAGGAGTCATGGTATGCATAGTTCTTACTTTATTTTTGGGTTTGAAACCTTTCAAATTATCCTGCCAATGTTTCCATTAAAGTTGTTCTTTGTTAACATAAAACAGATTGTTGCACTGTATGAATTTCCATTTCCCACTGACATTTTACATATGAGTTATCTTGTAGCAACTTCAAAATTGCAATCAGCAATGGGACCTGTTGTTCCCGACATTTTGGCACCACCTAGTAGTCATGGTATGCAAAGACTTTAATTCATTGTATGCTCACATCAGAGGCATTCCAGGTTACAATTGTTTCAATTTAAAGTTGGTGACTTTTGAATTGCCCATCAATGTTTAGATTGCCACAAGTAATTTAAGTTCTACATTTTTTGGTAACAAGATGTCCCATTGGTCCAATAAATACTATTTACTGATATAACTGATATTACCAATTTTATTCACTTTAAAGCTGACCACTTATAGTTTTTGTATGATTTATTTTCTAGTTCCTCCAACACAGCACTTAACTTCAAATGTGACGGTCACCACCATAATGGAACCTAGGGCGCCTGTCAATGTTTCATCTGATTTCCTTCAAGCTAGTGGCAGTGGTATGCTTAATTTTTAATGCTTCCCTGTATACTAGTGCATATTTTCAAATATATATAGTTTTGTCAACAGACAATTTTTATTGTCACAATTTATCATGGTCAAAATTCTCAACAGATATATAATTTCTTTAGCTTAGAGCTGCCTACTGATTTCAATAAAGATGAATGGTTAGCAATATATTGGTGATCAGTGGCATATATTAATATATATTGCAGCTCCGTCATCACATATGTTCAATGATTCCAAAGCCGTTTATGATAGAGAGGAGTTTGAAGCATACATGGAAGAAGAATGCATTGGACTGAAAAGGGCAGCTGATTATATAGAGGTGGTGGTACATGCAGGCAGTGAGAGTTTGCCTTCAATTCTAGCAAGGCTCAAGGATGGACTTGATTCGGATCCATTCATGGACATGGACAACCTGCCACGTAACATGGTGGACATCATGGTGGACACCATGTTGGAAAAAGTCATGGTTTCCGCATTTTCTGCAGTGGAAATTACTATGCCATGTGATTAGTGAAGAGGGTGAAGATGCAGAGGCTGTGACTGACACCGTCTTTGAATTATGTAAAAAGCAGCTGCCTTATTTGCTGGTTTTTTCCTTACAAGACGATGGGCTCCACCTAAAGATGGACTGGACAGGGCTCTGTACCAGGCAGAACGAGGCAGTTGGCAAGCTGCTGGGCTATATTGTGGCACCTAGAGGAGTACTTCCCAACATACTCTCACTAATATGTTATGCTGTCCTGGCATATGGCAGCAGTGAAGTGCAGCCTGGGGTATGTGATGTGCTCAACATGAGCCACTTTATTGTTATGCACAGGATAAGGCAGAGCACTTCAGTATAAGACCTAATGGCCAAAGCTGGTGACAATTTCATGGATTTCATTGAGCTTGCTGGAGTTGCCAATTTCATTTCCAAAAAGCAAGAATTGATCAAAGCTATGGCCAAGTTCTTTGTTGTGGACTCCATGCACAGGGCATATGAACAAATGAGGAGTGGACTGCAGTGGGCAAATGTCCTAAAAGAAATAAACAGCAATCCAAGCAGTATGGAGGAAGCATTTGTGTACGAAGAACTGCAGCTGACTGCTGAAGTAATTACAGTCTTATTTGATGTGACATACAGCACAACATCAGAAAAGCATAAAAAAGTGTTTGCTGTCTTTCAGCTATTCCTGAAAGACTTGGAAGGTGAGGGGAAAATGTCAGTGTTTCTGCAGTTCTGCACCGGAAAAAGTGCATAATTATCCGCCTCAAAGGTATGTACATTACTTTATGGGGTTTCTCTGCAAGTGATCCTGCCTGATACGTCCGAGCTGAGAGGCGGCGGTGATGGGGAGGCTGCCTACAACCGCTTCATACATCTCGTGGGCATCATTCGATCGAAGGGTCCCACGGTTACAGTGCTCTCCCCGCCGCCTCTCATAGATGCTACCTGCCGGCGCAACTGGATCGTTTTCTGCAGCCGGCTCAGGAATTTCACCCTGAGCGGGTACAACTACCACGCCATTTCTTCTTTCGGTGGCGCCCTTACCGCTACTCTCGAAGCAGACGGCTCTCTTTTGGATACGACGATATCCACGATTGCCACATGTGTCAACGGCCTGACGATCCCGTGACAGTTCCTCAGCGGCAGAGGAGTAGGGCATCCACGTCCAGGTCGTCCTCTTCAGTCTCCTCCTCCTCTGCTGCCTCTTCCTTGAAGAGAACTAGGGGAAATAAAGACAATCAAATCTTCATCTCCAAGGATGCAGCCGGGGCCATCATTGGCAAAGGTGGCGCCACCATCCGCCGCCTCAAGGCATCGACAGGTGCATCCATCGGGGTCGTCAGGGAGAAAACTACAAAAGGAGAGACATTGAACTTTGTTACTATCAGTGGCAGCAGTGAGGCCACACGCAAAGCACGTAAAGAAGTGTACAAAATTATCAACTCCTGCAAATGATGGTGCGGGCCGGCACCTTGTTTATGTGTTGACACAATAAAGAGATTTTTCACAGTCATAATTTTGTTTGTATATGTTCATGTTATAAAAATATTGTTAAGAATGATAAGAATATTAAAGGGCGGCTTAAACTGCCCCCTATGGGTTTTTCCTCAAACTATCTTATCCTTTTGAACACAATTCAAGCTTCTGTTCTACGAATATTATCGGCCACCGGCCGTGGCGCAGTTGGTTTGAGCGCCAAATTATTAGCACCAGTTCCTCTGTGGTGATCCAAAGGTCGTGGGTTCAATCCCTGGCCCGCGCCTAAAGGGTTAACCCATTGTCCTTGTAAATCTGTGACCGGGTGGATTGTCATGTCAAGGACCTGCAACATGACAATTCAGTGAAGCAGCACTATATCTGCTACAAGTAGGTCTCATCACGAAATGACTGGAATAATGTTTGAAATGACTGAAATAATGTTCAAAGTGATGTAAAGCCCCAAACAAACAGATATATGAATGTGATATTGGCCTTGATGTGTAAACATTGTTCTTCAGTGTATAAAGTGCAATTTTGATACACTTTAATCAGAATTTACAAGTACAGCCATGGCACAACATCTCAGGAAAAGCCCTGTAAAGCGAAAACCTGATTACACCACATCTACACCAAATCATGAAGGAGTTCGAAATGTGTTATTTCCTCCACTATCTTCTAATCTGTTGGAAAGTGTGAGAAGCCTTCACATGTCTTTTGCCTTGGTTAGTATACATGTGTGAAAGATTTGATTTTTAATTGTTGATATAAAGTATGATATCCTGTGTTTTTGAAATAATTTTAGGCATTGCTGAATATCCAGTGGTCACAACTTGCTGTAAGAGGGTAATAGCCTGTCTTGGTTGCTTTGAACAGTGGAAGACACTGAGACATCGCCGGCAAGCATGCCCACTTTGTAGAGTGCATGGAAGATGTGATGACGCATTTGTTCTCCATGGCATGACAGACGTGATCAAAGCACTGAAAGAATGAGCAAGCCCAAGAGACAATCATAGATTCCAAATAATTAGCAGATGTAACTTGCTATTAGAAATATTGTGATGATATGTAGAACATGATGTGACTTCAGAATAAAATTGTTTTTTTATATAAATTTAGTGTTGTAGTTATCTTGTTCAATTGATTTATCCTCAAGAATTTCTTGAACTATTTCTAAAACATGAGGTTGATTAAGAACATGTGGATTGCAGAATTTATGATGAATTGAAAGTCTACCTTGTTTTCTTCTGCTCCCTTCATGTCCATATCTTACACAATGATAAATAAATAAAATAAATAAAATAAATAAAATAAATAAAATAAATAAAATAAATAAAATAAATAAAATAAATAAAATAAATAAAATAAATAAAATAAATAAGGAATGCCAAAACTGTATAATACACATTTCCAAACATCAACCCATGACTGCGCTATACGCTGGTTGTGGCAACTTTTACCATATATTGCACTGCCGAGGTTATGGATGCCTCCATGGGTGACAATCTTGTACCTGGAAAAAGCAAAAGAGGCTTATGTCAGATAAATATATTTATGCCATGTCATAAATGTATGAAGGTGTTTACTGGGTTTATAATGCTGAGGTAATCATGTATTTTGGTACAATTTGTCTTCTAAGTGTAAGATATTATTGACTAAGTATGTTGAACAGAAAGTGATAACATGGTCTATTTATTATGAACAGACAGTACTCTAAGAATGGTACAAAGAGGTCAATTTGGTGGTATATAGGTTAAAAACAGTTCAGTAGAATTATATCTTCCTCAGACCAGAACAGAACTCAGGTTGGACAATTTCAATAAATGTCAAGCAGTATAGCTGAAACACTGTATTTCAATGTCATTTAATTATTCTATTTAAAAATATAATGGTTAGGTATGTCATATAATTTTATGCAGTAGCATTCACTATAATATCACTTTAAGTTATACTTTTGCAACGCAATGTGTGACAAGGCATATTTTAATCAGCATATAAGGAATTTCATAGTACTGAAACTGCATTACGTAAGGTTCAAAATGATATTTTAATGGATATTGATGATGGTAAAATGGTAATGTTGGTACTTTTAGACTTATCTGCTTCTTTTGATACCATTGATCTTAATAAACTACCAAACAGGTTGGAGAAAAGATGTGGTATAAGGGGCACTGCTCTGAAATGGTTAAAGTCATATCTAACAAACGGAAAACAATGTGTAACAAATGAGGGAAAAAGATCTGAAAATATGAATATTAATTATGGTGTGTCACAAGTCTCAGTTCTTGGACCTTCATTATTTACAGCATACATTGATAATTATGGACTCGGGCATCATATTTATGCAGATGATAAACAGTTATACATCACAATTGACCAAAAATCTGATGAGACTAGGGTAAAGTCATGTAAAGAAATGGAAAAATGCATAAAAATGGTAAAAACATTTTGATTGATAATAAGATGGAGATAAATGATGGAAAAACTGAAATGCTTTTATGTGGTAAAAGCTATGATTTACGAAAAGATAATTTACCAAGTGAAATCTTAGTAGGTGAAACTAAAATTCCTAGATCTAGTAAAGTTAAGGATCTAGGTGTTATTCTAGACCAAGAATTATCTATGAGATCACAAATTTAAAAAATGATATGTAAAAATGGTTTTTAACATTTGAAAAATCTAGCTCAGGTCCGAAATTGTCTAGATGAAAAGACTGCTAATACTCTGGCTCATGCATTTGTTACATCCACCCTGGATTATGGTAATGTGCTTCTTGCTGGTTTACGCTGGTTTACCAAAGTGTGAATTAGCCAAACTTCAGAAACTGCAGAATGAGACCATATTACACAAAAGCTGATGGATTTACATTGGCTGCCTGGAGAGGCGAGAATTGATTTTAAAATATCATTATTAACATGGAAGGTGCAAAATGGCTTTGCCCCACAATATCTATCACAGTTATTAACTCCAAAAAATTCTAGTCTCGGTCTTAGATCAAATGAGAAAAATGAATATATAGTGCCCAAGACTAATATGAAATCGTATGGTGATAGGGCTTTCATGGTATATGCAGCAAAAAAATGGAATGCCCTGTCCATTGAGGTGAAGAACTGTAAAACAGTAGACACTTTCAAGAAAAATCTAAAGACGTATCTGTATAGAAAGCATTATCTGCAAGAGTGCCATGAGCAGACCTAGTCTGATATAGCGCTATACAAGTCTTTATAATTATATTATTATTATTATTATTATTATTATTATTATTATTACAAGTCGAAAGAAGACCTTCAACTTTAACGGTCTGTGGAGTTTTAATGATCGAGTGTGCGGGTGCGGTGCGGGTGGACGTGTTTTCTGGGAGCTCCGTTTCCTGGAATATCAAATCGTATAGCTGACTCATAAATAATATTTTTCTATACCTTATCTTGATGGATATTGATAATATTCACCAGGATTAACACGTACAAGGAAATATACAAATTTGACCAGCTTAGGAACATTATCATCAACGAAACAACAAATCGACTCTACAGCCATCGTTGGATCTGTATATATAAGCGTATATATACCACGTGCTTATAAACCTTAAGGGAGGCCGTTATTTTCTGAATTATATAACGTGTTGCCAGGAAATTATTCTACTCGTGCAAATTATATAATTTGTGTTTACATAGTAAGTTTCTTTATATATTTTGAGATTTTTTGGGTCAGTACTACTGCGTATTTTATTTTTTCCGCTTTTCTATTTTGGAAACAAAGGACTCGCATTGTATAGCGTCAGACGGTCAGCCGAAAACACAGTTGATATCTAAAGGGCAAATCCAGAGAATACATAGTAATTACCTATACACAGGTACATTATTCTAAGGTAAGAAAGAGATTCATTGGCTACAGTCATTTTCTGGACCAGGTTACCTGAGCTGAACACCTCAGGTTTAGTGTCAAGCGCTAGGGTATATATACACGCAAATAACTGGACCCAGAAGTCCTCGGACGCCAGCAAACAACGTGCTAACTATGTGCTTTGTGCTTTTAATCTGCTTTTAAACTTCATTTTACTAACATTTTACTGCAAGCAGATATTGGTACTGGGAAAATCCTTGCAACAGGATTTGAACATTTTCAACATTTTTCTCTAAGGTAAATAATTTTTCTATTATATTGGAGTAATATATCTGCCAAAACAGGCAACTCAACAATTTGTGTATACTGTTCTACTGTGCTATACCTTGGGTGTTTAGTGACGCATCTGTTGGTTTCAAAAAACAAAATATATCTGTGGAAAAATTTTTGGAATATTTTATCTAGAAAATATTCTCATAGTCAAAGCTTATATATCATCTCGGGCGAGTGATATCGGTGAGACTATATTTTTGGATAAATCTCTATCTGTGGAAAATGTTTGGAATATTTTTTCTAGAAAATATTCCCGTAGTTAAAACCTATATATTATCTCGGGCGAGTAATATTGGTTGAGACTATTTCTCTGAGTAAAATAATTTTGTAACTGGAACTTGACAAAAGGTTGTTGTGTGGAACATTAACTTTACATTAGTGAACATTAACTGTACATTGGTGAACATTAATTATATCTTGGAGAACTGAAACCTTATTCTGGAGTATATAAATTTTTTATCTGGTGAAAAATATTCTCTCTTGGTGTAATCACTCCAAAAGTGTATAGAAAAATTCACTTCTATCGCAACTTGTGCATATATATTTTACAGTTTTTCAAGTATCTACCCAAGTTATGGCTACTGGCGGCACTGAGCCGATGGAAGATGAAGCAACTTTTAACGAAGATGATGCACCTCTTACGGGCAAACAGAAAGTCACTGCGGCCAGAAAGAACACAACAAGGGTTAATGACAAATTGAAGCATGAAATCGAAGAATAAAAGGTGAACATTTTTGCTCAAAAAGAGACTTTCAATGAACTGACTATTATTAAAGAAAAATGCGAACGTGAATGTGTAGCAAAATTGGATTTTGCTAAAGATAAGAATATTGAACTTAAAGATATAATTACTGTTAAAGAAAGAGAAATTTTGTTACTTCATGAGAAGCTGAATTTTGAGAGGAAAACAAATGCTGACCTGGCTCTACTGAGCAAACCGGTTTCACATGAGTTAAACAGGAATGAACCCAAGATTGATGTTAAACCCAAAGTTCTTATTCTAACTGATGAATGTAACAGCAGGCGCATTGCTAAAATGAGCGATTGTAATGATTTTGAAGTGGTGCCATCTATCAGGTCAGGGATAATTTTTGAATTCAAAAAAGGTATGGATGATGAAAACTGCTTTAAAAGCCTTCGTGACTTCCATGCAATTATTTGCATGCTAAGAGCAGGTGATATGTGTAGTCCGAATAGGAATGTCACAGTAGATGAGAATAGTACCTGTATTAGAGTCAACACATGCAAAATTAGTGGTTTGTACCCTACTGCCTTTTGATTCTTTCCATGGTGATCAGGTCATTTTAAATGCTAAATTGAGAAATCTAGGGAAACACAAAAACAGAATTTTTGTGAATAGTATTGATTTATTTGACAATTGTCTCAGAGCTGATTATATGTTGAATGACTCATTCACATTGTCTGACCAAGGTGCTCAGTGCTTTTTTGAGCAAATAGTAACTAAAATAGTCATTGACAAAACGGTTGACCTTCAGGATTTTCTAAGGTTACCTCAGATATCTGACAAGGCTGCTATAAGTGTTGATATAAATGAGTCGGACAGAGAACTAAGTATTGTAAGAAATGCTCTAGAGCACTCTCTGAGACATCCATATGCACATGTACTTAGGGAACTCCCAAGTGACAAAATAGGACTTGTAATAGGGAGATCAGGTAATACCATTAAGGCAATCAAGCAGATGAGTATGGCCAAAATCAGTAAAATTAAATGGAATACATCTGAAGGTACATCAGTGCCTAGTGGTTCAACTTAGTGGTTCAACTTTGTCAAAATATAATGCACTGGCGGGTATGGAAGCAGCTCTAAAGGGTCTTTATATATATGACGATTGGTATGCGGGTAGCGGGAGTAGCGGACGCGTTTTCTAGGAGCTGCGATTTCTAGGAATTACCGTTCATCCTTTTAAAAAATACCTTCTCTCAAGAAAATCATACCAAATCTCTGGAGTACCAACCAAAATATACCTTTTCGTGAAAATTAGGATTTTTTTGTTGGACTGTAAAGCAATAAATCAACGTGAACAGGACGAAAACAACGACAGCGTGGGATTGTATATTTAAACCTATATATACCGGGCACGTATAAAACCTCCTAGGACTTATCATAATACAACCGTCGGTCTCAATATATCAAGTGTCGGTCCCGATAGATTGATTTTCTGTTATATAATTGTGTTTTCCTGGAAGGTTCTAGCCGAAACAAAAATAAACAGGTATTAAGTATTTCCTCCCGCTAAAACTAGTGTACACAAAGAACCCGCATTAAGTGTTCCTCTCTGACTGCGTCTACGTTTCTACAAATTAGAATAGCGTATCAAGTAGAGACTGCTAATACACAAACCAGAAAATATTGCAACCGTGTTATAAATAAAATAAATATTTTGAGTTCGACTATTCCTGGAAACGCCAGAACTGATAAAGGTGGTCAAGGTGAGTTTGTCAATTCTGACATTTTTCGTGACCATATTAGGTATACAGCTATAGTATATAAACCCTGACTACTGTGTGGCAATCATCGTCACCCGGTAGCAGTAGAAGCAGAAGGTTCCAGTCAACATTTCACCAAACCTGGGAAACAGTAGCACGTCTTGTGGTTTTAATTGGATTTTTATATACATACATTGTTTTTAATAATTATTTTATGCAAGCGTTGTTACTCGGGAGCAAGTGAAAGCCGGGTGACGATTATCGTGTTTCTGCGATCAGACAAGTAAGTAACTTAACATAATTATTACATTATTATATCAATTATTTGTGGGTCTTTCTCTCCATACAGAGAATTGGTGTGTCTTATTCTTCCATATAAGAATTTAGGCAACACTAAAGTACAAAAATTTGCAAATTTTCTCCATATAGAAAATTTGAAGGGCATAGCAAACAACTATATATTTCTCTCCATATAGAGAACTGGTGTGTCTTATTCTTCCATATAAGAATTAAGGCAACGCTATATATACAGTGTATTTCTATTTTCTCCATATAGAAAATTTGAAAGTCACAGCAAAAAATTGATTTTCTCTCCATATAGAGAATTTGTGTGCCTCATTCTTCCATATAAGAATTTAGGCAACGTTACACACAGTGTTTTCTTGATTTTCTCCATATAGAAAGTTAAGAAGTAGAAACATTACAGATATTCCTCCACATAGCAATTTTCTTTACTGGTTTAAATTGCTCTTCATATAGAGGATTGGTGTGCCATATTCTTTCATATAGGAATTTGGTCAACTGTGTTAATTTCTCTCCATACAGAGAATCCATAAATAATACTTGTAAATCCTCCATATAGGATTTGTGTGTTGGTCTCATTGTTTCATTGATTTTCTCCATACAGAAAGTTAAATAAGATTAACTTCTCACTCTTACATATAAGGGTGAAAAGTCTGGTTCATTATAAACGCTATATAAATAAGTATTGTTTGTAGCAACTCCTTCATATAGGGGCTGTACAAGTTGCATAATAATCTGTAAAATAGCCTACACTCAAATTTTCTCCACATAGAAATTTGGGAATTGTCCTCTATATAGGAACTTATAATACACAAATCATTGAAAACAAATCGTGTTATATCGTAGTTTATTAAAAATATAGTACAATATTATTCGTTTGTCTACATACAGAGGAATAGAGTGAGGAAATAAAAGCATATATATATAACATATCATACAAAACTTGGTATATTTTTATCATTTAAGCATAACATGGCTACAGCAGATCCGACAGTGGCGGACCCTGGTGGGGATCTTGACATCACGGTTATTGAAAACCCCACCGAACCACAAAGGGGTACAGTTACAAGAAGTACCAGCAACAATGCACCCGCAGGTCCTGCAAGTGGTAGTGGTACAGCTTCGGCTACTCAGGGCAAGAAAGATAAGCTAATGGACAAAATCAAGTGTGAGAACGATGAGTTGAAAAATAAACTGAATAACTATAAGGCCAAGTTAAACGATGCACTAGATGAACTTAATTTTACAACACTGAAATTGAATGAGTTAAAAGAAGAGTTGAACATTAAAGAAGTCAATATCGAAGTTCTATCGGAAAAACTTGAAGAAGAAAGGGCTGAAAACAGACAACTGACCTTAAGTCAGGATTCTCCAAGAGGTGACGCCACTGGACACAAAAGAACAAAGCCCAAGATTCTATTTTTGACTGAAAGTGCAAATGGTACTAAAATTAAGAAAATGGCTAGTGAGTACAGTGATGTTCATATTTTTGTACCTGATGTCGGAGAAAATACATCTGCTATTCACTTAAAACACACAATCTCTAGTAAGGAAACAATAACCCGACTATGGGAGTTTCATTGTTTTATTGTAATTCTTGGGTCGCAGGACCTTGTAGATGGGGAAAGTGCATCTGAAGTATATGAAGGTATATTGTCAGTAATGAAAGTACCACTGGATGAAACTCATGCACAGGTTATATTATGTACCACCCCTCCTAGCAGGGTCAAGTCTAATGAATTTACCCAACTTAACAAGAAAATACAAAACTTTAAGATAACAGAACAGAACAAAGGCAAATTGCAGGTTACAACTTTTAGAAAATCTTTTGAACGTTTTCTTAGGGCATACACCATGATTGACGATGGCTATCTGATGACTGACGTCGGTGCAAAGGCGTTCGTTGACTTCATAATGCCAATGATATACGTTGACATCACTCAGGATCTGAATGACTTTCCGCCTGAGTCCCACTCTACTTCTTCAGAGTTGGGTGAAATAGAGTCCAAAATCATATCTGAACTTTTAAAGTCTGATGTAAATTTAGTTAAAGAAATTCCATCTGAAAAGGTGTTATTATAGGTAACAAAGGTTCGACTGTCAAAAACATACAGCATCATTCCTCAGCAAAACTGAGGAAAATCACGTGGAACCACTCTGAGAACATTAAGTCTCAGAACCCGGATGATATGGGTCAAGGTATGGTTATTATGGGTAGTCCCCTACAAATGACCATGGCATTAGAGGCTATAGACTGCATCATTACTGATAGCACAACTAAGATTGCACCAATTAGACATGAGACCAGGGGCATATGTAATAATTTCGCCAAAACAGGTCAGTGCAGCTAAGGTGTAAGATGCATTTTTGAGCACGTGCCAGGGAGTAAAAAGATGAAATTTAATGAATGATGGTGTTTAGGGGGTAAGGGACAAAATTTTAAATATCAAAATGTGTTAAAATCAAATCAGTATTATATTACAGAAGGTTGCATTAAAACAAATGTCTATAGTCATTTAGGAGATGATCTATATTGTGATGAAAAGAAGATAAATATGTACTGTGATAAAAGACCTGCTGTTAAACATTTATGTCACCACAAAAATTGTGATATCTGTAGTATGCATGGAGCTGGAATAATGTATGATGTCTATAATGATCGCATGGAAAATTTTAATTATGGACAAGCATGTCAAGATTTTAAAATAAATGTTTTTAACAAATCAAAAAATGACATTATTTAATATATGAAAACCACTCACAAAAGAATTAATAACATGCCTATCCCTTACATCCATAGTCAAATATTGGGCAAACAGAACACAAGTTTCTATCCTTATAAAAATAGTAGACTCTACAGTGAAGTTGTAAAATGCAATAAACAAAATCATATATTATGTGAAACATTAAATCAAACAGTTAATCATGTCAAATCTACAAAAGGTATTCCCCAATCGGACACTCTTAATGGAAAGCGGCAACCAAAAAATGTGTTCCAAATATGTACATTGTCAAGGTCACATGGTCAAAATAGCCACGCCAATAATAGGATGATACGTAAAAGCAGAACGGGTTTTACGTAATCGATAAACTCAATATCGCTTTCAAATCGATTTAGTTATCTTTCTGACAGTAACAAAAGTGTAACACAAAACTTTGATCAAACTGAAGGCAGTCCTGATATTGTTAATTGCCTCTCAAAGTTTCGAAGAGATCGGACGTTGGCTCCGCCCTCCCTTAATCTGATTGGCCGCCATGGGGGGCAATCTGCTGGGGGTGAGAGGAGAATCCGACAAAATGACGTCATGGGGTCAATGAGCGGACTCTCTGTGGAAAGTTGCCTTAATGCTCAGGCTGATACGAATCAAATTAATGCAAATAGAATCTTAAATAAAAATAAACAGAAAAGACATCTCAAATATAATCTTAACAAAACTACGCCACTAAAATGAACAAAAATCTAATTATTGCTACAGCCAATGTTCAAAGTATTGGAAATAAGACGGATCTTATTAACTTATATATTAATGAAAATAATGTGGATATATTCTTTATAACTGAAACTTGGATAAATGAAATGAACGAACAAACTATAAGAGGAGAAATTAAAGATAACAACTACAATATTGAACATGTACCACGTGCCCTGAGATCTGGCAGTGGTCTAGCGATCATCTACAGACCTGAAATAGACATAAAGAAAATTAATCACATACATACACTATCAACAATGGAAATGATGGAAATAAATATTAAAACAAAAAATGAAATATGCACTATAATTACAATATATAGACCGGAGCCATCAGACAAAAATAAATATACTTACACAGAATTCTTTGAGGAGTTTAGTGAATTACTTTCCTATTATGGTACATACACTCACGAAGTTGTGTTAGTAGGTGATTATAACTTTCATATGAACAGGCCTGATAGGCCTAATGTAATAAAATTTAATGAAGTCCTGGATCTATATAACTTACAGACAAAAATAAATATACTTACACAGAATTCTTTGAGGAGTTTAGTGAATTACTCTCCCATTATGGTACATACACTCACGAAGTTGTGTTAGTAGGTGATTATAACTTTCATATGAACAGGCCTGATAGGCCTAATGTAATAAAATTTAATGACGTCCTGGATCTATATAACTTACATAATCATGGAACAGAACCAACCCATATTATGGGAAACACTCTGGACTTAATAATAACAGGTGTACATAGTAATATATTACAGGAACATATAGTGGATGAAAAAATATCAGATCACAATATAATAAAAATGACTTTGAATCTTCAAACGAAAATAAACACCAAAAAAACAGTTTCATATAGAAACTACAAGAAAATGAATATCGATAATTTTAAAAAAGATATTGAGGAAATGTTCGATGAAAATTATACCTATCAAGATTCTGATCTCAATGACCTACTATATAAATACAATAAACTGTCAAGTGTATTGGATAAACATGCGCCTACTGTTGAGAAGACCATAAGTAATAGAAAACCTGCTCCATGGTTATCTGAAAATATACACAAGGAAAAGAGAAACAAAAGAAGATGTGAAAGAAAATATAATAAAACTGGTCTTTCTTCGGATAAAATACGTTTTAAAATACAGAGGAACAAATAAAATAATATCGTTAAAGACTCAAGAAATAATTACTATTCAGAAATAATAAATTCAAATAAATCCGATCCAAAAAAACTATTTAAAATATTGAACAAATTATTACACACTAAGGAGGACACTCCCTTTCCGAAACATAATGACAAAAAAGAATTAGCCTCAGAATTTAATAATTTTTTTCTAGAAAAAATTGCAAATCTTAGAGAAACTATGGACAAAAATGGCAAAAATTCTGAACAACCAAATGAGGAAACTAAATTCAACACGCAGTTGAAAAATTTTACATTGTTGAATGACTCGGATGTTAAGAAAATTATTAAAGAATCTGCGAAGAAGTCATGTGAGCTGGATCCCATCCCAACATGGCTTCTTAATGAATGTATGGGAAATTTATTGCCATTAATAAAGGCTATCATAAATAAGTCTATCTCATTGGGAAATGTACCCGACAATATGAAAATGGCCATCATTAGACCTCTAATCAAGAAATTGGGTTTAGAATTGATAAAGAAAAATTATAGACCAGTCTCTAATCTGGCCTATTTGTCAAAATTAATAGAAAGGGCTGTAGCTACACAATTTGTAGGTCATCTGGTAAGAAATGATATTCAAGGTTTATTTCATTCAGCATACAAAGAGTTCCATAGTACGGAAACCGCATTGCTCAAGGTTCAAAATGACATCTTAATAGATATAGATGATGGTAAAATGGTAATGCTGGTACTACTTGACCTATCAGCCGCTTTTGACACTATTGATCAGGATATATTATTGAATAGATTGGAAAAAAGGTGTGGTATCACAGGTATTGCCCTAAAATGGTTTAGATCATACTTATCGAATAGAAAACAATGTGTTACAATAGATGGTAAAAGATCTGAAAATATGAATATTAAATATGGCGTCCCTCAGGGTTCAGTTTTGGGACCGTTGTTATTCACTGCATATATGGAGCCATTATTAGACATTATTGGTAACTATGGTCTCAAGCATCATATTTATGCTGATGACACGCAATTATATATCACCATTGATCCTAAATCTGAAGAAACTAGAAATAAGTCTTGTGAAGATATGGAAAATTGTATTTCAAGTGTAAAAAAATTCCTTATAGAGAACAAAATGAAGTTAAATGATGGAAAGACAGAAATGCTTTTATGCTGTAAAAGCTGTGATTTCAGAAGAAACAATGTACCTAATGAAATTTTAGTAGGTGAAACTAAAATCTCTAGATCACATACTGTTAAGGATCTAGGAGTTATTCTAGACCAAGAGCTATCTATGAAATCACAAATCAGAAAAATTTGTAAAAATGGTTTCTTTCATGTAAAAAATCTAGCACGCATAAGAAATTGTTTAGATGAAAAAACTGCTAACACTCTAGCCCATGCATTTGTCACTTCTACCCTTGACTATGGAAATGCATTACTAGCCGGTTTACCTGAGTGTGAATTAGCCAAACTTAAAAAACTACAGAATGCTGCAGCCAGGGTAGTAGGTAAACTTAAAAAGAGAGACCATATCACACAAAAACTTATGGATCTACATTGGTTGCCTGTGAAGGCTAGAATTGATTTCAAAATATCTTTGTTGACGTGGAAGGTGCAGAATGGCTTTGCCCCAAAATACCTATCTCAGTTATTAGAGCACAAACAGCTAGGTATGGGACTGAGATCTAATGACAAAAATGAATATATAGTACCAAAGACTAACATGAAATCATATGGAGATAGGGCTTTTATGGTGTATGCGCCAAGGAATTCGAATGCCCTTCCCCTCGAAGTGAAAAACTGTAAAACTGTAGACACTTTCAAGAAGAAACTAAAGACATATCTATTTAGGAAGCACTATCTTAGTAAAGCGCTTTGAGCAGACCTAGTCTGGTAAAGCGCTATATAAATTGTTATTATTATTATTATTATTATTATTGACTTTAAAATATCTCTATTAACATGGAAGGTGCAAAATGGCTTTGCCCCAAAATATCAAATATTAAATTGTAAAAAATCTGATTTGGGACTGAGATCTAATAATAAAAATGAATATACAGTGCCCAAGACTAACATGAAAACATATGGTTACTGGGCTTTCATGGTATATGCTCCCAGAAATTGGAATGCCCTGCCCCTTGAAGTGAAAAACTGTAAAACAATGGACAATTTCAAGAAAAAACTAAAGACGTATTTATTCAGAAAGCATTATCTCGAGAAGCGCTTAGAGCAGACTTTGCTCGATATTTGACCGAGTTAAAAATGTCCGAGTTTCATCTGCCGGTTTCGGACAGTTGCCGGTCACTGTACAACTCTTTGAACTGAATATTACACATACAAAAGACCACAGTTTCGTCAATAATTGGAGTAGAAAGATGATTTAACTTGCAATGAAGACGTCTTGACGTTGTGAGCAAGGTAAATACAGTTGCGTGAGGCTACAAGTTTCTTCGCTCAACTGGATATTTTATGTACAAAAGACCACACCTTTGTCAATAATTGGAGAAGAAAGATCATTTTGACATTGCAAGTAAGATAAACATGATGACGTCATACAGGAAAGTGTCATCATAGTGATGTCAGACATAATGACGTCATCGTAACATCATAAATTATGTTTAACTTAATATGATCATGTACAATACTGCTGTTACCTTTTGGTAAGCTCCTCCCTCTGTACTGCTTGAAATACCAGATTTTGGCTATTTTGACTAATAATAAAAGAAATGTATGCAATGTCCCTTCGACCTTTCATAATAGTTCATCTTTTTCTTTCCAATGAGCCCAAGATCAAGCCAATAGGTACAGCGGATACCGTGTCTGAATTTATTAATGACTTTATCATTCCTATTCATATTATTGATAATTATTATATTAAATGTGTTAAAAGTGTAAAACATTTCTTACTAGAAAATAAAATGAAAATAAATGATGGAAAGACTGAATTATTGATATGTGGTAGAAATACAAATTTTAAAAATGATGAAGTTCCAGGTCAAATCCTAGTAGGTGAAACAATCATCCAGAGATCTCAAAAGGTCAATGCCTAGGCATTATATTGGATCAAGAATTAACGATGAAACAACAAATTAGAAAAATGTGCAAAAATGGCTTTTTTCATGTAAATAATATATGAGATATTAGAGACTGTGTGGATAGAAAAACTACAAATACTCTTGCTCATGCATTTGTAACCTCTACACTAGATTATGGTAACTCCCTCCTAGATGGGTTTCCAAAATGTGAAATTACGAAGTAATTGCAGAATGCTGCAGCTAGGGTTTATGTAAAATAAAGAAAAATGACCATATAACAGAGAGACTTAAAGAGTTGCACTGGCTGCCTGTTGAGGCAAGAATAGATTTCAAAATTGCATAGAAGGCACAAAATGGGAAGGCACCGGAACACCTAAAAAAACTCTTAATACCTAAGACGTCATGGTGTTATGATGTATGTGAGATCTGATTTGAGCCACAGAAGGAGGAAAGACCTTGAACCAAAGTCCACATTTCAATGTATTGTTGTTGAAATTAAGCTGAAGAGCAATGAAAAGTGGTTTTTAGTCAGTGTATACAAACCTCCACCAGTAAATGATGATGTTTTTATTGATTGTATGTCTACACTGTGTGACAGACTTATGTGTGAGAGTACTGATATTGTAATAATAGGTGATATCAACATAAACATGCTTGTTCCCAAAAACAAACTAGAAAAGCTATGTGATGTGTATGATCTCAAAAATATTATCACTGAGCCAACATGTTTTAAATCACAAAGTAACCCTAGTTTGATTGATGTCTTTCTTGTCTCAAAGCCAAGACGTTTTCATAAATCCCTGGTGTATGATACAGGACTTAGTGATTATCATATGATGATATGTTGCTGTACAAAAATGCATGCCCCAAGATTTATACCCAGGAAAATCAAATATCGGTCAATGAAATATTTTAATGAAGAGCAATACAAAAAAGACATTGAATCAGCACCTTTTCATGTGTCCTACATATTTGATGACCCAGATGATGTTGTGTGGTGTCATGACCAGATAATGCTGGATGTGATAAATAGTCATGCCCCCCCTAAAAAGTAGAACACTGAGAAAACCAGGGGTGCCCTACATGAACAGCACCTTAGGAAAGGTCCAATATCGGAGAAATCAGCTGAGAAACAAATTCTGGGATATCAAATCAAAAACTAACTGGCTTAATTACAGACTAATGAGAAACAAAACAGCAACACAAAACAGGATATCAGAGGACACTTACTTCAAGGAAAAAAGTGTTAAGAAACAGAAAGAATTTTGGAGTGCTTTTGGTCCTTATATCAGTGGCAAAAGCAAATCCTCTGGTAATATTACACTTTATGAAGATGGCAACATGATCGTGGACCCACAAAAAGTCTGTGATGTGTTCAATGTTAACTTTGCAAAGGTAGCTGAGAATATTGGAAAACCTGATCATTTTCCGCAAGTCATCACAGACGAAAGTATTAAGCATGCCATTGAGCTTCACAGTGATCACCCGAGTATAAAGATAATAAAGGACCATATTCCAAACCCAGCAACTTTCTCATTCAAACATGTTAACCCTGAAAATGTGACAAATAGCATGAAAAACCTGAATACAAGAAAGTTTGCAGGTTATGACAACGTGTCCCCAAAATTCATTAAGCTTGCTGCAAATGAATTATCTACACCAATATCACAAATGATTAACTTTTGCATAGACAGCCATCATTATCTGGAGACCTTCAAATACACGGAAACCTCACCACTACACAAAAAAGCAGATGAGCATTGTAAAGACAATTTCAGACAAGTGAGCTGTCCAACAGCAATATCAAAGATTGTGGAATATGAATTTTCAGATCAAATGACAAATCATTTTGATGATCTATTTCACGTTAAATTGTCAGCTTTCCGCAAAGGGATGGGCTGTGAACATGTTCTTGTAAATGCAATTGATGAATGGAGAAAGGCATTAGACAATGGTGAGATAGTGGGTGTGCTGCTAATGGACCTTAGCAAAGCTTTTGACTGTTTACCACATCAATTACTAATCTGCAAACACCATGCAAACGGATTTACACATGATGCATGTAAATTTATGGCAACCTATTTAAGTGGTCGAAAGCAGAGGGTCAAACACTGTGGGTGCACCAGTGAGTGGAGCACCATGATGAAAGGGATCCCCCAAGGAAGTGTCATTGGACCTCTTGCTTTCAACATCCACATTAATGACCTTTTGTTTCTCATACAGACCATTTTTAATTATGCTGATGACAATTCTGTGGACCACAAAGACAAATGTAGAGATGTAGTTCTACATGGCCTAACAGAGAAAGGGTCAAAGTGTTTAGATTGGTTCAACTGGAATCTGATGAAAGCAAATGCCACGAAATTCAACTTTATGATGCTTGATAGACTCTTCAACCATTCTGAATGTAACCTAAATTTTAATGATGTATGTATACAAAGTGTAAATGAGGCCAATATGCTTGGAATAACTGTCGACCGGTGTCTGACATTTGAAAACCATGTTTTAAGCATACTGAAAAAGGCAGGCCGGAATTTAAATGTAATGCAAAAATTGTCAAATCGCCTTGGTGGAATAGAGGAAAGGAAAATAATGTTCGAATCCTTTCTCATGTCAACATTTTCGTACTGTCCGACCACCTGGCACTTTTGCGACCAAAACCATGAAAATTCATGAAAGAGGTCTGAGATTTGTTTTTAGAGATTTTTTATGTTCATATGAGGATTTATTACAGAGATCAAAATGCGACACTATGGTTCTCTGGCGTCTCAAAAAGATAGCCATTTTTATGTATAAATGTTATTACAAACTTCACCCTGCTTACATTAATGATATGTACACTTTCCATGTTGTGCCATATAGTCTAAGGGATCCATATAAACTTGAGCTACAAAAGTACAACACGGTATCATATGGGTATAAGTCACTGAAATATGCTGGTGCCAAACCCTGGAACTCATCACCTGTAGCTTTTAAAACAGCAGATGATGTTGAATGTCTCAAGAAAATGATTTTAACATGGAAATGTAATGATTTTAAGTGCAATAAGTGCAAAAACTTTTTATACCACATTTAACTATTGTATATATATTTATCTCTCTATTGTATATAGCACTTATCACTGGAAAAATAGCTTTGAGCTAATGTTTTTTGTTTTATCATGTTCCAGTCTAAATAAAATTTATTCTTATTCTTATTCTTAAGATGGGTACAAAATCTCTCAGATCCTCTGATAATAATGAATACATTATTACTGAAACAAATCTAAAAATACAGTATGACAGAGCATTTAAAATATATGTGCCAAGACTCTGGAATGCCCTGAAAAATAGTAAAACACTGGACACCTTCAAATCTAAGCTCAAAACATGCTTATTTACAAATGCCAAGAGCAGATTTTGTTTGTTTGTTTGTTTGGGGTTTTACATCACTTTCAACATTATTTCACCCGGTCACAGATTGACAAGGACAACGGGTTAACCCTTTCGCATGGGCCTCAGCTCATGTGTGAAATTGTATCATGAGTTCGATCTCGGCATAGCAATTCTAGCATGCTCTGCGCATGCTTGCGCGCTAGATACTTATTTCTATAATCAGATTGGTTCCAATACGACCCGAATGGCCCTTATACAGATCACCTATCTGGGCTTTGCCGATTGGTTATTGGAGAACACTAAATACATGGACACGAACATTATAAAGTGTGCAACAAATAGTCACAGATTTGGTTGAAGTAAGGATTGAGCATGGTTCTGGCAGCAGCCAAATTCGAGACCCATTAAACAAAAGCAAGGACCGTCAACGCAAAGTGAACGCATTGTAGTCTCAGCGGGAGCTCCACTTGCTCCCTGACCTAGCAGAGCTGCCATCATTCTGCTATTGCATAACGTCAAGAAAAAAAAGAAGAAGCACCGACATGCACAGTGTGTTGGTGACTCCAACTCCAGTGGGAATCATGGGGAATCTGAAAAGCTAAGATAGTGCTGAAATTGTGTGATCAATGCAATGTAAACACACCGCACTCAACGCCCCGCAGACACAGTTCTGTAATTGCCATGGCGAATTAACAATTCTACCACATCCAGATGGCCACGGCCATGCCGCAGTTGGTTAGAGCGCAAGCTTATTAACACCAGTTCCTCTGTGGTGATCCAAAGGTCGTGGGTTCGATCCCCGGCCATGACGAGATTGAAATCATGATACAATTTCACAGGTCGGTGCCAAAGGGTTAACCCGTTATCCTTGTAAATCTGTGACTGGGTGGGTTGTCATGACATGGACCTGTGACATGACAATTCAGTGAGGCAGCACTATATCTGCTACAAGTAGGTCTCATCACGAAATGACTGAAATAATGTTGAAAGTGATGTAAAACCCCAAACAAACAAACCACATCCAGATAATTATATAGTGTGGGTTAAAAGGTATATCCAATAAATTATCTCCTCAGATCTTATCTCTCCTTAGCAAAGCCACTCTTGTGCTGCCTCTATATTACCTTTATATTTGACGAATTAATAAAACTTTAAATATCAGAGATCAAAATTATTCTATCAATTGTCATGGAAGGTTTCAGGAATTTGTGCAAGTCTAGAATGAAGACGAAACATAAGATATCCACTCATACCTCTGTCACATAAGACCGAAATCTTCACAGTCAGTAGTGCGTTGAATATTTCATAAGTCACCCAGTGACATCACCTGATGTCTGACTGAAACCTTTTTTTTTTACAGAAATGAGATATAGTAAGTATAACGCAGCAATTATGGCACTCCTGCGTCGTTCCCAGTGTCTCTACGTGTTCCACAGCACTCTCTGCGGACGAACAGCGACCTTTGAGTTGTCCTGGAGTGCGACTTGAGTCATATGTGAGTTCTCATTGGGCGGGTCGGCGCTATTATGTAATGCCAGCGCAGCTTTTAGGCAAGTCTTGTGAAATAACGTCGCAACACAGTGGCGCAGAGCAATCTCCATTAGTGCAGATCAGGTACAGAGCAAGCGCGGAGCAGGGGCAGAGCAGGTACAGAGCAAGTGCAGAGCTAGTGCAGAGCAAGTGCAGAGCAAGTGCAGAGCAAGTGCAGAGCAAGTGCAGAGCAGGTGCAACATTCCATTCCATTTGATCATCGGATCATTTAAAAGAAAAATATATAAATAAATAGCAGAAGGGCAAGGCATATATTCTGATTATTATCAGTAAAATAAGATAAAATGGAAAATTAAACAGTTAGTAGAAGTTAGCAGTCTCCATTTTTTGTGTATGTGACATTTTTAAATGAGCTTTTTGACAGTCACTTAACATAATCGATTTTCAAATGGAACGGGCCATTTCGGAAACTAAAATATTCATATTTATTTCATCCAAAATGATTTACAATCCAATTCTTTACATTTGATAAAAATGTCATTTTTAATCAGTCACCTAGGATTACAGGAAAACATTTATGAAGCAATATGTTGGGAAGGAAAAATGCATCTCAAAATACTGTTGACAATTTAATATTGATATAAACTCACTTTATGTTCATACTAATACAATATTAACATTTGTTCAATATGTAAAATATGTAACACATGATAAATATGAAATAAATAAATACTATTCAAAACTCTATATATTTGTAACGTCAGATATCTTTTATTTACATTCACACTGATATGAATCCCTGTTGACAAAAATCCAGATATTTTTTATTTGATTCAGCTGATGTTTGATTATGCAAGGACTGTAGTGACACCTACCAACTAAATATAGAAATCAAATGTCTGTCCAGCCAACGTTATGTGTTACAGGTCTGACATCTGGTGATAGAATCTGTTGTCCAGTTCTTCTAAGGCCTCGGACCACTATTACTATGTCCCATTGAAAACCATAGTAAATGCCTCACCTTCAAAAATTCATAAAAAATATATGTATCAACCTAGGGTATTTTGAACAATATTTATCAGATGGCAAAAATATTCATCTTTCTAAAAGCAGAGTATGAAGTGAGGTTGACCATTGAAATTTTTTGCTATGATCTGTTAAAGCGCCACCTATCTTGAAAACAAAGAACAGAACATGGAAATATAGGAATGAGCCCCTGACAGCAAAGATCAATATATAGTCCCTTGAATTATTCTCATTATTTTTCTAATAACTTCGAAAAAACAAGCCATTATTGTACTATTAAATAGCACTTTTCATTTTATGTCTAATGTGATCTGCATCTCGTTATTATCATGTATAATAAGGGGGAGTAGGAAATTATCAAGCACTACTTTCGTATGCCCTGGTCCCACATATCAAATAGTAGACCCAGGTCTAACAGACAATCTCTCATACTCATTTCATAATGAACTTGAATGTAATTTAATTTCACAGTCCTTTTAGGAACTCAGTACTGTACATGTAAATCAGGAAAGCTATCTTGTATTACATGGGTGAAGTGTATTGCCCATTACGCCTATTTGGTAAAATATTAAAGGACAAAGCAAAATCCCACAACACAGCAGCAGGTTAAAAAAATCTTGCCTCTTACCCTCTAGTTGACCAAGCATTAACTAGTCCAAAGCTTGTTTCTACGCCCTTCCTTGCATATGGAAGGCAGTAATATAATGAGGTGATTCAGACAGAGTGGGCGCAGACAATCCCTGCCACACTCAACAGTAAATGATAAAAACAATGAGAAAACTGTTTGCAAGATAATGAAAACATTCACAAATGGACCTGGTATTTAAAAAAATAAGATTACAATATCATTTAGAAAAACATAAAATGAATAAGAAAACTGCTAATATAAGTTTTAGTTTCAAATTACAAAGGCCTAGCTTACAAAGGTATGTAAAGTTGCATTGTACGATAGCCAATACCTCATAACATAAATGTGACATCTAAGCAATGTATCATCGCTATATGAAATACGTGATATACTGAGGGATACAATTTCATTTCATGAAACCTTTTAGGATCTTTAATGTACAACTGGCCTTATACATTGCGAAGGGGCCATCAGTGCAAGCTCGAATGGATCCTTATTTGAATATACATTTTCAAAAGTGGAATGAAAAAGCAAGCATCAAAGTTGCAGGCAAATTTAGTAGGGTCTCCATAAACCTACTGCTTAAGGCAAACATGCTTGAAGCCCAACTGAGAAAGTATTGTCTCCCAGTCCCTGATTCGTTATTGTAGCTGAAAGACATACTTATGATTGTGTACTTTATAAAACAGAAATGATAAAAAGAACGTGTAGAATTTAACGTGGAAACCTGCAACAATTCTGGAGACTTTTAAACATTTTTTATAAATTTCAAAAGTGACATTGTTAATGTTACATATATACAAATTATATGTGTACAAATGACAGGTTTCTCGACATTTTCACTCTTGCGATGCTGAAATTTGTAAACTATATATCTCGTCAGCAAAATCCATGTTGTCATATTAAATGGGTTGGTGAGGCTCATTTATGTGAACTTACCCTTATCCAATTGCTCTCTATATATTGGGAATTATCCTATAAACTGTGTTGGAGTTTCTTATAATATAATATAATGGACAGAAAGGCTAAATAACATGCCTGTCATATTTAGTGACTTGCAGATATTTGTTGTAATTATATCACAAAAACATTTTCGGTGAACAATTTTACCAAAATATATTCAAAAGATATATAACTAATTTCAGAACTGTTAAACTATTTCTCTTCGAATACCTTTTTTTCATGGAGATATTAAAATCAAACCTTTGCATTTTGATCAAGAAAATCTGATTTTGGTCAGGAAATAGTGATTGTTTTCAATAGAGTCTCAACATTTATAAAGAAATATGGACATGATGCACTAAGCTATAGTAGGTCTACGATAATCAAGAACATTTAAAGTTTACTTCATAGATTTGAAACTGATGTAAAGTAATTGGTCAGTGAAAAATGGATTTTTAAAGTAATACGCGATTTAAAGTAATACGCGATTTAAAGTAATGCGTGATTTAAAGTAATACACGATTTAAAGTAATACACGATTTAAAGAAATCCACAAATTAAACTAATACGCAATTTAAAGTCATACGCGATTTAAAGTCATGCGCGATTTAAAGTCATACGCGATTTAAAGTCATACGCGATTTAAAGTCATACGCGATTTAAAGTCATACGCGATATAAAGTAATACGCAATTTAAAGTAATACGCAATTTAATTAATACGCAATTTACACAAAGTGATCCCTGAAGTGAATAATCTCAATCCTCAATAGTATAATAGAATAATCTCAATCTTTAATAGAGTATTATAGATAAAAATGTATTTCCAGATGATTATGTTTTGCCGCGTTCTGCAGATTTTCTTTTCTATTTGCTTTCTCATGATTGACACTAATTGATTTAACTCCTCGTGTTTAACTGCATATGATATGTTATAATGATGTGAATTTAGTAAAGGTATTCTATCACAATACCCGGAGTTCATTATTTATTTTCAATTATTGTAACTCTAGATGATATGAAATTGTACACTGATAGTGAAAATGAAATTCTCAGATTTTTCTGATTTTTGTAAAGTGGAAAGACTGATAGTAGTAGATTGAATTTTAAGTAAAATTCTGGAGAAAACAAATCATAACAAATCTCTGGATATTGAAATATGACACAAAACAATATGTCCCTGAATGCATACACTGATGACTTCATCGTAAAGCACAAGCCCAGTATCTAGGGCAAGGCCAGTCATCGTTTACTTGCCCATAATCTAGCTGGGGTTAAAGGTTGAACATCATTGCAGCATTATTCTCACCTCTGTTCAGACAGTTCTATTATTTGAAGTATACAGGACACTCCTGGCTATATTAGCTTATTTGTTGTAGTACTCTCTAGTAAATTTCTGCAACATGTACATATACTCTTAAAAGCTTGTAGTGGGTGTTGCCTTGCAGTCCTGACCTGAAAAGACATTTCCGACCTTAACTTGCTGAGCCTGGTACACACCGAAATATGACGGGAATATCCCTATGGATACGGCCAAAACATCAGGAAGGCTCCGATGGGTGCAACTGATGTGATGGTAAAACATGTAGAAACATTCAACGATTCAAAAATGTTTGATAAGTGTCTTTGAGACATTCTAAACCACCGAAACCACCGAAAACTCAATGGGTACATGGACCAACCCACATTCAGGTGTCTGAAGTCTCATGGAGCCTAAATATCCGTCCTTCTAAAGGAACAATGCTTGAATAAAATATGTTGTTTCATCCATAAATGTATAGTTATAGAAGATTCTAAATTCATTTACTCAAATTTACATAAATCGTAACACATTTTACTTTAGCCCATGAAAAATAAAGTCTTTTCCCAGCGATGTGTTTGTTTGTTTGTTTGTTTGGGGTTTTACATCACTGTCAACAGTATTTCAGTCATTTCGTGATGAGACCTACTTGTAGCAGATATAGTGCTGCCTCACTGAATTGTCATGTCGCAGGTCCTTGACATGACAACCCACCCGGTCACAGATTTACAAGGACAATGGGTTAACCCTTTAGGCACGGTCCTGAGCTCATGTGGGAAATTGTATCATGAATTCAATCTCGGCACGGCCGGGGTTCGAACCCACGACCTTTGGATCACCACAGAGGAACTGGTGCTAATAAGCTGGCACTCTAACCAACTGCGCCACGGCCCGTGGCCCCCCAGCGATGTGTTCCAGGCAAGTTAATAGGCACTTGGTACAAATCTAATTTGTTGGAGAGGTCTCTTTTTTCCTCCACAAATTATAATGTTTACTTGTCTTTGCAGAATGATCTTTCTTTGGCAAACAAGTCACGATGACCAATTTGAAACAATCCCTTAATTGGGATGATGGAAGTAATGAGGCAATACTATAACATATCATTTTATAGTCTAGGAAACACTGTTACCTGTTATTGCTTAATAATGTCATTTACTATTCACAGGTCTGATATTAGAAGTGATGTAAAAGCCTCAAACAAACAAATTGATATACTTTTCTAACCAGAATTTTCAATATACCCCTCCCTCTAAATTAGAGATTCGAATGCGGGAATTACTGGACGAAACCGTTTCTTTTCAGAGGACGTATATGGCACTACGTCACCATTTAGAGTATGTCCTAATTGATTATGCTCAAAATTTGGAACTTCATGTCCAGTCAATCATATGAGTCACGCCTACCCTAATATCATACAATTAGAGTTAACCAACCTGAGGTCACAACCTGAGATCAGTACAAAGCAGAATATGTTAGAAAAGTCATTTATTTTTTCAGCAACCAGTTCACTGGCAGATTTTTATCAGTTGTCATGACTTGCGGTTGATCATGTTTTACCTTTTCAACAATGACGGCGGGGACTGATATGGGAGAGATGTTTTCATGATCTCTAAATCTACGAGATTTCATTTGTGGACACTGAAATGTCTGTTCGGTCCTTTTCGGTAAGCATAATCATATTTATATATAAAGCCGACCAAACTGGCGATATTGAGCCGAACATTCGGCTCTTAGATACTGCCCAACTTTAAGATATAATGTAACAACCACCAGCTTGAAAAGTCCCAAATATTAGTATTGTTTTCTAGATTAGCCTACTCATATTCCTGTAACATAGGATTTAACCAAATGTAGCAACAAATGTAATTATCAAGAGGTTAGATATATCTGCAATTTTTTCCCATGAGTATCATAAATTGAATGGCAATTACTAACAGAATAAATTATCAGGTGCTTTTAAAGAGCATGTATCGTTTGTCTATTGCGGTATCCAATGTTACTCTCAGCACTCTATTTTGAAATCAAGTTTATTGTGAGTAAACTGGATTCAGAGCACATTCAAAGATGTAAGTGTTTCATTTGATAGATCATGGTAAGGCCAAGGTCATCTTGTAGGCCAAAATGCCTTTTACTGCTAAAAGCTATGCGCTGTTATACTGTCTGTGAAGTTGGGCTGCTTTTGAAGCTACTGTGAATGGGCGATGCATTATCTGAGAGAGGCCTTCACTTTTCTAATGGCCTACAACTCTCCGGACACTAATGTCACATGCCTCAGCATTACTGTATTAAATCACATAGTTTAAACTAGGTATTGTCATTACAGTGGATTTGTGGAATACTGGCTAGGGCACATTGGCCTATTTATTGTCATATATTGTTCATAAATGATAGATATTTAGAAGCAAAGTCCCCCCATTACCAAATGAACTAAAACAATTGTGATGTAAATATCAATTATAAGCACATTGTTCCATACAAAACAATACTAAATCATATTTTATGCTGTGTCCAATATCTTCTCACTGACAACAAAGAGCAAAATATTTAGCCTTCTCTGAGTGATTGACCATCAATAATTCTAGTAAAGGGGGACACTAATTAGTGTCAAGAACAAAATGTAGAGGTCATCTGTTCGATGAACCAATGACTTACTTACCTTTATATATGGTTTTGGAAACCAACAAAACGTTTTGACTGAAAATTATAAAATGTTCTTGTGTAGACATTTTGAAAAGCTTGAGAAATAAAGATACGTTTTGAGAAATCCATTTAAGGAATCCATATAAACCTTTCTGATACATCTTCATGACCTTTCCAAACCCTTTTCAAGTCCTTCTAACAACCTCTCTCAGACCATCCTTGGCAATGGTTCCAGACCTTCCAATAACTTTCATTTGACTTTAGAAATGTAAAATTGGAAGTCAGTTGTGGGTTCTGACGATCAGTTTGTATTTGTACATGTATGTTTGGTTGAAATGTCAGGAAGAAACCAAGATATCAGATATGATAAATCACACATCGAAAAAACGCCTTGAAAATTTAATTTCAAAACCCAACTGTCATTTTATTCAAACATTTCTTTTCTCTCCTAAATATTGTAACAAGTCTTACAAAAACAAAGAATTTGTCTGCAACTTTTTAAACATGATTTATTAGTATTGTTCCATCCCCTAAATGTCAAATGCGTGGCTGTAAATCTTGCCAAATGTCGTCTGCTGAAGATGCATTTGATTATAAAATTTGAAGCACCACTATCCCAAACATACTACGCGGGAATATGAATCGAATGCAGCTTTATTTACATAAATCTGAGCCTTGGCCCTCTTTCTCTCTTTCTCTCTGTGGAAGAGTGCCAAGACTCAGATTGGACAGAAAGTATATATCTGTAGAGGATAAGAGTGGCAATACTTAGATATCCCAGGCAACTCTATTCCTCAGTGCCGTGATTCAGGTAGGGCAGGCGGTCTATACAAGGGCCAGCAACAATATCCCTTTTGTTTTGATACATGTGAGTGTAAGTCCATTCTTTAGGAAACTGTGTGACATTTCAATGTAATGCCAATATTTGCCTCAGTGGTTACGTCTGCCACCAGGGGGATGAGGTGACGGTGACAAATACACTTGACATAGTCTACCACCTCCGTGATTCCTTACAACTCTCAGGGGGGAATGGGGGCCGGGGGAGGAAAGAGGGTCCTTTAAATATCCTGACGAAACTCTCTGTTAATTGGTTTTAGAGCACCACCTATAGTTTCGTGCACTATAAAACAAAGAAAGGTGTTTTATTTATATATCAAACCGGAAGGAATGAACCAGACACTTACTTCATTGTTGAGCACTTGACTCTATTGTCTATTATTCCTTTTGCAGATGAGCACTTACCATATAAAGCAGTTGATTACATAACATCTTTCTGAGAACGTTTGCTGCCTTATATAGATCTTTCAGAATGTCATAATCGAAAAAGGTATGTATATGTACAATGTCAATGGCGATTGTTTGCATTATTGTACGTTGTATCATAAATTTATTTTTAGTGATAAGTATTAATGATTGCAGATAAATAACTATTTAAAAAGTTATTTCTGGGCAAAACAGGTAGCACCAGGGTCTCAGAGAGTATGGGAGCTGTTTATCATGTTGCCTATGCGCCTGGAGTGTTTCAGTAGTTTCCATTACCATTCTGATCGCTGACGGATAGTCAAAAAGAATATGATTGACACAACAGAATTATATACTATGATTACGAAATATCATGAAACAAACAAGGCATTATTCTTCAGAACTATTTCATTCATTTTTCTTAGACTTGGAAATAAAATGGCTGATTTTATAGTAACTAAATTGTTTTTAAACTAGCAAAAAATGATGAATGTTTTCTCTGGATGATAATGTCCACCCTTGATTATAAATAGTTCTACTTACTCTCATAGTTTATGAATGTTATGTCAACCATTACATAATGAATATTCTGGTGAGTGTTCATTTGGTAATTTCCGGATTTCCATTTTGTGTGTGTATTTGTGATATTAATTTCAGTTATTCATACCTTATATTTTCAAATCTGATCTTTTGTAATATGTGAAATGATATAAAGATGTTTACGTTCCGAATGTCATGTATTAAGACTCGTAATGCCTATTTAAACAAAAAATTGGTCGATTTCAATTCAATTTCCATGAAAATGAAGATTGTTTCAATATTATAAAATGCAATATGGTTGACATTTCATTTTGAAAGACCTTGTGACAGGAATGTAAAAACAATTAAGATTTCTTTGAAAAAGAAATAATATTGTGCTGTTGATGTTTATGATATAAATATGGCATAAAACATAGCCGGCTATACACATAAACTATTGACGTTTAACACGTTGAGTGGGCTGAGATGAGGATATGCAGTGACACATAAATATTGACCTTTTCTCATTTCTCTGGTAATCACTTTGTTTTGAAAGTCGAGGAGGGATAAGAGACTAAAAGCGTTCCTGCTAATCCGAAACAAATGCCATACAATAATAACAATGGCGCAATGTGCTATCAAAGTGCTATCAAAATCAAGGTATGAACATACTTTCATATGTTGCCATAGGGCATAATTGTACTCGTTAAATGGCATTTATTATGTTTTGCTTTGTTTGTTTCAGTTTGTACATCACTTTCAATGTTATTTCATATATTTCATGATGAAATCTACTTGTTGCAGATATAGTGCTGTCTCACTGAATTCTCATGTCACAGGTCCTTGACATGACAACCCTCCCGGTCACAGATTTACAAGGACAATGTACAAGCCCTTCTGGCACGGACCTCATCCAATGGGAGACATTATAACATGAATTTAATGCCAGCACCTAATTGAACCCATGACCTTTGGATCATGACAGAGGAACTGGTGTTAACAAGCTTGTATATCTACCAACTGCGCCAGGGCCCCTGGTCATTTATTAATTATGTACACCTACAGATACATTTAAAGCTAAATACAGTTTAAGGTAAATGCTTAATATCTGCGTCCAGTCCATTCTCAGTGGGTTGCAGTAGTGAAGCATTTCTCACTTCTCTGACATAAAACGTTTTGACTTTTGCTAATATCTCATAATAATCACATTTTTTTTGTGGGAGAGTCATAATAAATTATATCAATTATCCTACTCTGGAATGAAATAATCAATCAGAGGCTAAGAACATTTTCTGTATCAACTAGAAAAAAAACATCCTATGGGGATGAAATATCACATCAAGAAATTGCTGCTCATTTCTTTGTGTCAATTACAAATTTGATATGAGAATTCTGCATCCAAAATTAATACACCTGTATTAAATGATGGCGCTGGTGAGAATGGGCAATGAAAATGTCTGAGTGAGAGCGATGCCAAGTCTGTTATAGGGGAAGAGTGAGAGCGATAAAGTGTCCTGGGCAAGTCCAAGGCATATACCCTGTGTTTTGTTATAATTAAAAACTGAAGAGATTTCCCCTAGTGAATATATTATGCATTTAGAGGAGAGTGACGTCATCTTTAGTGGAAAGCTTTGGTAATCGTAAATTGACTTCATTCTAGTATTTTCCTATATATAGTGTATACATAAGTTCATTTATATATTTTAATATTGAATGTTTCTATTAAAGCGAATCAATAGTAAGTTGAATGTAGGTGGTGCCAAAATGAAAATAGCTATATGACTACCCAGTTAAATCATGTTTTTGGAGACGAACAAAATAATTTGCTATTGTTTCCTTACAACACATATCTTATCTGCCAGACAGACAAACAGCGTCTTGAATTATCCATAGTAATTAGCAAGTAGAATATCAAAATGCAAAACTCAGATACCTGATATCACTAAAGTTGGTGTTACTTTTATATCTGATATTATTAAATTTGAAATTGAATCGTACAGCAATTTTCGTTAGTGTTCTCTGGTAGATCTTTTGCAAGCATTTCTCCAAATGTGCACGAGCGTATTGTTTATTTTGTATGAGAGACATGATTAATTATATCCAAGGAGATATCATTTCTTCTGATATCATTACAGCCCATTTGAGGCTTCTGAAAATGTTATCATTTTAATTGGCGGAAATATGGGACATTCTATCACAATATATCCTGTTTCAAAATTACTGTATCAAGGATTGAAAGAATGATGTTGCATCCCACATGAAGATTGCGTTGAATACAAATATGACACTAAAGCGGCGATGATAATTTTCTTCCACCACTAGGGGGCACTCTGTATGCAGGGAGTCCCCCAGGGAAACGTTCTGGTTCCACCACACATCAACAGCCTGCGCATAAGAAACTTACATTTTCAGGAAGCACTTCTGGTGCACTATGTATGAACAAATTCTTGTTTCATATTAAGTTAAATGTTAAAGAGATAAAAGTCTGCGCCTCAACCCAGAGGTACTTAGCAGTGAACAACAGACAAAATATCCCGTCGATCACCTTGTACTGCAGACACCTAGCATCTTCCCACGGGAGTCATTATGGTCCCAAGCGATACTCCAATTACATACTGAAAATCTTGTCGGATCCCAAGACACCCAAGTCTACTGTTATCAATCATGTCTTTGAATTGGCTTCGATGTGGTATTTGGAGATGTTTGTGTTATTGGTCATTAGTTGAGGCATATAATAATTGCCCCCCGCCACACCGTGCCAATCTTTAAATGGCAATGATGAATGCCTCCCAGGCGCTTTATCTTTCGATATTTTTTCACTTAATTTGAAGGTTGGCAGATATAAGAAGATTTACTGAGATGGATGTGTCTCCCTTAATGCAGTATTGTCACAGATATGATCAGTTGTGTGTGTCTCACAAGGCGCGCTAATGCATCATGGTCTGAGAGGAGGGTGCCGTGGTGTACACGGGCAAATCACACACTCCTCAATGAAAGACACAGAGAATGGGGGAAGATGCCAAGAGACCGCCCTCTGGGTAAAACTTGCCGTCATCTTAATAATCATCTCCATTTGATGTTGTAATGTTAGGCTGCTGTAATGCAGTAGTTCAGGCAGGTCCACAAGATGTGAAATTTAACTGGCATCTGTCACTTAAATAGTGGCACGTCTGGGACGATAACCTACATTGACATGCTTCAAACTGGCAAGGTAACACAAACCGAACAATTAGTATTGGTATGCCATCATTCACTGAAAAACTAGGAGCAGGGGGAGGGGACAAGAATCTGGTTATTGTGAAAAGGAAATATAAATTGAAACCGTATGCGTTACAGACCGATTATTACATTAAGCTGAAATGTCAAACTGGAGAATAAATCAAATTCATTTTTAATATGATGGTTGGGTAAGAGATCAGATGCCCTGAGATAGGGACCGGTGAAAGATGTGGTAATATAAAGAAATCATTGGATGTGGTAATATAATGACTGGGCATGACATCAGATGTTTGATATATATCACCGTGGTAGGGTGCCCGCAAATGGTTTATGTTATGTCAGGGTCCTTGTATTTCTTTGTAGGTAGGGTACCCGCATATGGTATGTGTCATGTTAAGGTCTTAATATATCACTTTTGGGAGGGTATGTTAGGGTATATATATATCACTCTTGGTATGTACGGTTTATGTCATGTTAAGGCCCTGATATATTAATTTTGGTAGGTTACCCGCACATGGTATGTATCATGTTAGGTCCCTGATACAGCATTGTTGGTAAATGATAGCTTTTAAGCTTTTACCCGTAGATCTGCAGAAAAAAAATCTTGATTCAAACTCACATTTCATATTTCTGCCTTCAGCGCTGACATTCCTATACAAATGTACACACCAATGTACTTCTACTTACTGATCAGCCAGATGAAGTGTTCTGAAGAATAATTTGGAATGAGATAAGGAATAAGTACGATATTGGGGTCAGGTATGCTGTGCTCTGCTGGGAAAACAATGTTCTAGAAATCCAGAATTTCTGATTACTTTCAAGTTTGATTAAAAATCTCACAGTGCAATCTGATCACCATATCTGTTTTATTACACTCTGATTCCTGCTAAAATTAACCTAAAGCATATTGAAATTCCATATTAACCCTGAGGCACAGAAATATTCAATAATACATTTGAGAATTATCTGTATTCAATATCCTTTTTATTATAAAAATTACATCAAAGATACCAAATACTAATATAATACACATTACACTGTAATACAACATCAACGCATTACAATATCAATGCTTACTGTCATTATTTACATTATTCTCGTTTTTTTCACCTTTCTTGATATTGGTTTTCTGGGTGGAGGTTGGCGCATGCGTGATAGAGTCTGTGGATGACGTATTATCCACGGTTGTGTTATGTTGCTGAGATGAAGTGTGAGTGTCAGAGAGACTTTGGCGGGTGACCCCCGCCGCCTCCCCACTGTCAATATGGCCCTCATCCCTTCCCGACCCCTCTACCGTCCGAACTGTCCCATCAAAAACCTCAGACCCGTTATTAGCTACTGAAGAATTGAGGGACGCTGATGACTCGTCACGTGACTTATCCAATTTTGTCGGGGTCTTGGTGGCAGTGGGCCTGGTCGTATTCAATGGATGATGTAATTTTCCACTTGAGATGATACTGTGTAGTTTGCCATTGCCCACTAAGGAACCCTTTTTACCTTTATCCGCAGCAGAATTTTGTATTTTTTGGAAAATCTCTTTATGTTTGTCAAGGTCACGTGATCTGTCTTCAACATAATCCAAGAAATTTGTTGCATCGGCCAACTGACTCTCTCTATCCATATCATCATAATTTCCGTTTCCATAATAATACTCGTGATAATCAAGATAATCTTTTGAACCATTGTTTGCAAATCCCTTTTTCCAAGCGTCATTGAAGTCCACCTCATCGGGGTCTCCTGGGCGGAAAGTAACGGTCACAGAGAAGTGATAAGGAAAGCCTAACTCCTCAAATGTGACAACATCCCCTACTTTCAGCGGAAGTTGGTCATTCTCCAGGCGATGATACCACAGGTCTGCGGACATCTTTGGGTTAAACACATAGGGGATGGAGAGAGTGTCATTGATCTTAGTAAATCCAAGCTTATCTCCCTTCTGAATGCTAATTTCCTTCTTTAGATATATCTGCAAATGCAAACATAGCATTAAGGGTCATTCAATTTTCTAGATGAATAAATTCTTTTTTTACTGATATATTTTCAATTTGAATTTTATTGAACTACTATTTATTATATGACATGTATTAGGAACTCTAGGTCAAGGTCACTTTGTGCTCACCTGCAAAATTTCGTTAGTCTTGTTGGGTTTGATTGTGTGTTGATATACAATCTGCATAGTGCTGCCATCTGCGGGCAATAATGGACGCCATATTTGCAGTATGAGCCAATCAGTGGCAGCTATGTAGACACTGACACTACTCACAGATCCATTGTGCATAAACTCACAGCTGCCCAGTACAATGACACTCCGGGGGCCTCCCACTAAAGTTTTATTGGACGGCAGGGCTCCAGGGCCGATTGAGATAAAACTAGTTCCTGCAAATGGAAGGTAAAATGTCATTAAAGCAGAGAATTGTTGACGTCAAAGGTATGGAAGATAGGAAGCTATAGAATGGTGTTCTTGTGAGCACTCTGACCAAATGGTTGACACTACTCATTGCAGTGGTGTCTCTGTTGCGGTCGTGATGGATGCCGCGCAGTGCTCAGTATTAGCCGCTGTAGATTGCCATAACTGTGAGTGATGGCAGCATTTGTAAAGGATACATTATGATTGATTCTTGCTGTGGTATGGACAGACATTCTAACACACAATCATTCTCACTCATCTAAAATTTACGACGGAATTAAATGACGTGATTCGCCATAAAATGAAATCGGAGTAAATACAATAAAGCGAACAGTATAATGCGGTTATCAATGATTTGTACCGCTTGCGCCTAGCCTGGGCCCCGCTTCTTGTAATGCTCAGGTTTACTTTCCCACACTCGGTAACACATCCCACCGCAATATATTGTCTTATGAAACTTGGCAGGAAATTAGATTTTCTCCTCATTGCCAATACACTAAGATTACATCTGAATTTCATCGGCCAGCTCGGGTAGCTTTGTGAGGTGAACATCGATTTACGTCTTTTATGATAAGGATGTCTGCCATATCATAAGGCAGTTTATCACACTGAGTGACGTCACGGTTATTACATGTACATCATTATGCTGAAATATCACACATCAGTATCACATTAAGTCATGTCACAATTTTGACAAATGCATCGTTATGCTTTATCAAACATTTCTATCAAATTGAGTGATGTCACAGTTGAAACATCAATATGCCTTTACCTCCATTGAGTGATGTCACAATTTAACAGTGCAACGTTATGCATAAAACCATACCCTAGTAACACATTGAATGATGTCACAATTTATTTACCATGATGTCTATACTTCACTCCATTGAATGCTGTCACAGATGCATCGTTATGCATAGAATGAACCCCTTTGTCACACTGTACATTATGACATTTTGGCCTTGCTCATCGCTAAGTACGCTATTCATATCAAGGAAAGTTTCTACAACTCTTGAGAGTATCCACTAAAGTGCTTGATATGTGTTGTGAGCAGATGGTGAGTATTCATCGCTGGGAGCTGGGTGCTGGGTGAATAGCGATAGATTCTCTGACACGAGGGCATCCATCCACACTATGGACTTGGAAGGAGGCAGGAGCAAGTGTGAGAATTCTCACGTGTGGTGCCAATACGTCATCATAAATTGGCAAATGACAACATTTTAACCACAAGGGTCAAAAGGTGCCAATGCATACGTTCCTAAGATACCGTTTTTTTAATTTCCTGGTAGCACACCTTACATTAGAATGTTCAATACTCATGTTTCTTTTCGTATTTAGGTTTTTTTAATATGTCCATATATGATAGTACCAAATCAACTTGAAAAGAATACAAATTTAAGTATGAGTAGTTCACGTTAGATGCTGTGAAGCATTTAACTTATTTCTCCTTTCGTTTATTATATAACTTTGTATGACATATAATCGCAAAACATATAATCGCCTATTTTGCAAAACATGACAAATAACTCGCCCTTTTTGCATAATATATAAACTGCCCTTTTTGCATGATTTATAACTTGCCCTTTTTGCATAATGTATAACCTGCCCTTTTTGCATGAGTTATAACTGGCTCTTTTAGCATAACATATATCTTGTCTTTTTGGCTTGATATTGTTTTGAGGATATTCATTGTATAACAATTGATGAAGCTTGAATGCTTGCAATGATCATTTCGTACAATTATCTTTGAAATAATTTTGGTTAAATGAATGTAAATGTTTATTATCGTTGGGAATTTACCATTTAGGAATTTCGTGAAATTCAAAGCAGTATTTTTTTATTCTCCATATTATGCATAGCCACACTGTTTAATTATTGTATTCAGGGAAAGATTACAATATTAATTGTGTGAGACTCTAGAGCCTAATGTTGGCATGTAATAAATAACCAGGCATTATCTGCATTCTGCTAGTGCATCCCAGTCACCCTGTCCTCCTTTCATTAGCTCTAATTTTATGCCATTGTATAGCTTATCTTGTGTTTGATTTTTTGTTGTATAAACCGGATTTTAAGGAGATCATTTGATTTACATTGATTACGTATCATTTCATATAAAGCTCAAAATTCGCCCAGTAAAATATTCCCTGAGCAGTTAGTAGATAAAGGGAATCTCTCGATTGGCATAACTTTTATACAAATAACGTATATATGTTAGCAAGTCTATCATATGCAGAACAACCTTATGACAATTTGGAGCGATGCTATATGTTAGAATATGCTTGTGAAGTGAATTGTCAATCTATGCACGTTGTGAGACCTGACATGTTTAGTTTGTGTGACCACTACTCTTTGACCCATCCCACCAGCACCTAGGCCTGCTCCAAGCCGCATATGGGACCCGTGACTTGAGCACATTTCTATTCTGTCCTTGCGAGGAAACATTGATTTCGGCGATGCCTGGTTGGGTGATTTGTGCTGGTTTCTCCGCATTGTTTGTCAAACAGTATCGTGGAGTTTTCCAGCCTGTTAAACACTACTCCGGATGAGGTGCGAAGTGCTTGTCCCAACTGCATCCGCCTCACTCCCATCCACCCTCCCACCTACACACACACACACACATACACACACACTCACACAATCACCCCCCCCCACACACACACACACAAACACACACATACAAACATATTGAGGACATTATTATCATGTGGACCCTTTTCACAGCAATGGTCACTAACTTGAGCAGGCCCTAGGGGTCAGCACGTGATAGCTGGTATGGCTCCCTTCTGGAGGTTGATGACCTGAGGCATATTGCTAGGATATGCTTCTGTCTGTGTATAACGTATGACCACATTAGACACTGTCTCTCTTATCCACTTCACGGCCACATAACCAAGTGCAATCTTATTTCAGGATTAAACACAATAAAATGACACTTCTGCTGTAATTCCGTCCACACATTTCTCCTCTTGAGACCACTTTCCAGTCAGTGAGAACTATATACGGGACCTGTTAAGTGCAGGTCACAATATTGGTGCAAGCAAAAATAAAATCGATGGCATTATCCATGTAAATATAGAAAGTAGAATGGAAGGCAAATTGCCCCAGCGGGGTATTTCTGTAAGCCCGAGATTCCTTCTTAAACCTTTTTAGTGTGGAGACATATATGTCATCTAGAAATTGTCACGTTTAAGAGGATGGAAAAATGATTGCTTTTAAGTATAATCATATGAATTACACATATACACTATACTTTCATAGACTTGTGGCATTTTGATGTCAAATCCGATGGCAAGAAATTGACAGTACATTGTAGATACTAGAAATCCGTAAAGTGTCTGAGACTCTCCTGGCAATTCTCAAAAGAGATGAGGTATTGATATTGGTATGGAATTACATACCTAGGTGATATGCAGTACAAAACCTGACAAACGTATCAAAGAAAAGCATTACACGCATTTTGTCCTGGTTGTTGCAGATCGACTGAGTTATACATAGCTGAGTGCTAGCATGCTCTTTCACTGTACATTAGGCTGTAGTCATGAGATACATTCAGCATTCAGCATGTCACATTTAGCTAGACTGTGTCATTCTTCTTTACATGACTTCATTGTGGTATACATTTAGCATGCACCATCCCACTTTACATGGCTTCACTTTGGGATACATTTAGCATGCACCATCCCACTTTACATGGCTTCACTATGGGATACATTTAGCATGCACCATCCCACTTTACATGGCTTCACTTTGGGATACATTTAGCATGCACCATCCCACTTTACATGGCTTCACTTTGGGATACATTTAGCATGCACCATCCCACTTTACATGGCTTCACTATGGGATACATTTAGCATGCACCATCCCACTTTACATGGCTTCACTTTGGGATACATTTAGCATGCACCATCCCACTTTACATGGCTCCACTGTGGGACGCATTTAGCATGCACCATCCCACTTTACATGGCTTCACTTTGGGACGCATTTAACATGCACCATCCCACTTTACATGGCTTCACTGTGGGATACATTTAACATGCACCATCCCACTTTACATGGCTCCACTGTGGGATACATTTAGCATGCACCATCCCACTTTACATGGCTTCGCTGTAGGATACATTTAGCATGCACCATCCCACTTTACATGGCTTCGCTGTAGGATACATTTAGCATGCACCATCCCACTTTACATGGCTCCACTGCGGGATACATTTAGCATGAACCTTCCCACTTTACATGGCTTCGCTGTAGGATACATTTAGAATGCACCATCCCACTTTACATGCTTTACGGTGGCGACACGTTTCGCATGCGCAGTACTCAATGCTGCTCATCACATTCAAGGTAACCACTGCTGAGTTTCTTTAAATTTAAAGTTAAATTTCATTTCACATCTTATGTCAACTAACTGACAACCTTTCAAGATGATGACACGATTCAACTCCAAAACAATCAATGTAAAACTATCTCCTATAAAGAATAAAGAAAGAGCTTGCAGGGCGGCAGCGCAAATCGCATGAGGGGAAGAACTGCTGGGTCTCACGGCATACTATTCATATATCTGCTATTGTGTGTCCCGTAAAATGCCATCTCACCGTATTCTTGATCCTAAAATAATGTGGCTGTCACGTGGGAAACATGCAGACATTTCGTCTTTTCGTCTTTCGTGCTCTTGGATCACATGTTCATGACATTAGTGCATGTCTTTGAAAAAGTAGAATTTAAAAGTAGATTTCCTTGCCACAGAGATGCAGTGTCATGGTTGCACCTTCGGGACAAAATAAGAATCCTATTACATTAGGACACATCAAATGTACCAAACCATTAGAAAAAAGCTATTGAATCTGTTACGTAATGTTATGCCATTTGAGGGTTAAAATATGTTGTATAATGCCAAACCATTAGAAAATTGAATGCGTAATCTTATGCCATAAGAAAGTAACCGATACGATACCATTGGGTAATGCCATGCCATTAGAGGATATACAATGTGTTGGGTAATGTCAGGTTATAAATATTAGAGGCTAACCAATATGTTGGGCAATACCACGCCATTAGAAGCTAACTAACCAATATGTTGGGTAATACCACGCCATTGGAAGCTAACCAATATGTTGGGCAATACCACGCCATTAGAAGCTAACCAATATGTTTGGCAATACCACGCCATTAGAAACTAACCAATATGTTGGGCAATACCATGCCATTAGAAGGTACTTGATGTGTAGTGTAATACCACGCCATTAGAAGCTAACCAATATGTTGGGCAATACCACGCCATTAGAGGCTAACCAATATGTTGGGTAATACCACGCCATTAGAAGCTGACCAACATGTTGGGCAATACCACGCCATTAGAAGCTAACACATATGTTGGGCAATACCACGCCATTAGAGGCTAACCAATATGTTGGGTAATACCACGCCATTAGAAGCTAACCAATATGTTGGGCAATACCACGCCATTAGAAACTAACCAATATGTTGGGCAATACCATGCCATTAGAAGGTACTTGATGTGTAGTGTAATGCCATGCCATTAGAAGCCACCGAACGTGGTGTCCAATCTGACTTGAATGACAACATTTCTAATTTGCCACTTCTCCATAGTGCAGTGTTTTTTTAGGAAGTTGTTTTTGGTTGACTTTTGAGTGGTATATGGTGTCATCATTTATCACAGCATTGATTACACCACCAAGGAAAAGCCCTCCATCTGGCAGGAGCTCTGTCATTACTTTGCGTCCAACCTGGGATCCACGCTTCCACAAGGAAATGCAAGGCTCCGGCTTCTCAGCTAATTACAAGTTTAAAATTGGGCTATAGAGAATGTAATTGCTGTAATATTGATTTTGTCAACTTTAAAACTTGAAACATGTGAGAGTGCATGTTATAAAACATGCAGGTACATGCATGTAACCATATTGGCAAAATCCCCGTGGTGCTGCCCATGCATCCTATCCACAGTGGGTATACTTGGTACCTACGTCTTCTTTGGTCCCTATCACTTTTCTGGTCCCTACATATTCCTTGGTCCCTGCTCCTTCCTTGTACCCTACTTCTTCCTTGGTTTCTGCCTCGTCGTGTGTCCCTATTTCTTCCTTGGTCCTCACCCCTTCCTTAGCCCCTTTCCCTTATTTGGTGTTTTATATAGACATGGTCTCTATAGCTTTCAGAGTGCTACTATGCAAAACTGTGCAAAATTGGTCCGAATACTTACTGCGAAACTGGCGATATATTCTACATGTGCTGTATAGACTTGGTCCCTGTCCTGACAGTGGTGATGCTATCATATACTACATGTGTTATATAGACTGGGTCCCTGTCCTCACAGCAGTGATGCTATCATATACTACATGTGCTATATAGAATTGGTCCCTGTCCTCACAGCAGTGATGCTATCATATACTACATGTGTTATATAGACTGGGTCCCTGTCCTCGCAGCAGTGATGCTATCATATACTACATGTGTTATATAGACTTGGTCCCTGTCCTCACGGCGGTGAGGCTATCATATACTACATGTGTTATATAGACTTGGTCCCTGTCCTCACAGCAGTGATGCTATCATATACTACATGTGTTATATAGACTTGGTCCCTGTCCTCACAGCAGTGATGCTATCATATACTACATGTGTTATATAGACTTGGTCCCTGTCCTCACAGAAGTGATGCTATCATATACTGCTATCAATACATTTACTCCCTTCCAATTACACCTCAACCCAAACATTTCTACTCAAAAGCCTAAATGCAACATGAGACGCCAACAAATTATATCTCTGGGTCTAAAATGGAAGCATTTCTCGTCACCCCGCAGAGCCGGTTAAACATGATCAATGCCAAACAGAGCCTGGTGCACTATTTTGTCTGCAGCCGGGTCGGAGGTGGACAGTCAGCGCCGATGTGTGATACTGTATGTGTTGATTATGGCGCTGGAGGGGGTCTCATTGGCGGATGGTCGCTAGGGGGAGCCCATGTTGTCATTTTACAAGAGAGTCTCCACTCAGCCATGATAATCTGAGTTATTTACAAGCGCAGATATGATTGCCATGCATACATGATGTGGAGGAGTCACAGGTCATGTCACACTGCCACCCATCACAACTCTCACAACTCCCCTTAACATAGCTTTTTTCAAAGTAAGTTATTGATTTTTCTTTCTCAGTTCACAATATTTGGCAATGTCATTATTTTCAAAACTTAAGATAAAAAATTGAGGTTTGCGACATCTTGCAACACATACCGACACTGTGGTTTGTTCATGTTCTTTGGTCAGCACTACAGTATTTTTATTTTACTTTTCCTTTTGAAACCAAATATTCTAAAATATGATCTTAATTGCTTTGCAATATCGATGACTCCAGACCGCTATCCTCATCACAAAATGCGTTTAGTTAAAGCATTCATGAAATCACAGAGGTTACAGAAGGTTAGGATATACTTAAATGATATATGGCAATGAAACTGTGACACAAGTAAGCTATCTCACTAGAATTATCTAAAATACACTGACCATGGTAATTGTGTTTTGCTGAAAGTGCCAAATACTGGCTGTACTTATTTGGTATACAAGCATGTGATCTCTATTGTGGTCTGTCACGATGTTAGGCCTGTACCAATGTACAAACATCAATAGACAAACAGGCCTCTGTGAACCAAATCACTCCATTTGCCAATCTGAAGGTGTCCTGTTGTCTGTAAAACTTTACTCAGCAGGTGTTTGCACTAGAACACTGGTCAGCTAAATAAAGTATGTTGACAAAGTGTACAATGGATGATTTGGATTTTAGCAAAAAGACTCATCTACTTTCAAATGGCACAGACATTTATGTTGGGGAAATATCATGGGTAATACCATTTAATCACAAAGTCTGGACTATAAACATTTATATTAAGGTGAAAGTGATGAAAAACATCATTATATGACTGCTTTAGCTGCAGTATATGTAATAATAATGATAATAATAATGATTTATATAGCGCATTATCAGACTAGATCTGCTCAAAGCGCTTATGGATCTTAGACCCATGAAAACGTGATGATATACACAGAATTTAGAGTTATATGGAAATAAAAAATCAAATGCCTACAATATCATTGCCATACTAATATGGTATATTAATGTGGCACATTTTTAAAATGAAAATTTTGTTTTATTATTTTATTTATGCAGGAATCCTGAAATGAACACATTGAAATGTGATAAAACTCCTTTTAGTTGTTTTTCATTATCTCGTATAATTACATGAATAATAATTCCGAGTTGTACCAATATACTCTTACAAACAAGCAATGCTATCACTTCGACATTGTTCCACTGTAATTGGAAAGAAATATATGGTTTATAATTAAAAAAGACAGGAGTTACAGTGTCACATAATGACATATCAGTAACAAATATAACCTGAATCAGTTTGCTATATGCTCTAAACATGAATATCATGGCATATGCGATAGTATAACATAACATTGTAACAATTATAAAGGATACGTGTGGTTTAAATGACTGATATCATTATAATGTCAGTAGTAAATGTATGTACCACATATGCTGTATACACAATGTTTATATATGTATGTTTTGTAACACTAAGATATGACCTTTACAGATATGACCTTTACAGATATGACCTTTACAGATATGACCCTTACAGAATCTGAGTGAAATAATATGTTGTGCAGACCTTATCAAATGTGTGATTAACCTTTAAAATTAACCGTTATTTTGTTTCAATACCATTCGATTTGAATTGCCATTTATACATTTTACAGATAGCGCCGATATTTGCACCATCTCTAGAGTTGCACATTACTGGAGATATGAATACACCAAGAAACATGTGATACGTCATTACGCAATCAATGCCAAAAGAAGCTCTCGTGGTTCATATAATGAACCTCTCGCGAGAAATGGGACATCAATTTGCCATGGACGCGTGTAGATTGCGGTACATGTCGTTAGTGTATTTACGTCACGTGCTTTGTTGCGGTTTTCAGTTTCAGTATTGCTTGGCAGATGTCCATGAGAACCCCACGTCATCCCAAGAGCAGCAACCAACCGATAACACAACACATCCAACACAACCAACCGACAACACAACGCAAGGCTCACACTATTGGAAGCAATTCAACATCTTGTGGCCGAGAAGCGCTGGGTTCTGATATGAGCTTTGACATCCCGCACCCCATCTTTAGCTCTGTGGCCATATACCTTGAACTTCATAAAATAATTGTCTGTAATACTTAGAGCTATCGGCGAATACTTTCAGCCTTTTTGACGTTCATGTCTACTCCCTTTTTGAATAATATGATGATTATGTTGTTATGAGTAAAAATGAATTTTGTAATATACATTTCATATAGACATATATATGTCACAATTTTCAAATAGATTTACTTTACATCTTATGTTATGACGATTAAAATATATCTTTATATTTTACATCTTTTATATAGACGTGTTTCTTTACAGCCTGACTGAGTGCCGACTTCGCTGAGAGAGGAGAGGTATCACAGTGCTACGAGATGGTGCCAAGTATTGGTGTAATTAGTAAGTGTCAGGTCAAACACATGACATAAGTATATGTTACTGGTTCAAGCGTAGGACTTGCTGCACCAGAACGACACGATTTGTGCCAAGAGTTCCACATGTCTAGACACATATTCTAACAAAAAAATATTCTAGCAAAAATTGAAATGTATGTGCATCTCTGCAGGATCGCATCTAACAGACCACACTTAGAAATATATACAATCGGGATTGCTCATTACAATATAGACTCCCACTGAGAGATGTACACAATGAGGATTGCTCATTACAATATAGACTCCCACTGAGAGATGTACACAATGAGGATTGCTCATCACAATATAGACTCCCACTAAGATATGTACAGACGGAGGATTGCACGTCACAGAGGACACTCACACCAAGAGATGTACAAAATGAGGATTGCTCATCACAATATAGACTCCCACTAAGAGATGTAGACAATGACAATTGCATGTCACAGAGGACACTCACACCAAGAAATGTATACAATGAGGATTGCACATCAGAAGACACTCACACTAAGAGATGTATACAATGAGGATTGCACATCAGAAGACACTCACACTAAGAGATGTATACAATGAGGATTGCACATCAGAAGACACTCACACTAAGAGATGTATACAATGAGGATTGCACATCAGAAGACACTCACACTAAGAGATGTATACAATGAGGATTGCACATCATAGCAGACACTAAACTGCATTAACATACGTACGGAATAAACATGCACATCAAAGGCAGACACCTACACACAAACACATATTTAAAGTCAAGATTATACATTAGTGGTGCAGTCACTCACGAATGCCAGCATGTGGACAAAATCAGGCTTAACACATGAAGTAAGATAAATGTGCTAATTTCTTCCACTTCTTTGAACACAGGAAACAATGTGATTTCACACACAACACACAGAGGTCTGTGCAGTCAGTTATCACAACTCTCATTTGCTGCACTTCAAACATACACTAATATATGAGATACTACATCAGCCGAGGTTTGATATTACTAGTTCTAAGATGATTATTGTGACACTATGAATACAATGCTTATTTGTTCCTTGCAGGCATTATATATGTCATGTAAACCACTTTACTTAATTGTTATATGGCTGCTGTGAGCCTTATTGCATGTCTCCTCGCCCCTAAACACTTTAATATTTGCAATGGGCAAAGTAATATTTTCCTTGTTTGTCAAAGTGGCAGGTTTGGCTTAGATATGTCTTTGAGGTGGCAATGAAGATATTGTCAGCAAGCTTATGGATATTAATGGCAGTCATCACAGACTATACTGTGTGCATACTAAATATAAACTCTGGACTAATAAAAGCAAAGCCAATATAACAAATGAAATCCTGCCATTGAGAAAAACGTGGCTGTTGTTAAGGAGACCAAATGTAATGACTTTCTGCATCTAATGGAAGAACCTCTTTTCACTCACATAAAAGACCCCCCGGCAAGAAAAGACTGCCTACTTCCTTGATGGAAACATTTCAAAGCAGAGTACTTTCATTTATTGATATCATGCTCCCCGTTTGTGCATGCATCAAGCACCACAGTCATTTTGTGACACAGATGAAACCAATTTTGGCCAAACAACCCCGTTCCTTGCTTATACATATAAGAGACAAAGCCTTTTGTCATGGCTGCTGGTGTTGAGATTGATGATGATAATGATATATTTGTCCATTAGTCTCTCAAAGGACTTAGACCATCATGATGCACACAATAAATCCTTCTTTATATCTAACTGATTGACAATCTCTTTTTATCAGTTTATGGTACATTGCAAGTAATGATACGTCATTTCTCCTCTTTGTCCTCTCTTCAACGGACCGCAATAAGAATGCTATAACTTAGACCACCGTAAGTGTTCTGATTGTTCTGTTTATATTGCACCCAAATATCATCCACAAAAAAAATCTACACTACAATGCAACTTTGTGCATTATATCTTATGAACATTTATGGTATTCTCATATTCAAAATTAGATAATTCATTCAAAAGTGATTTGCCTTGCCTATCAGCATGCTTCAAAATAGGAAATATATTGTAAATATCAAGTCCTTTATGCCTGTGCCCTAGTACATTGCATTTAACATGCCATAACACAGCATATAAATCCCTGGCTTCAACTGAAATCTCATTCATGAGGATAAGGTTTCCTGTTCTCCGTATCCCTTCGGGTTTCCAGTTAGACCATTCAAACTGACTATATCGCTTATATATGGATGAGCAAGCGCTTGGAGGATCATGAAATCAGTTTTTAATTAGCATAGACACAACCACAAAACTACACACATATATGTGTCAGAACACAAACATCAACCTAGGAGTAATTCCTGGATAGTAAGCATTTGTGCATATTTACTTTTGGACAAGAAAAATATATTTGTTTGCTCAAACACGGCATACTGCCTCAACATCCTTAATGATAAACGTCATTTTGGCCTATTTGGCCTTCATTTCTTTGTCATTTTTCACACAATCAACAACTGATATCACATATCGCCTTGGTCCATATTGAGGCAAAATGTATAGTTGGGGCATAGTGATGAGATAGTGGTCAGTGCGGTGTGTCTGCCAGACATTCTGGGCGGAAGTAGGGATGTGTGAGTCAGGTGGTGGTCAGTGCAGTGAGTCTACCAGGCATTCTGGGTGGAAGTAGGGATGTGTGAGACAGGTGGTGGTCAGTGCAGGGTGTCTGCCAGGCATTCTGGGTGTAGTAGGGATGTGTGAGACAGGTGGTGGTCAGTGCAGGGTGTCTGCCAGGCATTCTGGGTGGAAGTAGGGATGTGTGAGACAGGTGGTGGTCAGTGCAGTGTATCTGTCAGGCATTCTGGGTGGAAGTAGGGATGTGTGAGACAGGTGGTGGTCAGTGCAGGGTGTCTGCCAGGCACTCTGGATGGAGGTAGGGATGTGTGAGTCAGGTGGTGGTCAGTGCAGTGTGTCTGCCAGGCATTATGGGTGTAGTAGGGATGTGTGAGACAGGTGTTGGTCAGTGCAGTGTGTCTGTCAGGCATTCTGGGTGGAAGTAGGGATGTGTGAGACAGGTGGTGGTCAGTGCAGGGTGTCTGCCAGGCATTCTGGGCGGAGGTAGGGATGTGTGAGTCAGGTGGTGGTCAGTGCAGTGTATCTGCCAGGCATTCTGGATGGAGGTAGGGATGTGTGAGTCAGGTGGTGGTCAGTGCAGTGTATCTGTCAGGCATTCTGGGTGGAAGTAGGGATGTGTGAGACAGGTGGTGGTCAGTGCAGTATATCTGCCAGGCATTATGGGTGGAAGTAGGGATGTGTGAGACAGGTGGTGGTCAGTGCAGTGTATCTGTCAGGCATTCTGGGTGGAAGTAGGGATGTGTGAGACAGGTGGTGGTCAGTGCAGGGTGTCTGCCAGGCATGGTGTCTATTGGACTACCATGCCATGTTTGCTCACTGAGGCAGATGAGGTAGTCCCCTCACGCCATGACGGTCCCATGCCTCACCCTCCCACCACCACAACTGATTCGACCACTGCCCTTAAGTGCTATACCACTAATGAAAATCTCCCCCAATCTCACATCACCACCAAATTGGATCGCAAAGAACAAAAAACGTAAAATCTTACTAAAATCCAGGTTTGTTTCTGACATTTCTTGTTATTTTCTGGCACAAAGTACTCGTGAATCATTGTAATGTAGAGCGTCAAGAACGCTGGTAAACAGATATTTCCCAAGACGGCGTTTGGGGGGATTGAAACAGTCTGACGGGTGCTTTAATGACTGTTTCTAGAGGTGCTGAGAACGCAGCCAGCAGTCTCCGGGCCCACTGGTGGTATCAGACACAGTACACCATCCAACATGACAATGCTCAGGTTAAAGTGACATCTGAATGGAATATGCTAACCAATTTAATATTCAAGCCATAACAATTCCAAGCCATAACAACTTCAAGGCCTAACAACTCCAAACCATAACAACTGAAAGCCAGTATACCTCCTGCTTGCTAAGAAAATGGTTGATAAGATATCTTTTAGAGGCCTTAGCTCTATCCTCAATCAGCAAATGCAAATCACACAGAGAAAGATGAGAAATCAATTTGTGAGACATGTTGATAACGGAACAGCTTAATCAGTAATTGAAGAAACATTAAAGTGATTTTCACAATGGTATTTATGGCATATGGGACATCGGCACATGTTATAAGCTGTGTTGTCACACGGCAATATGATAAAGCAAGTGTAGTGCAGAACGTGTAAATAATGTTATCATCTAATATTAATTCTGGCATAGACTAGCATTTAAAAGCAACTTATTTCCATGAATCTTTACAATAGGATGGAACTGGTATCATAGAACAGAACAAATAATGTCATTTCCTATTGGGAGAATATTTGAATGGTTTCCTTCCAGTCTATCTACCAGTGCATTCCGACTATAGGGAAGTAAGTTTCATTTTCTATTGAGAGAATATTTGAATGGTTTCCTTCCAGTTTATCTACCAGTGCATTCCGACTATAGGGAAGTAAGTTTCATTTCCTATTGAGAGAATATTTGAATGGTTTCCTTCCAGTTTATCTACCAGTGCATTCCGACTATAGGGAAGTAAGTGTCATTTCCTATTGAGAGAATATTTGAATGGTTTCCTTCCAGTCTATCTACCAGTGCATTCTGACTGCAGAGAAGTACCATTATTATTGGGAGACTATTTGAATGGTTTCCCTACAGTGCATCTGCCAGTGCATTCCGACTGCAGTGAGGTATCAGTGTTACTATTGGGAGACTATTTGAATGGTTTCCCTACAGTGTATCTGGCAATGCATCCAGGTTGGTGGGCAGGAAAGTGTCATATCCAATGAGGAGAATATTTGAATAGTTTCCCACCACCATTCAGGCTGGAGAGTGCCAGGCACTGGTGGGAGGAAATTGATAATACGCTTCATGGTGGTCCGCCTGTACTCATGCACTAATTGAATAAAGGCTGGCCCAACTTTCAGTCCATTATACCTCATAATGTGGTTATTATTGGTGCCATCCTGTCAGGTCTGCTATGATACATGACGTATCATACACTATCTAATGCACCGCAATCTCTTATCGCTCACAACCACAAAGAAACATTACCCGCCCTTCCAGAATTCACATATTATTATGATAGGGATTGGCAAACAAAGCGATTGATGAGCAAAATATGTCACTTTGTTCTCCTGCTTGTTGCATAATGACATTTGCTTGCGGAGTGGAATTACATTTGCCCATTGATCTATCTGCTGGACAACCCGCTCTATTCTGTGCTTTGAGCTTCCTCAATTTCGCTGCATGAGCCTTTCTTTAAATATGCATCTGTTCACCTCGGGTTAACATGGTCAACAAATCAACATGACATAAGATGAAAGAAGATGAGGAGACGGCGTTAATATAGACAAAAGTGATTGGTGGAGAGTTTGATGGCAGAATACCGGGCCAGCGCTGTGAAATAGGCTTGCGGGGTCAGTGCAATGCTATTTGGACAAGAGCCTCCTCCAAGGAAATATTTCTTGTAGTGTTATCCCATAATAGAACATAAAGAATGGTTTGGTGCCTTTAGCCTTGGAGCGGTTTTTTGTTTGTTTTATTGCCTGTCAGGAAAAGGGATTTAGCTCAGCTGGCCTTTGGTGGTCATATTGGTGCAAAAGGGTGATAAACCATGACGTATTGTTGCGAGTAATGGCGCAAATTATTGACAATGTCAAAAATGGCACGAACAATTGGGACAAAACAGGCCCTTGTTGCAGGCATGAATGCTATCGTCCCAAATAGCCCGTCTTCTAATGGACACCATTTGGTCCACTCGCTGGCTTATATAGATAAACTTGGCCTAGTCTTGGTCTGGGTTGGCCGGATTATGTGTCTTCTCGCCCTGTGGATTAGTGCCAACGACCTACCCAGAGGAATTTCCCAGGAAAGCCTGCAGTGTGTTGAGACAAGTGGCTCTGACCCTGCAACCAAATTAACAAGCTCATAAACAGCGCCTTTTGCCAGCTTTTTAATCTAGGTGTTACTATTATGTTGCAATAAAATTGGTGTGTTGTCAGAGCAGTGATGCCTTAGTGGACAGCCTGCCCTCTCAGCAGCCCCTGGTGGCAATGAAGGTGTCCAAAACAAGCACGATTGCCTTGTCAGGATTAATATATTGATTCTTGGTGGTAGAAAGGCCAGCAGGACATTACTGAACCTATGAAAAATTCAGAATGACCGAAAGCCCACTAAACGCTACACTTATTCACTTATTTGCATCCTCCATTGTTGTACTAACCAATCAGCAGCCGTCCCTTTTGGGTATATGACTCATATATTCAACTATATAGGATATTCAGAGAGGAAGCAGGTCTAGAACTTGACTAGAAGGTCTGCCTAGAGAACTAAGAGCCTTAAAATGATGTCAGACTCATATAATTAATATGTTGAGTAAGTTCTGAAACTAAAACAGGCGGTCAAGGGCGGCAATGTATCTGATGCTAACTGTGAAACTATGCCTGGATGCCACCTGAGAAGCTGGCATGATTCAATAATTGACTTGTCCTACACCCAAAGACTTCAAAAAAGCTCGTTAAAGGTCTTACCAAATATAAAATCTAACATTTCACTCAATCAGTGTTATCATTTGATTAACAAGGTTTTGGAATGAATGTCATATCTAAAACTTAATTCGAAACTGTTAATTGTATTTCATTTTTACCTTTATATCACAATGATTTCAACACAGAAAAACAAAACTGAAAACATCTAAAAAAAATATAAAAAAAACAATTGTCAAAAGCAGTATTCCTTTATGTGTTACAGAATCATCTTCAAAGTAAGCATGTCCATCCTCCTATGATGTCCAACAGAATAGGTTCGACATTGTATTTTGACAACATGATTCGTCACTAAATAAGATATACGGAAATCAAAGACAGAGAGCTAAGAGCGGCTCTTAAAGACGTGGAAGACGTGATATGAACGTATATATATATATATATATATATATATATATATATATATATATATATATATATATATATATATATATATATATATATATATATATATATATATATATTTTTATATATATATATATATTTTTATATATATATATATTTATATATATATATATATATATATATATATATATATATATATATATATATATATATATATATATATATATATATATATATATATATATATATATATATATATATATATATATATATATATATATTCCTCTAATCTATTCTCTTCGCATTATCAGGATATGTCAAATGCATGAAATGGGAGACATACTTTGGCATGTTGTCATATTTGCTTACCTCTTCATACAAAGCAACCCAGATGCAGTGATTTGGCCGGAATCAACATTCTGGGGAGCATGGCCCACATGCCAGTCATGCATTGTCTCTGGTAGGATATATATTGTGATCGTGACAGATTAATGTTCATATCCTCCTCAGAAAATATATCTGCCTGTCTGTAAGATGGAACATAGAGTGTGGTGGTTGTGACATTATCATGGCCAGATCAAGCTAACCTCGGGCGCCAGACTGACCCAGCTGCAAATGCAATTAAGTTGCCCCAATGTCATGCAGCTGTTTAATACGTCTTCAGGGACATGTGTCATTTCTTCTGATGCCAAGCCAAGATACTGTCTTCCTCTGGGACTATAGCTTAATTCCATGTTAAGATCAATATATATATATATATATATATAAATATATATATATTAGGTATATATATTAGGTATATATATATATTAGGTAATGTTATATATTATATATATATATTAATTACGTAATGTTAAAGATTTGATACAGATAACGACCAGCGAATGTAATACATTTTCCCTCAATACAATATTCTTATGTTGGAGCTAATTGGACAAGTAGAGGTATGAGACACATTGACAGTGCAAACGTTACCTGTTGTTACTCTGCTGGACTGGAAAGTTATGACTTTCGTTTTACCCCTAAAATAAAGGGCTGGTCCAAAACTGTTGTTGAGAGGGTTTTATCTTCCATTCTTTTATTTTTGGATTTCCTTTTATTTTCAATTGGACGGGGGTTTCAAGCCCCAAAGATCGCCCCTCAGGATATGCCCCTGGGAAAGAGGAATTCTGCCAGCTTTACCATTCAAGCGCTATCAGTCAATACCACTTTAACGGTACAACCAATGTTTCCTTGAATTGTACCAGTCAATACCTCATTCATTGAGGAGAATGGACCAATATGATGAAAGTTGATTAGTTTCTGTACTCATCTTATGTCAATCACTTTTTACCTAAGATATACACAATAACTTCTCTTTTCTTTTATCCTCGTGTTCCTAAATTTGACTAATCTAGATATGCATCTCAGTATACCAGTGTCTCTTGACAGAATCAACCAGATGCTTTGCCTGCCTCCCAATTAAACACTATCTCCTAACTGAATCACCAGAGAATGGACATCCAGTCAGCAGGTTTTCTTAAATTGGCTGCCCAGAGACTGGCTACAAAATGTAAAAGAATAATCTGATTAGCATAAAGACTGGCCACCCATTCAACCATTGTCCTCCTACTATTTGACCAAATGGACACTGTCCCCAACTGGTTATACAGAGATTGACTACTCAACCATCCTCCCCTAACTCTGACTAGTCCGGAGATTGGCTATCCAGGCAACCAACGTCCCCTCACTGACTAGTCCGGAGATTGGCTATCCAGGCAACCGACGTCCCCTAACTAAGTAGTCCGGAGATTGGCTATCCAGGCAACCGACGTCCCCTAACTAAGTAGTCCGGAGATTGGCTATCCAGGCAACCGACGTCCCCTAACTGAATAGTCCGGAGATTGGCTCTCGAGGCAACCGACGTCCCCTAACTGAGTAGTCCGGAGATTGGCTCTCGAGGCAACCGACGTCCCCTAACTGAGTAGTCCGGAGATTGGCTATACAGGCAACTGACGTCCCCTAACTGACTAGTCCGGAGATTGGAGACTGGTTATCTTGGCAACCAACATCCCCTAATAGAGTCAAACAGAACATGGACACACAGTCAAGCAGTTTCCCCTAATTTCCTCCTTATTTCTTAGCCAACCAGTGAAATAATTAATTATATCTTATAGGAACAGAGGATATTGTTTGGATAAGTTGTGATATGAAATAGTTCATATATACCGAAGGATACTCTGAATCATTTCCAGCTCTTTTTTCTATTTTGCCTTGTCTCAGGACTGACTACACTCACCATGGTAGAAAAGGCCATCCATAGATTAATAAACTCACAAAAATATTTTTGAGCAGAGTTCGTGAATAAAGAATCGGATGAAAACTAAATGTAATTTGAAAATTCATGTTATTCTATGTTTCTCAATGTCTACTTCCACAATTATCTTAGGTTTTTCAACCTTTCTGTTGGGATAAGTGTTGAAAGGAATTTGGCTAAATGTGTAGGCCATATAATTATACCCGGTGGAAGGTATCAACTTTAAACACGATTATGGATACTTTGTCCTAAGAAAGGAAAGAAAAGGGAAGTGTATTTAATGGCGCCAAGGAATTAATTAAAATCTCATTAAGTGTTTATGTAGTTTGGTAGTTTGCCATTTTGAGGCTGAATTTCTGGTATCCAGCTGATCAGTACCATCAAACATTTATGTTGATTGTCCTGAACAGGCACCTGCCAGTCTTAGCAACCTTTCCTCTGCATCACCATTTACTCCCTCCCTAGCAACCTTGTCCCTTCCACAACTGACTCTCTCCAGGGCAAATGTACTTCCTTAAATATTGCCTTTACCGCTACAGTCTCTTCTTCAGACAAATTTCCTCTCCTACCTCGAGGTCTCTCCTTAGCAACGTTTCCTCTACTATTACTAAGTTTTTCCTTAGCAACTTTCCCTCTGCTATTACTAAGTCTCTCAACTTTCGATTGGCTATTACTAGGTCTTACCTTAGCAAATTTTGCTTGGCTATTACAAGGTCTCACATTAGCAACTTTTCCTCTGTTACCACTAGGTCTCGCCTGAGCAATTTTCCCTCTGCTACCACTAGGTCACACCTTAGCAACTTTTCCTCTGTTACCACTAGGTCTCACCTTAGCAACTTTCCCTCTGCTACCACGAGGTTTCTCCTTAGTAACCACTCTTGTACCATCGTTTAGTCTCTCCTTAGCAACCTTTCCTCTGCCGCCATTAAGTCTTTCCTTAGCAATCTTTTCTTCGCCATCACTACGCTTATCAACGTTTCATTTTTGACCGCTTCGTCTCTCCTTGGTACCCTTCGCCTTGCCACCACAAATTATCTCCTAGAAACCTTTCAATCGCCTGTTGGCACCTTCGCATAGCAACCGTCTCTATGTCACAATTGCCGACCACGTCCAAGCGACCTGCTTTTTTCAATGTTAACAACCACCTGCTTCAAGACACTAAGCCCCTTTCCCAATATAGACTCCAGATTATAATGCAAATATCATATGTCGGCGAGACTGCAACCTCCACACTGTGATCTTATCAGCTAGTTTCGGTCCAAACTCCCAATTGATTTCCAGGGGTTTGCTCATTTTATCTTGGTACAATTTAACGTCATAGACCTTGAGTTGATTTTATTAGACATTATAGTAATCTAACTTTTTGTTGAAAACCTCTATCGCCAGCAGTTGTAGAATGTTGCAGAAGTCTTCCTCCCAAAAAAGAAGTTAGATTAATTTTGTACGGTGTACAAACTAGATTGCAGGGAAGCATACTTGTAATTGTCCCAGAAGAAGTGTGTAATTTATCCTTTAGGTCATGCCATCTGCTACACGTGAGCAGTGGTAGACAATCTAATATAGCTACCCAGCCCGTAGCGCCCTGATGTAGGTCTGCATTCCCAGTGTCCAGTGCTGAATAGAACGCCCATTACTGGCGGCCCCAGAGTGGATGTATACATTGGCTCAGCGGGTAGAGGGACTGCCGGCTCGCACCCACCCATCCCAGCAACAGGTGCAAACACGAGACGCTATATTAAATCTGTGATCAGGGTTCAAAGGCCACCTCCACAAACACTATATATCACATACCCAACTCTGCAGAAGTACATTAATGGAGACCCACCACAGCAGCTGAGACCGAGACTGGTGCGCACCATCTTCGTGTATAAGGCTTCATCTACCCTCGTGTGCAAACAGGAAGCCAATCGTATGGCAATTCTTATCAATTACAAATACCTCCATGTTTTCTGTTGCTCGCTAGGAATGTGCTATTAAGTGCCATCCTTTGTTGTTTTTAATGTAGTCGGCAATGGACTAATACATGTCTTTTCTTGGGAACTCACACACCGGAAGCGGTTATGTCGTGTCAACTTTATTAGACCACCTATTCTCATACCGGCAGCCCACATTGCCACAACAGAACACAAAGGTATAAATTGAGCGTTTAGGGCATCATATTTGTACAGAGGCTCATCAATCAGCTTCCATACAAGTTCCTCGGGTTCCTTCTTAGTCTGGTTTTCTCTTTTCTTTATTTGATTAATGAGCATGTCTATATTTTTGGTAGAGCTTGCCTCAGACCTCGATCCCTAATTGGCATAGAGAGAGAAGCACAATAACGGTAGTGGGCAGGGAGGACAGCGACGGTGGGGGACGCCGAGTCAACAAGCAGTCAATTACTGCCAATATGTACTGCAGTTAATTCCACTATAGCCATGATCTATGTTCTGTTTACAGTAGATCAGCAGCCCTGCTCTGTGATCAGCATTATCTGTCAATAGTGTTGTCAAGTGGCGTAATTGATAAGACATGATAGTAGAGAGACTGCTTCATTACACCCTCTATGGCGCTATATAACCTCAATACAACCTGGCTGCTATTGAACCCTATGTGAGATATCCCCTTATCATATCATCTACAACATGGCCATTGCTTTATTTCTATCAACAACATAAGCATTTTGGAGCTCAGTTATAGAATATTCTATTTTTTCCTTTCCATTGGTAGTGGATCCTCGTTTGTAAGGGTCCGCTTTATGGTAAAACGTCCTCTATTTTTTCTTAGCAACCTGACAGATATTATTTTCACTGTGATAAATAAAGTTGAAGCACTTATCATATTTACCTAAATATTCACTTTTAAAATTTCTGTTCAAATATTATTCTCGTAGTCATATATAAATATAATCAATCCATCGTACCATTTTCGCAAAGGAATATGATTCATTTGTCGACACAAACGTTATTTCATTCCTTTTCTCTGGACAATTGTGTTATTTCTAATTTGATGTCCATGTAAAAAGTCCTTCCTAGAATTTTCCTTTCCTGTCACATCCGGTACCTACCAATCTCACGGGAAAGCCAGTAATTTTCCCATATAACCTTTTGACCTTTGATGATGTTATTCTTTTGTGATCTTATTAATCTACACAGCAAAGGTTGACTATATTGTCTAGTGCAAATTGTATCCATATTATCAAAGTATCAATGCCACAAAGCTTATACTGCATCATGACAGGGAGTACTATCACAAGGTCACATGTTTTCTTAATACAATACATAAAAAACAGACGCCCAATACGTGTTAGGCATCTGAGAGATTCTGAAGCAATCTTTGACCAACTTTCAGCCACCATGTTTTAGTGTTTTAACAGCTTGTTTACCGCTATCACAAGTAACTTTGTCACAAAGATAATACGTGAGAATGCTTTTGACACCATGCCGTATTCAACGTTTCAATTCCCCACGGCTTTCTTTACGCCAGTGTTTCATCTAAAAAGTCAGGTGTGTTCACGTTTCTTCTGATATCATTTAAAGGTTTTGCAGCCATTATGGCCAATCGTCCATCTGTCCTATACTGTTGAAACCCTATGACGCCAAGTTTTGCAGGTATTATGGCCAATCTTCCCTCATTCCTATCAGTGTTGAGACCCTATGACACCAGGTTTTGCAGGCATTATGGCCAATCCTCCCTCAGTCCTATAAGTGTTGAGACCCTATGACGCCAGGTTTTGCAGGCATTATGACCAATCTTCCCTCAGTCCTATCAGTGTTGAAAACCTATGACGCCAGGTTTTGCAGGCATGATGGCCAATCTTCCCTCAATCCTATAAGTGTTGAGGCCCTATGACACCAGGTTTTGCAGGCATTATGGCCAATCTTCCATCTGTCCTATTACTGTTGAAACCCTATGACGCCAGATTTTGCAGGCATTATGACCAATCTTCCCTCAATCCTATAAGTGTTGAGGCCCTATGACGCCAGGTTTTGCAGGCATTATGGCCAATCTTCCCTCAGTCCTATCAGTGTTGAGGCCCTATGACGCCAGGTTTTGCAGGCATTATGGCCAATCTTCCCTCAATCCTATCAGTGTTGAGACCCTATGACGCCAGGTTTTGCAGGCATTGTGGCCAATCTTCCATCTGTCCTATTACTGTTGAAACCCTATGACGCCAGATTTTGCAGGCATTTTGGCCAATCTTCCCTCAATCCTATAAGTGTTGAGACCCTATGACGCCAGGTTTTGCAGGCATTATGGCCAATCTTCCATCTGTCCTATTACTGTTGAAACCCTATGACGCCAGATTTTGCAGGCATTATGACCAATCTTCCCTCAATCCTATAAGTGTTGAGGCTCTATGACGCCAGGTTTTGCAGGCATTATGGCCAATCCTCCCTCAGTCCTATCAGTGTTGAGGCTCTATGACGCCAGGTTTTGCAGGCATTATGACCAATCTTCCCTCAATCCTATCAGTGTTGAGGCCCTATGACGCCAGGTTTTGCAGGCATTATGGCCAATCTTCCATCTGTCCTATCAGTGTTGAGGCCCTATGACGCCAGGTTTTGCAGGCATTATGGCCAATCTTCCCTCAGTCCTATAAGTGTTGAGGCCCTATGACGCCAGGTTTTGCATGCATAATGGCCAATCTTGCCCCAGTCCTATCAGTGTTGAGGCCCTATGACGCCAGGTTTTGCAGGCATTATGGCCAATCTACCATCAGTCCTATCAGAGTTGAAACCCTATGACGCCAGGTTTTGCAGGCATTATGGCCAATCTTCCCGCAGTCCTATAATTGTTGAGGCCCTATGACGCCAAGTTTTGCAGGCATTATGACCAATCTTCCCTCAGTCCTATCAGAGTTGAGACCCTACTATGCCAGGTTCTTTTTTGGCATAATGGATGTTATCCCACCAGTTCTGTCAGTGCAAGAAGGTTCCTCACTGCTGGTCTCCAATTTGATTACTATAGCAGGTCACAATAGCTATACCACAGAGCTATTGTCTGGTAATGAGATTGGTGCATAATAAATGAAAATATCCACTGTTAACTGTCACTCAAGAAATCAGATTAGGACAAACGGAGGCCCAGAGTGGCAAATTGTGATATCTTCTGCTGAATTATTAACTTATGTTCGGCATAAACAGGCAGTAAAGGCTTTCAATGGCAAGAAAGAGGTGCCATATTCCGGCACGATGACGGGTACGGGCAATAACAATTTGCTGTGTGAATACCACATAAGGAACAAGATGAAAGATGTGATCAATCCAGTTTTACACGCCTGAGCGATTGCAGATGGAAACGTTGTATTGAGGAAGGGTGCTATCAAGGAATGTGACACCTCCTATCACGCCCAGCTCTCACAAACGCTATGTTTCTATTATCAAAGACGAGCACAGCTCACATAACTGTCAAATTGGGCAAATATCATGCCACGTACGGTCTCGAGGGGGAGCTAAATGTGTCAAAAACAGAAGCACACGTGACAGCCACTTGAAATAAAAGCCCAGGCAGGTTTTGCGCTCGCTCACGTGACCCTCCCAGAACTGTTCACAGACCTGCGCACAGAACTATAGAATCGGTGTGGTATAATTTGTGCTCTGTATTGTGGCTAATGTTTGGCTGGATGGTGCGAGACAACACCTCCAGGATAATGAAGAGAAATCAAACAATGGAAAATGTGGGCTAACTGTTTCAGTGCCTCGTTATGCGAGCCACAATCACCCTACACGCACCATTGTCAGTCCTTGCCAACAGCAATTATACACAATCCTCACCCCTTCTATGTTATATTTCTATGCTATACAAGGCAAAACAAGTGAAAATACAAGTATATTTATATTGGTATAAGAAGGTTGTAACATAAAGCTGGAATATAGATATCAGAAGACCTTGAGCAGCGTGAGACTAACATCATAACACGGTACTGACCTCATGATATTATAAGTAGAGTGGACTTTTAGCATAGTGCCCGAAATAGGCATCGTAAGACTGTGAGCATATGAGGTAAGACTTTAAGCATAACGCTCTATGAAAGACTTGGTTATATTATGAACATCTGAAGGGAGGTCTTTTATGTATATAGACCTTGGTGCTAGATTAAAAAAGAGAGTACGGGATTTTTTTTACAAAGGTAAAAGGACAAAGGATTACCAAGCTATCGCTAGACTTACCCTGTGTCTTTATGAATTACAATGGAATAAATATGATCTCTATGCCAATAGCAATTACGGTCTATATTGACCTGATCACAGCCGGTAGAGGGCGTAATCCTCCCCGTCTGACTGTGCACTCATAAAGACAGTGGTCCAGGGCGGAGGACGACTTAGGACGAGCGCTACCTTATCAAGAGTGGGACATTATGGGGGCAAGATCGCATGTACAGCGGCTCATAACTGTAGCAGTACATCACATATAAGAGTTTGCTTATCAGCTCCAGCAGAATCTCTGAGTTGTGACTAGAATTCGCCATACCCCACCAGCCCTTAACTTTACATTTCTCTGACCGTAAAAGCAAATAAAGTTGGCTACAACACCTTGTGTCTAATAGAGCAGAGTCGGTGTTGATAGACTTGGTCATCATAAACAGGTCAATAAATAACCCAACTACTACACACTTCCATTAGGTAGCCATCAAATGTACAATGTCTCTCAGTGGGTTGACAGCCCTCTGTGTGCTGGCACGCGTGTCAGGGACATGACAGTAAGTCATCGCGCGTGGTCCGGGAAGCAAAAGAAATTAGGTGCCAGGAGCGTTGCAGGCATGCGCATAGGGCACTTCCGGAAACGTAAGATGTCACATGTTCTCATACACTGAAAGCTTTGGCCAATATGGCAAAGGTTTTAACATGAAATGTTCTTGTTTTAAGAGAAACGAAAGCATGTCACAGTGCAATAGCCTGTGAAAGGGAAATCCTTGCATCTAAGAGGGTACTCACATGGGCTCTCAAAAAAAAAAGTGTTTACCTACCATTAACCAAGGTCATCATTGCAGTTTTTTGAGTCTCAAATGCGTTTTCATTTTAACATTTTAACAAACTGACATACGTTTCATATCCGCTTGATAGTGATATAGGGACCGTTACATTCGATAACTTTGAATGTAAATATAGTGTAAATGCAAAATGGTGTAAAAAATATCATAATATCAACATGATTTACACAACACATGACTGCCTCCAAGTACAATTTCCAAACTGATTTTTATATCATACTTGAAAGCAACATAACCTAATCAAGTATGATTTAGTATCAACTGGTCTGTACATCCTTCACCCTTTGGTACCATCTCTTCTACATCTGACCCCATTAGAAGTGGCCTTCTAGATACTGGGGAAGGAGAATATTCCAGACTCAACACTGCTCAACATATAGAGCATCTAGTTCGGTGCATGGGACCAGTGGAAACGGTGGCAATTAGACATGTTTGCCTGAATGGGGTCGTTCCCACAGCAGAACACAACATATTGGCACAGAAAGCTGCGCACAAACACAGTCATTACATCCCAAGTCCCTCAGAGCCAAACAGAGAACCATGTCAAATAAAGCTTCATTCTACCGTCTATAAAACATGTGCTTCCGGTCAGCGGTATATGACTTCTGGCTCTCAGTATATTACATAAGATACAATGATACATATATGTAGCATATTGGAACCACATTTCGGTATATCTGTATGTCATTGAGGACATCGAAATAGCTACTGCATGATCAACATAAACAATCTGAATATCAATTTGAATATCATATTTACTTGTAAAATAATGTCACTTTCAGCAATGGAGAGTACACTGCAACATTACATTGCAAAATCGAAATTTAAAAAAAACCAAAATGGTGTAAATATTATTGTATGATTTGGTAATTTAAAAAAAAAATTATTCTTCTCAAAATTCCTTTGATATCTCCCAGATCATTTGTCTCCAAAGAGAAGTTTTTGATAGCATATATTTTTATTGTCAAAAGTTAGCACAGATCAATGACATGGCTTAAATTTCTACGTTAACATTTACTTTTCTAAGTATTTGGAGAACACTGCTGTGTCAATGAGTGTGAGCCCATGTTCAGTAGATTCCATAAAAGCAATAGCCGCCCATAGCGCTTGATAGCAACTGTCCGGGATTCGAAGCGGGTATACCTGGGTCTCAATCCAAATGATCTACCAATTGAGCTATTTAGGCCGACTAACATTAATAGGAGAGAGTTTACCTACCATTAACCAAGGTCATCATTACAGTCTTTTGAGTCTTGCAGTTCTTTGGAAAATTTATACCGTATTAATTCCATCCAGAAATTGTCCCACATGCGTTCAGCTTTATCAGATCAGATAGAGGCTGCGACCGGAAACTTAATCATCCCCTCCTCTCGATAGGCTAGGGCTGGTGTATCTTTAGTTAAATCAACTAGGCATGAAAAGGATAATCTTGCCTTTTGGGAAAAAATGTTGGGCACTGATTCGAGTTGAGGAACATACTTCCCTTGGTACATGTATATGCCCGTTATAGATGCCCGTTTTTTTAATCATACTTGATCATCCGGATATTATATTGAATGAGCATGCGTGACAGGAAGTAACCCTCTCAACAGCTTCTACTCAAAAGAACTCTCACCTAGTTCACAATATATTTGCCCCATATATTTTTTTTCACAAAGAAATATAATCGGGAATAGCAACTTTCTGATAAAACACAGGTTGCTCATGTTTGACCTGACAAGCAATGTTGGTCTTGCATATTTCATAAAAGACAAGAAACACGTTTCTGGTTGTCATGTTTTAAAACTTATTTTTCATATGCGAAGCGTTGTGCAGATGCTCAACCCGTTCTTTATTGTGACTGCCTTGTCAAGAATGGACGCAAACTTAGGAATGATGACAATATCAATAGCACCAAAGTAGGGTGTATCAATTTGTTTCCCACAATCAGGACACAAGCACCTCATAAAGCGAACCCCTGCATGCAGGATTGAGTATTTATGTGCGCTTTATATAGAGTGTGTGTGTGCTGTGATAAGTGACATAAAGAAAGCATGAAGATGCCAGAGCGATACTAAGCCCTTGATCACGGTGCCTGTATCCGCCATTGCCCACCACCCGACAAACAGAAGGGCCTCCCTTAACTCGTCACGCTTATCAAATTATGCAAATGAGCAACCTTGTTGAAAGGCAAGCCTAAGTTTGCAGGTCCCCGGGGGATGAGATCCACTTCTCATTAGTGTAAAATCACTGCTTTCCAGTGCCATCTAAATTGGCAGAAATCTGATACCCAAATCACCTCTCTCGGTTGGAGAATCCAGAGCAAAAAACAACACCGGCTGACTTAATAAAATCAAATGCGTCCTTGTGCTCTATTCTGCAGACGGCCGGCTCGATTGTTGCCGATTGTGCCGTCAGCACACGTTCAATTTCGCCCCAGATTTAGTTCTAAGCAGGTCCATCATACCAGACATTTTAGACCGCTGATGAAGAGTGGGCATTCGTGATCATACCAGTCAGTACACACATTACTGTGTCGGCAATAACAACCATCGACCTGAGTAGTTCCATCAATGACTACATGGAGCGTGATCAAACCAATAGTGTACGGCATTCCTATCTTCGGAGCGTGTGGGAATGATATCCGCACCGTGTCTGATAACATCTCGACCGAGACTAACTCACGTCATCTAGTGACCCTATTCATTTTGGTTGACCCAGATTAAGTCGGATCATATAGTGACTATATCCACTTTGGTTGACCAAGACTATCTCAGAACATATAGTGACTATATCCACTTTGGTTGACTTAGACTATCTCAGATCATATCCATTTTGGTAAATATAGACATATACTACCTCAGCACATTTAGTGACCTTACCCATTTTACTTGACCTGAACTACTGAACACATTTCAAGGACCACGCCTAGCTTAAAGACCTTCTATGTGCAGATGTAGATATCGTACCGAGAAACATGACCTATGCTCACCTCAGCGTAGAAGTCAGACCTAATTGCATGTAGTAGGGCATTATCTATCATCGTGTTCATCATTAATATGTTCCTCGTTTTGGTGGAAAAGGACACTGTGATATCTATAGTTTATTCCTTTGGCCATAGGCTTTTTATCATATTTGTCTTATGTATGTCTTATATCAGAAATAAATATTTCTGAAACAAAGAGTAGAATGCAGGTGAGATAAAAATCAGATTACATAATACTTGCAATGCGGGGTATGATTCTGCCAGCCTTATTTACATTCAATGTACATTCACCATTATTTAATTCACACTGCTTGTGTTTCACATTTGTGGGATAGGTTTTTTAATATGACAGGTGACGTGATTACTACTATTCTTTATGCTCTGTGTTGCTTTGGCCACAGATACATATGAAAAAACTAATCAGCCTTAGAATAGAAAGGGTTATGGATGTAATAAATTGATTGAAATAAGATAAACATGTCAATCAATATTTGTTATTTCTATGAACCAAGCTTGCAAACTGTCAGTAGCCATATGTTGTGATCATTTACAAAAATGAGATTAGAAAACCACACCGATATCTCAAAATAGTATTTCTTCACCATACATTAGCAAGTTACTGGTGTTACTTTTCAACCAAGATTACGTAAAATAAGTTTCAAGACGTCAAACCAACAATAACAAAATATCAGATTTCCCCGTTTACGGATACAATGAAAATGTCACTTATCACCATAAAAGAATTTGTTGATAGACAGACATAAAAATACATTAAGACAGTATACAGCCTTGTATACAGCCTTGTTCTGTCAAATTCAATTTAATTTATTGTCTTGGTATCTGTATTGTACACACATACTCAACGTTTCAAAAGGAATCTGATTTAGAGAGTGACAAGCGATATTGTGATCACGTACTATCTGCACTCTAAAAAGGAAGGAAAAAGAACATTGCCAAGCCATCGAGGATATTTTATATGGCGAATCATTGCGCATAGAAGTGCACATGTGTTCTACTTGGTGTGCCTCAGATCAATAGAAGTGTGGGCCCAGCTAGATCCACACAACCAGAGAAAAAAACTTTGACAGTTGGAGCTAGCGCAGCAGATTGCTAATTAATCTTTGTCAATGAATGGCAGATAAAATGGAGTCCTCACTTGACGTCTCTCGCTAACAACCATGAAATTAATCCGGCATAATTTAAGTAAGTGACTTAGCGGTGTGAGGTGGTGGTGCCGGGTAATTGATCATCCAGCCCGGGATCCCCTCACTATGTCTCAGGTGTATTGGGCCATTTATAACCAGCATCATTAATATTCCAACAAAATGAGGAAATATGACAACGTTGTGGTATTAGGATCATTACCAAGAAGGCAGGGCAGTCTTGGCCACATTTCAAGTGATAACTGGCATCTTGTGAGGTCAGCCACATTAACACCGGGACCATCAATTATTTCACAGTGCCCGTCATTTCCTTGGTACCCTCCTAAATAATTGCAGTTCCTGATTTGGTTCATTTTCGACGCTTCCTTGTGGTGTTCAAGGATGCGTATCTTGTTGAGAATAAGGAGGACCAAAAGGCGAGCGATGCGCATGGGACTTACAAGGGCCTGCCAGACTGGAATAATGAGATTTCCACGTTAAGTGTGCAGACAAAATAATGGAGGTGGAAGGGGAGACAGAGGGGGGTTCCTGGGGGTAGCACAACATCGTAATGGAGGCAATCTCACGCACCGGCCGCCATTAATGGCCATACTCCTAAATATGATCCAATCGGATTAACGGTGACCTCCCTGGCCTGGAGACAGGACGGGAAAGAAGAGTAGCGGCCAGGATGCAGCTGCTAAGTGGAGTGGAGCTACTCACACCTACACAACTACTCCTATGGTATATACGCCACACCTGTCACACCTCCCCTAACATTGAACTAAACCTGTAAAACTGTTACCCCTCCCCTTAACATTGAACTGAGCCTGTGGAACTGTCATACCTCCCCCTAACATTGAACTAAACCTGTAAAACTGTCACCCCTCCCCTTAACATTGAACTGAGCCTGTGGAACTGTCACACCTCCCCTAACATTGAACTAAGCCTGTGGAACTGTCACACCTCCCGCTAGCATTGCATGCAAAGACAATGGAACTGTCACATCCCCTTCCACTTAACCTTTGGAAATATCACATCTCCCTCTACCATTGTAAACCACAACCTTCACACCTTCTGTTATAATGAACCAGCAACTCAATTGCTAGCTGAAAGCAAAACCATTGCACATCACACCCAACAAAACTAGTTTTAAAAACACATAAATTATTAAACGACATTCTTGTTTTTTACGTAAACCAGATACCCAGTAACGTGAGACCACGCTAAGGGATACTGATAACTCATATTCATGACCTTATGTAATATGTCTTTTGACACTGCACCCCAATTTAAGGAGTAATACTCGGTGTACATTTGTAAGCTATGCTGTCATGATTAAGGTATGTGTAGCAGCGATACGTGGTGGTGAGGTACTCATGTTTGTTCTCGATGTGTCTCAAGTTGATATAAGCCCTCTAATGTAGGCCCTCTAATATTAGCCCACTGATGGAATGTCGGCCCTCTAATATTATCCCTCTGATGTAATGTAGGCCCTCTAATATTAGCCCACTGATGGAATGTCGGCCCTCTAATATTATCCCTCTGATGTAATGTAGGCCCTCTAATATTAGCCCTCTGATGTAGGCCTTCTAATATTAGCCCACTGATGTAATGTAGGCCCTCTAATATTAGCCCTCTGATGTAATGTAGGCCCTCTAATATTAGCCCTCTGATGTAGGCCTTCTAATATTAGCCCACTGATGTAATGTAGGCCCTCTAATATTAGCCCTCTGATGTAATGTAGGCCCTCTAATATTAGCCCTCTGATGTAGGCCTTTTAATATTAGCCCACTGATGTAATGTAGGCCCTCTAATATTAGACCTCTGATGTAGGCCCTCTGATCTAGGCCCTCTAATACTAGCCCTTTGAGATATGCCCTCTAATATTAGCCCACTGATGTAATGTAGGCCCTCTAATATTAGACCTCTGATGTAGGCCCTCTGATATAGGCCCTCTAATACTAGCCCTTTGAGATATGCCCTCTAATATTAGCCCTCTGATGTAATGTAGACCCTCTAATATTAGCCCTCTGATGTAATGTAGGCCCTCTAATATTAGCCCTCTGATGTAACGTAGGTCCTCTAATATTAGCCCACTGATGTAATGTAGACCCTCTAATATTAGCCCTGTGATGTAATGTAGGCCCTCTAATATTAGCCCTCTGATGTAATGAAGGCCCTCTAATATTAGCCCTTTGATGAAACCCCTCTCTTCCACATTCTATATTGTTTTCGGGTTTTTCCTTTTTTTTCATTGAGTAATTAGGAAAACATCTGTCAGTCTATAACTTGTGAAGTATCATTATATTACAACATGTAATCACCTGCGCCTTAGATCTCTAGGCCTATCCATTTCATACAATAACCTTCATTTGATTTAATTGGCACTGTGCATATTCGCTTCTCGCTATTAACATATATAAACATGTTAAAAATGTGAATGAAAATATTTCGTGTTTAAACATGAGTTGACGTGATTTATTTTCTTAGGAACTAAACTTTCTCTCACACAGCCTAACGTTCATCCGGGCATTACAATCTGCGCTCTCTTGTTTACCCTAAGGCACACTGTAACACTTATTCTCCGTCTTTTTGTCGTCTTTTAATTTCCGTCATCAAATCCAGCATAAATATTTAATCAAGTGGTTTTGTGTGGTGTAATCTTGGCAGTCACACCTGCTACCAAAGCAGCTTCAGTCTTCTGTCTCATGCTATGCTACATGTGAACTCACTCAACTATTGAACTCCTTTGTTGTGTCCCAACATTCAAGTCCTCTCATTCAGGTGCCTTACTTTACAGATGGGTCATGGACTAAAGCAGCAACCCGTGCTAGCTAGACAGCGTGTCTCATGACTGTTATACAAACAGATATACGAAGAACTGTAAAAATACAGTAAAATGTACTTTGATATGGAGGCGGAATGTCATGTGACTTTTCAAGATGCAGTTTGAAAAAAATTCAACAATATGAGTTCATGTACAAACACGCAATATCAAAACTATATGAATGCCATTTGTCTAATCTAAAAGTCATTTATTAATGTTTCAGTTTGGTTCAAATTAGTTTCATTTGTTTTGACGACTCTGAGGTTAAAAGCTAAGGTTTAAATGCAATGTGAAAGAAGTACGAATGTATTCAGAAAAATGTATTCAGATATATTACTCTGTGATAAGTGTGTATATATATATATATATATATATATATATATATATATATATATATATATCCCTCAAGAGGCCGAGACTTTGGTAAGACCGGAAGGACCGCGACAGTCAGGGAGGTCGGCGTTCACCTCGCACTAAGTCTGAACCTTACCATGCCAGCATTGTCGTAAATGACATGTTATTTGCTGCAGATGTCTATTAGGGGTTCCCGTTGAGCTTAGATTGTCTGTCAGTAATGGACACATATCATGTGGCTTAACCTCAACGCACAATGTGACCAAATCTCTGTGAGGTCTGATGTGTGTCAACCCTTTGAGTCATGCATACATATGTAGATGCTTACTGCGCAAGTCAACCTACTTCCTGTCTAATGTAGGTCACCATTCTCTTACTTTTGTATATCCACTAAGGGTCAACCTTTTCTGCATCTATGCAGATCTACAGTGTATTAATTTCTCATTACATAGTTCAATATAATGTCAGATATCCATGCCAGTAAACAACTCCACCAAGAGAAGAATATACCCGCAAGACTTCTGGAAACACAAAAGACATTTTGTATGTACATCAAGACCCAGGCTAATTAATCTACTTTTTGCACACAAAAATAAGCCATAGTTCCCATTATGACATTTGATAATAAAATGATGAATCAATAAGACGTTGATAGGAGCTATGGCTGGGTGTTTGGGTTTGTAAAATACTGGCCTTGAAGGTTGGTTTGATGGTTGTTGGTGTTATAACTCCGTATAATGGTATGAGGCCGAGATTGCAAGTTCCTTCCAAGTTGTCAATAATGTTTCATATGAATGCCTGTCCTTTTTGCATCTAATAGTTACTCAATGTAGCTTTCACACAGGAGCGTAATGGATCTATTTGAACACAATTTGTGTGTGCGTGTGTGACATTTGGAGTGAAATTAATACAAGCGGTGGTGCATTAGGCTTCTAAGAGACTCCGATGCTGGAGCTACAATGCTCTCATCGAGGCAATGTTATCTTGATATGGGCCTCATACACACCACGTGCCGAAGCAAAGGGTGGATTTGCCCAGAACATATTTACAGAGAGGACACAAAACGGTCCAATTGCCGCCCTTGAGCAACAGAAAACAGCCTCTCTCATCCTCGTTTTAGCTAAAAATCCCAGCACTTCATGACTGGCAACCCGAGTCAGTTATAGCGTTTACCTGAGGGGTCGCTGATGTTTTATTGATGTTTTCTTTAATAAAACAATCTGAGTAGGTGAATTTGTGTGCAGTTGGCGAGGCCCCCAACAGAGAAAAATAGCTGCACCATCAAATATGCAAAACTTTACCAAGTACAGCGGAGGTCAATGTCAGCTTTCTGTCACCACCAATGACTTATCTGAGGCTCTAAATGCTTCAAATGACTCAGATACACATAGACTCAAGACTCTCTCCTGCACAATAACAAGTATGTAAACATAAAAGAGTTCGGGCAGAGTAACAAGTTGCAGGATAAAATAGGCAGAGCAATATAAATAACACCCCATGCTCCACGTCAAAAATATTGGATTCATTTATAGAACATGAATTTTATTTTCTGTTTAACTATTGGTCTCCAGGAAAACACAGCACTGTTTGATGCAATGACGATAGCGCAGTAGATCTTGACATACAATATACAGGCAATACTGGCTATTCTATCGACTGAGTTAATCCAATATGCTCACCCATCATGGTGGTGGTCTTAATGTGTATTCACGCATCCTGTTCTTATGTAACTAAGCTCAGACACATCGCTTTCCTGTGATTGAATCACAAGCTCCAATCTTCAATCCTATTGACATTCCAGATCGGCCTCTGAACGCGCCAGAGACATATCAATTAATTTTCGACTTGGCAAATTTTAGCAAGTTAAATACACTTTTCTGAGAGAACAAAATTGACAATGGAGAGACATGTAATCCACATCTGACGTATCATCTAATAGAAAGTCAAAAACAAATCTAAAATGATACTTTCTCTTCACTCCATAAAACAAGGTGGGAATATGAATGTGAACTTGATTCTGGCTTCACGTGAACGCTTGGAATTGAAGTCACATTACATACTAAGCAACGTCACTGCGGCTTCATTTGCAGATCATGACGGTGTGCAGAAAATGATTTCTTTGAATATGGACGTGATGATTTGATGGAAACCTGGCTGCTTATAAAGCCTGTCTGAACAAAGCAGCTACTTCATACATTGTCGTTGTTATGCGCTGCAAGATGGTAATTTGCTTTCATCGTTATATGCAATGTGTGATTACATTCAGTGGAGGGTGTGACAGGGATCTGCGAAATGTGCAAGATAAATGCCGCGCCATCTGGAGGCAATAATAGGCTTTCTTGCCTTTAATATCAACACTAAACAGTGCAGCATAAAACATAGCAGAATATATTTCATTATATCAAGCTTTGCTATTCTGTTGGTCCACATGAATCTATTCAAACATGCATATGGGATCTCATGGTAAAAAACAAACTGGAAACGTAGGCTGAAAGATTAATGATTTTCCTCTCACCTTGCCTACTTGAAGCCGATGCAGAGAACTGTACCAGAGGAGAGGTGTGTATTTGCCTGGCACTTGGCCCAGTCCTCTGAGACCATACGTGAACCTACGATTGCGTTTTGTCTGCCAAAGATGATGTTGCCTTAAGCTATGAAAAACTCAAAGGCTGTGTTAAGATCTTAGAGCTCAACTGCTCCAAGAAGCATGTGTTAACTTGTCGAAGCGTGAAAGTAGACAAATAACATCTGAAAGTATTATATTTTTAAATATTGGAGAGAAAAATAAATATGTTATAAAACTGCAATCTGAAGTGAGTGATGTAAAGCTATGTTCAGACAGTGCCTAATGTTTTCTGTGAGTGACACTATATGTTCAGAACGTACCTAGCGTTCTCGGTGAGTGACACCGTGTTCAGAACGTACCTAGCATCCTCGTTGGGTGACACTATGTTTAGACCATACCTGGTATATGCTCTGTAAAGGGCCTAATGTATCACCCATTCATGTAATTCCACCAAATAAGAGAGAAGTATCTGGAATGTGAAAATCTGTCAAAATGCGTGTCAACGCCTGAATCGGATAGGCGGTAAATAAGAAATCATCAAAATGTGTTGTAAGCAGTGTGTTTATACTAGACACTAACCTGATGCTTCCCTGATATATTAGGGGGACGGGGAGCGTACTGGAAAATGCATGGTATGATCAATGAATCAAGGACAAGGAAAAAGTGAGTAGTGTGTCAAGTATATCATCAAGTATCAAGACATGTAGTAAAAACAAGTTCTTGCCCAGATATCAAGTACAAGAGTACAAGCCATAACGGCTCACCACCCCGAGTGTTCCTTTACTTTTGGGATGGTTGGCCCCTTCTAAAGGTTCATGCAGTACCATCTCAAGTCCACAACTATTAACACAAAGACATCAATAAGTACTTACGGTTCCCACTCGGTGCTTTCAAGTTTTTCTATTGTGGCGCAAACTACGTTGAAATACGAGAATGTGCAACGTTAATTTTCGATACCCTGTTTAGACGGCACCTAGCTTCTCTATATGTGTGACATCAACAAGGGGCCTCGCTGGCAGACTGAATGTGACATCAGCTCCGGACCTAGCAGCACGATAAGTGACATCAGTTCTACACTACCTACAGATTGGTTGCCTTACCAGTCTGCCACGATGAGTGACATCAGTTCTACACTACCTACAGATTGGTTGCCTTACCAGTCTGCCACGATGAGTGACATCAGTTCTACACTACCTACAGATTGGTTGCCTTACCAGTCTGCCACGATGAGTGACATCTGTTCTACACTAGCTACAGATTGGTAGCCTTACCAGTCTGCCACGATGAGTGACATCAGGTCTACACTACCTACAGATTGGTTGCCTTACCAGTCTGCCACGATGAGTGACATCAGTTCTACACTAGCTACAGATTGGTAGCCTTACCAGTCTGCCACGATGAGTGACATCAGTTCTACACTAGCTACATATTGGTAGCCTTACCAGTCTGCCCGGCCGACAGGCGACCACCTCAGCTACAATGCCTTGTGCCACTATTCCGGACACGTAGCCAATGAGCCGAGCAAGAAGCTTCATTTTCCAACCTCAAGATATATGAAGGGGTGATGCAGTGAAATGGGAGAGTTTGGCGTGGGAGGTGGGTGACATGTTGCCATAGGTCACACCCTCTTCAAATCCAGTATCAATTCATACCTTAATGTACACAAAAGATGACTTTATTACCCACAAAATGTATCAATAAAACACAAATCAGCCCTAAAGAAAGACATTGTCATAGCAAACAGAAAAAAAACGTATGGTTACTGAGGGTTAAAGAATGTTGGCGAAGGTTCTACCTTATTGCTATCAGCGAGTGCATAACTGTCAAGTGGAGGTGTTCCTAATTGATTCAGTGGTATAATGCTGGTAAGTTATACTAATGCGGCTGCAGTTGGTCGATGTCTTCCAGCATTAGGTACACATCAGACAGGCAATTAGCAGCAATACAGTCACCAAGGAGGCTTAAATCACCGGAGACTTTATCTATTTCTCATTACAACTGAGGGCTTCAGCGAAGACATCTTTCTTATGAAGGCGTTGCATAGTTGCTTAAGAATACAAAATTCAACATTGTCTGTTCAGATGAGTGCGGGGAAGGACTCCCACTAGACTGAGTTTTGTACATGAACCATTTAAGTCTATTAATTTCATTATCAAATTATATTATATCTTTCTTCTTAATTCGTTTATTTTTAAGTTATCAAATGGACTTCTTGAAAAGCATGTAAAAAGACAGGCTGGTGAAAAATCGTCACATTTGATGGGGAACATTTATATTAGGTATTAATATCTGGTATCACAGCAATGTCCCTATTAATATTTTCCTGCAGTGTATACCAATATAAAGGTGCTGACCATTACCTCATTGCTGGTCTTTTAGTTTTTAACAATAGTGGATGTATGGACTGTAAATATGTGCAAACGAATGGCGTGCTCTTTGATGTTTTTCTCTTTTTCGTGACGTCGGCTTAATAATACGAGCCTTGTGTGTTCTCATGACCTTCAGAATAAAGTACAAAACATTTTTTATCACATCATGATATCTTTTGACAAAAATACTATTAAATAAGTTACTTCCTTGTTGTTCAGGCTTACCATATATTTTACTAATATAAGAAATAAGCAACACAAAATATATACACGCAGATAGCATGATGTACCTTCAAATACACTTGTATTGTAGAAATGTTTTGAAATGGTTATAGCTTACAGTTATAGCTTACATTTATAGCTTACAATTATTGCTTACAGTTATAGCTTACAGTTATAGCTTACAGCTATAGCTTACAGCTATAGCTTACAGCTATAGCTTACAGCTATAGCTTACAGCTATAGCTTACAGCTATAGCTTACAGTTATAGCTTACAGTTATAGCTTACAGTTATAGCTTACAGTTATAGCTTACAGTTATAGCTTACAGTTATAGCTTACAGTTATAGCTTACAGTTAGCAATCCATCCATTGCTTGCATTAATGTGGGCTAGGCATATCCCTTATACATCCTTTGATATAGAATAGACTGGAATATTCCTATTATTCGCATTAGACATAACCGCCCATTCCACCTACCATTGATATCTTACTTCTACATGTATAATTAAGTTTAGGATTCATTTGTCAACTCAGTACATTCATATTCAAATTTCATATTTTGTAACATAAACGGAAATTACGAAGGACAATATACCGAAACATGAGATATTTTTTATTCATTTTCTCATTATATTCTTTTTAATGATTTGAGAATATTTCTGCATAAAGTGATAACTAGAAGATGGCTTACATTTGCGACCATTATGTGTTTGAAGCATACTGAATAAATAAAATGTCATTAGCATGAAATTGAAAAAAGAATTATCATTATTTTTTTTTATTTTATCATTATAAAAAAATGTAATTGTAATTTGGTATGTGTGAGACGGGTGGGGCAGACGATATGATAACAATAATACTAGGGGTAGGACACTCAATGTGAGAGCAGTGTGGGGTAGGACACTCAGTGTGAGAGCAGTGTGGGGTAGGGTATTCAATACTCAGTGTGAGAGCAGTGTGGGGTAGGACACTCAGTGTGAGAGCAGTGTGGAGTAGGGTATTCAATACTCAGTGTGAGAGCAGTGTGGGGTAGGAGACTCAATGTGAGAGCAGTGTGGGGTAGGACACTCAGTGTGAGAGCAGTGTGGGGTAGGACACTCAGTGTGAGAGCAGTGTGGGGTAGGGTATTCAATACTCAGTGTGAGAGCAGTGTGGGGTAGGACACTCAGTGTGAGAGCAGTGTGGAGTAGGGTATTCAATACTCAGTGTGAGAGCAGTGTGGGGTAGGACACTCAGTGTGAGAGCAGTGCGGGGTAGGACACTCAGTGTGAGAACAGTGCGGGGTAGGACACTCAGTGTGAGAACAGTGCGGGGTAGGACACTCAGTGTGAGAGCAGTGCGGGGTAGGACACTCAGTGTGAGAACAGTGCGGGGTAGGACACTCAGTGTGAGAACAGTGCGGGGTAGGACACTCAGTGTGAGAACAGTGCGGGGTAGGACACTCAGTGTGAGAGCAGTGTGGGGTAGGAGACTCAGTGTGAGAACAGTGTGGGGTAGGACACTCAGTGTGAGAGCAGTGTGGGGTAGGAGACTCAGTGTGAGAGCAGTGTGGAGTAGGGTACACAATGTGAGAGCAGTGTGGGGTAGGACACTCAGTGTGAGAGCAGTGTTGGGTAGGACACTCAGTGTGAAAGCAGTGTGGTGTAGGACACTCAGTGTGAAAGCAGTGTGGTGTAGGACACTCAGTGTGAGAGCAGTGTGGGGTAGGACGCTCAGTGTGAGAGCAGTGTGGGGTAGGGCGCTCAGTGTGAGAGCAGTGTGGTGTAGGACGCTCAGTGTGAGAGCAGTGTGGTGTAGGACGCTCAGTGTGAGAGCAGTGTGGTGTAGGACACTCAGTGTGAGTGCAGTGTGGGGTAGGACGCTCAGTGTCAGAGCAGTGTGGGGTAGGAGACTCAATACTCAGTGTGAGAGCAGTGTGGGGTAGGACACTCAGTGTGAGAGCAGTGTGGAGTAGGGTATTCAATACTCAGTGTGAGAGCAGTGTGGGGTAGGAGACACAGTGTGAGAGCAGTGTGGAGTAGGACACTCAGTGTGAGAACAGTGCGGGGTAGGACACTCAGTGTGAGAACAGTGCGGGGTAGGACACTCAGTGTGAGAGCAGTGCGGGGTAGGACACTCAGTGTGAGAGCAGTGTTGGGTAGGACACTCAGTGTGAGAACAGTGCGGGGTAGGACACTCAGTGTGAGAGCAGTGTGGAGTAGGGTACACAATGTGAGAGCAGTGTGGGGTAGGGTACACAATGTGAGAGCAGTGTGGGGTAGGACACTCAGTGTGAGAGCAGTGTGGGGTAGGACACTCAGTGTGAGAGCAGTGTGGAGTAGGGTATTCAATACTCAGTGTGAGAGCAGTGTGGGGTAGGAGACTCAGTGTGAGAGCAGTGTGGAGTAGGACACTCAGTGTGAGAACAGTGCGGGATAGGACACTCAGTGTGAGAACAGTGCAGGGTAGGACACTCAGTGTGAGAGCAGTGCGGGGTAGGACACTCAGTGTGAGAACAGTGCGGGGTAGGACACTCAGTGTGAGAACAGTGCGGGGTAGGACACTCAGTGTGAGAGCAGTGTGGAGTAGGGTACACAATGTAAGAGCAGTGTGGGGTAGGACACTCAGTGTGAGAGCAGTGTGGGGTAGGACACTCAGTGTGAGAGCAGTGTTGGGTAGGACACTCAGTGTGAGAACAGTGCGGGGTAGGACACTCAGTGTGAGAACAGTGCGGGGTAGGACACTCAGTGTGAGAACAGTGCGGGGTAGGACACTCAGTGTGAGAACAGTGCGGGGTAGGACACTCAGTGTGAGAACAGTGCAGGGTAGGACACTCAGTGTGAGAGCAGTGTGGGGTAGGATACTCAGTGTGAGAGCAGTGTTGGGTAGGACACTCAGAGTGAGAACAGTGCGGGGTAGGACACTCAGTGTGAGAACAGTGCGGGGTAGGAGACTCAGTGTGAGAGCAGTGTGGAGTAGGGTACACAATGTGAGAGCAGTGTGGGGTAGGACACTCAGTGTGAGAGCAGTGTTGGGTAGGACACTCAGTGTGAAAGCAGTGTGGTGTAGGACACTCAGTGTGAAAGCAGTGTGGTGTAGGACACTCAGTGTGAGAGCAGTGTGGGGTAGGACGCTCAGTGTGAGAGCAGTGTGGGGTAGGGCGCTCAGTGTGAGAGCAGTGTGGTGTAGGACGCTCAGTGTGAGAGCAGTGTGGTGTAGGACGCTCAGTGTGAGAGCAGTGTGGTGTAGGACACTCAGTGTGAGTGCAGTGTGGGGTAGGACGCTCAGTGTCAGAGCAGTGTGGGGTAGGAGACTCAATACTCAGTGTGAGAGCAGTGTGGGGTAGGACACTCAGTGTGAGAGCAGTGTGGAGTAGGGTATTCAATACTCAGTGTGAGAGCAGTGTGGGGTAGGAGACACAGTGTGAGAGCAGTGTGGAGTAGGACACTCAGTGTGAGAACAGTGCGGGGTAGGACACTCAGTGTGAGAACAGTGCGGGGTAGGACACTCAGTGTGAGAGCAGTGCGGGGTAGGACACTCAGTGTGAGAGCAGTGTTGGGTAGGACACTCAGTGTGAGAACAGTGCGGGGTAGGACACTCAGTGTGAGAGCAGTGTGGAGTAGGGTACACAATGTGAGAGCAGTGTGGGGTAGGGTACACAATGTGAGAGCAGTGTGGGGTAGGACACTCAGTGTGAGAGCAGTGTGGGGTAGGACACTCAGTGTGAGAGCAGTGTGGAGTAGGGTATTCAATACTCAGTGTGAGAGCAGTGTGGGGTAGGAGACTCAGTGTGAGAGCAGTGTGGAGTAGGACACTCAGTGTGAGAACAGTGCGGGATAGGACACTCAGTGTGAGAACAGTGCAGGGTAGGACACTCAGTGTGAGAGCAGTGCGGGGTAGGACACTCAGTGTGAGAACAGTGCGGGGTAGGACACTCAGTGTGAGAACAGTGCGGGGTAGGACACTCAGTGTGAGAGCAGTGTGGAGTAGGGTACACAATGTAAGAGCAGTGTGGGGTAGGACACTCAGTGTGAGAGCAGTGTGGGGTAGGACACTCAGTGTGAGAGCAGTGTTTGGTAGGACACTCAGTGTGAGAACAGTGCGGGGTAGGACACTCAGTGTGAGAACAGTGCGGGGTAGGACACTCAGTGTGAGAACAGTGCGGGGTAGGACACTCAGTGTGAGAACAGTGCGGGGTAGGACACTCAGTGTGAGAACAGTGCAGGGTAGGACACTCAGTGTGAGAGCAGTGTGGGGTAGGATACTCAGTGTGAGAGCAGTGTTGGGTAGGACACTCAGAGTGAGAACAGTGCGGGGTAGGACACTCAGTGTGAGAACAGTGCGGGGTAGGACACTCAGTGTGAGAACAGTGCGGAGTAGGACACTCAGTGTGAGAGCAGTGTTGGGTAGGACACTCAGTGTGAGAACAGTGCGGGGTAGGACACTCAGTGTGAGAGCAGTGTGGAGTAGGGTATTCAATACTCAGTGTGAGAGCAGTGTGGGGAAGGACACTCAGTGTGAGAGCAGTGTGGGGTAGGACACTCAGTGTGAGAGCAGTGTGGAGTAGGGTATGCAATACTCAGTGTGAGAGCAGTGTGGGGAAGGACACTCAGTGTGAGAGCAGTGCTGGTTAAGGTATAATGTGTGTGTTTATTTTTTTTTTGCTGTTCAAAGCACTTTGTCTGAGCAGATCACTCTCAATGTGATCAATCTTGAACAGATTCCTACGAGACCTCCTACACGCTAAGATCAAGCAATTAAACATAATTTTGGGACGAATAATCTTGCACAGACTCGATGCGGCCCTTTTCGACTTTTGGAGTGTAAAAACAGTGACATATGGACCAAGGTCATAGTTGATTGATTTGATTTGGAGTTATATTGGTAGTTATTGATAAGATATGTGCAGATGTAGCGCATTAAATACCCCTGGAGAATGTCTGAAATCAAAGCAACAAACTTTGCCTACATAATAAAAGACTTCCAGAATATTGTATTTCGAGAAAAATGGCACTACTCCAATATAACTTGTCAATTAAGGAGAGATTTTTTTTTTGCTGGAAAACAGCAGCCAGACACTGTAGAGGAATGATTTCATTTTGTGACGGCGTGCTGTAGTGCGGGGTTGCATAATGGCGGAGGCGTGAGAGTAAGTGGGGAGTGATATGCTGGGGATAGGTCGGGGGAGAGGCCGAGTGACGCGTACCTTCCCCCGTCCCTCCCACATCCCGCACCGCCTGGTGTCTACCTCGCCGTGTCCCTTGTCATAAATGAATGTTTAGTGTGGCAAACAGAATTCACCTAGAGCCCAATAAACCCCGTCCCCGCCTGTGTACCAGCTCATTTTACCCCTTCAGACTGATACATTATAAACTGGATCTCATACATATTTATTGCCAAACCCACCGATATGAAACCCGAGGCGCTGCAATGTAGATATGAGCGTCTCAAAGGTCCTGGGTTATTTAGAAAACATTGAAAAGGGCTTAATATGGTTGGCTGTCATCGGCGGCAGGATATCTGTGAGCAGGAGGTCAGGGAGCACACGTGACCTATGTACATCCATCGTTACACATACACAGAACTAAGGTCTGCCCAGTCTGCTCGCTCAAACTCACATTATTGCAAAAAGATATGCGAGTACCCTAATGCGTAGAAATAACTCACAAAATGATTTCTCATATAGACCCGACAGGGCTTAAGTGATGCCTCCGCGGGCTTGAGATGTGGACTCCAACCTGCTGGTGGCATCTCCCGTCTTCTTTGCTGATATTCACATCTTTAGAACATTATACTTTGCACTAGAATTTGCCACACCTCATTCCGTGTGGAGGTTATGTATATATGTATGTTTATGTTCTTAATGGCTACGCGTTGGTACTTTTTGACATCGCATCAGCAACTTTAAGCCAGACGGCTTCCGTAATAACAAATCTGTAGAGCACATTCCAAGAAGCAATTAATCTTTGTGAGATCCGAGACCTTAAGTAGATCAGATCACGAGGTCAACATAAGAATTAGAGTGGCCCATCGGAAGGTCTAAATGGTGATGTGCTCAAAACATGGCATGGCAGAAAGACCTCAAACTGACTGGCAGGAAAGGGATTGCAGATGATGGATGAGATGGATGTGAAGATGCAAACCTCATGTCATGATGCAGAGTCTGCCCGTCATCACCCCGGCCTTAATATTACCACCCCGTCCTCATAAGGTGCCACTCATAGTGTACATCTGATCTTAAAATTACCACCCTGCCCTCATGAGGTACCACTCACAGTGTGTATCTGATCTTAACATTACCACCCTGCCCTCATGAGATACCACTCATAGTGTACATCTGATCTTAACACTACCACCCTGCCCTCATGAGATGCCACTCATAGTGTACATCTGATCTCAGCATTACCACCCTGCCCTCATGAGATACCACTCATAGTGTACATCTGATCTTAACACTACCACCCTGCCCTCATAAGGTACCACTCATAATGTACATCTGATCTCAACATTACCACCCTGCCCTCATAAGGTACCACTCACAGTGTACATCTGATCTTAACACTACCACCCTGCCCTCATGAGGTACCACTCATAGTGTACATCTGATCTCAACATTACCACCCTGCCCTTATCAGGTACCACTCATAGTGTACATCTGATCTCAACATAACCACCCTGCCCTCATAAGGTGCCACTCACTGTGTACATCTGATCTTAACATTACCACCCTGCCTTCATAAGGTACCACTCATAGTGTACATCTGATCTTAACATCACCACCCTGCCCTCATGAGGTACCACTCACAGTGTACATCTGATCTTAACATTACCACCCTGCCTTCATAAGGTGCCACTCATAGTGTACATCTGATCTTAACATTACCACCCTGCCCTCATGAGGTACCACTCACAGTGTACATCTGATCTTAACATTACCACCCTGCCTTCATAAGGTGCCACTCATAGTGTACATCTGATCTTAACATTACCACCCTGCCTTCATAAGGTACCACTCATAGTGTACATCTGATCTTAACATTACCACCCTGCCTTCATAAGGTACCACTCATAGTGTACATCTGATCTTGACATTACCACCCTGCCCTCATAAGGTGCCACTCATAGTGTGCATCTGATCTTAACACTACCACCCTGCCCTCATGAGGTACCACTCATAGTGTACATCTGATCTTAACATTACCACCCTGCCTTCATAAGGTACCACTCATAGTGTACATCTAATCTTAACATTACCACCCTGCTCTCATAAGGTGCCACTCATAGTGTACATCTGATCTTAACACTACCACCCTGCCCTCATGAGGTACCACTCATAGTGTACATCTGATCTTAACATCACCACCCTGCCCTCATGAGGTACCACTCATAGTGTACATCTGATCTTAACATCACCACCCTGCCCTCATGAGGTACCACTCATAGTGTGCATCTGATCTTAACATCAACACCCTGCCCTCATGAGGTACCACTCACAGTGTACATCTAATCTTAACATTACCACCCTGCCCTCATGAGGTACCACTCACAGTGTGCATCTGATCTTAACATTACCACCCTGCCCTAATCAGGTACCACTCACAGTGTACATCTAATCTTAACATTACCACCCTGCCCTCATAAGGTACCACTCATAGTGTGCATCTGATCTTAACATTACCACCCTGCCCTCATCAGGTACCACTCATAGTGTACATCTAATCTTAACATTACCACCCTGCCCTCATGAGGTACCACTCATAGTGTGCATCTGATCTTAACATTACCACCCTGCCTTCATAAGGTACCACTCATAATGTACATCTGATCTTAACATTACCACCCTGCCCTCATACGGTACCACTCATAGTGTACATCTGATCTTAACATTACCATCCCGCCCTCATCAGGTACCACTCATAGTGTACCACTCATAGTGTACCACTCATAGTGTACCACTCATAGTGTACCACTCATAGTGTACCACTCATAGTGTACCACTCATAGTGTACCACTCATAGTGTACCACTCATAGTGTACCACTCATAGTGTACCACTCATAGTGTACCACTCATAGTGTACCACTCATATAGTACCACTCATAGTGTACCACTCATAGTGTACCACTCATAGTGTACCACTCATAGTGTACCACTCATAGTGTACCACTCATAGTGTACCACTCATAGTGTACCACTCATAGTGTACCACTCATAGTGTACCACTCATAGTGTACCACTCATAGTGTACCACTCATAGTGTACCACTCATAGTGTACATCTGATCTTAATATCACCACCCTGCCCTCATAAGGTACATCTAATCTCAACCCCACCACTCTACCTTCATCATTTATCACTCCAATCTTAACATTCTCACCCTCTTAATATTTATGATGTTCGAGGACAGCATAGGTTGACATAATCCGTTCATCAGTAACGAGACATCGATGACACATATTATACACAGCAGAATATTATCAGTGTTATCACGTAGCACATTCTGATTGTATGATCAACTCTGGGAGTAATATGTGCGCTGAGATAGGATAGAGATAATGAATATAGAGTATTGGGTTCGAGGTAAGATTCACATCAGGCATTATCAGGGTACGATGGTTATTGGTGCTAATTGGTGCACATCTGGATACGATGGTCACGTGTCAATTGATGTACAACTTGTTACAATGGTCACGTGTCCTAATTGGTTCACAACTGAATATTATGGTCACGTGTCCTAATTGGTGTACATCTGGATACAATGGTCACGTGTCCTAATTGGTGTACATCTGGAAACAATGGTCACGTGTCCTAATTGATGTACATCTGGATATAATGGTCACGTGTCCAAATTGGTTCACATCTTGGTGCAATGGTCACATGTCCTAATTGGTGCACATCTGGATATTATGGTCACGTGTCCTAATTGGTGTACATCTTGATGCAATGGTCACATGTCCTAATTGATGTACATCTGGATATAATGGTCACGTGTCCAAATTAGTTCACATCTTGATGCAATGGTCACATGTCCTAATTGGTGTACATCTGGATATTATGGTCACGTGTCCTAATTGATGTACATCTGGATACGACGATCACGTGTCCTAATTGGTGTACATCTGGATACGACGGTCACGTGTCCTAATTGGTGTACATCTGGATACAATGGTCACGTGTCCTAATTGTGTCCTAATTGGTGTACCACTAAGATGCAATAAAATCATTTGCTTGTAAATGTCGGCGTAATGTGGCATTAATGCAGTATTAATACATCCATTCAGAGCGTCCAGGCTTGGTGTCAGCCAGAAGCGCAGGTTTGTCACTCTAACTAGGGATATGTGTAAGAAGCAATGCATACTTGAGTGGTCCCTTCTCAGTGGTCATATAATTACTGTCAACAGCCTGATGGATCTTATGCTGATAATTCGCAAGCCCATTAGAAATTAATTGTCAGCTGCCCAGTTTCTTAATCTTAAAACCAATTCCAGCGTATGATAATCACAAATATACACAATCTCCTCCTTATGACAATTACCACGCTATCTTATTACTTTATTATCCTCTATAATGCCTTTGTATCGGCAAATCGTTTGGAGGAGTTCCAAAGTTTTGATGAGAATTTGTTTAATGACCACACGTCTTCGGTTTAATCTAGGCAGCATAAAATTTCAAAAACACCCATTCGATATCGATATTAAATAATGCCATTTTCACCCAATATTTCAGGCAGACAATCATCAAAGAAATGCTCTTTATTGTCGCTGAATAAAATACTTGGGTCGAATTATATTGCACAAAGGACGGGCACACATGAGAGGAAGGACGTGGGGTATGTGCCCACTGTTGAAGTGTGCTATGTCCTGACATCTCCAATCATATCTATAATACCAGCTGACTGCAACAGCCAAACTTCTCAACAACACCCTCCCACTGTGCACGCTTCCATAAACACATTTGCTGATTAAGAGTTCCAAGTGATGAACCAATACAAATTGATTTCATTTGATCACAATTTTGTGTCAGACAGGAGTCGCCAAAGAACAGTGCAAATAGGTGTTCTCTTCTGAGCAATCCCCTCCTAGATGCTTGTCTGTGAACTATGGGAGTGGAAGGGCTTTCTTTTTACCATATTGATCTAGGCTGGGAACAAAGGAAACGGTGTCGTGTCCTGTGAGGACTGGGCACAGATATAGGCATAACAACTAATATTCCGGAGATAAATATCGCAGCAACTAATGCCTATCTCAGATGCCATGTGTACATGTAGAACAAGCTCGGCAAGCTGGCCAATGGCAATCATTTGCCTTCATCTCTACAGCTGTCAGTGCAATAACAAGCCTGGCAAGCTAGCCAATGGCAATCATAGGCCTTCATCTCCACAGCTGTCAGTGCAATAACAAGCTGGTCATTGATAATCAAATGACATCATCTGCAGCTGTCAGTGCAATAACAAGCATGGCAAGCTGGCCAAAGACAATCACATGACATCATCTACAGCTGTCAATGCAATAACAAGCATGGCAAGCTGGCCAAAGACAATCACATGACATCATCTACAGCTGTCAGTGCAATTATAAGCATGGCAAGCTGGCCAAAGACAATCACATGGCATCATCTACAGCTATCAGTGCAATATCAAGCATGGCAAGCTGGCCAAAGACAATCACCTGCCTTCATCTACAGCTGTCAGTGCAATAACAAGCATGGCAAGCTGGCCATAGACAATCACATGACATCATCTACAGCTGTCAGTGCAATTATAAGCATGGCAAGCTGGCCAAAGACAATCACATGACATCATCTACAGCTGTCAGTGCAATAACAAGCTGGTCATTGGCACTCAAATGCCATTATCTTATGCTGTCTGTGCAAATCGGCAACATAACAATAGCAAACCAACAAAAGGTAATCACATGCAATCACATGGCTACAAACAATGGTATGTTATCACACGCAGTAACAATCGCGAGTTGTAGGCCATAGGAAAATATTTTATTATTTTCATTAATTCGGCAAACAGTTCATTAGATATCATACATTTGACATATGAGAGGCCCTGTTCAAACAAACATCTCGCCGAAATAAAATACCAATTTACTTTCAGTGATATATTTCTCTTTCATCTAAAAAAAAATTACACTCATATATTTATTGACCCTAGGGGCGTGAAAACATCACAACAAAAAGTAATACATATTCGGAATTTAAATCATTACAAATACAAACTAGACGTCCCCCTGACACAACATTTCCCAATCAAGGATCGTCATATGATATTTTCGTGAAAGGAGAGAATAATAAACTGTATTTTGTACAATTTTTCACCACAGTCTGGCGGTAACTTTAGCAGTCACGAAGTCATGCTCGTCTCATTTGGTTCTTCAGACCCAGGTAAATATCACTCCAGTATCACCGTTGTATCACGCATTATGTTGCATGCAAACCTTTTTAAAACCTACTAAACTGATATTTTTTTTATCGAGTATATTGTTCATCAGGTACCATTGCAGAACATTGGTGGTAATGTTCTCAAATAGGTTATTTGTTTTATAAAATAGAAGCAATGATTCTTTGTTTGTATTGTACTGAATACAAACTACTCAAGCTTTAATAGAGTTTATGTATAGAGTGAAGGTGATTATAGAAGGCAGGCCAGGGAATATATAAGGAGATCCCGGCATACTGACTGCTTGTGTCATGTACCCACTACTACCAGAAGGCATTCATCAGAGTAAAAGGTAAGGCAAGATATACATACCGTGAGCAATGACGTGGGACAGAGTAGAGAGAATATAGAGGAGGTGACAGAGCAGATCCCTGCACCACTCCATGGCGATGTCCTTGCCCACAATGGGCCACTACCCACTGATCAACACCAGGGCAAAGTAACCTGAAGCCCAGCACCACACTGCTCCACTCTTCTCCTCGGTAGTGTTGGGTAGCACACAACAACCAATGTGAACTGTTCTGTTACTGTCTACTCCGGCTACAGCAGAGCGTATCTGACACTGCGATCCCACACTATCACATCTGGTGTTCACTATCAAAGATTCTGCCAACGTATATGTAGAGTCAGTTAATTCCTCATTGCACTTTGGTAACATAAGCTTTACTTTGTCACACTTTGTTTTATGTGTGGTGCGCTGTGAATGCTTGGTTTTATGGTGCGATGGCAGCGAGTTCTCGGTGACAACTGACAAGCCAGCCGCCTGCAGACTTGCACGCTGAGGCTGCAGTCTCCTGCGAGGGTTCCCGGCACTTGTAGCTGGTAGCTTGGACAGAGGACACTTGTGGTGAAACAAGGGGGCACTCCTACGGGGTCCTCTCGCGGCGTCACCAATGCCAAGACGGTGGGTGATAGCGCAGTAGTCGTGTCAGCATCAACACACGGCGCTACATTTAACTAATGTGCAATTAGCTCGATGTGTCAGCTGGCACCTCGGGCTCGGCAAGTTTTGGCACGGCGCTGTCATCTGTCACAGGAGCGCTGGGACCTTTCTCCCTGCCACAGATACCATGAGTTGGGGATGGTGTAATTATATAGCGATGTCACCCGGGTGAAGTCATCTCAGTCTCTGTGGTGACATCAAAAGCGTAGCGCCCAGCGCTGAAACCATTAGTGTTAAGTCTTGTGCTGTGAGAGCACCCCACCACCGACAACCACTAGAAGCACCTTGAGTGCGCTGGTTGACACGGGGTCACAGTGAAACAAGAGACTCGGATGGCTTCTGTATCAGCGAGAAGAGAGTTGAATGTGTCGGTGAGAGCCGTACTTCCAAGTGTCTTGGTGCTTACCTCGGCGGCTGTTCATATGCACCCAGCCCGGCCCAGCCTCCATACACACTCGGCACGCTGATTTCGTTTAGTCTCATGTTTTATTTATAAGAGTGTTATTATATCGATTGAGGTGGGTATCTGAGAGAACCTGTGAGTGGGGGACGGGGGCAGAGGAGAAGGGGGCACGGTCTTCTCGTGCAGTCACGCGAGACCACGACTCAATAGAATATATACTATGAATAAATAATCTATCAAACGTCAGGAGAGATGGGGCAGTATGTCGTGGCGGTAGTAGTGGCCTTCTTGAGCAGAAAGATGTGAGTAGACAACGTATCTATAGCAATCTGCCCCCAGACATGACCTGTGGTCAACAGGGCCAGGTCAGATGGCCCACACTGCTCATAGTCCCCACAGACCAGGCTACTGTGTACGCTAATCAATTTGTATATATAGAAAAGCAGTAAAAGCATTAGTTAGGTCGGTGAGGGTAAGCGGACGAGGCAAGCATATCAGTGAGCTGCTCAGAGCAGTAGTAGTAGGACGTATATGTCTCCTCGTCCCCTGTCTCTGATCTCCTCTATGTGTATATGTCCCCCTTTCTCTTGCCCTAGTGTCCTCTAGACATATATGTTACCCTGTCTCTTGACCTTGTGTGCTCTAGACATATATGTTACCCTGTCTCTTGCCCTGGTGTCCTCTAGACATATATGTTCCCTGTCCCTTGCCCTATTGTCCTTCAGACATATATGTCCCCCTGTCTTTTGCCAGGACATATGTGTTACCCTGTCTCTTGCCCTAGTGTACTATAGAAATATATATCTCTTGTTTCTAGTTTCCTCTAGATATAAATACGTTACCTTGTCTCTTGTTTCTAATGTCCTCTAGACATATCTGTTACCTTGTCTCATGTTTTAGTGTCCTCTAGACATATCTGTTACAATGTCTCTTGTTTCTAGTGTCCTCTAGACATATCTGTTACCTTGTCCCTCGTGTCCTTTAGACGTATATGTCCTTCTGTCTCTTGTCTCTAATCTCCTCTAGGCATATAGACTACCATCTCCTGTCTCTAGTGTCCCCTAGGCATATAGACCCCTGTCTCCTGTCTCTAGTGTCCTCAGGGTACATAGACCCCTGTCTCCTGTCTCTAGTGTCCTCTAGGTATATAGACCTCTGTCTCCTGTCTCTCGAGTCCTCCTCTAGTCGAATAGATCCCCCGTCTCTTGTCTCTTGTGTCCTTTAGGCATATAAACCTCTGCCTCCTGTCTCTGGTGTCCTCCTCTAGGCGAATAGATCCCCCGTCTCCTGTCTCTAGTGTCCTCTAGGTGAGTAGATCCCCCGTCTCCTGTCTCTGGTGTCCTCCTCTAGGTGAATAGATCCCCCGCCTCCTGTCTCTAGTGTCCTCCTCTAGGCGAATAGATCCCCCGTCTCCTGTCTCTGGTGTCCGCTCTCACGCTCGGCATGGGTGTTTGTTTCCATTTGTCTAGTCCTGAAGCTAGCACAGAGCCTCCTTATAAAACCAAAATGCACTGGCGCCAAAATATAAAAGCTAGTGTGTGCACCTTGTGTCGACTTTGTAACACGAGAAAAAAACACACAGAATGGCCATTTATTGAGCAAACATCACAGACAATGCATATATGGAATCTTCGGTAAAGCAGCCCTGCTTGTAGTCTGTTGTATTGTTGAAAGTGTGGAGATATATTTGCCAAGCAAGATAACACAGTTTATTTCCCAGCAACAAAGCAGACAAACCCCAGGAACTAGTGGCTGTATAATGATCTACTCAACTGTCAAATCTCCAGAACTATTACTCAAAGTGTGTTTCCTTGGTGTGCTCAATTTAAATGGCTTGGACTATTTCATCTTCTCGCTTGGCACTCTTCTTGCCGTATTCGTGCACTTTTGCAGTTGTCCTTTTTGCAAGATCTAGACACGAATGTTTTCATGGTATGAAAACACCATGCCGACATATCGATACAACACAAATAGATTTTTTTTGTCAATTTTGTCACTTTAAAATCTGTCATAGTGAAATATAATTCTCAGAAGTCAAATATAGTTTGTGAATTCAATTGAACCTGCCCGATCACGGTTAATGTTCACGTTGCACAGTTACTGCGGCTATGAAAAGAAAATAACACGGTGGATATTGCGTGCGTGGCTGTCGCACTATACCATATACATACACTTTACTGATAACAAAGAGAACAAATTCCTTTCATAAATCATGTTTACCAGTTCGTATAGTGGATGGTCTTATTAATTCACTTCTTGCAGACAAAGGGACATGAAACATTTTGGATATGAAAATGTGAACATCATTATCAAAAAATGGATAATTTATAATCACTACCGAACACTGACTATATTTAGATACTCAAACAATGATTTAATATAATAAAACACATAATCTAAAATATTTATGAAAACGTTTATTTCATTATGTTTAAATTATTCAGAAAGCACACATATTTCTCAGCTTCACGATGGCACAATCTACAGATTAGGAATATGTGTGGTCCATAACATACATTTATTGAAATATATGTATATATATATATATATATATATATATATATATATATATATATATATATATATATATATATATATATATATATATATATATATATATATATATATATATATATATATGTGTGTGTGTGTGTGTGTGTGTGTGTGTGTGTGTGTGCGTGTGGTGTGTGTGAATGTGTGTATAAAATAAGTGCAAAGTTTTCTACGAGATTGCAGAATTTCAATATTGTCTGTGGAGATTATTTGAGCGGAGCAGGCGGTAGTAGCAAACATTGAATAGTGTGAAAGGTGCCGTTCTTGGGTCCCATCTGTTTCAAACAAAATGAACCAACACATAATACATTGCATTCAAGGGACTGGCCAATTAGCTGCTTAGGTGTCAATGGCCAATCAGGCGTCAGGACACAACGTCAATAATTGGCAGACGTGAAAAGGGCTATTGCAGAACAGTTATTAAGTCTGGAGACAGAAGCTGTAGCATTAGATGACCAGACAGCAAGCCTGACGGACCCAATACAATGCTTTGGATAAAACCAGGTAAAATGAACCCTACCCAACTCCCGCCGCTCACAGCGCAACCAGAATGAAGCTCACACAAGTGGAAGGAGCGGCGGTTTGCATCAGACTGCGGGATTTGATTGGATGTGAGCTGGGTGTATAGAGGGAGGGTGGTGGAGCCTGTAAGGGGGTGGGAGAAGGCTTTGGGGAGGTTGTAAGCTGTCTACTCCCCCCACCACACAAGTCTGCCTACTTCTTGTAGACTGCCACATACAATCTGTCCTCAGCACCAGCCAACCGGCCTCCTATGTATTCACGCCGCCGCATATTTATATGGTTTTTACCCTCCTGCAAATCCTCCACTGATGCTTATCGCATAGTAAATATTAGACTGCGTATTTTTTCAGAATTGTATCCTACACTACCTTTGTGGTTATTCTCTTTCTTGCCCCCGGCAGATCAGAGAATACCTGCATGACTTGAATATACAAGCGTGCCCTGCGCACCGAGCAGAATAATGGTATATTTTATAATTGTGTGCAAGCGAAGAATCTGAAGAAGTCTGGTTTGCTTTACGTGGACTAATTACTGAGGAACAGTGACTTGCATGATCTTCGTGAGTGTTATCCGAATATATCTGCACAAAGAAATGCTCCCATATCACTGCTGTATCCATGCACCAATCACCAGAGACTTGAATTAAACATACGGTTCACAGACCTGTAGTTTTTATATAAAAAACCTCAATCTGATGAAATTGCTAAACATAGTTCATAGTGTTGCCCTATTGTTTTGAGGTGTGAGTAGCTTTAGAAAAATCCATAAAGGGGTCAGGAGTAAAGCAGCAGGCAAACATGATGAGCAGTGCAAGTCTGCTCAACAGCGTGCATGAGTACGCACAATGTACAATAACATACGATTAGGGCCCCTCTCAGCATAGTATATAGGGTACACAAAATGTACTGTGACATATGATAAGGGGAACCCCCTTTATGTATGGGTGTACAAAATGTTATGTGCCATATGATAAGGGGATCTCTGAGTAATTTTATGTGACATATGCTAAAGGTCCTGCTTAGCCTTGTACTTGCGCTGCACATACTGTTATGTGACATATGCTAAATTGGTCCTCTAGTAATGTATGTGGGATATAAGAGATGATGATGGGTCTTTAAGCATTATAAATGGGGTGCACATAATGTAATGTGATATATGACAAGGGGCCTCTTAGTAATGTGTATGGGTGCACAGAATGTAATGTGACATATGACGAAGGTCCCACCTAGCATTGTGTGTATGGTGCACAGAATGTAATGTGACATATGACTAAGGTCCCACCTAGCATTGTGTGTGTGGTGGTGTATGTGGTGCACATAATGGAATGTGACATATGATGAAGGGATCCCTTAGTATTGTGTATTGAGTGTGCTTATTGTAATGTGACAGAAGATAAGGAGCCCCCTTTGCATTGATTGTATATGGGTACTAATAATGTGATGTGACATATAATGGGAAGCCATTCCAATCGACCGTGTATCCCCCTGCTTTAATAGGTCTGCTCCTATTTGAATGAAGGAGTTGTTCTTACAGAACTTAGTATTAGGTAAACATAATGTTATGTAACATATGCTGATTAGTGTTAGTCTCAGGATACACATTCTATTATGTAATACAGAATAAGTAGATCTTTGTAACTGTCTATATTAGTTATACATGATATTTTGTGACATATGGTTATTTGTGAAATGTGGATAGCTTTATGTATGTATGGGTACATATATACAGTTATGTGACATCCTCTAGCAGATATGCTTTATTTTCTACACAGGCACAGTGTGCTGCATATAACAGTAATATAACCAAGAAAGCCCTTGGGAAGTTTTACTTTTGGTCAAGCTGTGCCTATGTTGGTATGCAGGCCGTCTTTTCCACATTCAGCCACCTTGCAGGAGCAAGGTCAGTGGATTAGTTTTGTTTGCCTGAGATGTGATTTTCTTTCACATCTGCAATTCTAAGCCGGTGGCGTGAATCAGACTCAGGAGGACAAACACTGCTCCGGAATGGATGTCACAATATAAGAGCTGAGATGGTAGGCAATATCTCAGCAGGGCTGCCCTCCACCCTTCTGCCAGATAGTAATCTGCAAATGGGTTTGATGCCGCAGGTAGAGTGGGGTGTGACAGATGAGGCAACGTGAGGCTTCCTGCTAGCCCCCCTCCATCCCAAGCCTCTCTTGTCATCGCAAAGAACGTCTGCCCCACAGGGTAAAATATCTCCTCCTGCCATGACACTTGACCACTAGACCAAGCCATCTTCAGCCATCATTCTATGACACTTGACCGCTAGACCTCGCCATCTTGCCATGAGACTTGACCACTATGCCCAACCATTATTCAAAGGTGCTTGACAACTGCACCACAGGCCATACCTGACCATTATACCCCCTCCAAACCATTCATGCCATGTGACCATAATTCCCATCACAACCCTCCATGTCATCTGACCATTACATCCCTACCCAATATTCCAATCCATCTGACCAATACACCCCAACCCAACATTCCTTGCCATCTAACCATTACACCCCTACCCAACCCTATATGTCATCTGACCAGTACACCCCAAACCAACCTGCCATGTCATCTCACCATTACACCCAACCCAAGCTGCCATGTCATCTAGCCATTACACCCCTACCCAACCCTCCATGTCATCTGACCACTACACCCCAACCCAACCCTCCATGTCATATCACCGTTACACCCTAACCCAACCCTCCATGCTATCTGACCATTACACCCCTACCCACCCCTCCATGTCATCTGACCACTACACCCCAACCCAACCTGCCATGTTATCTGACCATTACACCCCAAACCAACCTGCCATGTCATCTAACCATCACAACCCTACACAACCTTCCATGCCATCTGACCATTCCACCCCTACCCAACCTGCCATGTCATCTGACCATTACACCCCTACCCAACCTGCCATGTCATCTGACCATTACACCCCAACCCAACCCTCCATGTCATCTGACCATTCCACCCCAACCCAACCCTCCATGTCATCTGACCATTCCACCCCAACCCAACCCTCCATGTCATATCACCGTTACACCCTAACCCAACCCTCCATGCTATCTGACCATTACACCCCTACCCACCCCTCCATGTCATATCACCGTTACACCCTAACCCAACCCTCCATGCTATCTGACCATTACACCCCTACCCACCCCTCCATGTCATATCACCATTACACCCTAACCCACCCCTCCATGCCATCTAACCATTACACCCTTACCCAGCCTGCCATGCCATCTAACCATTACACCCCTACCCGTCTGACCGTCCCACAATCATTACCCCTCTCTAAGCTGCTCACGACTCCCAGTGGTCTTGGATATTCACCAACTTTCTCATTTGAGATCCAACCAATATGCACAACTGATCAAACATGATAATCTATTTAAACGCTAGGATGGAGAGATTTGGTCACCTAACATAGAGGAGTTGGGACCTCATACATTATCCAACCCAATACACTTCGTTTAATTCTCAGACTTATTGTAAAATGCTCTTGAATTATTGATTTGGTTGAAAGTAGCAGTAGTCAGATATGTAAGAGCCATACAAGCCACACAAGCCACCGTGGCCACGAGAAAGGAGATTGTGATTCACAGAGCACTTATGTGGCACATATCTTGATAGATGGTAAATCTCATGTTGGGCGATTTATCCCATGGTCCGCAATATATCGTAGGGTAGGTAGTATATCTCATAATAGGCAGTATGTCTCAAGGCAGGCAGCATATCTCAGTCTAGGTAGTATTTTTAGTGTGTCTCATGGTCGGTGGTATCTTTCATGGTAGGTGGTATATTTTTGGGTAGACGGTATTTTTCATGGTAGGTGGTATATTTTTGGGTAGACGGTATTTTTTATTGTATTTGGTAAGTCTCATAGTAGGCAGTATGTCTCCTGGTAAGCAGTATGTCTCATGGTAAGCAGTATGTCTCATGGTAGGCAGTATGTGTCATGGTAGGCAGTATGTCTCATGGTAGGCAGTGTGTCTCATGGTAGTCAGTATGTCTCATGGTAGGCAGTATGTCTCATGGTAGGCAGTATGTCTCATGGTAGGCAGAATGTCTCATGGTAGGCAGCATGTGTCATGGTAGGCAGTATGTCTCATGGTAGGCAGTGTGTCTCATGGTAGGCAGTATGTCTCATGGTAGGCAGTATGTGTCATGGTAGGCAGTATGTCTCATGGTAGGCAGTGTGTCTCATGGTAGGCAGTGTGTCTCATGGTAGGCAGTATGTCTCATGGTAAGCAGTATGTCTCATGGTGAGCAGTATGTCTCATGGTAGGCAGTATGTTTCATGGTAGGCAGTATGTCTCATGGTAAGCAGTATGTCTCATGGCAAGCAGTATGTCTCATGGTAGGCAGTATGTCTCATGGCAAGCAGAATCATGGTAGGCAGTATGTCTCATGGCAAGCAGTATGTCTCATGGTAGGCAGTATGTCTCATGGCAAGCAGTATGTCTCATGGTAGACAGTATGTCTCATGGCAAGCAGTATGTCTCATGGTAGGCAATATGTCTCATTGTAGGCAGTATGTCTCATGGTAGTCAGTATGTCTCATAGTAGGCAGTATGTCTCATGGCAAACAGTATGTCTCATGGCAAACAGTATGTCTCAAAGTAGGCAGTATGTCTCATGGTAGGCAGTATGTCTCATGGTAGTCAGTATGTCTCATAGTAGGCAGTATGTCTCATGGCAAACAGTATGTCTCATGGCAAACAGTATGTCTCAAAGTAGGCAGTATGTCTCATGGTAGGCAGTATGTCTCATGGTAGTCAGTATGTCTCATGGTAGGCAGTGTGTCTCATGGTAGTCAGTATGTCTCATGGTAGGCAGTATGTCTCATGGTAGGCAGTATGTCTCATGGTAGGCAGTATGTGTCATGGTAGGCAGCATGTCTCATGGTAGGCAGTGTGTCTCATGGTAGGCAGTATGTGTCATGGTAGGCAGTATGTCTCATGGTAGGCAGAATGTCTCATGGTAGGCAGTATGTCTCATGGTAGGCAGTGTGTCTCATGGTAGGCAGTGTGTCTCATGGTAGGCAGTATGTCTCATGGTAAGCAGTATGTCTCATGGTAGGCAGTATGTTTCATGGTAGGCAGTATGTCTCATGGTAAGCAGTATGTCTCATGGCAAGCAGTATGTCTCATGGTAGGCAGTATGTCTCATGGTAGGCAGTATGTCTCATGGCAAGCAGAATGTCTCATGGTAGGCAGTATGTCTCATGGCAAGCAGTATGTCTCATGGTCGGCAGTATGTCTCATGGCAAGCAGTATGTCACATGGTAGACAGTATGTCTCATGGCAAGCAGTATGTCTCATGGTAGGCAATATGTCTCATGGTAGGCAGTATGTCTCATGGTAGTCAGTATGTCTCATAGTAGGCAGTATGTCTCATGGTAGTCAGTATGTCTCATAGTAGGCAGTATGTCTCATGGCAAACAGTATGTCTCATAGTAGGCAGTATGTCTCATGGCAAGCAGTATGTCTCATGGTAGGCAGTATGTCTCATGGCAAGCAGTATGTCTCATGGTAGGCAGTATGTCTCATGGTAGTCAGTATGTCTCATAGTAGGCAGTATGTCTCATGGTAGGCAGTATGTCTCATGGTAGGCAGTATGTCTCATGGTAAGCAGTATGTCTCATAGTAGGCAGTATGTCTCATGGCAAGCAGCATGTCTCATGGTAGGCAGTATGTCTCATGGTAGTCAGTATGTCTCATAGTAGGCAGTATGTCTCATGGCAAGCAGTATGTCTCATGGTAGTCAGTATGTCTCATAGTAGGCAGTATGTCTCATGGTAGGCAGTATGTCTCGTGGTAAGCAGTATGTCTCATGGTAGGTAGTATGTCTCATAGTAGGCAGTAAGCCGTATGTCTCACGGTAAGCAGTATGTCTCATGGTAAGCAGTATATCTCGTGGTAAGCGACATACCTCATGGTTGATGGCACATACATGGGATGCACATCTCGTGGTATTTAGTTGGTTCAGTGTTTTGCTGAGATCAGTGTGGCGAAGTGTGTCACGCGGGGCACCAGTCAATAACATCAGACCCTTCTCCTTCGCTTGCAACTTATATTCATTTGTAACCAAACTTCAGTATATGGCTTTGAGGCGTGAGAGACTATGTGACAATTCCTATGTCCATTTTCCATCAGAGCATCTCAGACAGGCATATATGATGGATGACAGTTTGCACTGGGAGCATGCCCAGCCAATAAAGCCCACAGTGTAAGCTAGGGGCAGGCCTCAATGAGAACAAACGACCACATGTGGAATATGGCTGTATCTACAGTGACACGTAACCAGTGCTGACATGGCATATTTCTTCATTGTTTTTCGATTGAAGGAGACCTTGTGTGGATAAATCTTGGTTATCTGACATAGAGGCATTTACACAGTGTCAAAGTTCCACCAAAGTGTGGAACATCCCAGATGAAGACACACCAGTCTCGCAGAGTGGGGCTGAAAGCCTGTAGAGCACGAGATCTAGACTATAACAGAGCGAGAATTGATATGGTGGAGGATAGCAGTGTAATAAAGCATATTTATCATAGATGACCTCCGGGTAGTTCTGCCTTCAGATAATACATAATGGTGTGGACACAGACGCCCCAGCCCGCTGAAAGGTCGAACTCTAGCAGCACCTCCCACAAGAGGTCAGCACTGACAAACATCATTGTCGGCTGTGCACACAGAACTTGCAGATATATACAAATATAAAGAGGACTTGGAGCAGAATACTGCGTCTAGGGGGCGCTTGTTCGCTATGTAGTGTTTATCACATGAATGTGTCCCCCGACAACAACCACCCTCTTAATGCAATTTACATGCTTATATGAAAAATGCATCAGGACAAAATCTTAACATTCATGAGCATCGGGTTTTCATGTAAGATATTTTTTCATTAAGCTGAATATTTACGGTATGAAATACTGTTGTTTACAAATTGTACTTTTGCAGGAAGGGATTGGTCAATGCGCTGTTTACACACAACACGGTGAGGAGATGTGATCATTCCCCTGTACACGAGGACCTGTGTCTGACCGAGGGGCTCCGACATGTGGTGCTCAGTACCCAATCAATAAGGCCACACACATGGCCCAGTGCTATATAATAAGCCAATTACATCCTACTCCAGAACCCAGCGTACACAACCAGGCCCCTTGGTATTCACGGAAGTAACACGTGTTCCACTCATGTAGCAGTAAACTGTGACCCTCACTCTTTATGCAGATGGTAATCAGCCTACCCTAGTCACACATTTCAACTTTGCCACAAACGCATTAGCCCTTCATGTTGCATAAACATTGTATAGTCACAGGTATTACAACCATCTTACATGAGCGATAATGTGTCATGTCACATATGATGCAACTGTTCCATTTGTTAAGGCCCGATTGTTCATATAAAATGACTGTCAAATAAAAGGATTTAAAATTGAATTGATTTTGTATTGGGTAATTGAACATAAAATTATCTATATGAACATATGCGCTTTAAATATTTAATTGGATAAAGAATCCCTCAGAAGACATTTTTCAGATAGGACATACAAAGAAGGCATTGGGCACTGCTAATTAAGTCACCAATCCTAGATATTTACTTAAGCTATGAAAGCAATGGTCTTGGGCAAATTAAACATTTGCCTTTGGTACAAATATTTATACAGAATAAGAAATCATTGGCACAGAATATGAGGCTATTCTGAATATTGCCATCATAAAATTATAGTAATGATCATATCTTGAGATATGTTCAAGTCACTCCTTTTAACAATGTATAATAATGAATCAATGGCTTAGAGCCTGGTCCAGTATATGGTTTGATCTCATGTATCCAGGGTATTATGAGGGAATTTCACCATTAGTCATCATTACTTGTATATCAATTATTGTGATGTCTATAAACAACCATGCCTTGTTCTCAGAACTGAATGCGGCGAAAGGCGGGGACATAGAGATCACTGAAGTCTGCAAATCTGCACCGTGGTGACATATCTAAATATACGACTACAGCGAGACATCAACGTCAAAAATGATAGAATCATATGCATACCAAAGATATAAAGGAGGATGTCATAAACAAAGAGGATAACGATAAAGTCATAATTAGAGGTTACAGCTGGTATCTTGGCATATCAAATACCGAGACATTGTAAATGCCACTGAAAATTACATTGAATTAGTTATTACAAATATGGGTCTGACAATAGAAAAATATCTCTTTTAGTCATATTGATGCACTAAATACCCTAAATTACAATATGGTGTACTTAGAAAAATAAGTCAGTTCTGATAACACTGCATCTGGCGCAGTCCAAGTTACAGTTCATTGTCAAACAGCGTCAGTTGCATTTCATTCTCAAAGTAGATTAGATCGATGCTTCTGTGCATAAACAGAATAACATTTTGATTTAATTTTACAGAGAAAGATAACAAAGATCTAGCACATTCAGATGACTATAAAACATTCCTTTTGTGCAAATTATTTTCAGGCATTAGGAATTCTATTTACGAAAAGTTATCATTCTGTGTTAACATTAAAAACAAGTTCATCTGATATAGAGATATCTGTTACATTGGTTCTTGTGATCCGAGACATTTCTGTAATTGTAAATGCTTCTATTTTCTTCAGATCACATAAAATGGCTGAATATAACACTTGATGTATTTGATAAAATCATCATTGCTAGTGCACAGTATAAAACTCTGGTGAAGGCTTAACTCTCACACAAATCAAGTTGAGTTTGATTCCTTCAGAGAAAGATTATATGAAACGATTGTGGAAACCCAAATATGAGGATTTGAGATGGCTCATTTTTTCATATTAGATATGTTGCATCATATCAACCTCACATCAGTATTATGAACACGTGGCAGATTCATATCTATGTATATATGTGTGTGTGTATATATATATATATATATATATATATATATATATATATATATATATATATATATATATATATATATATATATATATATATATATATATATATATATATATATATATATATATATATATGATAAAATGTATGTATGATAAAAGACAATGTCTCTTCATAGCGCTAAAGCAGAATAGTAAATGTTCTATATATATATAGAATAGTTACTATTTTGCTTTAGCGCTATGAACAGACATTGTCTTTTATCAGCGCTATATAAGTTTTAATATTGTTATTATTACTATTCTCTTGTAATCTCTGCCATTTCATCTTTGAAGTATTGTATAATTATTAATTTATAGAAGTAAGATCATGTGTTCATAATACCGGTGTCTATTAATTATTTTCAGCTGTAATATGATAAAGCAATCAGTTTTCATAAGTTTAATTTTTGATAATGATTAAGGAACTTCCAGTTCGCGTTAGTCCCTATGTTATGATATTGCGTTTTGCTTTGTCAAATGGTAGAACATGAGTTTTATCAATCTTACAGCAAGAAGAATTAATTTGTGAGTACATAGAAAATGATTTATCATAAAATTAAAATTCTCTAATTTCGTTATTTTTGAGTGTTTATTGATGTCTTGAAATGTTAAAATCTTATTTTCAGGCATTAATTGGACTAAAATGCTGTTCAAATGTTATAATTTATCTTGGCTGTTTGTTATGCGATAGGAGTACAAATGGAAACAAGGTCAAGGCATAATTTCTGCATTTCCAGACATTTAATTTCCCGATACCTCAGTTTTACAGAAGCTCTTTTACAATAGAAAGAAAAAAAACATTCTGCATCCCCAATTAGTACTATTATTTCATGTTATTCCCGCATAGGCAACATGCACATTGGAAATATCCGACGATACCACCTTCCAATAATAATAATAACAACATCTTCATCTTGCCTCGTACAGATTGCCTCGTATGGACTGGATACGTTAATTAATTAACAATGGAATACAGAGTTGATCTTGTCATGTTATCTACACCGTCCACACACGGTAATTAATCTCATATTTATGCATAAAAAATATCTGCCACCTGTTGTCTGTATTTTTTTAAGAATAAAAGATAGCATATTTGTTATTGTAATATCAATAATATTAAAATGTGTATGATCAATAGACTTGCAACACGATATATAAATAAAACCGTTCACAGTTTTGACTGTTATATGCATCTCAGAATTGAGAATTTATGATTTGATATCACACTACAAATATTAACGTTGGACACATTTTCCACAGTAACATTATATGTTTCCAATAAATTTATATTCAATGACAGTAATGTTTGTAAAATAGCCTCATTATTTATAGAATTGCAGGAACTAGTGCATCCATCTGTATAATATATCACTAAGAATAATAATGTATTTATACAACATAAATGTATGTACCAAACAACGTTTGTTCATAACACTAAGAATACATTACGTGTCAGCCCCTCAAAAGGATTTGATGCAATATTTGACTTCAGACGCCATTTAACAGTGCTTTCACAGCCTGGCACCATTTATCACAAATTATTTTGGCGCTAAGGTAATGAGTGCGAATGTATTCGCCACTATGCCCTATTTTCACTTTTTAATCTGACTGTTCCTTATGCCTCAGTCACATTTGCACCGGGCGCCGGCGGGGAAGTTACAATCGGCCGACTTCACAATCTGCCGGGCGCCGGGGAGTTTATCACCACCAATCTGAGAGATGCCGTAGCTGTGGTCACATTATTAAAAGGCACCGCACGGCACGTGTAAAACTGAATAGCACAGACTGTAGGATATCTTTACGACGTCTGTTTCATGACACAGACGTCTGCAGGATGTCTTTAAGACGTCTGGGTAGGCTTAAAGAAAATATTTAATCCTATTTTCACCACACGATGCCACCGGCAGCCCTAAGATAATCTGCCGATGTCCCTGTGGGACACTGCCGGGACCCTGCCGTGTACTTTAAGATGATATTTGCTGATAAGACATCGGGGAAACGCCGGCAACTTTTATGTTCCAGATAAAAGTTCCTGATGACCCGCCCGACGTCTTAAAGATGCCCAATTGTGGCCAATGATCTCCCGGTGCCCGCACGGCAATCTGAACTGCCTGCCGATTTTGTAAAAAATACCCATCGGCCGGGCATTGTTACTGAAATCGGCGCAAATGTGACTGAGGCATTACGCCATTGTTTCGCCACCCAAAAATAGTTTAACTGTTTCCTGTATATATATGACTCACATGCCTTAAAGGATAGAAAATTGACTTGCCATACTGGTATTATATTCAGGTAAAAGTGAGTCACTTCCTGCAGTGTTGAGGTTAGTAGTGACTGTGGGACGTGTTTAGAGAGGAAATGTATCGGCAGAGAGTGTGGTTATTGAGTTTGGCGTAGATTTTAGCGGTGGTGGTGGATCTGTTTAGAGAGGGAGTGAATTTACAGAGAGTGCAGGTCTTAAGTGTGGTGTGGAGGTTAGTGTTGGAAGTGGGAAGTGTTTAGGGAGGGAGTGTATTTACAGAGAGTGTGGTTTATTTAGTGAGGTGATGAAGTTGGTGGTGGTGGTGGGAAGTGTTTAGAGAGGGAGGGTATTTACAGAGAGTGTGGTTATTCAGTGAGGTGTTGAAGTTGGTGGTGGAGGTGGGAAGTGTTTAGAGAGGGAGGGTATTTACAGAGAGTGTGGTTATTTAGTGTGGTGATGAAGTTAGTGGTGGGGGTGGGAAGTGTTTAGAGAGGGAGGGTATTTACAGAGAGTGTGGTTATTTAGTGAGGTGTTGAAGTTGGTGGTGGGGGTGGGAAGTGTTTAGAGAGGGAGGGTATTTACAGAGAGTGTGGTTATTTAGTGAGGTGTTGAAGTTGGTGGTGGGGGTGGGAAGTGTTTAGAGAGGGAGGGTATTTACAGAGAGTGTGGTTATTTAGTGAGGTGTTGAAGTTAGTGGTGGCGATGGGAAGTGTTTAGAGAGGGAAGGTATTTACAGAGAGTGTGGTTATTTAGTGAGGTGTTGAAATTAGTGGTGGCGGTGGGAAGTGTTTAGAGAGGGAGTGTATTTACAGAGAGTGTGGTTATTTAGTGAGGTGTTGAAGTTAGTGGTGGCGGTGGGGAGTATTCAGTCACCAAGGTGTTGTAGCAGCCCTCGGTCGTGACCTGCTTCTATTATCTTACTACAATTTACAAGCACTTTAATATCACTTGGGGATTTGCCTGGCCCCAGTACCAATAGGCCGCAGACAGCCGATGCAAAGAAAGGACAGTTTATCAGCAAATAAAAAATGAACCAACTTGCTGATGCAATTACCTGCCTCCTTCTAGTATTTTATCATTGATTTGATTGCAATTTTTAGCTTTCAATACAGGGAGACGGGTCTTTTACTGTCTAAGGTCCACTGTGCCAGACACCTGAAATGTCTTAACTACGACCCATCTCTACTGACACAAAGCAGGTTAATTTACCACAAAATGCCCTCTGCCCAATGTCTTATTGACTTCAGGTAATGAGAGCAGAAGATGTAGTGCTGGAATCAGGATTAAGGACAGAACCCACCAAAGCATTACATGTGAAAACATGAGGCTGTGTGCTCTCGGTTGAGTATGACTCTAATGCTTTATCCCTAACGAGACGAAGCAGGTGACTGGTTATTGCAAAGAGAGAAGAAGTACAAAAGTAATATAATACTGACAGACTTTGTTTGAAACTTCAAAGCATTTGTCTTGCTTTGAGGAAAAGTTGATGAAAGCAAATGTGACATGGATGAGCACTGTATGCAATGAATCTATCTCGTCAAAGCCATACACGCGATGGGTTAAGCATATTCTATTCTCAAAGTAGTGCTTAGATACATGCAGATGTCCAGCCTGAATTAAACCTTTGCACTATAGTCTGACATTTGTAACAGTAAACAGTAAGTGCAATAGTACTATAATACAAAGTTGGCACTCTCAATATTAAATAGAATATGATGTTCTATACGTTGATATGATGCATATTACTCAGGTAACCTCATCTGACGATAATTTTAATGTTACACACACACACAAATATATATGTATATATATATATATATATATATATATATATATATATATATATATATATATATATATATATATATATATATATATATATATATATATTATATATTTATATATATATATATATACATCACCTCAACGTTTTCATTTCTCCATATTGTACCTCTTATTTCTCAATATATCTTTTTCAAATTCCAAATTCCTATTTTAACTCCAAAAGGATTTAATCTGATTATGTTTGACCATCTTTCACCACATCCATATCTATATCAATGTTTTCTGCCTCGCTATAAACATTCTATTTTTAGGTTAAGTATTTGCACGATGTCTGCTCCATTCCAGGTCCATTTTCCTGTCACAAGCAATGATGACATTCCAGGATGTAAGCCTTGCATTATAAGATAGATCTCATGACGGTCCTCAATAATGATGACATCACGTGATTTAAGCCCTGTATTCTGTGAGTAATCTTAATGTCGCTCCTAGATATTATCTGAGCCTAACAGTCAATAAATGGTCATATCTCAGTCAAAGATGCCATCTTAACCCTATATCCTATGAGTGGTCTTTATGTCAGTCTCAAACAAGACCAAGGGCCTACATTCCAGATGAGGGTCTATATAGACTCCAGGCATTATTTTAACCCTATGTTCTATGTGAGATATTCACGTGAGTCCACATAATCTCCAGGCCCTATATTCTATGAGAGGGCCCAAGTCGATCCCAGGCAAGATCTTGGTTCTCTACATTATGGGCGGTCCTCTGTCGGTTAGCATGCTCACTTTGATGTGGTGAACTCATTGATGTTTGTGCTAACAGATAAAGCTTGCAGCACAGTGCCGAGACGGCTGCCATCATACCTCCCTCAATTAACAGGGCACTTGTATGGCCCACGTTAAGGCACGGCGGCGCAGGGTTTGTTGGAGCACAATAGAAGGCAAGTTAGCAGTGTGGACCTTGATGAGGAAGTCATTGATACTTTGTCGATGCAAGCAATTTTATGCACAAGTCACGCGATGAAGATGTAAAGAGGGCATGAAACTCAGACAAATAATGGCTTCAGATTCATGGCAGTCTGTGATTCCCAGCCTGCCATGTCTTCACTGGGACCTTACACAGCATCTTGGCAATAATAGGTGGTCCCTCGTGACGTCATGACAACACGCTATTTGACCTGTCAGCTGACCGCCGCGATGCCTACACAAGGTTCTACCAAAAAAACACCATGCAAGGAAGCAATACAAGTTGGAAGCCACAAGAATCCACAAGAAGCCTCTGCACACAGTGTTTCAGCTCCTTATATGGATCACATACGCCTCCATTTATGTCATCAGTATCACTGATATATGAAGTAACATCATCGTGTCAGACGAGGTCAGGCACACTCAAGCAGCGGCCTAACTTGAAAATGTGAAATCAGTTTACATATTCTGAACAAAGTTTTCACAGGTCCTTAAAGTTTTGCGAAATGAAATTGCATCTACCTATCTGTGCATGTGAAAGGGATATCATGAGCTATTACGAAGAAAAAAGATTGCAATGTTGTCATTATTTTAACTTTTCCGATATCTTTTTTTTACGGATTTTGAATCAAAGTTAACAGGATTGATTTTGATGTATAAGTAAACCAAAACAAAAATAGTATATTTTGGAAATGTTATTCTCTATAAGTACATTGCTCATAGAAAATGTAAACTTTTCACAATTTTTGTATCCAATTCAAAAGATAAAAGCTTCAAATGCATTAAAAATACATACTTGCAATCACAACTTTTATATTTTTAATTTCTAAACAAACTTTTTTTTTGATCATGTTGTTTTTGGGGTAAAATTCTTGTAAAATATACAACCTTGTTGTTGCACATGCTCTATGAAAATTCAAAGTAATATAATTAGGTTTGGGTGGTTTTGATTTTTCAAAAGCAAAGAAATGATTATGTTTCTTCAAAATATGTCATAAATATTTCAAGTACAACATGTACATGAAACGCGTGGATGCAATAACGCAAAAGTTCAAAGCTAACAGATGATCTACAAATGTAAAACTACCAAGAAGTCATAAATATAAACCATTACGAACAGAAAAACAGTCAGGAAAATATTTACAATATCCAGTTAATTGACGCTTTTCACTGTATTGACACTGTCCACTGTATTTTGTACTAAGGAAACCTACCTTAATATTTTAATTGCAAATCATATTTTTTATACGTTGCTTTATCAGATTGGACGAATATAAATATCAATACATTTTCCTTTCTCAAGCAAAATATCACATATTTTGAGTTGTATATTGAAATTCATTGATGCTTAGTGGATCTCAAGATAGAAAAAAGCATTTCTTGAGGTATAGGCAACCTGTAAATCTAGCTAAAGAACGGTATAATTAAACTGTCCCTCTTGATGAGGAAGCTGTGACTAATCTAATAATCTTATCATACACACCATTATTCATTTGTACTTGTATGAAGTAAATTGACTTATCTTATGATTTTCTAACTTGCATACCCTCTCTGTCATTCCTTATGAAGGGGTTTGGACCAATTTACTGCACTTTGCATCGACATATTTTATCTAGTGACCTATCTACTTATTACTCTAATCTCTAATGACCCTCGTTTTGGTTTTTGTCCATGTTTATGACCGTTTCTATTTGTGGATTGAGCGGCCTGCTGACCTCCCATATCGGGTCTGTGACCGGGACAGGTGATATGGAAGTATATGTGACATTACATTAGTATAACACCGAGACCAGGCATGAAATCTGGTCGCAGAACCCTAGCCGTCCGCTGCCAAACCCACGTCCTGTTCGCTGATAGATGGGCCCTAGTAACCGCCATGATTTTGACAAATCACCCAATTTCCATTTTTGTGTTTCTGTCTGTGGTGGAAGAAGCGGATGGTGTTTGGTTGCAGTTCCATTAAAAACAACAGTCACATAATATATGAAACATTAAAGAACTTGAGAACAAGCTGACAAGGCGGCTTATTACGTTAGGGATCCGTCTCTATTTCTGGTCCCACCGTTCCTCTTTATTACCCATAATGCCGTGTAGATATGCATGTAGTTATGTTATTATCTTGGCCAAGGATCGCAGATAAATCGTCGCTGTCTGTGCGGGCTGGGGAGGGCTGTCACGCAGAACACGGGCCATATGAATACTGCTGAAAATCATAAACCCCGTCTGTTGTCATAGATGCATTCTGCCAACCCCGCAATCAATGTCTAGATGCTTTTCTCATTCTCTGTTGATCCTTTACTCTGTCACATCTTTCACAATGGTCACGCTTTTTAACATGCCTCTCCCATTCTGGTAATGACTTTTGAATAAATGATTTGAAAAGTATCGGTAATTTGGCTCTATTGATTTATACTAGCGAAGCTTTGTATTTGCTTTGGCAAGGTCTTAAATCACAACTGCTTTCTTCCTCCGGTGTTGTAGCAACATTTGTAGCGCATGCCGCCTATTTCATTCCCCTGCATCTCTTCACGGGGAGTGGCCCCTCCAAACACAAAACCATCTAACGTGATAATGCCGCTAAATGCACATCAAGAAATCCCTCCTAATGTACTTGTGTCATGACCGTTTATGGTGAGAATGTCTTGCATTTCATACGGGTATTGCCGTGCTTGTTACAGGACACAGCATCCCGGGACGGCGCGATGCCTACGATAGCGTGCTGCCCCTGGATGACTCGCATCCGCCGCGTGAAAACACCGGGCCTGATGAAAAGCATTGTGCGTTGAGATTGTTTTACGCCATAACAGTGCGAAGATACACAGCGAGATGTCCTCGCCGTGTTATATTATGTAGACATGACATTGTTTTTCCTGATGGTGAATACATACTCATAGAGCAAGCCAGCCAAACATATTTTTCTCTGTGTAGGTCTTTTGTGTGTGTGAAATTGCCCACGTTGTAAGCAAATTTCAGAGTAAGGTCATGTTTGCTGTATCAGTCATCTAAACTAATACTTTCACACTCATTCTATCTGTTGTTTTTGATCACATGATCTGAAACTAATACTTTCACACTCACTCTATCTGTTGTTTTTGATCACATGATCTGAAACTAATACTTTCACACTCACTCTATCTGTTGTTTTTGATCACATGATCTGAAACTAATACTTTCACACTCACTCTATCTGTTTTTTTATCACATGATATTATTATTGTTCTCTTGACATCAAATTAGAATCTGTAACAGCATTGGTCTTGCTTGAGACATCGATTGTGATGACTTGTTTCCCAGAATGCTCTAATATACATATATATATATATATAACACTACTTGATTGTGATGACTTATTTCTTTATTTCTTGTATTTCACTGAATCTATATAGTATTACATGCTACTCGAAAGTCCCATTTGTTTGTGCACTCGTTAAATCCTTAACTAAATATGCCATCATATGACTCCATTTATCAAGGGAGCGCGCATTCAATGGTTGCGTCGTTTGTCATTTAAAATGAAAATATAGTACAAAATATAATGTATCAAAGAGAATATTAAGAAAAGAGCAAGAACTCTTAAAAGTCATATTCCAAAGACTTGATCATGTTTTGTGTATATATGTCCATGGAAATTATTGTAAATAACAGACTTTGTTCTATATGATCTGGTTTTTCTAATATATGCAAAGACATTCATTACTTGATATGACATTGTTTGAAGTTATTGATCCATATTTCTTTTGCTTTGTTGTCTTGGCGCATCTCTCGTGTTGCTGTCAGAGTGTGCTACATGGTGATGGCCGGAACAGTGAGTGAGGTCAAGGGATGATGGAGTGTGATTGTATGATGAAGGAGTGTGAGCAGTGGACCTCTCATAACACAGGAGTACTGACCCCGGCCTCGCCTCACTCACAGGTCACTCTCCACCCGACTGCAAAATCAATCTCACACTCACTTCTCTGGTTATTAAATGAATGTATGTCGATGCAAATGATACCTGACACGAAATACCCGCACAAGTCAAATAGCAAGGCTACTCTACAGCTTCTGACTGCTGAAGTCCCAGGGTAGAGACTGGTCTATGACTTATAGGGGTGACTATTGAGGTCATGCTACATGTCCTAGCGTGATACCCCCCCCCCCCCCCCATACGGTATAGGGGAGCGGTATGTAGCTGCACGTGTTGTTTCAGGTCTTTGTGTGATTTCAAACTGTGTGAGGGATCTCTTCATAAAGCTGACTACTGTGGTGTCAGGGTAGTTGCGTGATTTCTCGTTTATATGGGTAGCCTTATACACTTGATTGCTGAGGTATCAGGTACATGCGTGACATTTTTTCTTCTATATAGATTGCCATATGTCGTTGATTGTTGATGTGTCAGGAACATGCGTGATTTTATTCTCCTATATAGATTGCCATATGTCGTTGATTGTTAATGTGTCTGGAACATGCGTGATTTTATTCTCCTATATAGATTGCCATATGTCGTTGATTGTTAATGTGTCTGGAACATGCGTGATGTTATTCTTCTATATAGATTGCCATATGCAGTTGATTGTTGATGTGTCTGGAACATGCGTGATTTTATTCTTCTATATAGATTGCCATATGCAGTTGAGTGTTGATGTGTCAGGTTCTTGTGTGATTTCCCCATGAGTGAGGGGTACCTGTATGTGTATATGCTGGTGATTCTTCCATGTAGGTCAGGTTCTTGTGTGATTTCCCCCTGAGTGAGGGGTACTTGTATGAGTATATGCTGGTGATTATTCCATGTAGATCAGGTTCTTGTGTGATTTCCCCCTGAGTGAGGGGTACCTGTATGTGTTTATGCTGGTGATTCAGTTCCTTGAATGAGTCTACCTCTTTGAGGATTTACCCTTTGTAGCTTACTGCTGACGTCATCCTACATGTCTTTGGATAATTCCCTGTCTATGTGGGGCTTCTTTCGTACATCTGTTATCATAAAAGATGATTCAAGAGTGTCATGTAGGTGATTATGGAAATGTTTTTGAAATACTCGGATAAATATAACTCATAATCGGATGATAATATGAAAGCATTTGACGGTCGTCATGGCGACAGAGTGAATGTTGTAAAAAGTTTGGAATATCTTCACCAAAGATATAAATTGAAAAGCAAGGTTTTTTCCACGTCCTTTGTTGTGTTCAGATAAGTTTCCATAGAAATAATGAACTCTGTAATTATGTTCATTTTGACAGCAGAATTCAGGTTAAGAAAACTACATTACTCTAGAATAATCCATTTATGAATCAAAGAGCCTAAATATTGAAACACATCCATAATCATTTTAAATTCTCATGCTTGATACTAAATCTTTTCAAATAGAAAATACATGTTCATGCTCTTAATAATTGTTTTATGGAAAAAGAAAGTGTTCATGTAAAACGTGATTCCGATAAATGTATTTTTCATTTTCTTTACTGATACAAAATCTTTATAAACATTAAATGTTCATGCTTCTCATATTTTGGATGGAATATGGTACACAGCAATGGTAGGTCTTCTCTCCCTGATAATTTGCCTTACGCCTATGGTATATATTGACGCTCATTATTGATCATTCAGTCAAAAGAGACTTATGTGCCATGATAACAATCAATTTCAGTATAATGACGTCATTTTAAGCCACGCCCTGTCTTTTTTCACAGCCCAATAAGAGTCTCTTCATGCAGCAGGACGCAATTGTATAGGTCACTTCACGCACCGTGATGTCACTTATGTCTGGCTGTATGACCAATTAGCCACGCCCTGTCCAGCCAGAACACGTGACTCATTCAAATTGTAATCGCATCATTGGGTGTTTAAGTGAGTCCAATTCACAGAAGATTATGAATATGGACGTGTTCACACTGAACATGATTCAGGGAAATATATTTGGCAATAACATAACATAAATACATGTACTCAACATTGACATCTTTCATTATATACAAATACTTTGACAGCGATCACGCCAATATTAGACAGACACTTAATACAAGTCTAAACACAGGTAATGTGTGTTATCGGAGTTAAACTGCCATGTGCTATGTCAACATAATAAATCGCAGAAACAGCACATTTGTTTTATATATCAGTTGTATGGAATGATGAATATTTGATGAAACAACATTTGACCTCTGGTATGTGACAAGATGAACCATGGCCTGGAGGCCAAGCATGCCCAGCTGAGACCTCTCACTCGCTCACCTATCACAATATCAGAATCTCCGCATCACAAACCACACTGTCAAGGCAGCAAAAAAGAACTGGGTGGGGTATGAATAGCCAAAGAAATCACAAAAGGAGCTGCACTATTTTTGTATGATTAAGGCCACCCTATTATAGATTAAATGTGATGCCATACATCTTAATACTAAAATGTTATGCCATATTTCTCAATACCTCGTAGGCAATATATAGATATGCTCCATACATATTCCACTTTCAGTCAGATTTGAGCAGTAAATGGTTAATTGTATGTAACGTTAAAATCTTATGAAAGTTTGATATTCTCTTAATACTCATAGTTTCTTAACATCTATTTGCACACTGTGACACAAGAAAAGACATTTTGTCTAATGCCCCTAATGGAATATACAGGAATATGGAAAGAGTCGGCATAAAGGAAGGTCAGGTTTATTGGAACACGGCTTATGCCCAATAACTCTTAGGTCTACTTTTGCTTTGTTATGTCGCATTGGCTCATTTCTTATAGTAAGAATATTTCAATATAACAATGCAAATCCGAAATTTTATACAAGAGAAAACATTAAATTTCCCAGAAGATATGAAGAATTTATGAATGCTTTTAGCGGTATATCGGTGCAAGTAGTTGTCTCCATTTCTACACTAGGCACGTTTGAGTACCCATCAGTTACTGCTTAATTTTCCATGTTTCATACAGTCAATTTCACCCCTTCCTTGGCCCAAGAGACCCTTAAACCCACTCTCCAAGACACCCATAAACTTAGACATTAACTGTAATCCCACTAATTCCTGGCAATCCCTCTTGAATTAGCACATCTCTCAGATTTTGGTCGCTCTCAGCCTGGGCGAGATTATCGCCGCCACCTCACACGAGAGTACACGAGAGTCTGATGGCGGAGGCACTGGGCACGATCATGGTCATATTTGTAGCAATGCTGAGCCTCATCTATGCATATATGCGGGAAGCAATCTATTGAAGGATATAACATCTAAACATTATGACACACTTAAGAACTAATGTCTTGAATTGCATTAACCATTGAGAACTGTTCCTTGTCTGTTTACTTATAGGGAATCCATGCATAGTTAATGCACTGCGCATCATAGAAATGCATCTCTCGCCAGATTACTGTGAAACATTCTGTGGAATTAATTCTCAGAGAACAATACAGCATTGTTGTCACTTTAAGCGGCAATAAGTATTGAAAAGCGAGATATAATTTCATTTCCATATTACAAAACTGCAGCTGGTAAAATCTGTAATTTCACACTTCACGTTTATAATAGGTAACTGGATGTGTTTCTTCTATTATGATAAACTTAACTGTACTTGAGCATTGCCGATGAGGTATGAAACACTTTGTTAGAATATTTTACTGTTCCTAAAAGATGGAGGCGAGCTGTGCAAATCCACTTTTCAGGGCCATTAACAGTATTGCAAGCGTTTACCCACATCCTAAACTGGTTTTGTCAATTTACCCATATCGACCGATAAACCCGCATTCATCTGTGCTTTGCAAGTATTCACATGTAATTATCGTGTTTTGATGCACACATCTTTTGGCTATAAAATGTGCTTTATTTAAACCAGGAATCTTATAGCATAGTCATTAGCAACAATAATTATAGGTATTTCCATTTTCAGCATATTTTGTCAGGAAATATATCGATTTATTTGATTGACTTTTGACGTTTTTTGACAGACAACTGACAACGTAATTTAATGACAAACTCCATTTTGTCCATTTGATCCATTCCATTAATATTTTGGCTATACTGGATCCTACAATGCTGTTTATGGGGTCTTGTAAAATGTACAGCTGGGAACAGCATTGCCTTTCATGTACAACAAGCATGTGGTGTAACAATTACATGGTTTTGTTGTTTGTTTGTTTGGGGTTTTTATTTCAACATTATTTCAGTCATTTCGTGATGAGACCTACTTGTAGCAGATATAGTGCTGCCTCACTGAATTGTCATGTCGCGGATCCTTGACATGACAACCCACCCGGTCACAGTTTTACAAGGACAATGGGTTAACCCTTTAGGCACGGGCCTCATTTCATATGGGAAATTGCATCAGGAGTTCAATCTCGGCATGGCCGGGGATCGAACCCATGACCTTTGGATCACCACAGAGGAACTGGTGCTAGTAAGCTGGCGCTCTAACCAACTGCGCCACTGCCCGTGACCTAATTACATTGTGCATGCATGAATATATGAGTCTCGTGTGATACCCAGTTGGGATTACAAGGTCTTCTCTCAGGAATAACAATATTTGCAAATGAGATATTTTATGGAATATTAATTCCCTGGAAATATGGAGTATTTTAAAACACAATATCACCGTGGATTTATGATATCTCATATCGACTATCATTACCTGGAAATATGAGATGAGCTTGCTATGGCACATCAAAACAAAGAAATATGAGATCTTGTTTGGTATATCAACACCTGACAACATTGCTAAGGTCTGTGGTTCTTTTTTTGTTTTTATCGAAGTCTGGCTGCAGGAGGTCAGAGGTGCTCCACTCTCAGCATTGAGAGACCCATGCGCATGTAGTCTGGGCACATTACTTTATTAGAGGTGACGATGGCAACATTAAATGTAAAACCTGCACCTAAGGTCGCCTACCAAACACAATTACGACTCATGATGGCGGAAAATTCGTGGCCACTTTTTGTCTGAGTGGTAGCGTTAGCAAATCAATGTCCTTGGTGTGTGAAGCCGAGTCGGGCAGGGGGCACGATCAACACAGAAGACCGCCCTCATTTCCGCAGGCGCTGGCGCCAATATGCCACTGATTGGGAGGGACCACTAACATCCGATAGTGAAGGCCCTCTGGCGGTGGCGCTAAGTGGCATTTGCTATCGTCAAATGGACCTTACAGGGTGGCATAGTGCTGTCTAAAGTGACCTGTCTAAGGTAAACACTCCCGCCTTTCAAAGAGCAAATCACCTCGGGAAGAGTTGACAGTACAGAGGAGTAGCGATTCATCTGTTCCCGTCCTCAGAGCTTGGATAGGTCTTTGTCCGTCTACTCACCAGTCACTTACTTGCACCTTAGTCCCCACCTTCTTATTTCTCTGAAAAAATACTCAGATGGGACTTGTGATTTTTAACATCTAAAACATTCCATGTACTCCAAAGATGAATATATATAAAGATTTCTTTAAGAAATAAAAACGACGATATTCATACATCCACACAATCGATGATACATAAACAGGTATCAGCTTTTCTCACAAATTGTCAAAATGAGATATTTGTAGATATTTGTAGAAAATTGTACATATTTTCAATATTATATGTAAATCCTAATTTGTATATTATCTTATAAAATAGCTTTGTTGTTTCCCCCTAGCTACTTAATCTGATAACATCGAGTGTGTCAAAAATCAGAAGTCCGTTCCCATGTTACTGGGCGTGTGAAGACACACCTCTAAAAAGTAGAGGAATGTTAAGCCACATTACCACAGAGTAGATAGAGGAATGTGAGGCCACACTACCACAGAGTAGATAGAGGAATGTGAGGCCACATTACCACAGAGTAGATAGAGGAATGTGAGGCCACACTACCACAGAGTAGATAGAGGAATGTGAGGCCACATTACCACAGAGTAGATAGAGGAATGTGAGGCCACACTACCACAGAGTAGATAGAGGAATGTGAGGCCTCACTACCACAGAGTAGAGGAATGTGAGGCCACACCACCACAGAGTAGATAGAGGAATGTGAGGCCACACTACCACAGAGTAGATAGAGGAATGTGAGGCAACACTACCACAGAGTAGATAGAGGAATGTGAGGCCACACTACCACAGAGTAGACAGAGGAATGTGAGGCCACACTACCACAGAATAGACAGAGGAATGTGAGGCCACACTACCACAGAATAGATAGAGGAATGTGAGGCCACATTACCACAGAATAGACAGAGGAATGTGAGGCCACACCACCGCAGAGTAGATAGAGGAATGTGAGGCCACACTACCACAGAGTAGATAGAGGAATGTGAGGCCACACTACCTCAGAGTAGATAGAGGAATGTGAGGCCACACTACCTCAGAGTAGATAGAGGAATGTGAGATCACACTACCGCAGAGTAGATAGAGGAATGTGAGGCCACACTACCTCAGAGTAGATAGAGGAATGTGAGGCCACACTACCACAGAGTAGATAGAGGAATGTGAGGCCACACTACCTCAGAGTAGATAGAGGAATTTGAATCCACACTACCTCAGAGTAGATAGAGGAATGTGAGGCCACACTACCACAGAGTAGATAGAGGAATGTGAGGCCACACTACCACAGAGCAGATAGAGGAATGTGAGGCCACACTACCAAAGAGTAGATAGAGGAATGTGAGGCCACACTACCACAGAGTAGATAGAGGAATGTGAGGCCACACTACCACAGAGTAGATAGAGGAATGTGAGGCAACACTACCTCAGAGTAGATAGAGGAATGTGAGGCCACACTAACACAGAGTAGAGGAATGTGAGGCCACACTACCTCAGAGTAGATAGAGGAATGTGAGGCCACACTACCTCAGAGTAGATAGAGGAATGTGAGGTCACACTACCTCAGAGTAGATAGAGGAATGTGAGGCCACACTACCTCAGAGTAGATAGGGGAATGTGAGGCCACACTACCACAGAGTAGATAGAGGAATGTGAGGTCACACTACCACAGAGTGGATAGAGGAGTTTGAGGCCACACTACCACAGAGTAGATAGAGGAATGTGAGGTCACACTACCTCAGAGTAGATAGAGGAATGTGAGGTCACACTACCACAGAGTAGATAGAGGAATGTGAGGCCACACTACCGCAGAGCAGATAGAGGAATGTGAGGCCACACTACCTCAGAGTAGATAGAGGAATGTGAGGCCACACTACCACAGAGTAGATAGAGGAATGTGACGTCACACTACCAAAGAGTAGATAGAGGAATGTGAGGTCACACTACCGCAGAGCAGATAGAGGAATGTGAGGCCACACTAACACAGAGTAGAGGAATGTGAGGCCACACTACCGCAGAGTAGATAGAGGAATGTAAGGCCACACTACCACAGAGTAGATAGAGGAATGAGAGGCCACACTAACACAGAGTAGAGGAATGTGAGGCTACACTACCGCAGAGTAGATAGAGGAATGTGAGGCCACACTACCACAGAGTAGATAGAGGAATGTGAGGCCACACTACCGCAGAGTAGACAGAGGAATGTGAGGCCACACTACAACAGAGTAGATAGAGGAATGTGAGGCCACACTACCACAGAGTAGATAGAGGAATGTGAGGCCACACTACCTCAGAGTAGATAGAGGAATGTGAGGTCACACTACCGCAGAGTAGATAGAGGAATGTGAGGCCACACTACCTCAGAGTAGATAGAGGAATGTGAGGCCACACTACCACAGAGTAGATAGAGGAATGTGAGGCCAAACTACCTCAGAGTAGATAGAGGAATTTGAATCAACACTACCTCAGAGTAGATAGAGGAATGTGAGGCCACACTACCACAGAGTAGATAGAGGAATGTGAGGCCACACTACCACAGAGCAGATAGAAGAATGTGAGGCCACACTACCACAGAGTAGATAGAGGAATGTCAGGCCACACTACCACAGAGTAGATAGAGGAATGTCAGGCCACACTACCACAGAGTAGATAGAGGAATGTGAGGCCACACTACCTCAGAGTAGATAGAGGAATGTGAGGCCACACTACCACAGAGTAGATAGAGGAATGTGAGGTCACACTACCAAAGAGTAGATAGAGGAATGTGAGGTCACACTACCGCAGAGCAGATAGAGGAATGTGAGGCCACACTAACACAGAGTAGAGGAATGTGAGGCCACACTACCGCAGAGTAGATAGAGGAATGTAAGGCCACACTACCACAGAGTAGATAGAGGAATGAGAGGCCACACTAACACAGAGTAGAGGAATGTGAGGCTACACTACCGCAGAGTAGATAGAGGAATGTGAGGCCACACTACCACAGAGTAGATAGAGGAATGTGAGGCCACACTACCGCAGAGTAGACAGAGGAATGTGAGGCCACACTACAACAGAGTAGATAGAGGAATGTGAGGCCACACTACCACAGAGTAGATAGAGGAATGTGAGGCCACACTACCTCAGAGTAGATAGAGGAATGTGAGGTCACACTACCGCAGAGTAGATAGAGGAATGTGAGGCCACACTACCTCAGAGTAGATAGAGGAATGTGAGGCCACACTACCACAGAGTAGATAGAGGAATGTGAGGCCAAACTACCTCAGAGTAGATAGAGGAATTTGAATCCACACTACCTCAGAGTAGATAGAGGAATGTGAGGCCACACTACCACAGAGTAGATAGAGGAATGTGAGGCCACACTACCACAGAGCAGATAGAAGAATGTGAGGCCACACTACCACAGAGTAGATAGAGGAATGTGAGGCCACACTACCACAGAGTAGATAGAGGAATGTGAGGCCACACTACCACAGAGTAGATAGAGGAATGTGAGGCCACACTACCTCAGAGTAGATAGAGGAATGTGAGGTCACACTAACACAGAGTAGAGGAATGTGAGGCCACGCTACCGCAGAGTAGATAGAGGAATGTGAGGCCACACTACCACAGAGTAGATAGAGGAATGTGAGGCCACACTACCACAGAGTAGATAGAGGAATGTGAGGCCACACTCCCACAGAGTAGATAGAGGAATGTGAGGCCACACTACCACAGAGTAGATAGAGGAATGTGAGGCCACACTACCACAGAGTAGATAGAGGAATGTGAGGCCACACTACCTCAGAGTAGATAGAGGAATGAGAGGCCACACTAACACAGAGTAGAGGAATGTGAGGCCACACTACCGCAGAGTAGATAGAGGAATGTGAGGCCACACTACCGCAGAGTAGACAGAGGAATGTGAGGCCACACTACAACAGAGTAGATAGAGAAATGTGAGGCCACACTACCACAGAGTAGATAGAGGAATGTGAGGCCACACTACCTCAGAGTAGATAGAGGAATGTGAGGCCACACTACCTCAGAGTAGATAGAGGAATGTGAGGTCACACTACCGCAGAGTAGATAGAGGAATGTGAGGCCACACTACCTCAGAGTAGATAGAGGAATGTGAGGCCACACTACCACAGAGGAGATAGAGGAATGTGAGGCCAAACTACCTCAGAGTAGATAGAGGAATTTGAATCCACACTACCTCAGAGTAGATAGAGGAATGTGAGGCCACACTACCACAGAGTAGATAGAGGAATGTGAGGCCACACTACCACAGAGCAGATAGAAGAATGTGAGGCCACACTACCACAGAGTAGATAGAGGAATGTGAGGCCACACTACCACAGAGTAGAAAGAGGAATGTCAGGCCACACTACCACAGAGTAGATAGAGGAATGTGAGGCCACACTACCTCAGAGTAGATAGAGGAATGTGAGGTCACAAAAACACAGAGTAGAGGAATGTGAGGCCACACTACCGCAGAGTAGATAGAGGAATGTGAGGCCACACTACCACAGAGTAGATAGAGGAATGTGAGGCCACACTACCACAGAGTAGATAGAGGAATGTGAGGCCACACTCCCACAGAGTAGATAGAGGAATGTGAGGCCACACTACCACAGAGTAGATAGAGGAATGTGAGGCCACACTCCCACAGAGTAGATAGAGGACTGTTTGCTTGCGGTGTCTACAAGTCACTACGTGTTGTTTATCTCCCGAAGCCTGTCTCCTGAGATCTAATGAGCTATAATTATGTTATATGGTAAATTAATTAATTCCGACATCCTAATGCAAATGTGATTTTGTGTTCACTTAGCTGAGTAGTGTAGGAAGGGGGTGACAGATCGCTTTGCCTTGCAGGAGAGGGGTGATCTGTAATAGGAACAGTGCACAATCAAGGATGGATACAGACAGGTGAAGGTCCTAACATTATCTTATCTCATTATCTAACCCCTAATCAATGTCTTACAATATTTGCATAAGTCAGCAAACTCCATTATCCAGGTCCTAAAAATCAGCGAAGAAATAAGTGAAAATTTTTTCCACATTACGCTTCTAAACCTCAGAACTATCGCAACATTATTTCTGATCCCATTAAGGGGCATAAATGGATGTTTTTATCTGACATGTCTCCCATGGCTCTTGCAGAAGAACAGTATCCACTTAAGTGTCAGCGTGGAATTGTGAAAATAACTGAATTTCTTCACTTTGCCATCTATCATTTTCAATATAAATTGCAAAATTCTTTTGATTCCTGCAATATATTTGCGTATGCAGATAATCCCGCGAGAGTTGTATCTCACTCAGGCCCAGCGTGATTTGATATGCACGGACTGCTTTTTATAATTAGTGTTTACATCAAGATATCTTCATAAGCGGCTCGTTTAATTATCCCAAATTGAAAAGAACAATCTTGAAGTAAAAATCGCGACGCGTGCAGGCACATAATGCAATTAAGATGAATCGTGGCATATTCAGGTTTTTGTAAATTTGATTCAATGTCGAGCTTTGTGGTGCCACCTAGTGTTATCGTGTCCTGACGGGAATGCATATCCTATAAAAACTAACAACTGTCACAAATTACTTTATTATTCGTTTACTTTTAATGCCTTTTTATTTATAAATAATACATTCCAATATCATAACGTGATTAACAATGCCGTAGATATTTGATAATAGCATTAATAACTTTGCAACTCATACATATTAATGATGATTAATTAAAACATTTCTGTAGAAACTGTCAAGATGATTCACCATGTCATTTGACTTGAGCAGACGACCACCTGAAGATAAACCCAAATAATCACATGAATATACTTGCAAATGAATAGAAGTGACTTTCTGATCAAATGCTCAGCATTTCCTACACACTAATGTATTGTTGTTGAGCAAAATTTAACCAATACTAGATCGTCGTTTAATGTATACACAGGTAATAAATTAAATCTGTACAAACATAAAAAGGAATTGGTGTGATAGCCTACCAGTCTTGTGTTTGGTTCCTGGCAGTTCAATATCAGCCACATATGACATATAATTGTACCAGAAAGCAAAGTCTCTTTGTCTATAATCCTTCAGTTCCTCCACCTGGCGGTCAAGTTGCAGGTATGACTTGTTGTCATTGGTCCATTTTGGCCACGTGGTTGGGCCATTGTTACCAGGAGCAGGAACTGGCTCAGGAGTGGGATTCCTTATAAACAAATATAATAGCCATACCTTTATGTATACATTTGTCAAATCTTAAATGAGAAATATGGTGATGACATTTGTTAGACTTCCGGTTTCAGCATGATTCTCAAAATTGAAGAACAATAAACACTTGACATATGTATGTTTTGAGGAATGTTATTTCTTCACGTGTCTTGTCGTTTATATAATGTAAATTAGTGTATGACCTTGAAGTTAGGAATGTAACGTTGAATGATACAATTTAGATATATCAGGAAAATGGAACTTATGGATTCCATTTCAAGAGTTCATTCCACTAGAATCAAAAGGGGCACATGTATATTTGTGCAAATTTCCTTTTTTAACACTTTTGGTCACTGACAAGCCTACTCACTTCTCAGGTTTAATGATTAGGCACCAAACCTTAGAATAAGGATATTTAAGTAAAATGGATCGACACCATTTAAATAACAATTAAACACCCAAGCTTAACAATTAAGCCATTTTTTCGCGTGGAATATTGGATGAAGGTATTGCCTATCAATTACCAGTTAGTACATTGCATATTTTCCTTTGCAGATGTCAGTGGCACTCACCCATATTTGGCAAAGTTAGTCCATAATGTGATTCCATACTCCGCCCACTCGATGTCTTCCTCGTCCCAAGGCAGGAAATCAATAACTCGGGAATCTGCCCTTACCTCAGGGTTCAGCTGGATCAGGGGGTAGCCAAACACGTAGGGAAGGTCTAACATGTGAAACACACCTACAAATATGTAATGAACATGTCAGCATAATTGGTATGTCTAACATGTGAAACACGCCTGTATTAAAATAAATAAACAAATAGGGCAGGTCTGACATGTGAAACACGCCTACATACATATATAATAAACATGTAAACATGTCGGGTAGGTCTAACATGTGAAAGACACCTACACCTGAATATACAAGATGTAGGGTAGGTTTAACACGTGGTATTCACAAACAATCAAATAAAACAAATTGAAGGGTAATTCCAAATAACATGTTAACAACATCGAATTATCACGAAAGCTTTAAGGTATTCCCAAACACAATACGAAACATGCAGGGTATGACAAGCATTTAGAATGCATACTACCAAATAAAGCACCCCTGCCAAACCCCCCTTCCCCCTGCCTACCCCCCTTCCCCCCTGCCTACCCCCTCCCCCTGCCTACCCCCCCTTCCCCCCTGCCTACCCTCTCCCCCCCCTACACATAGGGTAGATACAGTACACAGTTTTGACCGATCTTCCCGTTGGGAGTACGTCCTTTTTATGACATCTTCCATTCAATGATGTAAATGTCATTCCACCAATCTGTCTTTTATTCATAAGTCAAAATTCCTTTAAAAATCCGTGACAGAGTAATTATGTTCCTGACAGATAAGCCACGCACACATAAGAAGCAAAGAGAATGTGTGGGAAGTAACCAAAGTGGAAATGAAAGCTTTGTGGAATCTTAAGGCATTCCTCGAGACTATGATTTAATTTTGTCATGGTTATATAATATTAAAGTTTACATTTGGCTTGCAATTACTGGTCTGTAATAGTTTTGCAAATTTTCCATTGTCGCTGGCAGTGCATTTATTATTATCTTTTTTATTGCTTTGATTATTCACCAAAACGCGCGATCACTGAAAGATAAATATGCGACGACACCCATAACGGCAAAAAGAACTGAAGTTACACATTGATAATAGAATGCAAATGTAGAATTCACTGAGAAGCATAATCACCAAATGGAAATACATTATACACATTTCCTTTGACTTTTTAATACCTGGAACATCCATTTCATGATTGTCAGTTTGTTTACTTTTGTTGGATGCCAATATTACCTACCCATCCATTCAGGCAGGATGCCCTCTGCTTGTTTACTTTTGTTAGATGCCAGTATTACCTGCCCATCCATTCAGGCAGGATGCCCTCAGCTTGTTTACTTTTGGTAGATGCCAGTTTTACCTACCCATCCATTCAGGCAGGATGCCCTCAGCTTGTTTACTTTTGTTAGATGCCAGTATTACCTACCCATCCATTCAGGCAGGATGCCCTCAGCTTGTTTACTTTTGTTGGATGCCAGTTTTACCTACCCATCCATTCAGGCAGGATTCTCTCAGCTTGTTTACTTTTGTTGGATGCCAGTTTTACCTGCCCATCCATTCAGGCAGGATTCTCTCAGCTTATTTACTTTTGTTAGATGCCAGTATTACCTACCCATCCATTCAGGCAGGATGCCCTCAGCTTGTTTACTTTTGTTGGATGCCAGTTTTACCTACCCATCCATTCAGGCAGGATTCTCTCAGCTTGTTTACTTTTGTTAGATGCCAGTATTACCTACCCATCCATTCAGGCAGGATGCCCTCAGCTTGTTTACTTTTGTTGGATGCCAGTTTTACCTGCCCATCCATTCAGGCAGGATTCTCTCAGCTTATTTACTTTTGTTAGATGCCAGTATTACCTGCCCATCCATTCAGGCAGGATGCCCTCAGCTTGTTTACTTTTGTTAGATGCAGTATTACCGACCCATCCATTCCGGCAGGATGCCCTCTGCTTGTTTACTTTTGTTAGATGCCAGTATTACCTACCCATCCATTCAGGCAGGATGCCCTCTGCTTGTTTACTTTTGTTAGATGCCAGTTTTACCTACCCATCCATTCAGGCAGGATGCCCTCTGCTTGTTTACTTTTGTTAGATGCCAGTTTTACCTGCCCATCCATTCAGGCAGGATGCCCTCAGCTTGTTTACCTTTGTTAGATGCCAGTATTACCTACCCATCCATTCAGGCAGGATTCTCTCAGCTTATTTACTTTTGTTAGATGCCAGTATTACTTGCCCATCCATTCAGGCAGGATGCCCTCTGCTTGTTTACTTTTGTTAGATGCAGTATTACCGACCCATCCATTCAGGCAGGATGCCCTCTGCTTGTTTACTTTTGTTAGATGCCAGTATTACCTACCCATCCATTCAGGCAGGATGCCCTCAGCTTGTTTACTTTTGTTAGATGCCAGTTTTACCTGCCCATCCATTCAGGCAGGATTCTCTCAGCTTATTTACTTTTGTTAGATGCCAGTATTACCTACCCATCCATTCAGGCAGGATGCCCTCTGCTTGTTTACTTTTGTTAGATGCCAGTATTACCTACCCATCCATTCAGGCAGGATTCTCTCAGCTTGTTTACTTTTGTTAGATGCCAGTATTACCTGCCCATCCATTCAGGCAGGATGCCCTCTGCTTGTTTACTTTTGTTAGATGCCAGTATTACCTACCCATCCATTCAGGCAGGATGCCCTCTGCTTGTTTACTTTTGTTAGATGCCAGTATTACCTGCCCATCCATTCAGGCAGGATGCCCTCAGCTTGTTTACTTTTGTTAGATGCCAGTATTACCTACCCATCCATTCAGGCAGGATGCCCTCTGCTTGTTTACTTTTGTTAGATGCCAGTATTACCTACCCATCCATTCAGGCAGGATGCCCTCTGCTTGTTTACTTTTGTTAGATGCCAGTATTACCTACCCATCCATTCAGGCAGGATGCCCTCAGCTTGTTTACTTTTGTTGGATGTCTGTATTACCTACCCATCCATTCAGGCATGATGCCCTCAGTTTGTTTACCTTTGTTAGATGCCAGTATTACCTACCCATCCATTCAGGCAGGATTCTCTCAGCTTGTTTACTTTTGTTAGATGCCAGTATTACCTACCCATCCATTCAGGCAGGATGCCCTCTGCTTGTTTACTTTTGTTAGATGCAGTATTACCTGCCCATCCATTCAGGCAGGATGCCCTCAGCTTGTTTACTTTTGTTAGATGCCAGTATTACCTGCCCATCCATTCAGGCAGGATGCCCTCAGCTTGTTTACTTTTGTTAGATGCCAGTATTACCTACCCATCCATTCAGGCAGGATGCCCTCTGCTTGTTTACTTTTGTTAGATGCCAGTATTACCTGCCCATCCATTCAGGCAGGATGCCCTCAGCTTGTTTACTTTTGCTGGATGCCAGTATTACCTACCCATCCATTCAGGCAGGATGCCCTCTGCTTGTTTACTTTTGTTAGATGCCAGTTTTACCTACCCATCCATTCAGGCAGGATGCCCTCTGCTTGTTTACTTTTGCTGGATGCCAGTATTACCTACCCATCCATTCAGGCAGGATGCCCTCAGTTTGTTTACTTTTGTTAGATGCCAGTATTACCTACCCATCCATTCAGGCAGGATGCCCTCAGCTTGTTTACTTTTGTTAGATGCCAGTATTACCTACCCATCCATTCAGGCAGGATGCCCTCAGCTTGTTTACTTTTGTTAGATGCCAGTATTACCTACCCATCCATTCAGGCAGGATGCCCTCAGCTTGTTTACTTTTGTTAGATGCCAGTATTACCTACCCATCCATTCAGGCAGGATGCCCTCAGCTTGTTTACTTTTGTTAGATGCCAGTATTACCTACCCATCCATTCAGGCAGGATGCCCTCAGCTTGTTTACTTTTGTTAGATGCCAGTATTACCTACCCATCCATTCAGGCAGGATGCCCTCAGCTTGTTTACTTTTGTTAGATGCCAGTATTACCTACCCATCCATTCAGGCAGGATGCCCTCAGCTTGTTTACTTTTGTTGGATGCCAGTTTTACCTACCCATCCATTCAGGCAGGATTCTCTCAGCTTGTTTACTTTTGTTAGATGCCAGTATTACCTACCCATCCATTCAGGCAGGATGCCCTCAGCTTGTTTACTTTTGTTAGATGCCAGTATTACCTACCCATCCATTCAGGCAGGATGCCCTCTGCTTGTTTACTTTTGCTGGATGTCTGTATTACCTACCCATCCATTCAGGCAGGATGCCCTCAGCTTGTTTACTTTTGTTAGATGCCAGTATTACCTACCCATCCATTCAGGCAGGATGCCCTCAGCTTGTTTACTTTTGTTAGATGCCAGTATTACCTACCCATCCATTCAGGCAGGATGCCCTCTGCTTGTTTACTTTTGTTGGATGTCTGTATTACCTACCCATCCATTCAGGCAGGATGCCCTCAGCTTGTTTACTTTTGCTGGATGCCAGTATTACCTACCCATCCATTCAGGCAGGATGCCCTCAGCTTGTTTACTTTTGTTAGATGCCAGTATTACCTACCCATCCATTCAGGCAGGATGCCCTCTGCTTGTTTACTTTTGTTAGATGCCAGTATTACCTACCCATCCATTCAGGCAGGATGCCCTCAGCTTGTTTACTTTTGCTGGATGCCAGTTTTACCTCCCCATCCATTCAGGCAGGATGCCCTCAGCTTGTTCACTTTTGTTAGATGCCAGTATTACCTGCCCATCCATTCAGGCAGGATGCCCTCAGCTTGTTTACTTTAGCTGGATGCCAGTTTTACCTCCCCATCCATTCAGGCAGGATGCCCTCAGCTTGTTCACTTTTGTTAGATGCCAGTATTACCTACCCATCCATTCAGGCAGGATGCCCTCAGCTTGTTTACTTTTGTTAGATGCCAGTATTACCTACCCATCCATTCAGGCAGGATGCCCTCTGCTTGTTTACTTTTGTTAGATGCCAGTTTTACCTCCCCATCCATTCAGGCAGGATGCCCTCAGCTTGTTCACTTTTGTTAGATGCCAGTATTACCTACCCATCCATTCAGGCAGGATGCCCTCAGCTTGTTTACTTTTGTTGGATGTCTGTATTACATACCCATCCATTCAGGCAGGATGCCCTCAGCTTGTTTACTTTTGTTGGATGTCTGTATTACATACCCATCCATTCAGGCAGGATGCCCTCTGCTTGTTTACTTTTGTTAGATGCCAGTATTACCTACCCATCCATTCAGGCAGGATGCCCTCAGCTTGTTTACTTTTGCTGGATGCCAGTTTTACCTCCCCATCCATTCAGGCAGGATGCCCTCAGCTTGTTCACTTTTGTTAGATGCCAGTATTACCTGCCCATCCATTCAGGCAGGATGCCCTCAGCTTGTTTACTTTTGCTGGATGCCAGTTTTACCTCCCCATCCATTCAGGCAGGATGCCCTCAGCTTGTTCACTTTTGTTAGATGCCAGTATTACCTACCCATCCATTCAGGCAGGATGCCCTCAGCTTGTTTACTTTTGTTAGATGCCAGTATTACCTACCCATCCATTCAGGCAGGATGCCCTCTGCTTGTTTACTTTTGTTAGATGCCAGTTTTACCTCCCCATCCATTCAGGCAGGATGCCCTCAGCTTGTTCACTTTTGTTAGATGCCAGTATTACCTACCCATCCATTCAGGCAGGATGCCCTCAGCTTGTTTACTTTTGTTGGATGTCTGTATTACATACCCATCCATTCAGGCAGGATGCCCTCAGCTTGTTTACTTTTGTTGGATGTCTGTATTACATACCCATCCATTCAGGCAGGATGCCCTCTGCTTGTTTACTTTTGTTAGATGCCAGTATTACCTACCCATCCATTCAGGCAGGATGCCCTCTGCTTGTTTACTTTTGTTAGATGCCAGTATTACCTACCCATCCATTCAGGCAGGATGCCCTCAGCTTGTTTACTTTTGTTGGATGTCTGTATTACATACCCATCCATTCAGGCAGGATGCCCTCAGCTTGTTTACTTTTGTTGGATGTCTGTATTACATACCCATCCATTCAGGCAGGATGCCCTCAGCTTGCTTACTTTTGTTAGATGCAGTATTACCTGCCCATCCATTCAGGCAGGATGCCCTCAGCTTGTTTACTTTTGTTAGATGCCAGTATTACCTACCCATCCATTCAGGCAGGATGCCCTCTGCTTGTTTACTTTTGCTGGATGTCTGTATTACATACCCATCCATTCAGGCAGGATGCCCTCTGCTTGTTTACTTTTGTTAGATGCCAGTATTACCTACCCATCCATTCAGGCAGGATGCCCTCTGCTTGTTTACTTTTGTTAGATGCCAGTATTACCTACCCATCCATTCAGGCAGGATGCCCTCAGCTTGTTTACTTTTGTTGGATGTCTGTATTACATACCCATCCATTCAGGCAGGATGCCCTCAGCTTGTTTACTTTTGTTGGATGTCTGTATTACATACCCATCCATTCAGGCAGGATGCCCTCAGCTTGTTTACTTTTGTTAGATGCAGTATTACCTGCCCATCCATTCAGGCAGGATGCCCTCAGCTTGTTTACTTTTGTTAGATGCCAGTATTACCTACCCATCCATTCAGGCAGGATGCCCTCTGCTTGTTTACTTTTGTTGGATGCCAGTATTACCTACCCATCCATTCAGGCAGGATGCCCTCAGCTTGTTTACTTTTGTTAGATGCCAGTATTACCTGCCCATCCATTCAGGCAGGATGCCCTCAGCTTGTTTACTTTTGTTAGATGCCAGTTTTACCTCCCCATCCATTCAGGCAGGATGCCCTCAGCTTGTTCACTTTTGTTAGATGCCAGTATTACCTACCCATCCATTCAGGCATGATGCCCTCAGTTTGTTTACTTTTGTTAGATGCCAGTATTACCTGCCCATCCATTCAGGCAGGATGCCCTCAGCTTGTTTACTTTTGCTGGATGCCAGTATTACCTACCCATCCATTCAGGCAGGATGCCCTCTGCTTGTTTACTTTTGTTAGATGCAGTATTACCTGCCCATCCATTCAGGCAGGATGCCCTCTGCTTGTTTACTTTTGTTAGATGCCAGTATTACCTCCCCATCCATTCAGGCAGGATGCCCTCAGCTTGTTCACTTTTGTTAGATGCCAGTATTACCTACCCATCCATTCAGGCAGGATGCCCTCAGCTTGTTTACTTTTGTTGGATGTCTGTATTACATACCCATCCATTCAGGCAGGATGCCCTCAGCTTGTTTACTTTTGTTGGATGTCTGTATTACATACCCATCCATTCAGGCAGGATGCCCTCTGCTTGTTTACTTTTGTTAGATGCCAGTATTACCTACCCATCCATTCAGGCAGGATGCCCTCAGCTTGTTTACTTTTGCTGGATGCCAGTTTTACCTCCCCATCCATTCAGGCAGGATGCCCTCAGCTTGTTCACTTTTGTTAGATGCCAGTATTACCTGCCCATCCATTCAGGCAGGATGCCCTCAGCTTGTTTACTTTTGCTGGATGCCAGTTTTACCTCCCCATCCATTCAGGCAGGATGCCCTCAGCTTGTTCACTTTTGTTAGATGCCAGTATTACCTACCCATCCATTCAGGCAGGATGCCCTCAGCTTGTTTACTTTTGTTAGATGCCAGTATTACCTACCCATCCATTCAGGCAGGATGCCCTCTGCTTGTTTACTTTTGTTAGATGCCAGTTTTACCTCCCCATCCATTCAGGCAGGATGCCCTCAGCTTGTTCACTTTTGTTGGATGCCAGTATTACCTACCCATCCATTCAGGCAGGATGCCCTCAGCTTGTTTACTTTTGTTGGATGTCTGTATTACATACCCATCCATTCAGGCAGGATGCCCTCAGCTTGTTTACTTTTGTTGGATGTCTGTATTACATACCCATCCATTCAGGCAGGATGCCCTCTGCTTGTTTACTTTTGTTAGATGCCAGTATTACCTACCCATCCATTCAGGCAGGATGCCCTCTGCTTGTTTACTTTTGTTAGATGCCAGTATTACCTACCCATCCATTCAGGCAGGATGCCCTCAGCTTGTTTACTTTTGTTGGATGTCTGTATTACATACCCATCCATTCAGGCAGGATGCCCTCAGCTTGTTTACTTTTGTTGGATGTCTGTATTACATACCCATCCATTCAGGCAGGATGCCCTCAGCTTGTTTACTTTTGTTAGATGCAGTATTACCTGCCCATCCATTCAGGCAGGATGCCCTCAGCTTGTTTACTTTTGTTAGATGCCAGTATTACCTACCCATCCATTCAGGCAGGATGCCCTCTGCTTGTTTACTTTTGCTGGATGTCTGTATTACATACCCATCCATTCAGGCAGGATGCCCTCTGCTTGTTTACTTTTGTTAGATGCCAGTATTACCTACCCATCCATTCAGGCAGGATGCCCTCTGCTTGTTTACTTTTGTTAGATGCCAGTATTACCTACCCATCCATTCAGGCAGGATGCCCTCAGCTTGTTTACTTTTGTTGGATGTCTGTATTACATACCCATCCATTCAGGCAGGATGCCCTCAGCTTGTTTACTTTTGTTGGATGTCTGTATTACATACCCATCCATTCAGGCAGGATGCCCTCAGCTTGTTTACTTTTGTTAGATGCAGTATTACCTGCCCATCCATTCAGGCAGGATGCCCTCAGCTTGTTTACTTTTGTTAGATGCCAGTATTACCTACCCATCCATTCAGGCAGGATGCCCTCTGCTTGTTTACTTTTGTTGGATGCCAGTATTACCTACCCATCCATTCAGGCAGGATGCCCTCAGCTTGTTTACTTTTGTTAGATGCCAGTATTACCTGCCCATCCATTCAGGCAGGATGCCCTCAGCTTGTTTACTTTTGTTAGATGCCAGTTTTACCTCCCCATCCATTCAGGCAGGATGCCCTCAGCTTGTTCACTTTTGTTAGATGCCAGTATTACCTACCCATCCATTCAGGCATGATGCCCTCAGTTTGTTTACTTTTGTTAGATGCCAGTATTACCTGCCCATCCATTCAGGCAGGATGCCCTCAGCTTGTTTACTTTTGCTGGATGCCAGTATTACCTACCCATCCATTCAGGCAGGATGCCCTCTGCTTGTTTACTTTTGTTAGATGCAGTATTACCTGCCCATCCATTCAGGCAGGATGCCCTCTGCTTGTTTACTTTTGTTAGATGCCAGTATTACCTACCCATCCATTCAGGCAGGATGCCCTCAGCTTGTTTACTTTTGTTAGATGCCAGTATTACCTACCCATCCATTCAGGCAGGATTCTCTCAGCTTGTTTACTTTTGTTGGATGCCAGTATTACCTGCCCATCCATTCAGGCAGGATTCTCTCAGCTTATTTACTTTTGTTAGATGCCAGTATTACCTACCCATCCATTCAGGCAGGATTCTCTCAGCTTGTTTACTTTTGTTAGATGCCAGTATTACCTACCCATCCATTCAGGCAGGATGCCCTCAGCTTGTTTACTTTTGTTGGATGCCAGTTTTACCTACCCATCCATTCAGGCAGGATTCTCTCAGCTTGTTTACTTTTGTTAGATGCCAGTATTACCTACCCATCCATTCAGGCAGGATGCCCTCAGCTTGTTTACTTTTGTTGGATGCCAGTTTTACCTGCCCATCCATTCAGGCAGGATTCTCTCAGCTTATTTACTTTTGTTAGATGCCAGTATTACCTGCCCATCCATTCAGGCAGGATTCTCTCAGCTTGTTTACTTTTGTTAGATGCCAGTATTACCTACCCATCCATTCAGGCAGGATGCCCTCAGCTTGTTTACTTTTGTTGGATGCCAGTTTTACCTACCCATCCATTCAGGCAGGATTCTCTCAGCTTGTTTACTTTTGTTAGATGCCAGTATTACCTACCCATCCATTCAGGCAGGATGCCCTCAGCTTGTTTACTTTTGTTGGATGCCAGTTTTACCTACCCATCCATTCAGGCAGGATTCTCTCAGCTTGTTTACTTTTGTTAGATGCCAGTATTACCTACCCATCCATTCAGGCAGGATGCCCTCTGCTTGTTTACTTTTGTTGGATGCCAGTATTACCTACCCATCCATTCAGGCAGGATGCCCTCAGCTTGTTTACTTTTGTTGGATGTCTGTATTACATACCCATCCATTCAGGCAGGATGCCCTCTGCTTGTTTACTTTTGTAGCCCAGCAGATAATAATAAACGTCTGTATCATTGGACACAAAACTATTCTGTTCATCACCCGGAGCTCCAAAGGCAAAGTCAGTGATCATCTTGAAAAAATATGAATAGCTCTCAATAAATGTACTATATATAATATATACATAAATGAATATACGCTAGTATATGATAACTGTGTAAATTTCAATAACTACATGAACATAGTGTTTTTGCTAACACTATGCATGTCATTTGGGTTTTTAATAAAGTGAATGAAAAGTGCTGGGCTGTTAAGAGGCCATTCATACCAAGGAAATAAAGGATTGGGGGTATCGGGAAAAAGGGGCTAATGAGTTTTCATGGTTTATGTTAATGACATTGTCTTAAGTTAATTAAAGTGAAGAATTACACTCAATATCGTGAAAATTGATTTTGAGAAGAATATGGGTATAAGTGGGTTGATATGGTTAATATTATGTGTGTATGTGAGTAGTTGACCTACATCGTTGAATCCTTGCCTATTGGCGTCCTCGTCGTTTATATAAGGCCATGGTGAGTAGTAGAAGTTGAAGGCCTCAAACACTTCTTCTTCCCTTTCCGGAAACAGAGGTGAGAAGATACTGAGTAGATCATACCTCATCGCCTCCTCAAACTCCTCACGGGTGTACCCTCCCAGTAACGAGCCCGGTAATACTGCAACGCGGCAATAGCATGCACCATTATTTGTGTGACTCATGGCAACTTATGATGTGCATTTTGTTGTTGTTGTTGTTTTATTTTTCATAAAGGGGACGTTTCTGGATAGGGAAAGACTTTACTGGTAATCAAATCAAAGTGATGGGGATTAATAAGATTAGCAGCGTTGTGTTTGAAGTGCATTCACACTGTAAAGTATTTTTGGGAAGCAAAGTCAATTGTGGAATCCAAGCTGTGGAAGCAATGAATTCAAGATGACTGAAAATTGGTTGACACTACTGCACTTGTAGCCAAAATATCCAATATTAGATTATCGTGCATGACTACGGTTTCTGTTGTCATCAGTTGCTCATGGCTTTTATAATTATTTCAGCATCCTAAAGGATTTTATCTGATTTCTGATGAAATTAGAGACATTACTTACGTCCCACTGTGTAGAGTGCACCGTCCTCTGTCGTCATGCCATTCATCAAGGGCAATTTAGCATATTCACCACGCATGCGCATAGCACGGGGAACGTCCGGGAGGACGTCACCATCTACTACTGGTACAAATCCGAGACAATAAAATCCAGGCTGAAAATAGTCAATATTTTTATAAAAGTAACTTTTTTGGACAAACAATGTTCAAGTTCTGCATAAAATTACCATAGGCATTAGTTCTGTCTTTGAATTACAATAAATGAATAGTGTGTTAACAAGATTTATATAATTCAGTTAAAGAACGTAAATGTTTGAACAAAACTCCGAAATGCCTCTAGATTTCTCTAATTTGTGATATATTAAATGTTGTGTTATGAGTGCACGTACCCTGCAGTCAAATGGAGTATTTCTGAGTGTGTTTGCATCGATCTGCCTCATGCAGTCCATCATTGCTTTGGAATCATTTGTTGGGCAGTCTAACTGTGCTGCTACCTGGCGAGTATAATCTGCAGGTTGATGACCAGGTGTCAGCACTGCCCAGGCAGCCAAGTCACTTCCAGATTGAGCAATAACCTGGTGGAACAAGCCTGTGAATAGATCGACAACATGAAATACAAGATACCTAAAATTGGATGTGAACACAAAATTGATGCATTTATTTCACACCAAATTCAAAAAGATTTCCATATTTCGGTTTTTTTTTCATGTGACCACGTTTTGACGCATGCGCACATTAATTGTATTACCGCAAAAATCATTTGAGACATCTGCGACCAAACTGTGAAAGCACCGAAACCAAGATAGCCGAAAACTGGTCGAAGATTGCATCAAAATCTTTTGCGGGCCTAACAGACAAAAAATGTGAACTTTGACCTACCTTCAGCCTGTGGTGAGAGGGTTAAGATAGACACGCTGGCAGCCCCAGCACTCTGACCAAACACTGTTACCCTACCAGGGTCCCCGCCAAACTTGGCGATGTTGTTCTTAACCCACTGCAGTGCCTTGATCTGATCCAGCAGACCGTAGTTACCAGGTGCTGTACTGTCCTCGGTTGTCATGAATCCTGTATTAAAGTAGAATATTGGTTTACAAGACAGTTGTTTATCTGCATTGTTCTTTAAAAGTGATGAAATATCAACAATATAGTCTTCTGAACAAAAGGGAGATCTTAATGTGTATTTTTGTATATATCCCAAATTCCACAGCATTTTTCCAAGAAGGAATACTCCTCCTACACTTATGAGACAATACGTACCAGAATTCTAAATGGAAATCAAAATATTTTCAACAATGTTACCTAAATGCCCAAGTCTGTAGTTGATGATGACAGAGACCACATCCCTGGATGCCTGGAAATACCCTGGATACTGGACACTTCCAGAGGACTGGAAGGCTCCTCCATGAATCCAGAACATCACAGGATATGGTCCATTACTGGTGTCCTGGGACAAGTAAATAAATAAATATAGTCACCACAATGAATGCCTCTAAATATATTCTACTACTTGTTTTATTGTAATACTTTGTATCTTTAGATAAATTGTAACTTCAATTGTATATAATGCGATCTGTATTGTGCTTATGATTTAAATAACTTCATTTAGGTTATGACTCATCAATTTGTCTATAAAATGTATTCAAGTACACTGTGTATATCACTAGTGGAGCTCACAAACACAAGGTCGTGTTCAACCAAATCATGTACTCACATTTGGCGCAAACACGTTGAGAGTGAGACAGTCTTCAGTGAATTTGTTGAAGAGCGGGTGGGTGAGAAGAAAGGTCCACCTGGTCTGGGGGCAGGCGGCGGGCAGGGAGTTGGTGTCCAGGACCTCATCCCAAGGTGCTGGATCAGCTGGAGGCTGCAAAGGTCATCACAAGCTTAACATCAGATAAAACCAAGCTATGACAGTCATATCGTTATTTTAAATGTATGGACATTGATTTTAATTTAAATACGCACATTAACATAAAACGTGGAACAATTATAGGCATTGTGTTTTATAAGTAACAAAAGCTTGCATCTTCCATGCACAGACTTATTATATTATGATGTACATTTATATATATATATATATAGTATATATATATATATATATATATATTGTATCATGAATTCAATCTCGGTACTGCTGGGAATCGAACCAACTGCGCCACGGCCCGTGGCCCCTGTTTAATAGGAGATGCTAGGGAATATTGGTATTTTTAGCACTTAGACATGAAAATAACATATTAAAATTGGTATTGAAATGAAATCCACAAATATGATGTTGATTCTAATGTGCCTGATTTTCCGATGAAATATCTTCCATAGAATTTGATTTAATTTGTTGGGAGCAATGAACTTTTCATCACAATTTAAGCTATAGTCGGTCAAATAGAAACCAGTCAGGTAGAACTAAAGTCCTACTCCTTTTAAGGTGAATATAGGGATATATGCAGTCTTCTTATTCCTGATGAACATGGCTCAGTGGGTGAGAAATCTGAGTATTGTGCTGGTAGGCGGGGTTTAATCCCAGGTTTAAGCAACTAATTTAGTTGTGAGGAATGTTAGAGAGAGATGGAGATTTCCAATTGAAATGTTTCTTATTCACTGGTCATCAAAGGCTGGGGTTTGTGTTAATCTGAATAACATTGCAAAAGGAAATCCTGAGTCCTTTTTCAAACATGAAGAGTAGGGCATCGAGTCCCAGTGACGGGCTAATATCAGACCTCATTTAGTCTTATTGTGCTATTGTGGTTGTTAATGCAAAAGAAAAAAATCATACATACCTGCCATCTGAGGTCACCGACAGGGGGAGCAGCGTACGGTATACCGAAGAAACGGTTTACTGTCTTTCCATTATGCAAAGTGAAGGAACGTCCAAGAAGTGAACCGTCATTGATTTCCACAATGACGTCATTGCCGTGGCTTAAACCTATAAACAACAAAAGCACCGTAACTAAGGCAACCAGGGATACATGATGTTGTCCCATGGTGCTGAGGATTGGAATATACTTCTTGCTTATTTCCGACTTTATAATCAATTACCTAAGGGACTTTATCATAGATATAATAAGGCAGCCTTGGAGCAGGTGAAAGGATTTTCATATGTCCGTGACACGTGTATAGTTACATTGAAACGGCCCCATGTAAACGAAGCATATATTAAGCATACTGATTATAAGCATAACCATGTCTAAGATTAAGATAGCAGATACAGATATAATACATAAGATTAGATTCCTTCTGAGCATATGGTGAATTTCTGACCCAAGGTTCTGTTATCGCAGTGACAGGAATGACAAGGTCCTGTTTAAGGGACAAGGGACAATCCTTTTCTCCTTATCAAGAGTATAATAAATAAGATCTAGAACAGGGACTCAAATATATAAGATTTTTAAAGATTTCATATTTTTGAACTTAAATTCCTGAAATTATGGTGATGTTTATTGAAAGCTTTAATTACCAACACGTGTATTTGGTGTAAACCCTGTATTATGTAAATAATTCGTGGCAGATGTCGCTTTATAATATAGATATTAAATATACTACATTACTTGAAATGTTTTAGTTCTCACAAGATGACGTTTAAGTAAGATATAGCATTTGCTATTCGAATATATGTATTGGCATCTACCTCACGAGGCACATCTTAGATATAAAGCAACAAATAGAATTCATCATCGTGTTCCACACGGATTTGCAGCTAGACAATTTAAGAACATAAACAGAGGGACAATTTCGATGTTGGAGGCTTTGATTTCTTCCTAAGAGATTAATATCAATGCAAAAAATCTCCACAGATGGACCTACAAATGTAGTCTACTGAATTGCCACACATATTTGTCGACACCTTTTTATGACTGCCTAACTTTTTTCTGAGCACACCTTTGTTGCCGAGAGAAATGAGTTGAAGCTACAACATAGAGACACCTGGTGGAAGAGTGAGAATAAACAATATTTGTTCTTCTTTCAGTTATCAAATTTTTCATGAATAAGATAATAAACTCTGATATGAAGTGACTTTATGTCAAGCTAGGAAATGGATTCATATCATATCAACATTCATGTTTTCAGTTTGCATTTTCTGTTTGTTGAGAGAATAAGTTCTAGCCCAAGTCTTTTGTTATGAGGCCTGTAAATCCTTCACCATAATGCAGTCTGGGTGGTAACACTCGTTTTATTGGCACGGGAAACAAAGCTATATAGACCTAACTGACACAACATTTGCAATTGTCAATCACAAGAACCACAACAGGTTTACAGAGGATGATATTATTACTTTGAAATAGAGAATGTTATGCAGTCCCCCACAACTGCGATGTATTTATCCTGATCATTGAAGTTTACAAGTTGGTGGATATATCCATACTTTTATATTTATCAGTAAATCTCCAAGTCCCAAAGCAGGGGTCAGGAAACAATGTAAATAAAAATATTTATTTGAATAAGTTCTGCAATATGTGCATGGAAATATGTGCATGGATGTAGGATTTGATAAGGTTTGTGTGTTGGTTTAATATACCATATTTTGAGGGGAAGGAATTTATTATGGAACCAGTGTGGCAAAGTCATTTGAGAGAGTGGTGGCCAACCTGTGAAAGCAATAAAATCTGGTGGCTGGAAGCTGGTCGAGAAATGTTTCAAAATCTCTAATATCTGAACATGTAATAATACATATAAGATTCTGTACTAAAATGACCCAAAGGTCATGGGTTCGATTCCCGGCGATGTCTGCATTGAATTTATAATACACTTTCTCATATGAGCTAAGACCCGTGCCCGAAGAGTTAACCTGTTGGCCTTGTAAATCTGTGACCAGGAGTGTTGTCATGTCAAGGACCTGCGACCCCAGTGACAATCCAGTGAGACAGCACAATATCTGCCACAAGTAAGTCTCATCGTGAAATGGTGAAATATTGTAGAAAGATATGTAAAACCCAAGCAATCAAACAGACGAAAATAACATGGACGTTGAAGGGCATTTCCCCAAAATTAAAGAAAATAATTCAAAATGTTTAAAATTTAAGAATGACATGACCTTTGGGAAATATTTATCACCTATGTGTTTGTCTGCATTAATCATGGCATGTATCTGATGTTTATATTCAAATCATAACACACACATAATAATTGAAACATAACCACCTTGTTAATAGCATTAAATCCACATTGACATAAACCTTCATTTAATGTATGTGTTGGCAAAAATAAAATCACTAATGCCAGATTTACATGTTTTCAAAGAGGGATTAACTCATTCGTGCCAATCAATCTGTTTATGAACAAAGGTCATGAGATATCCACAACCCTAGTGAACTAATGTAACTGGCCAGACACCATCACATGTACGTCCCACAAGCAATAAACTCCATTAAGTATTTTTCATTAATGGCAGGCATGTTTGAGCTTCAGGCTATGGCAAAATGGCCGCCTCCATGACAAAGACTCGTTTTCAATTGTTAGAGAGCACGACACGAGCCATGGTGTAGGGATATGTTCAGTCAGACGTCCAGGATACATCAAACAGTATTGTACTCAGCACATGTTACATGGAGTTATAACTTGCAGCAGGATGGGAGATTATCAAGGTAAGATTGATTCAAGGGAACAGCATGGGCGTCAAAAGAAACCAATATATGTTATTATTATCATTTAGTCAGTGAGGACATCTCTAGCTTATTGGAAATATTCAATTAGTTGCTTAATCGCCTATTCTCCAAATAGTTACAACAAGAATAGTACATAACCATGAATATGCATGCCAACCCTAGCTTTGATTTGGTTCCATCCCAAAATATTGCTAAAATATTAAAATTGATTATGATATTACAAAACAATATATCAGCTTTCTGTATTTCTGTATAGATATGAGAGCTGTGTTGTATTGTTTGGTTGGTGAGAGTGATGTTATGTGCTGCATCATCAGTCTTCACACACCTTAACCTCTCTCTATCCATCCTACTCCTAGGTCTCCTGCATGGCTCTACTGATACTCTCCTGGTTTATTCTGTCATACCTGCTGCAAATTGCCACATTGCATTGTCAAGTAATATTGTTAATTATACTTCCCCTCTGTTATAATCAGTCTTTATTTATCTCATTTCCAACATCACTTTCTAACTTCCACATTCATAGATTACTAAAGCACTGTCCGATTCCTTTCCAATGAAATTGCAACATTCCTTTTTTCTGCGGCAACATTCTAGCACTATTCTTTATTTCTATTGCAACATAATTTTATAATTGCCGTCCATTATTACAACATAAACATGCTTGCAACAATATCACTATTTAATCACCCTTCATCCTTATCGCATAAATACTATATAATTACCCACTATTGTATAGAACTAAATAACTAGCTATCAAATCAACCAGTCAATAGTGTATTGTCAGGAAGTGGTTTCCATGGTTTGGGTGATGTGGTATATTTACCTGGCACATAGTAAGCGGCCATATATCATTGATGTGTCATCAAACACAACCAACACTGCTCTATGACGTCATGTACTGCCAAGGGCAACTCTCCAGAGCAACTGGCGCTTACATAATGTACTGCAATGTTATATCACATGTTGAATATCACACCCAGATTACAAAAAAACAAGGAAACAGTTTATCATCTATGTGTTACAGGAAAACTATTTCTGAATGAATCTGGTGGTTGTGATGACACAATGGAGGTTTCCTATTTTTCCCAAGCCATGTACTTGGGAAGTTTATTTTTCACAGACAATGTACCAAAACCTTTCAGAGAGTTAGACCTTTTAGCATGTCATTTGAGAACGTTTGTAAAAGGTTTTGGCATGCTTAACACTTCATGTAGAGACCTTTGAATCCTTTACAATATGATGAACTGACTCTCAAATTCTTTATTGTCAATATGTAAAACATTTTACGTTTTGTAGGAACAACATGCTTAAACGTCATTTAGCTAATAGAACTGTGCCAAATTTCCCTACATTTGACAAATTGTCTGTAAAACCATTAGAAATCGTCTGTAAAAACTGAACTCTGGAAAAAAATTTCTAGCAGGATTTCTGGACTTGGTCCACTTCCTATTCTTGTCATCTTCTACTCAGCATATGGGGTACTGTAAACAAGATATATGGGCCCCCTTATAAATGTAATGGGTTTCTTGCGTTTCTCATTAGATTGCCATCTTGGGTAATAGAGATCTATGTCAAACATACATCTAGATGGAAGAGACTGAAGGAATACTCCACATGACAACTTAGTGGGGTTCTCTGTAAATTGTCATGAAATATATACGTGATTCACACATATATATATATATATATATATATATATATATATATATATATATATATATATATATATATATATATATATATACATGTGTGTATGTGTGTGTGTCTGTGTTTGTGTGTGCCATGCAGAGCAATGCATACACATGTACATATTCTCAGAATATGTTAATATTCTGAGTTATGCACACAGTTTTGGGAACTGTAGCCATTTGCTGTGAATTTATAAAAGTGATTTTGTGATCTAATTAATTATGATTTTATGTGAGTAGTTCATTGTTTTGTATCGTGCTGTGGACACGATGGAGTAGGATGTGGGTGAATGGGTGAAGTGATGCTGTCATGTTCGTGGATGATGAATGACTGCCTGTGACAATGACAGTCCAGTAACAACAATGGTCATATACCAGGATCTGTACACTGCAGGCTCCCTTCACAATGTCCTGTAGGATGCCTGGCAGTGTGACACAGATCTCCTGACCCCAGGCACCCATCATGCTCAGGCTTACTGGAACATTGCACTCTATCTCACGACAGAGGATCTCAGCAGGGGGAAATACCAGCAGTCCTGCCATCTGGTGACAATATATTTGAGGGGGAAGGCTTTTTTTACTGAGCAATCTATGTAGTCTTGGTTTATGGTGACAATAATTAGGGTGGTATGTTTAGGAAAGCTGTTTAGGAAGCTGTGAATATTTAATTAACAGATCTAGAGTAAGGAGAGGCGACATATATCTGAGGACTGACAAGGCTCCTCAATGTACCCGGTCAATTAGTATTTATATGCATTCTATATCATTCTATAACTAGTTGGTATGGGTCTCCTCTTTGTTGTTGCTATGCTTTGCGTTTTTTATGCGCAACAGGTGATCACCTAGTTCTTAGGCAGGAGGTCGATTTGGGCGCAAAGCACAAACATTAAACTGATTATGATATCTACATATATCATGGAGATAGCCCTCACAAACATTTCATATCTTATAATATTCAAATTATTTAATATATTTTCCAAGCTCAAAGACTGACTATAATCTGGGTGAGGATTATTTACACTTAGTTATGCACTGATTAAAAATAATTGTTCAGCACCAAAGCTAAATGGCAGAAAATTATAAAATCAGAATGAGGATTAAGTTGTCGTCTTAATAATGGAATATGAATATGAAAAATAATGAGAAAATTGCTGAAAATGGGAATGTCTTCCTGAAAAACGGATAATCGTTAGATATTTTGACAAAGAGGACATGAGGAAAACCCCGAAACAGGCCACCTATATGTGTAAGGCACTGCCAGGCAGCGTGTTGCTGTGGTCCGTGCCAGATCTGGAAGTCAGCCATTGCACTAGAAGCATAAACAATATATGTTGTCAAGTTCACAAAGTACCTTTGTTTCATGTTTCAACACTATTATCACCTTGAGTGTGAAGTGACAATTGCACCTGGATTGATCATTTAAAGGTTCCTTTTACCACATATTCCATGCACACAGGGAACAAAGCTGTCTCTATCTTCCATACAAGACATTCATTTTCTTTTCAAAACTTAATTCTACACGCAAAGAAAATGATCATTTAGATGTGCATGTGTCGTGGTTATTGAACAACTGTCATATGTTGGCTAGGATCCAAGAAGCCAAGCGTGTCTAAGCTTAAGGAAAGTCAGTGCCAAAGACGGTTCACTTCTTCTACAATACCAATCTATCAACAAAAGATGATACAAGCGCCAAAACAGTTTAACGTTAAATTCCAAGCGCCAAAGTCTCAAGATGTTTCATTTCTGTAGACTTTTTTTCCATATTATAAGCCAGAAGTACAACTAGTCCCTTGTCGTGCATAATGTAAAATCCCACCCATAAGTATTACATTCACGGAGCAGATTGCAACTGAAATGACATAAAAAAATCTCCCGGGAAGTGAGGAGCCCGTGTGAGTGGTACTAGTGTTTGTCGACCGCGGTGTGACGGTTGCGGCGGTTGGATATGGTCACCTGTACTCCGGGGCTGAGGGGAGGTGGGGGGAAGTGGGGGCAACTGGCGACACGCTGACGTGATTCACATCCACAATCAGGCACCCCTCAAACAGTACACCCATTATACTCACAGAAAAGGGTCCCTTCTAATCGTTAATAGGCACATTTTATTTCAAAAAAGGAAAAAAAGTAATGTTCAAAATGTCCTTGTTTGGAATTTGTTGTATTTTTTTTATTTAATGAAATGAAAAAGATAAATCCAACTGTACTTCCAGTACATAATTAGATATAAGGTAATTTCAGAGGGGAATTGAAAAAACCCCTTTATCTACAACAGACACAAATATCAGCATACTTTATGGAACACTATACCTTGTTCAACGGTTTCTTTTGTTCATCCAACCTACAACAGACTAATAGAAAATGCATATATGTTACCTCTGTGAGTGATTTAATGGGCAGACCATTTCTTAATAGTATTCTGCCTATGCGGATTTCCTGACTGAAGTGACTGATCTCAGTTGGTAGAGGATTCGCCTTGAGACCCAGGGATTCCGATTCCAATCCTGGTCAGTTTCTATCAAATACAAATAATGTCACCTTTACCTTTTAACGTTTTTTACTGTTTTGCCGTTATCTATTCCCTTATTCACATAACCTCTGGTGGCTTGCAATACGTTCTCCTTAATCATATGATAATAAAAAAGAGGTTTTCATGTTTAAGGATAGTATGTTTCCGCTGATAAGTTCTGTCAATGATGGTATTGGAATTACACAAAAAATGACATTTTTTCAATTACACAAGGATATAAAGAAATGTGTAAATCAAAATATTAAAAAACAAAATGTAGAGATATTTTATTTGAAAACAGATTTATTTTATCGGGTATTCGTGATTACAATCAAGATTAGAAGGTAGATCATGTAGCCGAATATATGTAAGAATATAAGTAAATATATCTAAGTAGTTTTCAGCTAACTTTCTCCACTTGAGATCAATGTAATATTCACATGGGCTCACCGTATGGTCCGACAAACGATATTTTTTTATTATTAGTAGTATTATTTATAGTGACTGGCCACATATGGCTGATTTCTTACCCATTCAGAAAGCCTTGTTAAATGATCCACATTGGTCCACCTGAGCGGCCTCATGATTTATAAATAAGGTGACGGGGAAGTAAGGTGCGCCTCGACCCACGTGTCCTTAACACCTACTTCACCCTAACACACATTCCTTATTTAGACCAGGATTCCCTCTCAGGCTTTGGAGGATCTGAAAGGTTTTGTTATAACACAATTCTGACACCGAGATCCACCATATTGAGCATAATAATTTCTTAGAATATCAGTGAAATACCAATTTGAATTTTGAAGTATAAAGGATGATTTCATCCAACATAGAAAGTTTAGAACATTTATCTTCACTTAGGACTCCCGCGTGAGTGTTCTTTAGGTGACCAAAAGTCACTCTGAAATGATATAAATAAACTTTGTTTAATGGAGACATATCATCTATAGGCTTTATATAAATATAAAAAATCTTAACATATGTTTCCATAGTGATAAGTGAAAAAACTATGTAATATAATTGATGGTGTTGATGATGGCAGGGTGTCATCAGGCTGTCATCACTCATCAGAGAAGTGAACTCATCTCACATGATTCCAGCCTCTGCCAAACTCTACTCACGACCCAGCTTTCTATGATATCACAATCTCTTCATGACAAATTATCCGGCTTTCAACCCATCTAGTTTACAATTCTTGTCACTTGTGAGCTTTAGCTAAGATAACTTTTCTGTCATGAGCCTCTTTGTGATGACGACGGTCACGTGACGAGACAGGGAAATCCTCGTCACACTTGACATGATCAGCCCGGCGCACCATTTGAAATTTCCACATAAATGGCCAAACAACCAGAGCGGCTTTAGTTTGAATATGCTGAGCCTGCAGACGAGACAGATCCACAGGTGCATATTGGCAGTGTTAGCGATACGGTAGAGTGTTATGATATTGGATCTTACTGGTATTGGGGTGTGGACGAGGCGAGGGCGGATGCTGAACAAGTGAGTGTACCTCCTGTAAAGCGACCAGAGCTGACATAGACATTTCCACCTGATACTAGCGCACGCTGTACACCCTAATGCCTCACCCCTGGCTGGCTGGGGAGACTGCTGGCACAGACAGTATGTAAGACAAGCGAGCCTCCTACATGACTCAGTCACACTATGGATGATACCTGGTAAGCGCTGTGAGATCACTGGGAGAAGGAAAGGAGGAGGCTGGCCACTAAGAACCCATCCACCATGGCCACAGAACAGAAATCTCCAGGTAAATATATATATATACATATATAGACCCAATCTCCATTGTAGTAGATGACACTGAGAGATTTACACAGCACAGTATAGTACGTGAGAGAGACACAGGCAAGGTTTGTCATCAGAGAATGTCAGTGATTCTCGCCACAAAGAGGATGCACACATAGCTGGCCTAAATATCACATCCTTACTGGCATACCCTCACATTCATGGAGGAGCATATATCCTTCTTATCACATATTACCCCGGGTGCATCGATGCAAACATCATATATACTCCGTGGGCTCCCACACTCTGTGTACTTTACACAATACTTTAAAATGATGACAAATAACATCTAGCAATTATTGCCTGAGTCTAGTTTGTTCTCACCCTCTTGATGTGCTTTCCTTATATGGTAAATAGAGGGTTTTATGAATAGGGTCTGGTATTGATCCTGTATTCCCTTCAGGACCCAGCTTTAGTAACTGTCTCTTATGTAATCTTGCATCATAATATCGGACTACTGGCTATTATTGTCACAAAGTCTCAACTAATATTTACTTCATGTTTATGATCACTGTTTGGTGAACATCGCAAATATGACAGGAACAATGGTTTTATAAGAAATCTTACATCTGTACATGATTGGCATAATACATATTTCCAGCTGTGTGTTGTGCATATATATATGTGAGACCAACACATAATGTTATGTCCACATTCAAGCAAACACAATAATATTCTTACTTTGGTGTATTGATTGGCACAGTATACTTGAGATCATAAAGCTACTTGATATGTTGTTAAGAAATGGTGGCCATGCCTGTTGTCCTACCAATTAGAGGTGACACATTTATGCAATCAGCATCACATTATAACACACATTTCAAGGCCTGTTGTTATTTGATATGAAAAAAGTAGGCCTTCACCATGTCCTAGCTGTCTGCAGTCAACTTTACAGTGTAATAGATATGTCTTAGTTTTCAGAGTTCTATCATGTAGAGAGTGTGATATGCTTCCATAAAAATGAAAGGCATAGAATTCAGTCAACAGAGGCAAATGGGATTATTTTTTTTTCTCAAACTAAAAGATTTCATGGAACCAGATATTAAAGAACAGGAAGTTATCATTTGGCCGTAAATCAATATGGACTTCAATATTAGAGAGTGTTTGGATCGTGCCTTAAAGCATGTCATGTGAAGGGCAGAGATCGCTCAGTGCCTAATTGCTTCAAATATAAACCGATCTGTGATGTGAGGTGTATATTGCTAGCTGGCACCTCATCAGAATCGATACCCCCACCTTCCCAGGGGGAGAGAAGGCTCAGTCTATTCAGCCACCTTCTCTGCTGCACTGATACCCTGTACCAATAACACCAGCTATGGCCACCAAGAGTTCACACTCAATGCACCATAATGTTCATAGAATAGACAAATATTGATACCAGAATAGAAATGTTAGATCAACATTTTCTGAATTGTAAAAATAACTGACACCACTATCTATTATGATGTCTAGAGGATTGCAATACTGAGTGTCTGGGGTGACTTTTTTCTGTCACATTATCACGAGTTTATTTATCATATTTTATATGATTATATCAATTATAGATAATCATATTTTTTTGTCTGAAATATTGAAGAGCAATTATAATAATTGAGATGATTATAACGTGTGAACAGGACCAGCTTGGTTTGTGTCTGACTCCAGACTACAGACATAAACAACACAATATGTACACTGTATATCTAAATATATGCAATATGTGATGGGCAGAACAGTTCTAACAAATATATATATATATATATATATATATTGTTTGTTTGTTGTTCCATGTTTTTCCATGTTATTTCTAAACACTTAACAACACAAGTGAACCATTCAAAACCAAATCACCTTTGTGCTTGGTATTATTACAGAGACATCTGGGATTGTTATAGAGACGCTATAATAGTGCCAGTTGGCATTTATTAAGGAAATACATACAACACACTTAGGATGCTCTATGTGTTTTCATGACATTTGCAAAATGTTTATCTTCTGTAAATTCTAGTTGTTGTGTTCATTTTAAAGTGCATGCCAGTCAAAACAAGCCAGGTCCCTGTGACTAGCGCTTTCTCGTGATTTCATGAGCAGCAGCTGGGGTATACTTCCATCAGTTCACAAAGTGGGTACTGCAACAGGACACATGCAAGGCAGAAAGCAACAATCTTTCATCTCCATGTGACTTTTTTGTTTTGCCTTTTTTAAATGTTGGTTACCTGGCCAAGCTGTGTTTTCTCCCTTGCAAACACATTACCTCTTGTCCTTGTTCGTGATAGATCTTTGTACACATACCAAGCTATTTTAGTTTTACGCTATTTATTTGTGTAGAATAAGCATGAAACAGTTGAACCTATCACACTGTGGGCACATAGAATATATATATAGGTTGGCATATATTTAGGTACATTTCTATAACATTAATCAAAATGACTCACATCATTATACACCAATCAGTTACTACATCGCCACATGTTACCAGGGTCTGCCAATTTAACATGTAATTAACAACTTCATCGCCTATTAGAATAGTCTTGCATTTGAACCTAAGGTTCACCTAAAACATGATTTATCTCATTATTTTGTCACATATATAGGTTGAATTTGCATCATTAAATATCGTGAGAAACTTCCAAAATTGTTTGCTGTTAATGATTTGTTAAAACAACAGAGTGCAGTTGTATAAAACAACAGAGTGCAGTTGTATATATTCTGGTAATCACAAAGATTGAGTTTTATTATGATTTCTTCCAGACATAATAGTTATATCCATGAATGACTATGCAGATAGTAGTTTTTGTTGAGCAGGTACAGGTCCCACTGTGAGTAGCAGACTAGCTTCCCGTGCAGACCTCCCTACACGCAGGTGTATGTATAAATAGCCACACATACGAGACATGTGAACCTGATCTATGGGCCAGTCATACCTCTACCTTCACTTTATATCATAGCATACAGTCAGCAACGACTCCCACACCAAATATATCATATAGACATAAGTCTGAGTGAAACAAAATATGTGCCTTTAAGTATAGCACTTGTGTAAATTTATTGTCTACCAACTACTTGTCTGAAGAGTTACTTCTAGTGTTGTATTTGAAAATACAAGAAAGAAGTTCTTATACCCTATATGTTGTGTATGTTATATGTTTTGATCAGATTCCACATTTTGTAAACATATCCATGTGATGCATAGCGTGTATGCGGAAAAATATAAACATTCCAATATTTCACAACAAATAGAATATTATGTTTCATGGGTACCATCGTAATATAGCTTGAGGGTGAGAGAATGGAATTAAACAATACATGTTTGGATCTGTGATACAGATATTACCAAGATAACATTGTATGATCATAGCAGGATCTGTATTATCCCCTATAGCATGCATAATTCCTTGCTAGTTAAGCTGTAATGTTGCATTTTGGCATGATTTTCAACAATATTCAATGACAATGTATACACGTTTTTGTTGTTGTTGTGGCAATCTATAGTGAAAATATATTGTCAAATTCATTGTGCAGCATCTCAATCCTCTTAGGCCTGTCAGATCGAATTAGACTTGGACAACTTGAGGTGGATCCGGCAATCGTGATTGATCAATAATAGGTGTGAAATACATATTTATAAGGTCTTGCCCATCTTTATCAATTGCGATGAATCATTCTGCCTCCCAGAAGTGTTAAATAAGGCGTGTATTCACACCAAGTTGGGTCATTTAAGATAATCAGAAGAGATGCATAAAGAGATGAATGAGAGCAAGATCCATACATAAGATGATTAAGATGCACATCCTTGGGGCTTGATCCTGGGTGGTGCCATTGTGAGTCTGAAGCTTTTCAAGTTGTTATGTGGTATCATCATTGAGAGGAGGAATATGAGAGCTCAACTCATTAAGAATGCAGTGGGTGTATGAGGCCTCCTTATCCACTCACCTGCTCCCAAAGCTTTTTCATCTTAAAAACATGTTGGTATGTCTTTGTGAATAGATATGTTATGAAGGTATGGCATTAAGGTACGTCCCTTGATGATCAAAAAGCACAGAAGGTATGGGCAAAACAACAATTTATTGCTCATTTTCAGTTATTCATAACAGTATGATGAATGAGTTATTCTTTCAAGTAGTGAGTACATAATTACATGGGAGTGTAGAGTGTTTTTGTCACTGCTGATGTACATAAAGTGTTTAAGGTAATACCTTCAGCCACGGGACTGTTGGTTTGGTATATCTTTATTCATCCACAGGCCACCCCAGCAGGTGTGTGAGATTGTCACTTCCCTCCCTCTTTATAACTGTCACCCACCTTAACAGGGAATGACCCACAACATCTCCTGAACCATCACATGACCTCCCATCTATCTAAACTATCACCCATCAAAATATCCTAAACTTATATATTTAAGTTGAATAAATGATTTTATAAAACATATATTTTCATGGCTCCGTTAGGATATCAAACCGTTATTTTATGCATGGCGTTCTTAAGTATATGTAAACATTTTCTATATATGCACACAAGATATACGGTGTCTAATTATTTCCATATTAATTTACATACTCTATCATTAAATGTGTTAAGATATGCAGGCATACCTTTGAATGTGAGATGAACAAGCAATGGCAAGCCTAGGGGGACACAAGTTGTATTCAACCCGGGGCTGCAGGGACATACATGTCAGCTTTCAAACGGCATAACTGCAAACATAAGGCACAATCAAACAAACAGCATTTAAGTCACAATATAAAGGCAGGCAGGAAATTCATCATTAAGAATAATACATGTATATATTTGTCGGATATGAATGGAAGGGAATGGTGCTAGAGATACAGAGCTTGACCAGTCAAATGTGTAATGAATAGCGCAATTGAATTAAATGACATGGCAGGACACATTTTCCTTGATAGAATTACCTCTGAAACAGGGCAATATATGTAAATATGACATTACATCTGATACGATTGAAAGGGCAGTGTATATATGTCATTACATTTGATATGAATGACAAGGCAGTGTATCACATTTTACATCTGATGAGAAAGACAGGGCAGAGAATATATGACATTGCCTCTGATATGAAAATGACTGAGCAGTGTATACATAACAGTACATCTGATATGAATGACACAAATATTGATTTGTAGATTTGTTGAAAAAAGACACATATTTTGACCCTATACAAGAGGTGTGGAAAAACGACACACATTTTGACTCCACACAATGGGTGTAGAATTATGATACAAATAGACTCTACATATAGAACCATGGAGACTGATAACACGCATTTAGGCACTTCAAAATGCGGTGCACATAAATATCACACATGTTGTCTCAAAGACGTATTTTGACTCTTTACAAGAGTTGTGGAATAACGACTTGTCAATACCTCTGATATGAATGACAGGGCAGTGTATATATGGCATCACATCTGATATGAATGACAGGACAGTGTATATATGGCATCACATCTGATATGAATGACAGGGCGGTGTATATATGGCATCACATCTGATATGTATGACAGGGCAGTGTATATGTTGCATCACATCTGATATGAATGACAGGGCGGTCTATATATTGCATCACATCTGATATGTATGACAGGGCGGTGTATATATGGCATCACATCTGATATGAATGACAAGGCGTGTATATATGTCATCACATCTGATATGAATGACAGGACAGTGTATATATGGCATCACATCTGATATGAATGACAAGGCGGTGTATATATGGCATCACATCTGATATGTATGACAGGGCAGTGTATATATGGCATCACATCTGATATGAATGACAGGGCGGTGTATATATTGCATCCCATCTGATATGAATGACAGGGCAGTGTATATATGGCATGACCAGGTCAGAATATGTGCAGTGGTTTCTTTCAGCAGAGGGATAGCCTGTTTTCCGCATTTGCATTATGGATGTAATGGAGTCCTGGTTATTGTCACTCGTGACCATTGGATCCAGAAGGTCAGCAGTCTAGGGGAAAGAGCGCTAATTGGTCAGCCACTGTGGCCTGCGGTCCCTTGCTATTCTCGTCTCTATCTTTCCTTCTGGACGTCCCACTTTTTGGCTGGATTGCATTTGGGGTCACATTTTTCAATGAATTGGAAGTCCCACCTTTGGTTGGATTGCATCTGGGGTCACTTTTTTCATTGAATTGTATCAACAAACAAAAATAGCGCAAACATTTTATTGTGATTATGTGAGTTCAAAAAAAAATACTTTTGCCCATTTTACTCCCCAAATATCTGTACATATTTATTAGATGACCCACTGGACATTTGACCCTCAAAAAAGATCGAGTCGCAATGAATGGAATGTATGAGAGAACGCAATGGGTGTATAGTCTAATGAATGACCTGTGATTATTTTTAACTAGAATGAAGTTGTGGTCCTATTTTGGCATGCAGATTTATATTATAGTATTCACACTCTATTGCCTTTAACCTATGCTTCTCTCGCTATTGTGACGGATCGTTTTTTTCTGGTAAAATAAACAGTTAAAAGTGTGACACTTAAAAATACAAGAACAGTTCTAAATCCTGAGGCAACGTTTTGTTGAATGGAGATTTGCAATGCGTGAATACAATCTTTTACACGTTCCAGTCAAGAGGGCACGGGGGATCCGAGAGATTTGTCAGCCGGGCACACCACGTTATGCTTGCACAGACAAGGCCAGATCCTAGAACATGGCTTAAGTTACCCCAACCCCAGCCACATAGAGATTGCCATGTAAAGGCTGATATATCAACAAGAATTATGTCAGCATCACCATTTATGAAGACATAATATATGAAACTATTAAATATTCATTATTATTCTTTTACAAAATAGTATGACAAATGATAAAATGTAGAGTTGTAATTAAGTAAATATGTGAGGCATGAACATGAATTGCAGGAAATACTTTGGTTTGGGTAAACAGGTTTGCTGTAATTATTTCCCCTACAGAGAACGTCGTTGTATGGGGCAATAAATATATGTGATGAATGACCGTTTCCCAGCTATAAGGTCTTAGATTTATGATAAACGTCTTACACCACAGCACACTACCTTTTAGAAAATAGAAAAATAAACTACAACGTCCTTGTGCAATTATCAAGACTTTCCATTCACTAGACGATACTCCCATAAAGATGCACACGTCTGACCTTCCTTTCATCTGATATTTAACTTTATTTTCCGGGAAGAACATAGTAATGGGAAAATTCTTTAATAAATCTACGTAATTTCATCCACGTGTCAATGAGTCACCTTTTCATCTATTTCAAGCTATGGTAATTATATGTTTTAATTTCCCTGTCTCTTTCTCTATGTCTCTCTCACTCTGTCTTTCTTTCATTGTATTCCTCTATGCTTTCCTCCATCTGACGTTCTCTCTCACTTTGTTTATGTGTCTTTGTTTTTTTTTGTCTTTTTCCTTTGTACCTGTCAAACTTTGTCTTTTTAATCTCTTTAATCTCCTTGTCCTTCTCTCTCTTATATATATATATATACACAAACACATGTATATAAAAGTTTATATATATATAGGTTTATATATATTTGATATATCTGAGAAGTGTGGCCTAGTGAGAGCAGGTTCACCTGTATTGGATTGCTCCTCACTGGGCCTCTCGTCCTCTCTCTCTCTATATATATAAGTTTATATATATATATATATATATATAAATAAGTTCATATATATTTGATATATATATATAAGTGTGGCCTAGTGAGAGCAGGTTCACCTGTATTGGATTGCTCCTCTCTGGGCCTCTCGTCCTCTCTCTCTATATATATATAAGTTTATATATATATAGGTTTATATATATTTGATATATCTGAGAAGTGTGGCCTAGTGAGAGCAGGTTCACCTGTATTGGATTGCTCCTCACTGGGCCTCTCGTCCTCTCTCTCTATATATATATAAGTTTATATATATATATATATATATATATATATATATATATATATATATATATATATATATATATATATATATATATATATATATATATATATATAAATAAGTTCATATATATTTGATATATATATATAAGTGTGGCCTAGTGAGAGCAGGATCACCTGTATAGGATTGCTCCTCTCTGGGCCTCTCGTCCTCTCTCTCTCTCTCTCTCTCTATATATATATATAAGTTTATATATATATATATAAGGTTATATATATTTGATATATATAAGTGTGGCCTTGTGAGAGCAGGTTCACCTGTATAGGATTGCTACTCTCTGGGCCTCTCGTCCTCTTGCTCGCCAGGATCTGTCACCTGGCACGACACCATACTTTAGGGGCGAACCAAGGTCACTCTGTCTCATCTTACTGCAAACACCATCTCCTGCCTTTAAGAAACAAATTGTACTTTAATAATCTTTTGTGTTTTAATAGAACTATGTTATGAATTGTGTTGTGAATATAACTTTCAATGGAGCGCACAGTTGTGCTTGATTCCTGACTAATTGGTAATTTGTGTACAGAACCATATTTGTCAGTACATAAAGGTGTATAAGACATTGTCAGATAGTAGATCAGTGTAGAACTACTATTTTATCCTCTGGCCATTAATACACCACACCACAGATCTTCCAACCTGACTTCAGAGATGTGCTTGTCAAGTAAGGCCCTATTTACATACAAATGGTCAAATCAGAATACAATAGCTATCATGTCCGTGCAATCTGCGGGATGTTCTCTCAATGTATGGCCATATTTGTTCAGAGGTAGTTAGACCCAGCTATGGGGTTCCCTGGACCATTTGTGGTGGAAGAGAAAGGTATGAATATTGATTCTTGTCAACCGTCTGAGGCGCACAGCTAACCTATTATACTCTGAGGTCCCGGATGAATATATGGATGGGTATTATAAGTATCTTCACGCAGACCCATACCTCACTTGACATCAGCACATAGGTAACACGATCCTTGTCATATTTACCTTTGCTAATTCACCAAGGTAACTGTCTTGGTTTGGAGATGATATCTCAGCATAACACCGAGGACTGACAGCAGGGGCAACTATTGCTATATGTATGACCTCATAATCTGATAGGTTGACAACTTTATTATGTATATTATGAATACATTTAATCTATCCAATCATCAATGATGGCAAGGCCACGGGAAGATGAAAAGAAAAGTGATTCACACTAATAAGATTATATGTTTGAAGTTTAAGGTATTTGGTGTTTTCATAGGCAAATTTCACCATCAATCATCACATTCAATGAATTTCCAAAGGTTTACATTAAAGTACCCTTTTGTAAAACATGAGGTAGAGGTTGAGTGATGAAATACATTTTTAAAATATATTATGACTAGCTTATTTGTTAGAACCATGACTTGACAAGTGGTCTAAATATGAATGAAAGCGGTTTAAAAGATATTAGACTTTGGAAAGATAACACATTTTCAATATTTACAATATAGGGTATGATTAGGTTAGTTTAGATTAACATGTTGACATTTTATTGTGAGTTCTAAGGCATTAATGTTCTCGAAATGAAGAAAATCATAGATGTGTCCTTTCTGTGCAATATGCCGCATCTATGCAATAGAGGTATTATACCTAGATATTAAGGGAGTCAAGTATTATTTCTTTAGGCACAGACTCGAGAGTATTCGCACGTATTGTGTTAGTGGCAAATGCATTTGTGGCAGCGGAAACCAAACCGTGAAACACTTGGTTGGAAAAAGGGGTTAACACCCAATGATTAACTGATCCGTATAAGAACAATGCCTTCACCATTTGAACTAAAATTAACAATGACGTAAGCCTTTTTTTCAAAATAGCAGTCCTAAAGAAATGTCACAACTTGTCCATGATGAAAAAGGTGCGCACAGGACAGGGAGGCATAGCTGTCTTAGGTGTACCTCTGGGGCATATACTAATGTGAAAGAACCACTGTGCTTGACTGCAATGTAAGTGTTGGTTCCATAGCAATGCCGTTTATGTCTAATAGCAAAATTATAGTGCACAAACATCATATTATTTTTTCTGTAATGGTAAGTGAATTGGTTGAATGTTTGCAACAAGTGTGCTCTAAACAAAACTTATATGTTTAAATGGAACAACACATCATAATGTTAAATAGTTATATACACTGTATGGATAAATAAAACACGCTGATGAACACATGATATCAGTTATGTATTTCCAAATTGAACAGAGGGAGTGTTTGTTTTGGTGGGACATCTATCTTGGTTGACTTCTGGATGTGGGGTTGTCAAGGATCATGTGGGGTTGTCAAGGATCATGACTCAGCCAGGTCTGACCACAGCCTGCTGACATCATCAATGCATCTCATCACAAGCCGACAACTGCTGCATGAACACCAGTGCCTATGAACACTGCTCTTTGTTTTTTGTGGATGTGGTGAATAAGGACTTAATTATGGCGTGATCAGTCTGACCTGTGTCTGGCACTACCACTGCCACACAAATAGTCCATGCACCATCATAGGCTCAGACTAGCATGCTATCCAGTCCAGGCCAATTCTAAATTATATTTAACTTCTAAAATAGCCACGAAATGTTCCAAATCTTGACGTCCTTTATTATGACAGCTGTGCAGTTAATTTGCCTGCGACAGCCGGATATAAAATTTGCAGAAAAAAACTGTACTAATGAATCACTGTAGCTTAGTAACGTACGAATTCTTATCATATGACATGACAAGGAAGATTTACAGGTACAAAGCCTATCACTATGAGATTGTTACATGACCATGAGTCATATTATATGGACCCTAACAATTCCTGCAACATTCACGTGCTTTGATGTCCAACTGTTTTACAATTTGCACAGATTTATAACACATTATACTATATATTAGATTATACTGTATAAATCTCGCTAATTGCCTCATAATGATCACATTGCTATCCTTAATGATGGCATTTGTGTGATAGTATACAGCATCAAACAAGTACAGTAGGCCTGGAGTAATTAGTAGGTAACTTGAGGGTGATTTATAGAGGAATAGCATGACACACAATCATAATAATCTCTGGCTTCATGAAAACAAGTGCAAGGATTTAACCACATTGATAGACACATACAATTTAGATACAAATGCAGAAAAGTTTCATCAAGACTGGTAAAAGTTCCGCAAGAACTTTTTTATTATTCTTTTGTTATTTTATTATTCTTTACTGTATAATGAAATATATGATGATTGCAATTATCGAAATTAGGTTCTGGCATGAAATCATTTAATTGTATCTTTGAATGTGAGAATATAAGATATAAAGGTGTGCTGAATATGGAGGCATCTTATACTTATTTTTTTAGGATGAACATTTCACATTCTTTTACTCTTTGAAAAAATCCACGTGAAAGAACTTTACTTGACAAATGAAAAAAAGTCCCGTTAAATAGGCAAGATGTTTTTCAAAAGCGATACACTCTGCTACATTAGAGGTCACGTTTGAACCTGGTAGGCTTGGTTGAAAATTCAACATTGCCATGAGCATCGCTCTGTTCCTGTGTGGTTGTGTCATAGTTTACACTGAAATACGTGAAGGATTTCAACAAGCCTTTGTCAGCACCCACTGTGAACCGTGTCATGATTTCATTCTCCTTCATAGCACTAATAGACAGTAAGAATATCTGCATCCGAGGAACGTTCACGATGGTAATAATTGCATGTATGGGCTGCTATCAGTGTGGCCTAGCGTGACAGCATAGATGTTCCCTGTCCTAACTTTGTTTGCTTTAATTTTACGAATTGCCCTTCAAGTATAAGTTTGCATCGGACATAAAGGTAGAGGGCAGGTTGGGTAGGAATCTCAGGTCTTACCACATGGCATGAGAAATATCTCTCACGATACACAATACAATTCAAATATACACAAGCCATAAAGGTTGTATTCAGGTTATCTATGATCAAACCAAAGGTTATATTCCTTGCAGCCCTGTTCAGCTCTCGTGGGTTGCCAAATAATATCAGTATATTAATATATTCAATATCTCTCCATTCATCAGTATGCAATAGGTCTGCGTCGTGGCGCTACAAGTAGTCCTTTGTGGGACGCTTATTGGTTTGGGTGAACTGAGATAAAATTGCATTTTTGGGTATGAGCAGACAGTGGTGAAAGCTGAGTAGATGATGGAGTGTGGTGGGGCTGACCATCAGTTGACCGGTGTACCTGAGTGAGCATCTCACATACTGCTCCCGAGGCCATCCTACATCTCTCTATGAGAATCAATATGGACACAGCACTCAAATACTACACAGACAACCACCTCACTTACAACCTTCACATCCATCCCTGTCAGTAGTCCGCCTTGTGTCTCTATTAAAGTGTACTAGAATCAACAAAGAAACATCAACAAAGAAACATCAACAAAGAAACATCAACAAAGAAACATCTATAACAAAGATATTTCCTAATTAGATAATATTGATGTATCATTAATTGTTTATACTTTCAGATTTGGATGAGGACGATTTTAATTCTGGTTTGATTCTACCGCCCTTAATTGTACAACTGAAGAAGATTCTAGATCAGTACCCTGATGACAGTCAAATACTCAAGGTAGATACTATCCTATGTACTAAAGATAATGACGCTCAGAGTAAAAGGTGACCATAACCGAGAAGGGTGGCACACGCTTGTTTGGCAAATGTCTTACGGTCAGACTAACACGTTTTCAGAGTAACTATATCATAATCTATAATTATATTCATGAATATAACACCTCCATGATGGACAATATTTTCACACACTTTTTGACCATAGGCGAAGTTCACATCTCCCATATGGGACTAATATGTAATATCAGACAACATTGTAAAAAATGAAAAAAAATGTATATAATAATATGATTCAATGAGAACTTAAAATGACATTAGCAGTGAGTTGCACCTATGGCCTTGACCTTGGGTCACATAAAGTATTGTCTGCATGCCGCCGTTGGACACGAGGTGTGAAAAACTCTCCTGGCAATATTCACACCAACAAAACTAACTTCCAACCATATTATTGTATTCAAATCTGTAGCTCCATTACATATGATTGAATTTAGTGATAGGACAATGTATTCAATGATAAAGTGCTAATTTATGATGCATTTTACACAAAAGGTTTCAGATTATCGTTTGATTTTTAATTGTAATTTAGTTTATCACTTATGCATCAATGTATTCTATAATAGACCTGTCTTAATTTGCAATGATATGTGACGGATTCTAAAAAAATAAATTGAGAGTTTATAGGAATGAATGTGTAAATTTTGTTTAACGGACTTCTATAAACGTACCTTTAAGTTAGGAGACCTTTCGTTCACTGTACTCAAGACTTTATCAATGCAAAATACGCTTTCATTTTACTTGATAAAAATTACTTAATATTGGAATTTACAGACAAAACGTATATCATGTTATATTTATTGATGTTGGCAGGAACTCATTCAGAATGCGGAGGATGCTGGGGCACACAATGTCAAGTTCCTGTATGACCGACGCACCTATGGCGTCAACCCGAGATCCCTACACCATCCGGGACTTGCCAAATTCCAGGTAGGTAGCCAGCAAAAAAACTAGATAGAAGATCACGTGATGTAATGTATTTCCTTGGGAATATGATGTAAAATTATGCCAGCCACGTTTCCAGTAACAAAGTATTTTAGTATTTTCTCAAGTTTGAAATTCAAAAAGGCAGTTCAAAACATTTGGGATTTAGTACATAAAATGATGACAACACTTGATAGAGGTTAGAGGTCTGAGGATAACTGCGCAGGGAATTTGTGTTATATGAGATAACCCTCTCCACGCATCCCCCTTCTATACCACCTGACAATGCCTGTGCATCAACGGCGAAGAATGCCAAGTTTGTCTGCAAACAACTATCTGACGAACGCAGCTGAACTCTGTTTAACAGTGAAATTTGTATTGTCATCACATCTTATATATCATAATAACATAGGATCAACTTTCCCTCAAAATATTTATCAATCTCCATGATTTACCTTGTTAAGCACGTCCACAATTTGGATGTACATGTTGTGTGTCTGCATGGGTTCTGGACTTCTTTAATCATTTGTTTATCATGTTTTTTAATAACAAAAAAAAAACAAATAGGTAAAGGAAGAAAAAAATGAATAAAACAAGAATATATTAACCTAGAATAATATAATATAGGTTGTTCTTATCACACATATGTTGTAAGGACCCTGAATAAATATTCAGGTTTGTTGTGTGCTCAAGTAAAGTTCAACAATAATGTAATAATTTCTTTAATTATGATACATTAAATCAGGCCTTAGCGTGATGTGGTTACCAATTGTAAAATCTTAAGAAATATTACACCCCTCTTTGATAAATTCCATAAAACCTTTCTGTCCTGTCCCACAATATGCGTACTTGTTATATTTGCACAAAGAGTTAGTTCACAGGGAAGTAGGAAACAGTTTAGCAAAAATGATCAAAGTTTCCATGAATTGTCCCCAGGTGGCGCCATGTTATGTAACCTTTGGTGGTGTCTCCTGATCGCATGTGAACTTCATTGAGGTCAACATGATGGCGATATCCGCCTATGTGAGCATTCTATGTATGGCTATGTACACTTATATAACCTGATGACAAATATAACGGGTTATTATATAAAACAAAATGCCATTATAACCATTAGTAGTAGTAGTCTATAACAAACACGTTAACACTGCCAAGCCCAGAAGGCCCCTCCCGTCATACACAAAATACACAAAAAAATGAAACAAAAAAAACACCCACATGTAGTAAATCAAAGAGCGTCGCCTTGGGCCTGGAAACCGTTAGCATGATTACAGAGGGGACTGGTTTTATGTGGACACTACCTGCCAATGGCCGAGGAGTAGATGTACGTGGAGGTGCAGAAGGCAGCTTGGCAAGGCTGGGGGTGGGAAGGGATATCAGCAGGCAAGGGGGACTCAGTACACAGCGTGATAGTCAGTATTGTATTGCCTCACCTGTACCTGCCCGATGTACCTGAGTGAATCAGACCTGTCTACTAATTCACTGGTACCGGTCAAGAAGGGTTAATGACGGGAAACATGCCCAGGTTCATAAATATGCCAAGATGAAAGTAATGTAAACATCGGATAAAAAATTAAAAACTGACAATTGACAATTAATTCTTTATTCGGAAAACAATTTTTCACAGTTACTACCATTTTCTTTTTAAAGTTATTTGTTTGACATCAAAAGCTTGTTAGATTTTAAGTGAAAATACCCAAATAGTATACGCTTTGCATTTTTATCATTCAAAGTAGATCTGAAAGTCTGTAAGGCAATATGCACAGAGAGAAAATTGTTCAAAAACATTTAATAAATTTCGTGAACTAAAGCGAACATAAAGTTCTTAAATTGAAGTGAATAATTAATTCATGGTGCAAAAAATATTAATGAATGTTTGTTAATGATGGTTTACCTTGATATGACTGTTACGGAAATATCAGCAGGAAAAAAAGCTGAGATTGTCGATGATGTGTGTATGATGTGTATTGTAGGGACCAGGTCTGTACTCATACAATGACGCCGAGTTCAGCGAGGATGACTGGAGAGGAATCCGTATGCTGTCTCAGAGTGTCAAAGCCACTGACCCTTTCAAGGTCGGCTACTTTGGCATGGGTTTCAAATCTGTCTTTCATATATCAGGTCAGTCTTGCCTCACAATTATCTCAATTTATATAGTACAACTATTTTTGATACTCACTCCATTTTTATTTAAATATAGAATGTAAATATAAATATCTTATTGTTTTTTGTAGATATGCCCTATATATTAAGCGGAGATAAGTTAGCGGTGATCGACCCACATCAGTTTGTGTTCCCTCAGTCCACCTACAGCTGGTCCCTTAATAAGCGGGACCTCTCACGCCAACTCTATGACCAGGTGGCGCCATTCATCAATATATTTGATTGTGAAAAGGAGACCTTTGCAAATGGACATTATAAGGGAACTCTCTTCCGGTTTCCGCTCCGCATGAAAACATCTGCCTTGTCTGAAACATTATATGGTGCTGAGAGAATCCATCGCTTATTTGAATGCTTCCATGAAGATGCTCATCTTGTTCTGATTTTTCTCAGACATCTTGAGTCCATAGAACTGTATGAGAGGGATGAAAGGTCCATGCGACCTAAGCTCTTGTTCAAGGTTGCATTGACCAAAGACTGTCTCAGCGAAGTGAGGGCCAAACGTGAAGAGTTTCTAAGTAAAGCCAAATCCAAAGAATACAGAACTGATGCCCTCGTCACCACATACCCCATCACAGTGGAAGTGACAAAGAAAGAGGGAAACTGGGACAGAAAGAAAACCTATTCTTGGTTAGTTACAAACTATTACTCAGGTGGCCGTGTCTCTGCTACATTTCGCAAACTCTACAAAGACACAGACCTCAGCTTCCCACCTTGGGTGGGCGTGGCCATGCCGCTGTCGGAGGGTGGTAAAGTGAAGGCTCCCAGTGAACAGGATGGCAATGTGTTCTGCTTCCTACCCCTGCCATCAGACAGACAGACGCCAACTGGACTTCCGGTACATATCAATGGCTTCTTTGCCCTGGAGCAGAACCGGAAGTACATAAAGTGGCCAAATATTACTCAGAAGAGAGATGATCTCATGGATAAGCGACTCCTGTGGAACCAGTGCCTGCTGCGAGAGGCCATCCCCTTTGCTTATGCGCAACTCATTCTTGGTGCTATAAAACTCCAAAAAGAAAAGGAGAACTCAGACCTCACCGTAGAGAACATCTACAAAGCATTCCCAGACTTCAGTAAAGTAGATCGCAGATGGGAGTGTGTTTGCATTCCCTTATATGCAGAACTCTTCCAGAAGCACGCAGTAGTTTACTCAGAGGCTGATGGTGGAGTGTGGCTGCAACCCAGAGAGGCAATATTTAACACACTGGAGGAGGATGAGAGCACCAAGCATCTCATCTTCAGGATATTGTGCCTTAGTAATACCAAAATCGCCGACATGCCGGAGCACGTGTTGCGAGCCATACGCTCATGCTGCACCATCAACCTGACAAAGATCACGCCACAGCTTGTTAGTCAGTCCTTCAAAAAAGTGCAAAGTACAAAGAAGTTCAAAAATGTGAGCAGAGTAAACCTCCTCAGGTACTTGTTGAAGCAAAATAAGTATGAACTCCTAGACGGGTTAGACCTGCTGCCGTTGGCCAATGGGCAATTCACGATGTTCTTCAGCAATCCACGTCGTGCAGAGCGATTTATTTATATTGCCACTGGTGACCAGTCCAAAGACATTCTGCCCAAGGTGGAAGATGACTTCTTAGATCCCAATCTAGATCCTGGCGTCACTGAACAACTCATAAAAGCAGCCGTCAAAGGTACTCTTTTGTGTCATCAGCACTGTGCCACCAACACAATATATTTTTTGCTTTATGTAAAATTATTATAAAATTATAATTATATGCTTTGTTATAAAATTTTAAAACATTTTAAAAGTACAGAAGCTTTGGTCATACACAACATGTATATGTTATGTATTAAATTTATAAAGCAAAATACATTATGAAATTACCGATATTACAAGGGAGTTTCCGCTTTAATTGTACTCTATAATCCTCTTACTGTCATTAATGATTAATGTATGTTCTTATTTTAGGTTACACCCAGCTGCGAGTTCTGAGTCAGGACGTCATAGGTGATCTCATTCAGCAAACATTACCATCAGACTGGCTGCAGCGAGACCGGGTCACGTGGACGCCGGACAAAGATGGCCACCCTTCTAAAGAGTGGCTGAAAAACCTCTGGGTCTATCTACAGCACAACTTTAGACGAGATCTCACCACCTTTGAAGGGATTCCCCTCATCCCGATACCAGCAGAGAACGGCAAAGGCAGTGACCTTGTACCACTGTACACTTTATCAGGGATTGTCATGAGAAGAATGGATGGTCTCATGATGGAAACAAATATAGAACCAATACTTGAAAAACTTGGATTGATTGTCATAGATGAACTTCCCATATACATACGAGCCCATCCCCTAGTGGCAGAATTGTACATATTCGCTCCGTCCTTCATTGGAATCCTCAAAGCAATGTTCAGAATGTGTGAACACCTTGGCCTTGAGCAATTTGCTCAAAGATTTGACAGTATTACCTCTCCACAAGACAAAAGACTTCTCCGTTCAATGTTTTGTAGAATGTCTCCATTTGACTTGACACTGCGGACTGAGCTCAAGGATATGTTGTGTCATTTGCCTTTATTTGAGACCCTGAGGTCTGATGACTCTGGGTCTTATGAGTTTGTGTCTGCCTCCACTGTGAAGCAAGCTGCCCCCGTAGAGCCTTTACCAGTGGAGGTATCTCAGACACTGATCAACGTGGCCTCCCCTGACTCAGCAAACCTGGCAGTCCTGCTCAACATCAGGGCACTAACTGTGATAGAACTCCTGAGAGAAATCGTATTTCCCGATGTAGAAGGTGCTTACTACAGCTCACATGATATTCAGATTCTCATGCTCTACGTTATCAAACATTACTATTCACTCATTGAGGTGGATGCCACGTTTATTGACTCACTCCAGTCTCTCACATTCCTACCCCGCAGAGACATGCTGATGACCGCCAACATGTTCTACGACCCGGCTGAGCCCCTGCTTCAGCGCCTCTTTGTTGGCGAGGAAAAGTTCCCTACTGGCGCATACACTGAACAGAACATCATAGCAGTGTTAAAGGAGATTGGTCTGCGGCGCCTGGACACTGTGGAGCCAGAGGATTTACTGGAGACAGCCATGCTTATACAAGAGTCCATAGAATCTGGCTCTATCACTGTGGAGGAGGCTTGCGTCAAGTCTCAGGCTCTCATGGAATATCTACTGGACTTTCCACAGAAACTGCAAATGCCGTGTGAGGACAAGGTGCTGTATGAATGTCTTGCTGATATTCGTTGGGTCAAGCCGCAAAGTGTGAAGCCCCCATTTTACCCTGAAGGTCTCAGCTGGTTTGAGGCCACGCGTACATTTGAAGTGCCAAATGGTATGAAAACTGGTTGTTACGCCAGTGTGATAGGTTCTACGATGCCTATTGTAGCGGTCAGTACTAAGTCTGATCTTGGTGAGCTCTACGGCTGGAACGAGTCACCTCCATTGGAAAACGTAGTTGCACATATGTACAATGTTGTGCAGTCATATGATCCAGCACAAAAAGCCAAATATATGGACCTAGCAGATAGCATCTACGAAGAAATGTCCAAATCTGAAACTCAACAAATCTTAGATATCCATAAAGAACAAAACCTTACTGAATGGATCTGGCATGGAGAGGGATTCACGTCCTCAGAGAAGATAGTTTTTGCAAAGACTTTTATGGATTTACGTCCTGTACTTTACCACATACCAAAAGAGATGGAACAGTACAGTGAATTCTTTGCAAAGTGTGGTGTGAAACATGAATGTGACCTGCCTGGAATATTGTGTATGATAAAAACCAAATATGAAGATCAATCAACCAGCCACAGTGCAGAGGAGACGAAGCGTGACCTGCACATCTGTGTCAGTATTCTGAACGAGTTAAAGACACAGGTATCTCAGCAAAACAAAGCTGATCTGGAATCCAAATTAGTCCTTCCACTGCATACCAAAGACAGTAAAACAATTGTAATGGCCAAGTTGGCGGATTGTACGTATTGTGACCAGGAGTGGCTTAGACAGGGTTATGACATCAATGACCTGACAGACGATGATGAGGAGATCCTGCTTGTCCACCCCAATGTGCCCTCCAGTACCTCAGAAGCCCTAGACGTGCCTACCCTCATGAGCCGGATGCTGGATGCTGAGGAGTTGGATTTCAGCTTTGGTCAGTCTGACTCTCTGACTCACAGACTTCACGTGTTGCTGCAGGAGTACACTGATGGCTTTGCTGTGCCTAAGGAGCTGGTCCAGAATGCTGATGATGCTGGTGCTACAGAGGTCAAGTTCCTCTATGATGAAAGGCAGAATGAGGACTCAATGACCTGCCTTATAGATGAGGGCATGAAGCAGTGCCATGGACCAGCACTGTGGGCCTACAATGATGCAGTCTTCACCGATGAAGACTTTGAAAACATTACAAAGTTAAGTGGTGCTACAAAGGAGACCAAAACAGAATTGATTGGCCGCTTTGGTTTGGGCTTCAATGCTGTTTACAATATAACAGATGTCCCAAGTTTCATCAGTAGACATAACATCGTGATATTTGACCCACATACCACACATCTGGGCAAAAGCATTAAAAACAAATCCAAACCTGGCATAAAGATCAATATGCAAAGACACAAAAGAAAGCTGCGTAGACTAGGAAATCAATTCAAACCTTTCAACGATGTTTTCGGTTGTGATATGAAAAATGACACAAGCGAGTCCTTTGATGCAACCTTATTCAGGTTTCCACTTAGAACCAAAGCTCAAGCAGTCAAAAGTGAAATCTGCCACAAACACTATGATGATTCAGAAGTACGATCTCTGCTTCAATTGCTGGTTAAAGGGTCAGAATCTTTGCTTTTGTTCACACAAAATGTCCAACAAATAACACTATATCACTTAGGTGCGAATGCAAAAGACGCATCTTGCGCCACTGAAGTATTCAAAGTGCAAAAGGCTCCAGTGAGAATACTTCGTGAATTGAAGTGTGATATAGAGCTATCACACAGTGCTGTGAAGTGCAGTGCTGCTACTCAGGCTTGGATCAAACAGAGCAGCATTCTCAAGTCCTCTAAGAACACAATGGCAGATATACGCAAAGGAAAACCAATAAAAGACATAAGTATTCCAGAATCATCTCACATCTTGAAAATAGATAGCAGAACAACAGCTAATGGAGAAAAGGTGCTAGAATGTTCAAAGTCAGTTTCAAGACAATGGATAACAACCTCATTATTTGGGGTTGGTAATTCATTGAGAATGGCATTGATGGAAGAAAACTTGCTGCCAACAGGTGGTGTTGCCGTTCCTTTAAGCTATGATGAACTGTCTGATTTGTATGTACCGGAGTCTATATTCCACCCTGACATTGAGACCCAGCATTTTGGGACTATATTCAGCTTCCTGCCTATGCCCATTCACAGTGGCTTACCCGTCCATATCAATGGGGCCTTTGCTGTGACCTCTAACAGGCGCTACCTGTGTGAGAGGAACGAGGATGACAAGTTTGACATGAGAGCTATATGGAACGAGGCCCTGATGGAGGACAGTATCACCCAGGCTTACGCCCTCATGCTGGAAGATATCAGCAAAATATCGCCGCCAGGGGGCTTCACTACTCTGTGGCCACGTGTGGAGAACGTAGAAAGCAATACAGAGGCTTTACTGCACAGCTTCTACAAGACTCTGTCTGACACATCTGATTACTGCCTTCCTTTGTTCTCAAATGATAAACGCTGGGTCTCACTCAAACAAGCTGTGTTTCTCACTGGTGAACTGAAAACTTCAAAAGTTGGTGATATTATGTCTGAGATATTCAAAGAGTATGAGAGTGACAATTCAGATATTCTTGTAGACCTCCCTGAGTATTCCTTGCAAGGGTTCAAGCTAGCTCAGTGTGCTGAAACCATCAATCAGAGATCTATGAACCTGTCACAGTACATAACAAAGGTACTACTGCGGCACATTGACACCATCAGCGCCAGCCTCAGAGACCCTCTTGTGCTGTATGCTCTTGAGCATGGAGATGAATCTGTCAGACAGAAACTCCAGGAAAGCGCCTGTATTCCTACCTCTCCAGACGGTGACAAGCTGAGCAGACCATGTGACCTCGTGGACCCCAACTGTGAACTCACCAGCCTGTACTCACCCCATGACGGCAAATTTCCACATGGTGAAGCATACACATCAAAAAGAATACTAAATATTCTTCATAACCTTGGAATGTCCCGGGATGATATCACGTGGGATGACGTCGTGGAAAGAGCCAAATCTGCAGAGAATGTAGAGTACAGCATTGGCAAGAAGCGAGTTCAAACACTTTTGTCATTTGTCCAAAAGAAACTTGTTCAGAATGGAGAAGCCGGAAAGGAGACTGTAGAACAATATGCCAAGCAACTGCGCACTATTCCTATGTTACCAGCTATGGCTAGGCCAAAACACTTCAACATGCAGTGGCACAGTGAAGATATGGGACAAGAAAGACTACTACCTGCTGCTGACGTGTACCCGCAGCGCTGCTGGCCTTTGCTTGGCTGTGTGAATTCTGTGGCGGATGAATCTGTGTTCCCCAGACAGAGTGAAGAGTTGAAGGCCCTTCTGGGTCTGAGTGAGATGCGGCCAAGCCTTGACACTGTTCTGGAGCAGCTCACGTGTATTTTGGATGATGGTCAGTGCATAGAGGACAGAGAGACACAGGATGAACTGGTCTCTGTCTGCTGCAAGATCTATGAATTCTTTCAGAATGAATATACCAAGTATCCAGAAAAGATAGAAGTTATAGTGTCAAGTTTGCGTTATCAGCCATTCATCTTCTGTAATGGACAGTTCCTCTTGCCCCAACACGTGGCATTCTACTTCCTGCACCACTGCGCCCCCTATCTGTACGGCCTACCGGATGTGATGAGGCGTATCGCGGGAGACCTGCTGGCGGCTGTTGGTGTGAGGGAGACATTTGAAACCACAGACTTTGTAGAAGCGTTACAGACCATGTATGAGACATACCACGAGTCTACACTTGATAAAGACACGCTGAAGCTGGCTCTCCGATTGGTCAGTCTGCTGAACGATAGCATTGCTGACATGGACCAGACGCTAGATGATGTAGCTAAGGAGTACGGTGTGATATACATCCCAGATGCTCAGGCTGTGCTCAGGAATGCCAAGGAGTTATGTTACAACGAGCCTGACACACAGTGGCTTCCGCCTGACCATGACACAAAGTTATCACACCCGCTCATACCATATGCCATATCCAAGCAACTAGGTGTGAACACCAGGAGACAAGAGGTCCTTAACAAATACTCGAGGGGTATCCCATTTGGTCAGAAGGAAAAGCTGACAAATCGGTTGAAGCGGATATTGAATAGCTATCCATGTGATAAAGAAATTCTCAAGGAGCTGCTACAGAATGCTGATGATGCTGGAGCGTCTGAGATCCACTTCGTTAAGGACATCCGCCAGCATCCCAGAGAGAGAGTATTTGACGAATCCTGGAAGCCTTTACAAGGTCCAGCACTTTGTGTCTACAATGACATGCCCTTCACAGACAGCGATATGATGGGCATTCAACGATTAGGTGAAGGTAGCAAAGCCAATGATCCCAACCTGACCGGTCAGTACGGAGTGGGCTTTAATTGCGTGTATCATCTGACAGACGCTCCGTCGTTCCTGACGGGAAGGCCCGATGGTAGGGAGAGCCTGTGTATCTTTGACCCTCATGGCCGCTATGTGCCCGGGGCCAGCATTGACGACCCTGGGAGGCGCTATGATGACGTCAATGAGTTGCGTGATGTGTTCACAGATATCTTCCCATGCTACCTCGGAGATAAATTCAACCTGGAGAACTCTACTATGTTTCGGTTTCCACTGCGAACAGCTGAAATGGCTGCAGAGTCTGAACTCAATGATCGCCCTTTCCAAATAGAAATGCTTGACACATTATTCAGCAAGTTCAAACCAGAAATCTTTGACTGTTTATTATTTGTGAACAATGTGCAGAAAATAAGTATCTCGGAAGTAGATAAACTAACAAATCGCCTCACAAACACATTCAGTGTATCTGTTACGATCTCTGATGAGGATCAAGCCCAGAGAAAACATTTCTCAAAACTACTGAAACACACTGCACAAGATCTCAAAAATGGCCAGATTCAGTTCTGGGAAATACCATTTGATGAAATCACATATGAAATGAAACTGACTGACAACAAGGGAACGTGGGAAAGGTGGTTAGTGGTCCAGAGATTGGGATTTGAAGAAGAAACAAATATCCCTATTAATCTTCAGGAAGAATTCAGAAGGAAGGATTTAGCCCTTCTGCCGAGAGGTGGCGTGGCCTGTCTGATTGACGCCTCAAGCATTGAGCAGTCCGCAAGAGCAAGGAAGGCATTCTGTTTTCTGCCCTTGCCCATAAAGACAGATCTACCGGTACAAGTGAATGGGCATTTTGCACTGGATCATGAAGCCAGAAGAAACCTTTGGGTAGATGACGAACTAGGACCCAAAACAGTGTGGAATATGACTCTTATTTCGGAGGTGATCGCACCGGCCTATGTGTCGCTGATGAGTGTGGTGCCAGCCCACATAGGAGAGAATGTCCAAGGTGACACAAACAGTGAAACGTCCTTCTTCCAAGCTGAGGACGAGGATATCCAGGATCTGGATTATTACAGCGCCCTCTTCCCCAAGTTCAAAACCACCCAGATGTACTGGAAGAACCTTGTGGAGGCAGTGTACAAAACCATTGACAGGACCCAGGCGCCTATACTACCAGTTCTAAAGGTAATGCAAACAAATCTACTTTGCTGACTATGTCAGCATAACTTCTACAGTGATAAGGGAAATTTTCTGTCATTCTGTCCATCAACTTTGATCTTCTTCTCTGAAACTACTGGTCAGAGTTCTTTGCATTTAGTTGGAAAGATGATGTATTTTCCGGGGACCAATTCTATTAGCTCAGAACTTGGTTATGATTTTAAGAAAACTTAATAGCTATCACTTGTCAAGGACGCTGCCATTTTGAATAGCATTATGAATATTTACCAATGAGAATCGCGATAACAAATTGAGGCCATATTCAATATGTAGCATTCATTTTTATGGGTCAAAATTGACATCTGCTAAAGTCTGCTCAGGGAAAGAATTAATGAAGCAATTTCCAGAAAATATTCACAAACGTTATAAAAAAGAATTGATCAGCACAGCTGATCATTGACCTATTGTAACTATGCAAAGAAACGTCAAGGTATTGAGGAAATCCTTTTCTTGTCATCATGTTAGTTCACTGTATTTTATGAAATAACTGAATAAGAAAACAAGATTTTAAAATGTTACAACTGTTTAAACTGTTCAATGGCATAGTAAAATTATTGCACACTCTAATTGTTCTCTGGAAAGAGATTAATAACTAATACAATGCAAATGTATTTGATGGGTGTGATGCAAATGTATTTTATGTATATGTTTACTTCTTTCAGATTGAACCTCACACGATACTAGAAAAAACCAGTGATGATTCCACGGGATATTTTGATGACTATCCAACAGAGGTTGAGGTTGAGTGGGTCCCTACAAAAGGAGATGGTGTGGTGAAGCCACATTTTGACAACATGGATGATGCCTTTCTGGACTCTGCTGAGGGTCTTCCAGGATTACTGACTCCAAAGAGTAGAATAAAGTCCACCCCAAAGAAGCTATCAAGAAGAGACACACTGAGAAAGGTTCTTCTGGCATCTGGATTCAAATTGCTTCGGCTTCCAATGGAAATATATAAATGTTTCAGAGAAGCCGGCGTGGGAGTAGAATGTGTTTCCCCCAGTAATGTATTACGCTTCTATCAATCTTACAACAGTGACATACCAGCCTGTCACATTGGTTCATTACCCGCATGCATATCTAACACCCAATTCCATAACGAGGCCACCCTTAAAATTGTGATGGAATATTGCATGCAGGAGAAAGAGCAGTTCCTTCTGCGCCTTGACCAACTGCCCTTCCTGCTGAGTGAAGATGGTCAGCTGAGAGTGTTCAGTTTAGCTGAGTCTCCTTTCCTCTCTACCTTCCACCAACTTCTCCCAGACTGTGGGTCCATGTTCATTCATCATAGCCTGGTACGAACTGTATTCAGAGATGTCCAACCAGAGGACCATACCATCTTTCAGAGATTTGACCTTGATGCCTTGTCGAGTCTCATGTCTAATGTTATGGACGAGGATAAGTACAGAACACTACAAGGGTATGTAAAATGGTCCAGAGGCAGAGATGAGCTGCCATCACCCAAATGGATAAAGACATTATGGATTTTTATGAGACAAGAATGCAACAGGTTAGCAGCAGCAGAATATATTGAAGATGAAAACCTGCTGGTTGACAATCTGAGTAAATACTTGGAGCCTCTTGAAGACTGGTGCCTTCTTCCAGCTCATATACCAGATCAAAACAAACTGAACACATCACACAGCATCTATGACTCACTGGAAAATGATATATCAGAGGAGTTCCTTGTCCCTATGGGTTTGGCTGCCACTGTGGTGGATTTCTCTCAAGCGAGCATTATGAGCAACTCTGTCAGAGACAGTCTTAGAAAGCTGGGAGTTCCTGAACTCAGCATCAGGCTGCTGGATGGATCAGCTTATGCTACAGTTTCCAAATCCCTGAACTCCAGCAGTAATTCCAACAGCCAAAATGTGAACATGACTTGCAACTCAGACCTTGCCAGGAAGCTAGTAGCAAACTTAGAAAGTCCCAAGTCTGTTCTTATAATGCTGGATCATTGCATCACAAATGTCAAGTACGGAGTCCTTAACCTTAGGCATGAGGACTGTACCAACATATTGAAATACTTCAGCGAATCAATAGACTGTTGGGTGAATGATCAGTTGGCAGTTGATACTCTCAGAGGTTTGCCATTGTTTCAAACAGTGAAGGGTGATATGTTGCCCCTGGGCAATAACCAGGCCTACGTTCTGCCGAGTGACATACCAGTCGCAGACATGCATGTGTGGGAAACTGAGGCAGGTATTATATTCCTGCGCAAAAACAAGCAGCTTTTCAATCTGCACCAAGCATTAGGCTGCGAGAGTCTCACTGCCACAGATGTGTATATCAATTTCATCTTCAAAAGCTTTCTCTTGCTGACAGAAGAGGCCAGGACGATACATCTTCAGTGGCTCAAGGATATAAAACTAACCCAAATCACTCAACAGGAAAAAGAGGTTTTAGTCTCTGGCCTGAGTGAACTGGAATTCCTCCAAGATGACAATGGCATCCAAAGGTCCGCAAACTACTTCTTTGACCCATACCACCCAGTATTTAAGGTTCTCCTTGCCGATATCCCCTCATCGTTTCCACCAGCACCATACAATGAGTTCAAATGGCTCAACTTCATGAGAATGATAGGTTTAGTGGAAGATGTCACACCGGCAAGGTTTGTAGAGTATGCCAAGCAAGTTGAAGAAGAGGCCTCACAGAAGCGCACTGATGTTACATTCAACAAATCCAGAACCTTACTCACACATCTGTTCCAACGGAAAAACCTTCCCACAGAAGGTCTCCTAGAGATGCTAGGAGATATTAAATTCATTCCTCCTGCAAGAATCAATAACATGCTGCAGAAGATATATCCTCAGTTTGAGACCCAAAATGATGGATCTCTTGGATATATTTCATTCAATGAATCTGTTCCAGAAACACATGAGTATCTAGTATGGTCAAGTGCCAACCTTCTTCCTGATTGGGCTAATCCCTACAAACTCAATAGCGGAGATGTTAGAAATGACTATGAAGGTTATCATGAATTTTACAAGTTGGAGGACTACAAAGCAGAAATCGGTAAGCTCCTTGAGATCCAGGAAGAACCCAGCGTAGAGAAGGTGCTTGCTCACGTGAGCAACATCTGCAGTGTGATGTTTGCTGAGGAGGAAGACTCCAACATGCACGATGAGGTCAGAGCATTTGTTAAGGTGGATGTGATGAAGATGGTGTACAAGTTTCTGCAGATCAAGGCACTTCATAGTGATGTGGCTAAGACTGCGCTGTCTGACGTGGCATGCATCATCGTGGATATGGGCTATACCTTTGTCAAGCCTGTACAAGTAGTCATCAATCTATATGAGGAGGAACAAATCATGCCCTACCTGTACAAGGCACCAACAGAACTGGGAGAGTTCAAGAAACTGTTTACATACCTGGGAGCGTCATTAAATGCAACAGTGGATCAGTATGCTATGGTTCTGGACAGCATTTTTGAAATAACACAGGGAACAAAGATGCATCCAAATGAAATACTAGCAGCTTTCAAAGCAGTGCAGGGATTATTTGCTGCATTAGAGAAACATCCAAACGACATTGTCCAAAAGGAATCCTTGTTTTTACCAAGTAGAATGGGAACATTGATTAATGCCAGAGAGTTGGTATTCAATGATGACCCTTCTTACACAGACAGAATCAAAGACTTTGATAGGCCCTTTTTGGTGGACTTGAATGAGTGCAATGTGAATGCTGCTAACTATGATGATCTCATTACTCTCCTACCTGAATCCTTACAACCAGTAATGTTAACATCCTTGGTGCATGAAATGCTTGAGGAAAGTTCCAGAGAAACTAAAGTCGCTCATGGAATTGCAGAAAAGATCCGTCATCATCTTCACAGTAAAGCATTTGCGTTGGGTATCATCAGGTTGATTCGTCATGAACACCACAGATCTGGTCAAAGAGTTCAGCAGGATGTACTAGACTCTATCCATCTCAAGAGGATAAGGGTATTCGGGGTGGAGAAGGTTGTGACGCATCTGAATTACAATGGTCAGCGTATTGAAGGAAGTGAGATGGAGTCTGAATGCTTTGTGGAAAAGACAGAAACTGTTTCTGATGCTGGAGCTACTGTGGAGACACTATGGAACATCTTTGTTGACCATTCAGCCGCACTCAGTGAAGAACTTCTCGTCAGTGTGGCCGAGGTAGTCAACAGAATTGTGGGAGGTCTCCTGAGGAATTCTGTCCACTACCTCCAACCAATACTGAGCTGTCCTCCTCACTCCATATCAAAGGTGCTGGACAAGCTGAAGATCCGTCCAGATCACTCAGTGGACTACAAACAACCAACCCTTCCAGACCCTGGTAGCTTCATTCCCATTGAAGATCACCATCTTCTGGAGCAAGGCTTTGAAGACTTCGAGCCTGGAGAGTATGTTGGTTATGAACTTGAGGATGATGTGAAGGAAGGGCCTACATTTGTGTATGCTATCATACTTGAGAGAGTTTATGAGGAGCAGATACAGCAAGGGCAGAGGACTGTGGTCTTTAGGCGTAAGTACAAGGTCAATGTTGGAGACGACAGAAAGCCTTGCACTGCGGAGATCACAGACCTCTATAAGTTCTACAGAGTGGAAGGCTTTGTGTCACACAACCCATCAACAAACCAAAACAGATACTCTTTCACCTGGAGTGATCCACCAAGTAAACGAAGCTCATATATAAATCCAAATGAAGATGACACTGATGCTGTGTTTGAAAGAAACAAACAAAATATATATGAGGCAACAAGGAAAGGATTCATAAATACTAACAGAGGTCGTGGAAAGCCGGAACATCAAACTCCCAATGGGAAAAGAACAGATAATCATTTCGGTGAATTTGGCAGTGAGAAACATGGACAAGAGCCATCAAATGGTGCCTCTGATTCCAGTGGCCCACGCATGAATGGGTCTGGGCCTTCTTTCTGGTGGCAGGATAGTACATCCATTCCAAATAGCTCCCAGCAGTCTAAACCAGGTGGAAGGAACGCAAAAGATAAAACTGACTTTGGAGGCTACAAAAGCTACTTTCATCAATACCAAAAAGAGAAGCAACAACAAAAGGAGCCGAAACCAGCAACAGAGGAAGCAGAACCAGAGTTCATCTTCACAGGCAATATCCCTGACCCGAAGCAAGCTCAGCCGACGGAGGACGTGTGTGAGGAAGTAAGTGATACTTTGGAGCAAGCCTGGCTGCTTCCGGTCAGCCAGAGAAAGAAGATCATCAAGAGACTGCTGCTGAAGTGGCATCCAGACAAGAACATCGGCAACGAGACTCAGGCCACCGTCGTCACTCAGCATATCACCGCAGAACTGGACCGCCTAGAACAGGGCTTACCCCGCCATGTCAAAGGCAGTGGAATTCCAAATGGATGCGATCCAAGAAATCCATTTGCAGGTACAGACTCGTTCCAGAGGAACTTTGAAAATGCATATCAATTCTTCTTTGACCAGATGAATGCCAGGGCAAAGGAACACAAGCATCATCGCGAGAGGTACAAGGAGAATTTCTCCCGGGAATACAGTTCTACCAAGACAAATTTCAACTTTGACGTCCCTCCATCCTTCAGTAGTAGCAACCCTCAGCCGACTCACGCCCGTCGCTTCTTCCGCCAGGCGCAGGAAGATCTCCGCTCAGCGGACAACGATTACGAGAGCAAGAAGCCAGCCTACGAGTGGGTCTGCTTCAAAGCCCACCAGGTGAATATAACCAGTCATTTTCACTTTATAGTGTTCTCCTTGAGCATCAGAAATCAAATTGCTTATAAGAATGGTCTTCCAGGTGCGCTATGTCTTGTCAAGATGCATTGTTACCTAAGAATATTTGCCCTCGTTTTTGAGGGCAAATATACATAATTACGTTTATGTGTTTAGTAACAATTTAGGCCGAATTGTTTACATGTCCAGACCCTTTCCTGAGTAAACAAGTATGTTTTTAATTAAAGATATTTGCATGGTCTGTTTTTGTGAATATAACATTAATACTTTAATTTGTGATTTATTTTTCAGGCTGCAGAGAAGGCCCTGAAAGCAGCGCAGTTTTTCGTGGACGCAGTAGCAGGCTACAGTCACGATTTATGCGAGTTAGCTGCTACTATAGAAGATGTTGAACTCAAACGTCTAGCTCTCCGACTGCAGGTGCTGATAGGGGATCACAATAAACTCTACAACCCTGGTAGGTACCTCTCACTATACCACAAGAGCTCAGTTAAAGCATTTAAACTATTTTATGTCTGGTTAAATAAAATATGGTTTCCGGCGTTTTGCATGGTCTTCCATATTTTTACCATGATCTGGTAGTTAGTAGATAACAATATATAGTACAATTTATATATCTGAACTATATATAGTACAATTTATATATCTGAATATATATAGTACAATATATAGTACAATTTATATATCTGAACTATTATTTTGTAAAGGGAACACTATTTGGTTAAATGGCTGAATACTCTCACAGCACCCTCTAGTGGCTAGATGTGACACCATAGTATGGTAGCCTATGTTAAACAAAGGATACATTAGTATAATTTTTTGTAATGAAGAATTGTACAATATATTTTTTCTGTTTCTGATTTCAGACCCCATTGATTTCGTGGTGATCCCGCATGACGAGTTCACTCAAATGAAAGCCATCGACGCCATCAACCATGCCACAGACATCCTGACAAAGGTCAAAGAGTTCATGGACATTCGGGAATAATCACCAAATATATAAACTGAGGTCAAAGGATTCATGGACATTCGGGAATAATCACCAAATATACTGACTATGGTCAAAGGATTCATGGACATTCGGGAATAATCACCAAATATACTGAGGTCAAAGGGTTCATGGACATTTTTGAATAATCACCAAATATTCTGACTGAGATCAAAGAGTTCATGGACATTCTGGAAGAATCACCAAATATTCTAACTGAGGTCAAAGGATTCATAAACATTCAGGAATAATCACCAAATATACTAAGGCCAGAGAGTTCATGGAGTTCATGACTTAAGCAATATACCTGACATAAGTAAATTCATATGATCCACTTTATTTTTATTTGATATGTGTCATTTGTGAATGTGTCCAGATGAATGACAAATGATAAGACAGTTACATATTTTTAAAAGTTTAACCTTTTATTTGCCGCTGAAGGTCATAAAATGAGGAATCATTAAAAGCACTTAACCCTCAAACTTACTGTCGCTTTATATTTATATCTCAAACGCTTATCAGTTTTTATACTTTTATACATTAGTACTATTACATTAATATTTATTCATGGAGATATTTTATAGCTTTGAATACTTCTAGTGCATAAGGTACACTGTCATACATATTCTCTGTAAGAAAAGTGATGAATGCTTTAGCTGCTATAAGTTGGACAGATTAAATGCTGTGCGATTAGATCTGGTACTACCGCCATCTGCCCGTAACATTAAGCCTCTGCTATTTAGTTTTGTACTCTATGATATAATTGTTCAGCTTTAAGTTATTTTGATATTTATATGATGAGAGCTTGATTATTTATACATTTGCCGTAGTGGTGTTTAACGTTTCATGTGAATGACTTACATTATATCTTTATGGTGGAAATCTCAGAAACGTATTTATGCAATAAACCAAAACTATGGCAGCATAATACAACACTAAGACTAGTATTATTACAGTATTACAAACAAATAAACACTGGATACATTATAACAGGTCCTAACATTGTAACAGAACCTTTGGAATCTTAGGGTATATGACTATATTGATTCAAACTAGGTTTCCTCATAATGATTATGTGTGTAGTATTTCTTAATAAACGTGTCTTTTTGAAAAGTATGTTTCCTGTTTTAATTTAGAAAAAGCCCCTTCAATATGCCATTATCTTGATGTCTATACCACAGTCAGTTCACATTTCATTTATCTTAGCTTTTGATATAATTTTCTTTTGTATTAGTAGACATTTTTCAATCAATTGCCATGTTATGAAAAGAAATCCATCACATGACGTGTACTCCCCTTAAGAGAAATCAAGCACTTTCTCAACCAACATTCGGCCATCTTGATTTCTGTTATGAGTGAACTCATTGAGTACATATTAACACATTAACTCCCTATGAAATTAACATCCTACCGAACTACTTTCCATATGACTTCTCCAGAAAAATGTGCACCACTCCAGTAACTGATTTTCTTTGGCTAATTTCAATTCTCTGTTTTATGTTTTCGATTTAAATATATAAAATGTGTATGGACATTATATGACACACCTCATATTCAATATAAATTATTACATGCTAACCTTATATACCTACCTACAGAGAATCAACTAGAAAATGGTTAGATTTAAATGAGAGATGAGTTATAGATATCTGTTTCTTTTTATCGATTTGCATTACTATTGATATCATCTTAGACAAACATATTTTTGGAAAATTTTACTCTATAAATTTAATTTAGGCTGTTGTGTGAAATAACAGAATATCCCTTCATAAAAATAACTTGATCAAGTGATAAAGATGTTGACTATTTGTGTGATTTACCAGTGAGAAGGTCAAATCATACTAATCAACATGGCTCAGTGGGTAAGACATCTGTCTCACATGCTTAAGGTCTGGGGTTCAATTCCCACCGGGAACAATATATATTTTTTTTATTCATGCTGAAACTGAAATCTTCATTTTTAAGTTTTATTTTCGCAAACATGCACATCAGAACATATAGAATTGAAACATTTTTTATTTTGATAGAAATATTTTTAAATAATGACGATACAATAAACAAAGATGAAATCTTCAAAGGTGAAATCTTTATGTTGGGGTCTTTTTAGAGCAGAATGAAAGTCAGAGCACATAAAATGTGTTTTTCTTTTGTTTTTTCTTTTGTTTTTTTTTTTGCAAATTGTCAAAATGGAGAAAATACAAAAAAATAAAATAAAATGTCTTTATTAGCAAAGAAATGGAACAATTTCAATTTTCATACAATGACTCCAAGTTTTCTACAGTACTGACAAAGGGTGATACATGGCTCAGTGGTTAAGATGTCTGTCTTCTATGCTAAAGGTCCAGGGTTCGAATCCTGGTTGGGAAAAGTATTATTTTCATGCTGAAGGTGAAATCTTAATATCTGTTTGAGTGATATGTACTTTAGTAAACATAAATTGATTTGTCTATTGCAAATGCAGAAGAATATAAAATAATAGAAATGATTTGATACCCCCCAAAAAATGAAATTTTTATATTGGAGTTCTTATTGAGCAATTTCCATATCAGAAGAATATAATTTTTATTATTTTATTTTGCAAACATAGACAATATTTGAGCAATATGCATGTCAGAACATATAAAATTGAATATGTTTTTTGCCAACATAGGAAATATAAAAAATAGTAGTTATATGCAGAAAACAAATATGAAATCTTCATATTCCAATTTTATTTCAGTTTAGAAAAAAATGAATTATAACATGGATCCAATTTCAAGAATTTATCATAGACTTTAAACTTCGCGTAAGTTGATCAAGAGGCCAACCTTGAGCATCTCTGAATGAATCCAGTGCGATGCAATAGTTCCCAATGTTTCAGCATTATTATGTGTCTCACAGGTCTGATGATATGCTTTGACCTTTTCTCATGGCAGGATTGCTCACTCAACATTTCGCCTGGATCCACATTTAAAAATAAACATGGACTGTACCTATCTAAGGTGTTGTTACAATTCATCAACACTTAAAACATACCTGCAAACAATGCTCATTCTTAAATACATTCAATCAGATTGGTATATTATATATTTCAAAACAATTTTCAAGATCTTCAAAATGTGTAGTTGTCAATATTTGACCATATCAGTCACTGACAGGATGGAAATCAACAGGTCACATGTCACCTGTATGTGCATTTCTCTTTTGTCCAGTGAGATCAGCCAACAATGCATGTACTCATATGTGCAAAGATCACCTCTTGGAAATGGTGTTGATACCTCTAAAATAGTTCTCTAGTTTCACAGTTGTTTAAACACTACTAACAATATAGAATTAGAATTTCTATATTTGAAATAAATTCAAATATTGCAATCATTATTTTAATTGTCAAATAAAACCACAATTTGAATAAGAAACATGTGTAGTAATGATGCTCAGATGTGTGTACAGTGATTTGCCCACTATTTTTGACATGTGAAAGTGACTACACACCCCACTAATCTGAGTACTAATCTCAGTAAGCAAGTGTTCCCAGCAGGACGCCAGCTCATATTTTTAATCTCTAACTACGGTACCCTTACCTGAGACTTTCCTCTTTTTGTCAGGTATGTTGGCTTAAGGGAAAAACACGTAATGACACTCTATGATATTGTGATTTTGATAACATATAATCCACATAGATCTTAATGTGTCTTTTTTTTCTAAATTACAACAATTATATCTCATGCATTTATGTTTCTTTCTGGGGGGTGTGGGGCATTAGAAGACGCTTATCACGGTTATGTCTATCATCTCTGGGTTAACAATACTATCTCTACTGAAGATAAATTTGCCTTTTAGCTGAGAGCAATCAATCTATCATTGCTTTTAGGATATAGCCACTATATCCACTTACAGTGCAATGATAAAACCAATAAATACCATTAGTGGGCAAGTGCCACCTGGTGGCCGAAGTGTTTCACTTTCACGCCACCAGCTACAGGCATCCCTTGTTTAAAGCATTTTCTGAACCTAAAATGTGCTGTATTTTGCATCCTTTGAAGGTACACTTATTTAAATATTTTATGTTAGTCATGAATAGTCATAGATGGATGAGACATTTGGAACTATTGCATAGCAATGGATATATTTATAACTTCTCAGAACATTTCACTGTCACTCTAAAAAATCACATGACTGGACATGGTGTTCCAGATATCGAACAACGTCAATTCATCGATATCTGGGTAAAATGACCTCTTGAATTCAATGTTCTCTTGTGATCAAGATATAGCTTAGTGGACAAGCTTATGAAAGTTTGTGAGAAGTCCACAGGGAGAGTGCCCTCGTCTGTGACCTATAATTGTATGCTATTTTGAGATATATTTTAAAATCCAAATAACGTTTTTACCCCCCCCCCCCCACAAAAAAAAGTAAATTTCAAAAGAAAAATGAAAACAGAATTTTTTGGTTAGAAAAATAGTCAAGTAATTCCTTGAAGGGTGTTATTTAGTAATTTGTGCCTTCATGGATTTTTAAGCAGCCTAATTAAGAATAATAGACCAAGATTTTCTTTAAAAATATTTATGTCTAAGATGTAACAAATAATACAAATAGACCAAAAGAAGCTGATATCTTCAATTCATTTTTCATATTTAAATCTATGACAGCATTTTTAGTTGACTCTCTGTATGTTGGTATTTAAAGTAAGCATGGAATGACAAATTGGTGACCATTGCAGGGATATTACATAATCCCATTATTTGGCTATTTACTTTTCCATTTTCATTTAATTTTGAACCAAAACATTTATCCATATTATATTTCCAAAAATGATATAATTGTTTCCCCATTCTCATTGATTTCTTAATTTAACCATTTCTTCAGAAAATTTATTTTCATTCCCAAAAGAGAACATTTTCATAGTTCGAATATTGATCCCCACTCCCCTTAACGGCACTAACGGGGGTTAAGGGGATGTCCCCCTACTGTATTGACAACAGCATAACATTTATATATGACGTCGGCCTCCAGAACATAAAATAGGTCAAGCATATGAAATAACAAATATAAAAAAGTTACATTATGTGAAGTTTAGTCTTTACACAAAGAAACGTGGATGGAAATACTTTTATAACATTTAATCACTGTCCGATATTATGACATTATTCCAAAGAACTAAAACAAGACCAAATAAAAATTTCCAAAAGACCTTTGCCACAGTCCATTTGAACCTGTATTACGTCAACCATTTTTTTGTTTGACAGTACCATCTAGATCTTTCAGGATAACTCATTTATTCGAGAGATAGTGGCCCTGAATATGACATTGCTTTCAAGGCTTTGCACACTCGACGTTTTAAACGTCATTCGTTTGTTTTAACATGGTAGTCTGAATTAGGCACAAAATTTAAAATTAAAATCCTAGCTACAATGAAATATATTTAAAATCGAAATCGAGAAATGAAAAAGTTTGAAACTAACCTATATGTATTATCTAATTATATAACTATTGGTTAGTTTTAAACATATGTCTACATATATGGGTGTGTGTGTGACAGAATGTATAAGAATATATTTGTACTAAAAACGTACATGTCCAAAAATGCTTTTGGCACAAACAATTGAAAAAAAGTTCTTGCATCAAATAATGGAAATCTTAATTTGTCTACATTATGATCACGGGCAAGACTACTTCAGAATGACGTTATTCTTGTTATAGGCTAACAGGCAATCTATTGACAGAATTGTTAACACTTACTAATGATCATTGAGAAATGGGCAATGGGTAAAACTATGATTATCAGCAAACGGACAATGGTAAACCTATTGCAGTGTGCCTCTGTTATGACTGTAGGCAAATAGGCAGTGGGCAAATAATTGATTTAATAACAAAATGTACCAAAATAAATCATTTAAACTGTGTCCAGTTGATCTGTATCTTCCCATGTTGTCATACGTTTATGTATTTGAATTATAGATACATTTAAGTTCTTTATGATCAATGTAAGTGCATGAGCAGTGGAAAGATCATTTCTTAATCTTTTCACTTATGACGGGCATGGACATTTATATATGTGTGGTATTTCTACTCAGAACCTTGTCAAATTTCATAAAATGCTAGTGACCATATAATATATGGTCAGATTAAGAACCCATTTTAGAAATCCAGGGTTCAAATCTCGGTGGGACAAATAGGTCGGTCGTGCTGCATGAACTACTGAGGTACTTGCTTGCCCAGCCAGTGATCCAAGACTGGTTATTCAAGCCTAAGGCCCTGTCATCATGTCTATGTAATAATGCAAATTAAAGATCTCCAGTCACTCTTCGAAAAGAGTGGGGCATTGAATCTTCGTGACAGGCTTCTATATGAATTGATAAATGTAAACATGTAAATGGTGCATGTAAATGGCGATAATATACACAAATCAAATCATACTCATCTCCCCAAAATCATGTTCGAATCCTTCTTATATAGATATTCTAAACTATTTTTAAAGGATGATTTCAGACAAACTTGCAATTTTGGTCAGTGATATTTGGGTGATAAAGATAAAGATTTGTTTGAAATAAGCATAGTTATCATAGACCTGCTGCCGTTGCTAAATAGCTATGTTTTACTTGATACCAATGTGGTTATGATGCCCAACAAAGGGCAATGTTATTACCTAAGCTTCACCGAGTTTGAAGCTTACCTGCAACATATTCTGAAATATATGTCAGAATTGCATCAAACACTTGGTGTGGGAAATAAATTTATATGGTAACATATGATACAATGATGTAAAAGCAAATGTTATATGATCAATGCAGGTTGAATAATTCCTTTAATCTATAATATATATATATATTTTAAATAATAATAATATAAAAATGAAACATATCAGACACGGTCTGCTCATCGCGCTCATGCGGGTAATACTTTTCATTTAGGTGTGTTTTCAGCTTACTCTTAATATAAAGCCATTTCCGGATTTACAATTTTGAATGTGAAGGAGAAGGGCATTCTATATCTTTGGTGAATATATTTCGAAAGCCCGACCCCCATACATTTTTATTTTTCTGGCACTCTTTTGGCTTAAGGAGGTATTCTGGGGTGTACCCATTCTGTTCCTTCAAATCAGAAATGCAAATCTTAAAATCTTTTCTTGCCTTACCGGGTAACCAATATTGTTCCTCAAGCTTGCCAGAAATATGACCGTAAATGTGCCTTTTTTTCCCATAGCTCTTGAGACAGAGTTTTTGTACTTTTTGCAATTCCAAAATTTTACAATTAGGACTCCCGCAAGTGTTGAGAAACCGGAGTCTGAAGTTTAATTTGCCCATTGGCATTTTTGCTGACACTAAATTTGTAGGCCTATAAACTTGAGTTCCCTGATGTCACGTTAATTAGCGAAATTTCTTCTATGAACTGTGATGGAACATACCTAATATTGATAAGCATCAATCCTCAAATCCTCGCAATTTTGCAATTCTCTGTGATAAATTCAAGCATCAGTTTGAACATTGGCATATTACTCTGATAAAAAACGATCATTAACACAGCATTAGACATCATTTCAATTTGGTAGGCGAAAATCTGTAACTATCATTTAAAAATTAATTGCAAACAAAATTACATAATTATAGACGATAATAACTCCCACAGTTTGTCAAAATGCATTCTGTATGATCAAGTAGCTGACGTTATATTACGTTAATGTATACATGCCATTATAATATAATTCACACAAGCTGATTATACTCTTGACATCAGGATAAAATCATAGAGTGAAAAACAAGTATCATTGACTGCATGTTTAAATATATTCCTGGGGCACAATGTGTAATTTCATCAAATTAAATGTAAGTGCATACACGATTCTCACTTTAATTATGAAGGAGTAAACTACTTTGGTAACAAATATATTGTCATGCCACGAATTTGCATATGTCACAATTGAGTAAGATTTACGAGAAAAAGGGCTCTACCAGTGCTTGCATTGAATATCAGCATTAATTGATATGAATGTTAAATACCCTTATGTTGATGACATTATCCTAGCAGTCCCACGCAGGAAACAGCTGATTTAGGAGATGCTGACTTGCTAAGTGTTGTGGGTTAATCATCATGTTATCATCTGTGACGCTGTCATGGGTATCTATAAAACCAATGTACTGTGTCAACAAGCTACAATATCCCACTCAGAAGTTCCAGGCTACACCAGCAACTGTATTACCAGAAGAGGTGAGAGCAAAATGAAACAAACATATTTTTATGAGATTTCAACTATATATTTTTAAAGTTCATAAATGTATGGGGAAAGCATATTATTGCATAAATTTATTAAAGCATAAATAATGTTCATAAAAATATGGAAACGATATCTATTGCATAACTTGTTGGTTTCTAATAAATGCAAACAAATTTGTTTCCTTGTGTTTCATGAAAGAGAGTTTTCTATGGGTATTTGTTTTGAACAGATATATAATGGAAATGGCAAGTTCATATAAAAGTGTTTTTCCCTTTTCTTAGAGATTGACAGTCAAAACAATGGAGATGTCCATGCATATCATATGGTGTCTGATACTCTCAATGGCAGACATAGGTAGAGGACTATGGCTTCCTTCCAGGGCGGAAAAGGTCCAGTCACGAGATCTCTTGCGAGCGTTACTTCAACGCGATGAGGACGGTTGCTATGGCATTCCCAAAGCACTGTGGGACGTCCAGTTGTATCTATTGGAGTATGAAGATTCAAATACAGGAAGCTTTACCAGACAAACACAAGAACAGACATACCAACAAGGATGCCGGCTGGCAGGTAAGAATATTTACATCTATCTATATCTACATCTTTATCGGCAGATTGTCACCCATAGGAAATAGGGGCACCTTTAATATTTAGCTAAAATGTTGATCCCCAGTTTAGCTACTGACCTGATGAGGTCTCCATAAATCTTGCCATCAAGATCTTTGAATTAAAATAGACATTATATCAACAATTACAATGTGGGTATAATATTCATCTTGTGATTATGAGCCAAATTATGAGGCAAATGTTATGGTGGAAAGTGCGACATTGTAGGACATGTCAATATTGAACTGTGTGCCTCTGAATAGATACATATGTCATGCAATGTTAGCAAAACCTACCAGAGTTCAATGACTCATCAATCTCTCATTCTCACAATTATCCATTATAATTATTGTTTTCACCGCTCCAGATAATTGCTTCTTAAATAAATCATATAAAGATAATATCATATTTCTTACTAAACCCTTTTGTGGTCGTAAGATTTTAATGTTCAAACTTTTAAACATCAAATTTGTGGTGTAGTTTTTGGAAACCCAAAAACGTGAATGACCGAAACGATTCATATGATTTTGAAAGAAAAAATAATGATTAAATAAAGATTAATCAGGATAATATAAAATGCAGATGAGATACTTAACAATCCTGACAATTACGCGGATATATGTCAAGTCAAGTAATCATCCTATTGACCGCAACTAAAAGATTGGTCATTTGTCAGCTAATTATATATAGGTCATCATGTGCCTTCGTTTGGTATAATTTTATAGTATGCATTTGAATAAAACATTTAGAATATCAAGCTTAGAACGCATGCTGCAAGTATATCAAATATCAAGGAATCATAAAATAATATCTATATCTTTTATTTTTTATTTGGCAGAAGTATTTTTAACATACCTATGTTCTTATGGGGTGCTGTATAAGTTGACAATTCTCTTCTAAATCAGATTGATATTAAAATGGAGACATGTTCTTTGAATGTAGAGGCAAGCTCAATCAGAGACCTGTATGATAATATGGATGGCTTAGTGGTCAGAGGGAACTTTACACAGTTCTCTGCGGGCTACCACCACTACGTGAAGGTGTATAGATATCATGGAGGAGTGAATGGACTGACCTCCCAGCAGGCCATAGCAGAGCAGATCCACGCCGAGGCCTTCATCCACCCCCACTGCCACACATGTGAGTCAACATATCTGCTCAGTATGGTTCCTAATCTCAAACACTGATGCGGGAGAGCCCCATTTATTTATATAGAGATATATTGGCATACCTGATAAGCAACTTATGGTACTTATGGCACAAATGGTGAAACGGGAACGCCATCAGTTAATGTGTTCCTACCACGTGATAATCACGTGAACATTCATATAACATTTCCAAATATTTTATTTTATATATCTTGATTTAGTATTTGCCGAAAAAGCATTTTTGCCAAAACAATCTGATATTTTCAGAAAATCTACTGTGTCATGTTTGATCAATTATACAGTATACACAAAACAAAAGACTTTAAGTAATCTAAATATATAAATATAAATAAAAAAAACTACTGTGATCATTGTATTTGCCTTTCATGTCTACTTTACATTGTGTTATATGTCAGTATCACAGATCTCTGCAGTTAGTCTTGGGGTACCTTAACTACTTTGTCTTGGGGTACCTTAACTACTTTGTCTTGGGGTACCTTAGCTACTTTGTCTTGGGGTACCTTAACTACTTTGTCTTGGGCTACCTTAACTACTTTGTCTTGGGGTACCTTAACTACTTTATCTTGGGGTACCTTAGCTACTTTATCTTGGGGTACCTTAGCTACTTTGTCTTGGGGTACCTTAGCTACTTTGTCTTGGGGTACCTTAGCTACTTTGTCTTGGGGTACCTTAGCTACTTTGTCTTGGGGTACCTTAGCTACTTTGTCTTGGGGTACCTTAGCTACTTTGTCTTGAGGTACTTTAGCTAGTTTGTCTTGAGGTACTTTAGCTACTTTGTCTTGGGGTACCTTAGCTTGTTTGTCTTGGGGTACCTTAACTACTTTGTCTTGGGGTACCTTAACTACTTTGTCTTGGGGTACCTTAGCTACTTTGTCTTGGGGTTCCTTAGCTTACTACTCTATGTTAAAAAGTCATATGTCATGGTGTTCGTTTTCGCATATCCTGTCAAAAACCAAATCACAGGATTACTGTATAATACCCTTAAACAAGTAAAAATAACTGAATGAAAAGAATAAATTGGAAGGCAATAGAATTGTGGTCTCTGGGTTATAGTCATAACCATGTTCTTGAAGCTTAAATATGATTACATTGTGCCATTTATAATCCATCTATCAATTTGACTGAAGCCCAAATTTCTATAATAGAGTAGTTTTCTTTCTCTTGTCATAAGAAAATGACTCAAACTTGCATTTATGTAAATTCCTTTAATTTATATTCCTTTTGAGTTCGATGATTAATGACTATAAATAAAACAAAGATATTCCAGGTTATAGCCAACTGACCATCAATAAAAGACCATATCATATGGTTTGTTGATGAAGACAATCCCCTGCCTGGGCGATATTACATGATGATGGGCATGTCTATCACTTTATTGCAGATATGACAGGTGACACAGAGGTACACTTCAGTGATCTGCGGTGCATGGGAAGGACATCTCTTCATCGCCTGGTGACGGGCTTGGTGTTAATTCATGGCTACCATATGCTGGATAACCTTGCCTTGAACAATGAACTTCCTATTCTGATAACTGATATTAACCAATTTGTAGATACTCTGATGGGTGAGACTCATTTTCTTACACAATTTAAGATGTTCGTTGGAATTTTACATTTTGACACCAAATGTGAAACGCATAATAAAACACATGGATAAACAATACAATATCTATCGTTTTCAGACTTTGAGAATTACCCAGACATAGAGGATACAGGTGTTGAGGGATTATCGCCCACTAACCTTTATCTCTTGGACCTTGCCACTAGCATGGGTTTCAAGTGGAATGAAGCCTTAAGAGAGCGCCAGAGGATGACCATCAACCTGCTGCTTGCCACGGAGTCAGCCGGACTGCTGCAATTCTCAGCCTAAATCACAAATACAATATGCAAGTACAAATACAATATGCACACAATCAACATAACTCAAATGCAAAAACAAACAGGACAAAACAACAAAATAAGATACATTAGACTCAAATCAAGAACATATTAAGTAGTTTCAAAGGAGAGATATTGCACTTCACAACAGGACATAAGTCATATTCGAATACATTAGACTCAAATCAAGAACATGTTGAATAGTTTCAAATGAGAGATATTGCACTTCACAACAGGACATAAGTCAAATGAAATACATTAGACTCAAATCAAGAACATGATAAATAGTTTCAAAGGAGATATATTACACTTCACAATAGGACACAAGTCAAAATGAAATACATTAGACTCAAATTAAGAACACACTGAGTATCTTTAAAGGAGAGATATTGCACTTCACTAAATACATGAGAACTCATTTCCAGAGTTGCCTGGCATTAGGCCGTCGCTAATCTAATGTCTGTGGTGCTTATGTAACAAGCAGTTAGGTAATGATAGAGTGAGAAACAATAGCATGGATGTATTTTCTGAATGATATATTTAGATTAAATTTCTAACGCTATAAATATTTACTCAATCGTTTTTTTAGCGATGTTCTCTGCAGCGAGAATAATAGTCTGCTCAAATTGAAATAAAAAAAATAAATGATAAAAACATAGCAAAGTAATAGTAGTTTTTGTTATTGTAAGCATGCTCTTCTGTCTGTGCTTCAGGCTCATTCTGTCATTTATAATCATTTAAACAATAATTGGCAAATATGGTGTTAGTATGGGTTCAGGTTATATGGATGGATAGAACCCCTTGCTAGCTATAGACCCCCTGGACAATAGGGGTGATTTTGGCCTTAAACGTTTAAACAATTTCTCCTCTTTTCCTATTTTTTTCTTTTTCTTTTCATGCTGAGAAAGGTGTATATTATCAGGAATGCGGTAAAAATGACACTATTCTGTGCAATGCAAGAACAATTGAGTTTGTTTTTTTTTCATTTAAATTATTTTGTTGTTAATTTTCTTAATTAGTTGCACATGTATATCCCTGAATGTTTTGAGTTTCAAATTGTTCTTAGTAACAAAAGGCAAGGATCCTCAAGAAAACGCTCGACGATTATCACAGTCCCTAGCCAATATCAACAACGGTTTCGATCTGATTCGATCTCTTCAGTTGGAACGGGACTCTCAAATTCAAATTGTTCTTACATTAACAGAATATGGATCCGATATATATATAGGGTCACAAAGAGGTCAATCTATTATTTTCACTTCGACCTGTTGGTGAGGAAAAGAACTTTCTGTTATTTGCAAACTCCGATGACGTTTTGCTCTTTTTCTGATTATCATTTCTTTCCAATTAGTTCATAAAATATTAAATTACCTGTCTGAGCAGTTATAAATTTTAATTGTACAATTTTTTTGGTCCTGACACAATCTAAATGTGAAAAATAATAGATTTATTAAGTCAAGTACCATATTTTCTAGGAGTAAACAGGTACACCTACTCAGAATTCTATGATGAGCTCACACAAATAATAGCACACTATGGTTCATTCAACCATGAAGTCATATTTCTAGGTGATTATAATTTTCATGTAAATAAACCAAATAAACCAGATGTTGTGAAGTTTAATGATGTGTTATCCACATTTGACATGAACCAACTGGTAACTGAACCAACTCACCGTCTTGGAAATACTCTTGATCTGATCATTACTTTTAAGGGAAACAAACTCATAAAGACTCACATCGTTGATGAATACATATCGGATCATAAAATGATTCTCATGGTTCTTAACATGTTACCCCCAAAACCTATTAAAAAAACTTTACAATATAGAAATTACAAAAGCATTAACATGGATGCATTAAGGAAAGACATTAAAACTATAATGTCAGACCGCACATCATGGGAGTCATTATCTCTGGAGAATATAGTGAAATTCTATGACGGAAAATTAACGGCCATCATTGACAACCATGCACCCATCAAGGTTGCCAATGTATCCAAACGCAAACCGGTACCATGGATGAATAACCAAATCAAACAAGAAAGATCACTAAGAAGGAGATTGGAGAGGAAGATGAAAAAAACTGGATTGCAAATTGATAAAGAAATATATAATGCTCAAAGAAATAAATATAATTCATTATTGCAAGTTTCCCAATCCAACTATTTCTCAAACCTAGTGAATGAAAATAAACATGACCTGAAAAAACTATTTAAGGTCATAGATAAGGTCATGCACAAATCAACAGAAGTCCCGATGCCACCATCAAATTGTGATACTGCATCGGCAGAAAAGTTTGATAACTATTTTCTTGAAAAAATAGACACAATTCGAAAAAACATTGATGATCATCACATCAGAGAAAATCCACCACCAGAGGACACTGCAAAAAATACGCCACCTAACTCTAATCTAAACCAACCAACCCTTGACAGATTTATCCCCTTGACTGAGGATGATGTTCGAAAAATGGTTAGGAGGGCGTCAAATAAATCTTGTGAATTAGATCCAATCCCATCATGGCTACTTCATGATCTAATTGATGACCTTCTACCGATTATCACAGCAATCATAAATAAATCACTAATGGTTTCAGAGGTATCTGAAAACATGAAAATTGCAATAATTAAACCACTACTGAAAAAACTAGGTCTAGAGCTAATTGAAAAGAATTATAGACCAGTCTCTAACCTCAGTTATGTCTCGAAATTAACAGAACGGGCAGTGGCAGACCAATTGGTATCATATCTCATAAAAAATAAATTGACTGATAAATTTCAATCAGCATATAAGGAATATCATAGCACTGAGACAGCCTTATTACGAGTCCAGAATGACATCCTAAGGGACCTTGACCTTAGAAAAATGGTAATCCTACTTTTACTAGACCTGTCGGCGGCGTTTGATACCATTGACCACCAATTGCTGTTTGACAGGCTAGAATCAAGGTATGGAATAAAAAATCAAGCACTCTCATGGATAAAATCCTACTTGGAAAATAGACAACAGTGTGTGAAGGTCGGATGCAAAAGGTCCACAAACAGACCAATTAAATATGGGGTCCCCCAGGGATCGGTACTGGGACCAATTCTATTCACGCTATACATGTCACCCCTGACAGATATCCTAGCAAAGTATAACCTGAGTTACCACATTTACGCAGACGACACCCAAATTTACATACCTGTTGATCACACCTCCCAACATGATTATGAGGTAACCAAACATAACCTGGAGGAGTGTGTGAAGGAGGTCAGAACATTTCTAATACTAAACAAAATGAAAATAAATGATGGAAAGACAGAGATGTTAGCATGCTATGATGGGCATAACAATACCCTAGATAGGGACGTAAATACGATTAGAGTGGGTGATTCACACATAGCCCCCTCCCGATCTATAACTGATCTCGGCATCATATTTGATGAGAAAATGGATATGAGGGCTCAGATTAAGAAAATATGCAAGAAAGGATATTATCATATCAGAAATCTCTCCTCCATCAGAAAATGTCTAGACGAGAAAACAGCCTTAACCTTGACCCATGCCTTTGTGACCTCTACCCTAGACTATGGAAATGGCCTTCTTGCCAGCCTACCAAATACAGAAATTAAAAAATTGCAATATCTACCAAATTCAGCGGCAAGGGTTGTAGGGAAAATAAGAAAATTTGATCATATATCAGTGAAACTAAGAGAATTGCACTGGCTGCCAATACATGCAAGAATTAAATTTAAAATTGCCCTAACAGTATGGAAGGCCTTAAACGGTAAGGCGCCGTCTTACATAAAGGACCTCCTGCAAGTAAAGGTGGGGGAGCGATGCTTACGATCTAATGATGGCATGTACCTGCATGTTCCTCACACGCGTCTGAAGACAATTGGAGACAGGGCATTCTCTGCAGTAGGTCCAAAATTATGGAATGACCTTCCAAATGACCTTAGGACCTGCACATCAGTGAACCTCTTTAAGAGCAAGCTGAAAACTCACCTATTCAAAACCCATGTTTTGAATGAAGCGCTATGAACAGATTATCTGGTATCAGCGCAATACAAATTTTATTATTATTATTATTATTAAACCTAACAGAAATTGTTTGACCTATATCCTGTGAAAAGCGACGCAATTTAATTTTTTATTCTTATTTATTTATTCTTGTCTAAGTCGTTTATATTCTGACACATCAAGAGGATGTTTTCTTCTAGGAAATTATGACAATCAAATAAAGTTCAATGCAACAGAAGTCTTAGAAAGTTTTCGGAAAGCAGATGAAAGTTGGCATGGTGAACTTCACCCAATACTTGGGTGATTAATCAATAGAAATTAGTGATGACGGTTTGCCTCATTTGACTCGCAGATGACATCCATGTGACATGCTTACCTTCTGAGGTTTAGCTTTTCTTTATCAAGACTGTCATGTGTAATCCGTAGTTTCTGAAGATGAAATGTTCATATTGGGAATTTATTTGAGCGATATGCATTTCAGAACATAGAAAATATAATTGGCTTTGCAAATTCAGAAAATATAAACATCAATACGGAAAACAAAGATGAAATCTTCATTTTATTTGAGCTTTCAATCAGTTTGCAAAAAGAACCCCTCTGACATGGATACTCCAAATGTATGATTTTAAAATTGAATAAACAATCTAAACTTCGAAGAGTCCAACCTGGAATATGTAATGCAAATATATTGTTTTGACTAAACCAAATGAAAAGGAATTAGATAAAATTTGATAGTTGACTCTAACAGCTGCCTTGCCTTAATTTTGTTCTTTTTAAACGGTGATCCAAGTTATGTTTGTCCAGATACAGAGTTTGTAAAACAAATAAACATTTAATAATTGTCAGTTTCTTGCTTGGTACCTGCCTCTTTTCTATTATTTGTCAGTTGTTAGGTGGTATCGGCAATCCACCTATTAAGTGATTTTCAGTAGGTACCTGCCTATTGCAATCCACATATTAGGTAATTAATGGGTTGATTAGATAATCATAAGGTTGGTACTCGCCTATTGAAATCCATCCATTAGGTAATTATCAGGTTGATACCTGCCTATTGCAATCCATTCATTAGGTGATTATCAGGATGGTACCTGCCTATTGCAGTCCATCCATTAGGTTATCAGTTTGGTACCTGCCCATTGCAATCCATCCATTAGGTAATTATCGGTTTGGTACCTGCCCATTGCAATCCATCCATTAGGTAATTATCAGGTTGGTACGTGCCTATTGCAATCCATCCATTAGGTAATTATCAGGTTGGTACCTGCCTATTGCAATCCATTCATTAGGTGATTATCAGGATGGTACCTGCCTATTGCAGTCCATCCATTAGGTTATCGGTTTGGTACCTGCCCATTGCAATCCATCCATTAGGTAATTATCAGGTTGGTACGTGCCTATTGCAATCCATCCATTAGGTAATTATCGGTTTGGTACCTGCCCATTGCAATCCATCCATTAGGTAATTATCAGGTTGGTACCTGCCCATTGGAATCCAGGTAATTATCAGGTTAGTAATCCATTAAAGTGCTTCATTCTTTAAATAGTCATTTGGTAGTTGAATTATACTTCCATCTTGACCGTGAAGCCAGTACAGATTCCTTAAAGCTCCACTCTGAAAATATCATACAATTGATTAATAGTTATAAGTACTGTTTTAGAGCAAAACATACTCCAATGATATACTGCGTTTTATGTTAATGGAAAAACATTAATTTTCATAATCATTAACATTTACATATTCTTTCAAAATTAAGCCTTATTTAGTCAATAGGGCGGGTAATTACTCCATTGAGAAGGTATATATTCGTGTATTGACATGTTGATGTTGACATGTTGATTCTGGTTATCGGCAAGCATGGATTGGTTGTCCAAATAATTCTCAAGAGCTTGCAATGGATTGGTTGTCCAAATAATTCTCAAGAGTTTGCAATGGATTGGTTGTTCAAATAATTCTCAAGAGCTTGCAATTTCACCTTGACGTGAATGAAACTCACCGTTACTGGTATCTCTCCACACGGCACGAGGATGAAGCCTGTCGGTTGTTGTCGGGAGAGGAGGAGTTTTGTGGTCTCACTGACCACGATCTTGCTCTCAGTCAACCTCTCCAGCATACATGAGGCGATCCTAGCGGTGTCCCCAAACACGCACAGCCGTGGCGCATCATGCCCTACCACCGCCGTCACCACTGGCCCGCTGTTGATAGCAAAATTTAACTTGAGTTTGTGCTTGGCGTTTCTGAATACTTCGTGTAGTGTATTGGCGATCTGTATGCTGAGGCCTGTTATGACATGCGCATGGTCGTTGTGAGTTTCCTTATTTTGAATCCCAGCTATCACAATTTGTCTGTCATTATACCATTGCAGTTTCCATACATTGTCAAAGTTGCTTACCACTGAGTGAATCATGCTGAGACAATTGTTGAGTGCTATCACAACATCGGAGATATTCTCTTCTTGCCAAAGTCTCGCGAGATTTGCGACTTCCACCATCATGACGGTGGCTGAGTGCGTTAACTGGGTTTGGACTCTACCACCTTTCACCAAGCTTTCAGCAAGATCAGAGGGGAGGGCTGCATTTATGTAATCTTGCAAATGCAAGGTTACATTATTCAGTTCTTTATTTTTCTTTTCAATCTTCTCCATCATACTTTCTACAACTGATTTCTTGACACCACAATACATTTTAACAGTTTTAAAGATTTTATGGTATGTTGGCCTGTTTTGAGGGTTAACACCAAGAGTGGAGGCGATGGTCTTTACCAGGTGAGAATTGAGCTCATCCGGCCATTCCGGTGAAAACTCACCATTCTGTAGCTTAATCTGAGCAGAGTTGAGATCCATTTCTGACAGTAAACAGTCAAATGGCGATTTCCTCTGGAACACTTCCAGAAAGATCAGCCCATAGCTGTACACGTCACTGAATTTGTACGCACCCAGTTTTGGATTTGTTAACTTCTCAGGTGGTAGCCACAACATCCTGTTTGGAAACATGGACATGTGAGAGTCCTCAGAATCAACAGAATATACACCAACCCTTTTAGCAAAAGCCCAGGAGTCTTTAAACTTTTGAGTTAAGGTTTGTAGTTCCCACTCTGCTATCTTGAGGGTCCACCTTGAGTCAAGCAGACAGCAGTGTGTAGTGAGATGGCCGTGGAGTAGATTCTGGGCGTGCAGGTACTTCATCCCGTGAGCCACGTCGCTCACTATGGAGAACTTAAGCACAGAGTCCCAGTGTATAGACCTGTCATAGATGGACACGGCTAGACTTCCTCGGCTACACCCCTCCCGCACCACGTACCACTGACCAAGCCCAACCTCCGTCACTCCCAGAAACCTCACAAGGTTCTCATGATGAACAGCATTCTTCATCCATATCAAGGTCACTTTAGCATCTTTACTAATCCTACTTGCCCTAATCTGCATTATGTCCAACTTTTTCAAACTGACTGAGTCTGTGCCATATTTTACCATTCTATACCCATAAGCCCCTGTTGTAATCTCCAACGCATTGTCAACCAGGTTACTGTTATTATCCGGGGTGGGTGACCAGGCGAGACGTGGTTGAGATAGAAAGTTGAGATCCCTAATGTGAATTCTCCAGTGTTCTATCTGCATCAGTTTGTGGAATCTCCATTGGTTGAGTGACACTGCTATTAGTACACAGAGCAATACTGAGCCAACAATGGATATAGTAATCGCCAGGTTCTTATAATCATTGAATGATAAAGTAATCATCACTTCTGAGATCATATCCTGCTTTACACGCATAGACATGAGTTGGCCCCCACATGACATTTTGTCTAATGTCTTCAAATTACTTTTGTATTCATTTAATCCCAACAAAACAAACCCGACACCTTCACAGATATTCCTGGCCTGTTCACTGTGTATTATCCATTCAAAATATCGATACAGTTCAGCGTATGAAGCACAATTTACCTTTGGATCCAGATCAAAATAGACTTCAGTTAAAATGGTGAGGGGATAAGGCTTAACCAAATTAGTATGTTCATAGGATAGCAATGCCGAGTCGACAGTGCTGGCTGGCTGGACACCTTGTTCCACAGACATCTGGGTGACAGACACAAAATCCCCATCACTGTTTTCTATGCTTGCCAGCATGATCTTATCCACGGATTTGTATGGTTTATAGTCTGCCCAACTTATATATCCTATTGAATATTCTCTTGCACAAATTAGACCTGAAACTCCCAAGCCTGTGAAGCCATACTTTGCTATCACGCCTTCTTTCCAAGTTGTTGAAAGCTTCCCGGAAGCCAAGTTTCTCAGTACACCATAAGGGGCCAACCATCTGGGGTTAAATCTACCAAGAGCAGCGGAAAACAGTTCCGTCGTTTTTGATTGGTCAGCTCTTGCGATGACGTATATCCGCTCAGATGGTAATACGGTGTGAGCATTGACGGCTTGGATGGATGTGTCGTTCCACCATGTGTATGTACCATTGTATATACCCACAAGATGGTCACGTGATAAAGCCAATGACGTCACCCCAGGAAGATTGTAGCCCATAACCAATGCTCTGCAATATAAACAACACAATTCTAATTATTTACATAACTGTGAATATCTATCTATTGTTGACAAATGTGTATTCTGATGGTAGCTATTCTGTCAAAACTATTGTCTCTTCAGAGTATAGACAGCTTCCAGCCCCCATGTTTACTTCCGCGTTAATTGATGTTCCCAAACAATGACAACAAAGCTGGTCTGTTTGAACACATGTATTGCAACTCAAACCACGATCCGGACAGCCCGGAACGATCCAACATAAAATGTAGAACAGCAAAACAACAAACGGAACGGAGTGGAGTGGCGCAGCACCCCTCTTATTTATCTCTTATTTATCAAAATTAAATTTAGCTGGTTGAACAAATGTCAATATATGAGAAACTATAAATATCTACACTTGTAAGAAAAGTGATAATATAGTAAAAATGTCAATGGAATTGTACATAGTTTGGATGTATGAAATAACATGGTCATTAAACAAAAAGTCACAATGTCATAGATAATATGTCGCAATGTGAAGCAGTTGTATACACACATGTACAAAATGATATCAAGTCCTGTCAGTATCCACAATATGATATCAATTTCTGTCAGTATCCACATAAAACACACATCAAGTATTGAATAACACAAATCATGATATTTGGCGGCGCTAAGCTCACACCATTTCTAAAGGCATTATTATGGCCTTAAAAATTATTGGTTACTCCATAATCCAACTTTCATCCTGCCAAGCAGGTTTCTTCCTTGAACGTGTGGATCTGCGTGGTGCCGGTAAGGCAGACTCCTGTGGTGCAACGCTAATACTGTCTTTTGGTGCACCGTCAAAACTGTTAATTTGTACACTATCCATAGGATCATTTATGTTCTGTTCATCCTGTTGCACATCTGTCTCAACGACACCAGGGTCTGGAGGACGGGAAGGCGACCCGCCAAACAGAGGCTGCGGAGGATCCACTATAGCACCGGGTGGATCCGGGGGTGGTGCGATGGATCTGTCATCAGACTGTTGAGGCAGCAATGGCATGGCAGGCCTGTTATCCAAGACATTGTCCAGGCCACGGATTGGACCAGGCACAAATCTCTCAAGTGTGGTAGCTTGGATAGGGTAGCAATCCTCCACCCTGACATCGTATGTCTTTGATCGGAACTGGGACTTGATAAATTTCCGCACTTGACAATAGTCATCTGATACAGCCACCACCATATACTTCTCCCTTGCCTTGGTTTTATCCCTGTCACCCTTCAAGTAGACTAAATCTCCCACACTAGGGCAACTGACACCAGGTGGCACTGATGCTCCATGGTTCTTGGACTGAGAGCTAGGCCCATGACTGTAGGCCCGACTCAAGTGCTTTTGGAGTATGAGTTGGCGGTCATCAATGGGTAGCTGCTCCCCAGTAATCTGGTCCCTTTGCGTCCAAACCTCTCTAGCAGTCAGACCGCCTTGACGGATCCTGGCATTCATGTTCGCTGTAGCAAGGGCAAGGGTCACTTTGGACAGTGGTCCACCACTGGGAGACATGTGCAGACACTCAAGCCCAAGCTCCTGAATGGCTCGCTCCACAATAGGATTCTTGTTCACATTCTTCTCCCTGCCAATCTCCAACCTGATTCCATGTTGCATAAATATTGGGTCATTTTGAAGGGCTTTCAGTCCAGGGGCCGGGTCGACTCAGATATGAGCACTGTTCTCACCAAGAGGACGTACTTGGGCACAAAGTGTGATGATGGCATCTCTCAGACAGGTGTGAGTCTCAGAATCAATGAAGTCAGTCAGAGTATAGGATGAAACAGATTCACGCAGAACCAGTACTAACTGCCTGTACCGTTTCATGACATCAGCGGCGAATGAGATCCCAATCACATCTGGTGGCTCACTTGTGCTCTGAGGGTAGAGATGCGTTGGAGTTGATTTGAGAGATGCACAGTGATGGCATGATGACGTCACGGTACTGGTAGCCTTCTCAATGTCTAGAGCAAAGAAATAACGGTTGAAAACCTGTTTGATTTGACTTTGTGCAGGATGGTTGAACCTGATATGAATCGCAGTTAGTAATCCGTCCACTACTGATCTGGGAACCACTATTCGCTCTCTGCTTGGCTGGAATGGCAGATCCGACCTGACCACTAGTACTCCATCATGTGCTACTTTGACTTGCCTGAGATAGCGTTTCACATCAGGGATTTTTGTCACCTTTTTGGAGGGCCTGGTCCCTTGTGTGAGATGAGAATGGGTCCGTCTCAAATCTGAACACTCCCTTTGTGTTGCGAGCCATGCAACCCTGCTGGTAAATGGCATCCTCACACTGCCCTCAGTGACATCCTTGACAGAGAGACCTCTGACTGCTGACTCACTTGTCTCACTGACGAACTTGCACACCTGGCATGACTGACTGATACACTCTACCGGGCTTCTACTAACATAATCTGAGGGAAGGTTGGAGACACCTGCAATATGTCTGACCTGTATGCCGTACCGACTGATTGCTGTCAGGAAAGTAGTGATTCGAGCACTGGCAGAGAATTCCCCACGAAGAAGCCTGGAATAAGCCTGGACACAGGGCTTACTGTCAGTCAGCACCTGCACTGGTTGCACAGATTGCACAACATATGGAGAGAAGTGCTTGACAGCTGCTGAGATAGCAAGAGCCTCCAGCTCACATGGCAGCCACTTTGCTTGATAATCCTTGAGTTTTGCACTGAAAAAGCCACATAGAAGTAATTTCTCACCCCTGAATGCGTACAGTGTGGCAGCCAAACCTCCATGCTTCCCAGATGCATCAGTCACTATCCACAGGGTATCTCGAGGATGAGGTAGGGTGATCACCTTGTTATCTTGCAGGGCCTTCTGTGCCATTTGAAAGTCATGTAAGAGCTCCGACGACCACACAATTTTGTCTTTTGATACTTTTCCTGCAATGGCACGGTCCAATGGCTCCAGGAACTGAGAGTAACCCCTCAAGACACGACTAAGGACCTTGCACGCCCCAATAAAGGAGCGGAGACCGGTCACTGTTGTGGGCGGCTCAACCACGGACAATGCAGCAATTTTGTGTGGGGTCGCACTGAGTGTACCTGCTGACCAGAGCCAGCCTAGGATGGTTGCTGATGTAGGGTGTATGACGGTTTTGGCGCCATTAAAGCCAAGATTGTTGTCGCTCATCTGTTCCAAGACTCTGACCCAATTTGCAAGCAACTCTTCAGGAGTGTCCCCGCCCACATAGAGATCGTCCGCTATCTTGGCTGCACAGCCCTCCGCGATGAGACCACCCATGACTCGTGACATGAGTTCCTCCAGACAGGTCTCGGAGCCCGGCATGCCCATTGCACACCGGGTGTAGACCCGTACACCCTTGTATGGGGTAACTACTCCGCAAAATTTCATTGAAGCCTTTGCTAATGGTATCTGATAGAAAGATTTCAGCAGGTCGGTAACTATTAGGTACTTCCATCTCCCGATATCGGTCAATACTGCATCTACATTGGGCATTTAGTGAGGGCGAGGGCTTTGCATATTGGCCTACCTCAGCAAAAGAAGTTACCAGTCGTTTTCCCCCATTTGGTTTCCTGACCAAGAATGACATATTGAGATATTCAACATTCACCCCTACATCCTCTGGTTTGGCAAAAATGCCAGCACTTTCCAGTTCGTCAAACTTGTTCTGTAACTCCTGCATGGCCTCATGGTTGTATGAGGGCAGCCTGCCCTTGCGCTGAGGCGGTAGAGTCGGCCCCATATTCACTACTCCTTTGATATCACCACTGGCCCCATTGTACTTTGGAATTTTGGAACTGAATACATGGTTGAACTGTTGATTCACCCGACGAAACTCATCCCGGATATGTTCTGGCAGATTATTACCTGGGTCAACAGTCACTTGATCAGCGGAAGAGACAGGTTGAACAGCTCCCGTGCCCATCGGTGGCGCATTTTGGCCGCCACTGCGCTCCTCACTAGCAGACACAGTAGACCTGATTTGACACACATGCTCATGTTTATTTATGCGTACTGCGTCATCAGTGTTGTTGCAGAGACGTATATTGTGACCCACTGAAGTCACCAACTGCGCCGGGGGCCATGCTTTTTCGGGCTTGACACTCATATTTGATGGGCAATCGTATCTGGGCTCCAGTGCCCACTCAATGTCGGGGGTGGCGTCTTTGGGAGTAGACAGTTGAAGGAACTCACCAGGGAGAATGACAGACTGACAAGCAGGGCTGAGGACGCACTGCAGCGGATTTCCTGCGGGATGACCCATACTGTATCACCTCTGAGCCGTTAATGGTAATCTGGCGCAAGGCTGAGCGGGTACCTACATCATTCAGCTCCAGGAAGGGATTTCCTGCCAATACCTCTACATCCAACTTGTCAACCACCAATGCATCAAGCACGAAGACGTGACTGTCCCTCGTTAACTCACAATGAGTCTCTCCAACTACATCCAAAGGTGTGACACCATCTGCCTGATGTGCCATTTGAGTGGCTGGGGTGATATGCAGGCCAATAGCTCTGGCCACATTTGCACTGACCATATTCGTGGTAGCACCTGTATCAATAGTAAGTCTAACTGGGTGATGCTTGTAGTAGGCATTCAAAACTGGAGATTGGACCACACTAACCCGGTGAGATACAGGGTTGGGGAGCACCTCGTCGAGCTCCGCATCATCATATAGGTCATCATCCATCACCTCGTCATCACAATCTCCCACATAGCGGGTGCGGGCTATGGCTTGACGATCAGGTTCTGGGAGATACCTGCATCCACTGATGAAGTGAGTGTGCTGCACCCGGCCAGCAGTTTTGCACAATACACATGACCGTGTAGTGTTTTTCCCTTTTTGGAATGTGGTAGGTTTGCTGGTACCAGGCACAAATCGCCTATTGAAGTTGGAGGCAGATGCGCGCATGGCTTTTGTATCTTCCAACGTGTGAAGCTCGTCTAGCAGTGATGACAATGCCTGAGAAATCTCGGATTTCAGCGATGCTAATGTGCGATTGCGGAGTTCGGCACCATACCGCTGTTTGACAAGGAGCGGCAACCCGGGATGGACGAGGTGGAGCCACATGTAGGTGATTGTGTTCTCCAATGTGGGAGTGAGGTCCTCATCCTCGGCTACACGCACTCCATGATGCACCATACCCCCATTAGCTGTTAACAGATTGTCATCAAAGAAGGCGAGAATGCGCTGATACAAATCCTCTGGTTTTTCGCCTGCCTCCAGTTTGATACTGGCTAGGTCTAAAAAGTGTCCCCCTGTGGCTTGAAAACCATAATGCTCTCTGATAGATTGTCATATGCTGTTGAGGCTGGTGGAGGACTTTATTATGGTGTTTCTTGAGATGACACTGCAATAGTTAGCTATCTGACCCAGCATCAAGTCCAGTTGGGTATTTTTCTGGACAGCAGTTCGCCTATTGGCCACGTCAGCACCATCATCAGTAAAACCACGCAGGGGGGCTGCTGCGGTTTTCTTGTGCCAGGTAAACTCTGGGTCCAGGAATGTGGCAAAATTATTATCTAGTGAGAGGATGTACAATAAATTTTGCCTCCAATTTTCAAAGGAGTTTATTGTCTCTTCTTTTGTCAATTGCCACTGCTTGGGAGCTTTAGTTGCCATGATTACTGCTGGTATACTGAGTATTGGGGTAGAAAAGTCACTGGGAGATACTACAAATAGTCTATGTTATGCTGATTGTGCCCTTTACACAATACTTATCCTGATTCATGTGAGTGTGTATAACTGCACTACTGTCCTTGTGATTCAGGCGAGTGTGACAAAGTGAAGATGCTGGTCCGGTTGTTGACACATGAAATGTTCTCAGATATCTCTCCCAGCTGGTAAGTTGCCATTTACTTTCTTCTCTGTGTTGAAGGCTGTCTGGGTACGGTAGAACCGCTGCCACCACGTTAATTGATGTTCCCAAACAATGACAACAAAGCTGGTCTGTTTGAACACATGTATTGCAACTCGAACCACGATCCGGACAGCCCGGAACGATCCAACATAAAATGTAGAACAGCAAAACAACAAACGGAACGGAGTGGAGTGGCGCCGGGCACAGAATTGACATTATAAATGTTCTGCAGCTAAGAAAGTTTTAAAAAAACATGGAATATAAAAGATATTATATTTAGTGTATAAATGCAGCATAATTACCCAGCAAATAAAGACATCGTTCCATACTGGAGGTGTGACGTCAGGGGTTGCCTCGCTCCCAGAGCCTGCGTGTCTGTACTCAGATATTGGTAACCTTTCTCCAACACATTCCAGTCTTTCTCAACTTCTTCTACAATGACAACAAATTCATTTTATAATATTTTAAGGTTACATGCTGATTGCTTAACGGTAGGGGGCACTGTGTAGTGCAAGATAATTGTTAAGAAAAATATCTACAAAACCGATTTCAGCTTTTAATGTATCAAATGTGAAGGGATGGAATTTTCTTTTGATTTGGTTTTAATTTACTTTTAAGGTTCTATAATTTTTAATCATTTTAGATTCAAAGTTGAAGTCAAAATCAGAAAAAGATGGTTTTTTTGAAAGAATAAAAAAGGATAGAGCTAACTTGGAAAACAATTTTGGGAATAACTACACTATCAATCTGCAAAACTAAGGCATTAATCTTTTGCTAGAATGATGCTATTTAGTTTAAAAAGACAGACTTTTCAAAAATGTCTTCAAAAATAACTCAAGTAATTTGTGTTTTTGTAAATTAGATAATATGAATAAATGTAAACGTTTGACACCATTTGGTAATTTTGACTTGACTTTGAAGAAAGTTAGATATCTCAAAATATAGAACATTGATCAAAATCCCCTCTATTCAAACTAAAAAGAATAATATTTGGAGTAAATCTGTTCTTAAATTTTGATAATAAACTTGCAATTGGTCTCAATTTTGTCATAAAAAGCATGGAAATTTTGAGAAACATGATATTTTAATGCAGGAGCTACTGACTAATGGATTAGTCATAAAAGATCACTAAATGATGTTTCCATGTATTTATCAACATTGATCCCCTCTGAACAGAAATATCTTACTTATTTTGCTGGCTTTAATTTGGTCTGTTACAAAGGTGCCGACTATTCGAGGAGTTCAAGGAGTAATGATGTCATATTGATGTGATTTGGCTATTTACCAATGAAATAGTGACGTCATACCTTTTAGTAACTTACAGGGGTGGGAGAGCTCTGAACCAATCTGGGCGGTACTCGAAACATATCTGGGTGGTATGACGTCATACCATTGTTCTGAACCAATTCTGAACCAATCTGGGCGGTTCTGTTAAAAAACGACTTTTTTATAGCTCATAAAAAGCATCAAAATCACATAATAATCATCACAAAATATAACAAACTTTGCTACAGTTGAGTGTAAAACAGTGTCTTGTTAATAATAATGTAAATTTTATGTTAAATCTATAACGTTTTTACGGTTATATTTGTGCCCCCAAGTCGGGAATTACTGTTCTTTATGCAGTCTTAAACTGGGGCACATTCCTGTGTTAAAATGTGACAATAATCTCGTTAAAAATCAATTTCAGATTATCATATACTTATATATGTAACTGATGAGCAAGTTATTTTCTTTAACATTTGTGAATGATAGTCGTTATATAAAGATTAAAGAACACAACTTTTTCAGTCTGGCCATTGTTCACCATACGGCACCGCTCAGATACCACTCAGATTGGCTGCGATTTAGTGCACAGATTGTTGCGAGCGCCCAGAATGACGTCATTTAGTGACCAGATCAGTTGTGAGCGACCAGAATGACGCGATTTAACCAGATTGGTTCAGAGTCACTGCACAGATTGGTTCAGAGCTCTCCCACCCCTGACTTAGCAACAATCAAGAACACATTTCATACATCTGTGATCCTCTGTATGAAGTGCTCCAGTTTCCCTAACGTTAATTGGTGCACAAAAGACTATGGTTTCAAGAAAAGTGCTACCGAAAAGAAAATGTTGATGGTAAGAGAGCTCTCAACAAAAAAAATTATTATTTTCAGTAGAATGGGGCAAAACTAAATTACACCATCTGATATGATATTTTTTTAAGGTTGACTAATCATCGGTTGATGAACGTATGTGAGGTCCTTCACCTGAGATATGATATGTGATATTGAGGTCAACATGTTGCTCCCTTGTAGCAGCGTAAGCGTCCAACCACCTTTTAAAGAGTGGCGCTGCAAACGAGGATCCGGTTCCGGTGAGAGACACTGTGGAATCACTTTGCATGTTAACTGAGGAAACCATCATCCAACCTCCAAGGCACCTCAGACTCACAATGAACCACCATAGGTTTCCATTCTGAAATGATAAATGTTATTGTGGAAATCTGTTTTATTATAAAATATAGAATTTTTCAATATTCAATTACATTTTTCTCTCCCTTTATAGGTATCTTCGGTATCTACAAAAAGAAAATATGATTCTTCTCATCCTAAATTGACATCCTTGAACACTTTCACAAACGTGATTTATCTCTACATTATTAAAATAGATATTGTTATTATCAACTCCAGAGCTCTATACATTATATATGTAAGTATAATATTTGCTAATGTCTTTAACGTAAACTTTAAATTCACAATATAATTCATAATATTTGCTAATGTCTTTAGCGTAAACTTTAAATTCACAATATAAATAGTTATATAGTTTTATATCTACTTCTGAGATAAAACAAACACTATCTGTACTCTATGCAATAAGTGTTGTCCAGCATTCATAACAACGAATTCCTGTTATTATTTAATATAATACACAAGTATTATCTTCAATTTATGCTCAGATAAAATCTCTCTACAAATCATGGTGGGCAGTTATTTGAGGGTAGAAAAACAGAACTATGTAAAAGCTAGCATGTGGCCTACAAACAAGCTTAATCCTAGCTAATCCTCGCAGAAACAATAGTACCTGACAACTAATATTAACAATGTGTAACGTTTGAACAGGCCAAGGAAATTTATTTTTGTTTCATTTTATTTGGCAATTCCCTTTTGTATCGGAAACATTATTATATTTAATATCCTTTTTCTTCTATCCACCTCTATTAACATCCTTGTATTATGCCACTATCATGCAGACTTGCATTTCATGTCATTAGACAAAGATTTTTGTTTGTTTGGGGTTTTACATCACTTTCGACATTATTTCAGTCATTTCGTGATGAGACCTACTTGAAGCAGATATAGTGCTGCCTCACTGAATTGTCATATCGCAGGTCCTTGACATGACAACCCACCCGGTCACAGATTTACAAGGACAACGGGTTAACCCTTTTGCCACGGGCCTCAGCTCATGTGGGAAATTGTTTCACGAGTTCAATCCCGGCACGGCCGGGGTTCGAACCCACGACCTTTGGGTCACCGCAGAGGAACTGGTGCTAATAAGCTGGCACTCTAACCAACTGCGCCACGGCCCGTGGCTAGACAAAGATACCAGGTATAAGAATATATTTTAATTGATATGGTTATGGCTCCTCATTGTGTGCTGCTGTATTCAACAGAGACAGGTGTGCTGTACAAAATGGTGCCTTCCGCTCTATCAGCAGAAATCAGTACCTCACCCCCCTCTCCTCTCACAGGCATTCAACATTGGTGTAGACACACCGCATCCATAAACACAAAGCACAAACTGGACAGATGTATATCTATTCTTTATGTATAAACATGTTTCAAGCTGTCTTGTGAAATGATGATGATTATGGAACATGTAACCGAATCGAGTTATGAGATTCAAGGCTGAAGCAAATGTATTGATAAATAACTTACCATCATTAACTTGTGTGATTAGTAGAAAGACTACATGATGTTCTGAGAGTCTGCAACATGTATATCTTGGCAGCGTTCTTCATAGACAGTTATATAGCTCACCATATAATAAGAATTATATAAACAACCTTGTTAGCATCTGGCTGAGTGTAAGCAGACACTGCCATCAAACTGCGGCTTAAAGCTGACACCAGGCACAAACTGTCGCAGCAAACAATATGTTCTTATGATTTGATATTTAACGGCGATGATACATCATAATTCATTATTTAGTTAATTATGAGGCAAATACTTGAAATAAATGAATGGATATTTTACCATTCTATAAAAGATATCATGAAATGTTATTTGACCATCCATATTTTCAATCTCCATTCAGCCATATATATTGTAGAACATGTGTGTCTCTCTGACGAGCTAATGAGACATGAGTAAGTTTTTCCCAGTGCGGTGGTTTCGCTTTTGTCGATGGTGAGCAGGTACATTATAGAAAGAGCAAGTGCGTTTTAAAGCCTTTATTACAGCTAACAGAATTTATTATGACTGGGAACATGTCTATGATCTTTGATAACATTCTGTGGATTTGGTTTCCCTGATATATTCCACATTATTCTTGATAATGATAACACACGATCATCAACACCATTCATTCTTAGTCTTCCTTAAACTATTCTATTCACTCCAGATATTAATGATGACGGAAAGCTGTTTCCTTGTCTCTCTGTTTAGCATGAATATTCTTACACTGGCGGGAAAGCAATACAAGGTAAACTTTAGCTGACTTAACTGCTTGCCAGATTTAAAAATATTATAAGCTAAAACAATGCTCATGAATTGTAGCCTGAATACAGTGATTTATGTTTCAAACACCCAGCGTTTGGCATGGATTTGCTGTATTGACACCTGAGAGAGGGTCTGTGTGATATACAGGTGGCCTTGGCTGACACAGGTGCAGAGCAAACCTGGAAGAGATCAATACATCACCAACAGGCAGAGCGGAACATATCCCTGCTACCATCTCATGTCCCTGCTTCCTTACTATGTAGATCCAGGCCATCTCATGTGCCTGCCATCATATCATGTGCATCCAGGCCATCCCATGTACCTGCTACTATATCATGTACATCCAGGCCATCTCATGTGCCTGCCATCATATCATGTGCATCCAGGCCATCCCATGTACCTGCTACTAAATCATGTGCATCCAGGCCATCTCATGTACTTGCCACCATATCATGTACATCCAGGCCATCTCATGTACCTGCCACCATATCATGTACATCCAGGCCATCTCATATACCTGCTACCAAACCATGTACATCCAGGCCATATCATATACCTGCCACCATATCATGTACATCCAGGCCATCTCATGTGCCTGCTTCCTTATCATGTACATCCAGGCCATATCATGTATCTGCTTCCTTATCATGTACATCCAGGCCATCTCATATACCTGCTACCAAACCATGTGCATCCAGGCCATCTCATGTACCTGCTACTATATCATGTGCATCCAGGCCATCTCATGTACTTGCCACCATATCATGTACATCCAGGCCATCTCATGTACCTGCCACCATATCATGTACATCAAGGCCATCTTATATACCTGCTACCAAACCATATACATCCAGGCAATCTCATGTACCTGCCACCATATCATGTACATCCAGGCCATCTCATGTACCTGCCATCATATCATGTACATCCAGGCCATCTCATGTACCTGCCACCATATCATGTACATCCAGGTCATCTCATATACCTGCTACCAAACCATATACATCCAGGCCATCTCATGTACTTGCCACCATATCATGTACATCCAGGCCATCTCATGTACCTGCCACCATATCATGTACATCCAGGCCATCTTATATACCTGCTACCAAACCATATACATCCAGGCAATCTCATGTACCTGCCACCATATCATGTACATCCAGGCCATCTCATGTACCTGCCATCATATCATGTACATCCAGGCCATCTCATGTACCTGCCACCATATCATGTACATCCAGGTCATCTCATATACCTGCTACCAAACCATATACATCCAGGCCATCTCATGTACCTGCCACCATATCATGTACATCCAGGCCATCTCATGTGCCTGCTTCCTAATCATGTACATCCAGGCCATATCATGTAGTAGTAGTAGTAGTAGTAGTAGTAGTAGTAGTAGTAGTAGTAGTAGTAGTAGTAGTAGTAGTAGTAGTAGTAGTAGTAGTAGTAGTAGTAGTAGTAGTAGTAGTAGTAGTAGTAGTAGTAGTAGTAGTAGTAGTAGTAGTAGTAGTAGTAGTAGTAGTAGTAGTAGTAGTAGTAGTAGTAGTAGTAGTAGTAGTAGTAGTAGTAGTAGTAGTAGTAGTAGTAGTAGTAGTAGTAGTAGTAGTAGTAGTAGTAGTAGTAGTAGTAGTAGTAGTAGTAGTAGTAGTAGTAGTAGTAGTAGTAGTAGTAGTAGTAGTAGTAGTAGTAGTAGTAGTAGTAGTAGTAGTAGTAGTAGTAGTAGTAGTAGTAGTAGTAGTAGTAGTAGTAGTAGTAGTAGTAGTAGTAGTAGTAGTAGTAGTAGTAGTAGTAGTAGTAGTAGTAGTAGTAGTAGTAGTAGTAGTAGTAGTAGTAGTAGTAGTAGTAGTAGTAGTAGTAGTAGTAGTAGTAGTAGTAGTAGTAGTAGTAGTAGTAGTAGTAGTAGTAGTAGTAGTAGTAGTAGTAGTAGTAGTAGTAGTAGTAGTAGTAGTAGTAGTAGTAGTAGTAGTAGTAGTAGTAGTAGTAGTAGTAGTAGTAGTAGTAGTAGTAGTAGTAGTAGTAGTAGTAGTAGTAGTAGTAGTAGTAGTAGTAGTAGTAGTAGTAGTAGTAGTAGTAGTAGTAGTAGTAGTAGTAGTAGTAGTAGTAGTAGTAGTAGTAGTAGTAGTAGTAGTAGTAGTAGTAGTAGTAGTAGTAGTAGTAGTAGTAGTAGTAGTAGTAGTAGTAGTAGTAGTAGTAGTAGTAGTAGTAGTAGTAGTAGTAGTAGTAGTAGTAGTAGTAGTAGTAGTAGTAGTAGTAGTAGTAGTAGTAGTAGTAGTAGTAGTAGTAGTAGTAGTAGTAGTAGTAGTAGTAGTAGTAGTAGTAGTAGTAGTAGTAGTAGTAGTAGTAGTAGTAGTAGTAGTAGTAGTAGTAGTAGTAGTAGTAGTAGTAGTAGTAGTAGTAGTAGTAGTAGTAGTAGTAGTAGTAGTAGTAGTAGTAGTAGTAGTAGTAGTAGTAGTAGTAGTAGTAGTAGTAGTAGTAGTAGTAGTAGTAGTAGTAGTAGTAGTAGTAGTAGTAGTAGTAGTAGTAGTAGTAGTAGTAGTAGTAGTAGTAGTAGTAGTAGTAGTAGTAGTAGTAGTAGTAGTAGTAGTAGTAGTAGTAGTAGTAGTAGTAGTAGTAGTAGTAGTAGTAGTAGTAGTAGTAGTAGTAGTAGTAGTAGTAGTAGTAGTAGTAGTAGTAGTAGTAGTAGTAGTAGTAGTAGTAGTAGTAGTAGTAGTAGTAGTAGTAGTAGTAGTAGTAGTAGTAGTAGTAGTAGTAGTAGTAGTAGTAGTAGTAGTAGTAGTAGTAGTAGTAGTAGTAGTAGTAGTAGTAGTAGTAGTAGTAGTAGTAGTAGTAGTAGTAGTAGTAGTAGTAGTAGTAGTAGTAGTAGTAGTAGTAGTAGTAGTAGTAGTAGTAGTAGTAGTAGTAGTAGTAGTAGTAGTAGTAGTAGTAGTAGTAGTAGTAGTAGTAGTAGTAGTAGTAGTAGTAGTAGTAGTAGTAGTAGTAGTAGTAGTAGTAGTAGTAGTAGTAGTAGTAGTAGTAGTAGTAGTAGTAGTAGTAGTAGTAGTAGTAGTAGTAGTAGTAGTAGTAGTAGTAGTAGTAGTAGTAGTAGTAGTAGTAGTAGTAGTAGTAGTAGTAGTAGTAGTAGTAGTAGTAGTAGTAGTAGTAGTAGTAGTAGTAGTAGTAGTAGTAGTAGTAGTAGTAGTAGTAGTAGTAGTAGTAGTAGTAGTAGTAGTAGTAGTAGTAGTAGTAGTAGTAGTAGTAGTAGTAGTAGTAGTAGTAGTAGTAGTAGTAGTAGTAGTAGTAGTAGTAGTAGTAGTAGTAGTAGTAGTAGTAGTAGTAGTAGTAGTAGTAGTAGTAGTAGTAGTAGTAGTAGTAGTAGTAGTAGTAGTAGTAGTAAAATCTAGGTTTCTGTACTGGTTTCTGAGTGTTCGTGTAAAGGTACACTCACAGTGACTTGAAACCATGGTAACAGCTCAAGAAACAAGTTAGTTCCTGGTGGTAGAACCAAGATACACGGTTATTATAAACAGCACCGGAAAAAACACAATATATTTATTGCATGCACACAGTACACCATCTCTGGGAATGGACTCAATACTCTTCGAATGGAAATGTCTTTGGGATTAGCATTAAGAACATTAAAAGTTATTATATAAATGTGATTTACACATCCTGCACTTGATTAACACACCTTTCCTATATGCACCTATAAACAGCTTTCCTAGAAATGAATTATATGTCACATGATATATTGTCTTGATATGTACTATGCACAATTTCCTGTCTTCACTTTAACACCTACACATTCTCACCAACTGTGAAATTTAATGAATGAGAAGCAATCAATTCTCGATATAATATGTTGTTAGTTATTTGGTATACAGATTTTGTGTACAAAAGATAATTCATAGAAATCAATTCCACCGAAATTGTTTTGCTTTGTTCTGAATGTCCTACTATAAGAGAAAATGGGTCTGGAGCACATTAAGAAAACAGGTTGGTCGGTTTCCAACCTCATATATATATATATATATATATATATATATATATATATATATATATATATATATATATATATATATATATATATATATATATATATATATATATATATATATATATATATCAGAATTGAAAGCGTTTGTGGTGGCCTTCCAAATGGTGCCCCATCTGCTACCAAATGGTCTTAACATGCCTAGTTCAAATCATCATGAAGAAGCCATGTAGAAATTGGGTCAAGCTCGTATAATATATTGGCTACTTTTTCCACCTGTTTTTTTTACCTGGTGTGATAATGCTTATTGTTTGCTATACCCCATCTGGTGGTATTGGAGATGGTTGCTGAACTGGTACATTATCCTTATCCTTTTCAAAGGGTGAGAAAAGGTGAGAAAAATAACAAGATTGAGAAATTCTCAGTAAATAATCATATCTATTTCTCAGAGCATGCTATAGTTCCCATTTTATAATCAAATTGCAAATTAAAATTTTCCATCTCTCTTTCAAGCCTCCCTTTGAAGGACCTCAAATGAAGGATTCTCCCTTTGTATCGATCCGTCATCCAATGGGCTGGATTCTTGAGGAGGTCTAGGCTTCTGTGAAGGTCATCAAGTTGACAATCTGTGAAGGTCATCCTGGTCATCAAGTACCTTGGTGTAATATTCTACTCGATCTGAGAGAGGTAAGTCATCCCAATGTAGGAAATCAGTGAGTTCAAACTTAATTTCCCTTCTTATGGCTTCTTTATCAAGCTTATTGAAATTTATTAACCCTATTGACTGCATAGTGGTTTTACTCAAGGTCATTTATATCACTTGATATTTGACTAGCTTATTTCCTTTCTTGGTCATGAAGAGGTCAATGATATTCCCATGTTTATGTCTTGTGCACATGCAATTTTGGAAGCTTCATTTGCAAGTATAAATTCCAAAAATAATTTGGAAACAATATTTTTTATTATAATTAGATACTATATTGTTACGTTTCAAGGATATTTTAATAACTTACTCTATATCTTACCAAGATATTGTGGAATTTTAATATATTATTTTCGATAGACTATCACGATATTGAATACATTGTCATGATATTGAGTTCAAAATTCATTTCCTGGATATTCTGTTCTGTGGATACTGAACCTACATATAATACATATAAAGTCCTTTAAATATGTATTAGGTCTCTGGTTTGGGGCTGTTACTGCATTGTCATTTTCCTTCTAATGTCTGCCAAATAAGATTTTCAAATATATATTTTAATATGTTCAAAATGATTTATTCAAACATGGCTTCAAAAATATGGACAAAATTATTATTGCTTATCAAGTTAACCAAGAAAGCAGAATAATCAACCAACAAGTTGGTTTATATTGGAAGAGCCTAATACACAGCTGTTTTGAGACACATTGCAAATTAGTGGAATTTATATAGTTTGAAGTGGGAACTTTATTACAAATGTGATACTGTGAGAAACATGATACACCAGGGACCTGCCTGGTAAAATATGGGAGTGGATATAACTGTATATCGCCAGAGAATTGGAAATAACATGTTCAAAAGTTTCAAATCAAGGACCAAAATGGGGAGGAAAAATGAACAGCCATCAGATTACATGGCCTTCATGGAGATAATCCTGCCCCTATGCATGCTCCTGGTGGCAGGGTCATTCATGCAGGCCCAGCAAACCCCTGCTGTGCATGGCCACTGGAGCGAAAATCAGTGTGCAAATACCACCCAGCCCAGCCCATGTAGTGACATAACATCTTACCTGACCTCAAATGTAACACTCCACAACAACAATATCAGTCAAATCCTATTAACTTTTCCTGCGTTTGTAAACAAACCTGATCTAGGATACACACCCACACATCAAGGCACACTGACTTTCTATTATAACAGACTTCTGGGAAATAAAGCTGTTCACCCATATAATGGCAATCCCACCCTGCCAAAAACATGCTTGGAATGTGACCAACAAATAGAAAGTGATGATACCCTTCAGTGTGACAGCTGTCATATGGATATACACATCTCATGTCAAAATATAAACAATGCTGAGTAAGAAACATTTGAGATGTTTGACATCCCATATATATGCCCAAAATGAGAATGGGATGAGTTGGAATTACCTTTTATGGACTCTTTCACAGCCACAGAGGATGACATGGATATAGACCCAGACTCCGTACCAGATTTCCCAATAGAAATTAGCAGGCCCAGTGGAAAAGGATTAGTAACTGCGTGTATAAATGTAAATGGATTAGATGTAGAGGGCCGAATGGATGAAATCAGAATCACCATGGCTCAAAAGCCATTTGATATTATTGCAATAAACGAAACAAAAATAGATACTTCCTGGGAAGATAAAGATATAAAACTTGATGGATATCTAGTCAAAAGGAATGATAGGTTGGAAAACAAAGGGGGTGGAGTGGCTCTATATTACAAAGAGGAGCTTGAAACATGCTGCAAAGAGAGAACAGACCTGATACCTACAAAATTGGAAGCATTCTGTATGGAGATAACCCTACCAAACAACCAGCATGTCATTGTTGCTACTGTATATAGGCCCCCAGACCAACCAGTTGCCTGGTTCAATAAACTGGAGCAACTACTTATAAACCTTGACGCAACCAACAAGGAATACATCATACTAGGAGACTTCAACTGTGATTTGCTAAAGTCTCCAGTAGAAAATCACACAAAACACCTTATCACCTTGTGTGAAACACATCTGCTGACACAACATATTGACAAAGCAACAAGGATTACTCCAACCTCACGCACCCTGCTGGATTTAGTAATAACCTCAAAACCAGAGTACATTACCAGTCATGGAGTAATAAGATGTCCAATAGCAGATCATGACCTGGTGTACTGTATGCGTGCCAGCAAACAACCAAAACGTGTACAATCTCACAGAACAGTACGTAGAAACCAGGTGTTTCAAAAATTTTAATCAGGATGATTTTATAAAAGATCTTCAACAAAGTCCATGGAGTACTATAGAAATATATGATAATGTAGATGAATCTCTAGCTCACTGGAGAGATCTTTTCATGGATATATGCAACAAGCACTGCCCTGTGGTCTCTAGGAGAGTGAGAAAATGTTTTTTACCATGGGTGGATGCTGAAGTAAGAGATCAGATAAAGCTAAAGCACTATTACCAAAAGGAGGCACATAAACACAACCTGGAGATATTGTGGAACATGTACAAACACTTCAGAAACAGTGTCTCTAATATGCTGAAAGCAGCTAAGAATAAATATTACACAGAAATGATTATTGAAAATAAACACAAACCAAGAATGATGTGGAGATTTATCAGGGAGTTACTGCCAGGAAATTCTAAAAGGGGACCACAGGGCCTAGAAATTGATGGAAAAATAGTGACAGACAAAAAGTCAATGGCCCAGTGTTTCAATGAATTTTTCACATGTATTGGACGTCTGCTGGCAGAAAAAATCCCAAACATGGATTTCTCAGTTGAATACCTACCAAAGGATTTACAAAATCAATTCAAATTCCCAATAGTCACACCGGAATTTGTTTCTAAACAATTGAAAAACCTACCTACAAATAAGGCAACAGGACTGGACCAAATTTCAGGAAAACTATTGAAATATGGGGAACCTGCTATTGCAACACCATTAGCCTATATCCTCAACCAGTCCCTGCAGCAAGGTCATTTTCCTTCCAGTTGGAAAAAGGCCAAAGTGATACTGGTCTTCAAGTCTGGCTCAGTCACAGACAAGAATAATTACAGACCCATATCAATTCTACCAGTATTATCCAAAGTTTTGGAGAGATTTGTTCACAGTCATTTCTCCTCATTTCTGGAAAAAAATAAACTTATAACATTGGTGCAATCAGGATTTCGTCGAATGCACTCAACATTGACATCACTCATAAATGTAACAGACAGATGGCTTCGGAATATTGATCAAGGACTAGTGACGGGCGTAGTGTTTATAGACCTCCGAAAGGCCTTCGACACGGTAAACTTTGACACTCTCCTGAAAAAGCTCCCTTATTATGGAGTGTCAGATGTGGAGCTTGAATGGTTCTCATCATATCTTCATGGTAGAACTCAGAGTGTCATTGTGGATGGATGCCTGTCCGACCCATTGCCGGTCACAGTTGGGTGTGCCTCAGGGCAGCATTCTGGGTCCACTGCTCTTCACATTATATGTGAAAGAGCTGCCAAGTGTGCCCAATGAGTGCTTGTCCAGTATGTACGCTGACGACACAGAGGTGGAACATGCTACCAAGCCATGTCACATTAAACATATGGAAACTGTGATAAATAATGATATGGAAAAACTTCAAAAATATTTTCACTCAAACAAACTCAGCCTCAATGTGCCTAAATGTGAGTTTGTCCTTATTGGAACTCATCAAAGCTTGGCAAAATGTGAGGATATTACTATAAAAATTGGAGATGAAGTAGTACCGAAATCACAAAAAGCCAAACATCTTGGTATGGAAGTCGAGGATACTCTCAGATGGAGCTCACATATTGACAAACTAGCCAAAAAGCTGGCTTCCAAAATTGGCATACTCAGAAGAATCAGACACATAGTACCACATGGAACTCTACTTCAATTGTATAATGCAATTGTCATTCCACACTTTGATTATGGTGATTTAATATATCAAACATGCACAAATAAGAACATGGACAAACTACAAAAGCTGCAAAACAGAGCCGCCAGAATAATCGGAGGGTATGACTCACGGAAACACTGCAATGATATGTACAAGGACCTTAAATGGCTATCGCTTAAAAAACGAATTATTATGCACAAATGTATAATGGTACATAAAATCTAAAAGGTCTGGCACCAAAATATCTCACAGATAAATTTGTTTATAATGACAATGTTCATGGACTGAACACAAGATCAGCAAAGCTTTTGCATGTAAAAAAGTCAAAGACAGAATATTATAGTAGAAGCTTTGAAATAAGTGGGGCAAATGCGTACAATGCATTGCCAGCAAGTGTTAGAGAAGCAGAAACAGTAAATCAATTCAAAAGTAAATTGGAAGATCACTTCCTATCACAAAACCAATTTTAAATGTTTATCTACTTTTATGTGAAGCTTTTATCTGTACATAGTTTTAACATGAGTATGAAAGATGTGTAAATGTGAGAGGTGCTCAGCCTACATAAAATAGTTTTTAACAACTAATTGTAGCCACTGAGGATAATAAATTTTATTGTATTGTTGTATTGTATTGTTATTGTACAACGCTCACGCTTGACATCAGATTAGAAAGTGATAACAATCCAGTGATTTCATGATAGGAGTGATTCGGTTGTGATAGTAATTCGTGAGAAATGTTGTCCTGGAATACAATCAAGAATTGATAAGATTTGGAAATTGCTATGTCATGTTACTTTACAAAAGGGGGTCTTGAGATATTTCCTAACTGCACCTTTATGAAATGGGAACTTTTTTTGCAGGTTTTTTATTATCAAACTTAGTATTTTCCCTAGAAATTCAAAATAGACTCTAACCCTTATTAATTTATTTATCTGCTATGTTTCTAAAGGGTTTTATGATAGTTTAGTTTGAATTGTTTAGAACCAAAAAGTGTTTAATTCCTAATGCATCAACATTTGTTTACTCTTCTAACATTCTTGGTACAGTTAAGTAATGGAGAAATTGGACAAGCCAAATAACAAAAACCTCCCCACATAGCATAAATATGTAATATTTTTTTAAACTCAAAAGATCAAGAAATAGAATGGGGAATGATATGAGATATGTATAAAAGGGAGAGAAAATAGTCATTAAGTGTTCAGGTAAAAAGACTGAACACTAATTTCAGGATGATGAAACTTGTGGCATCAGTGTTTGTCTTCAGTTTCCTGGTAGCGCTCCAGGATGCTCTCCCAATCTATGACTGTCATCAGATGCATAGTGGGTAAAAACCTTTTGTCATTGTACTTAATATTCATTGCATTGACAACAGAAAGAGACAGCAGGGTACGTTGTTTTTCTTTGATGTACATGTATGTCCACTTTTTTTCAGTTTTGACTAATCCTATACTATTTTTTATTTAGTGCCATTTTTTATCATATTTCAGACCAGGAGACATTATCATTCTACATAATTCCTCCTGCGTAGAGGGTGGTGTGGCCTGGAACTACCCTTTCAATTCTGACCTCTTTGCCTCTGTGTTTTGGGATGACAAGACTTCAGATATAAGACTCTGTCCTAGTGTACTTCCCCATCGTATTGATCTGGATATTTATGATCATTCAACCGGTGAATACATTGACGGTGAGAATATATGTTTATATGTATTTAGCCATGGCCATTGTAGTAGGAATTATATCCATAACGATCATATTAATGATTGTTTTTTTAAATATTTTTAAATATTGTTTCTAAATATTGTCTTAAGAAAATCAAAACATATCTAAAATATAGATGAGAAGATTTGTTCAAGGAAAGTATGACCAGACTTAATTATATATTTATTGCATGCACATTATTATTCAAGCAGTTCAGTCTTTTGACTGTTTCCAGTAAAGTTTGGATCATGTCAGGAAAATTAATCATCTATTGATCCAAATATGATTGAATAAACTATTGCACATATATTTGAATGATATAATGAAATTTAATTATTGATGTTTTGATAATAAATGAAATTATGGTGTATTTTCGAATTCAAATTAATCCAAAAATCAAAAACATTTTAAAGTGACATATTTAATCACATGATAAGCTCAATATAGATTTTTTCACAAGTTAAGATTTGTGATAAATGTTGCTTTTTCTTCAGGTAACATTGGAGAGTGTTACAATTCTGTGGATGGTTTTGTTCGCATGCACCTAACATCTAGTTTGGATCCCTATGTTGCTAATATACGCTGGAATGTCTTCAAAAATAATGATCAATAAAATGACAGATTCATTATAAACACTTTAGTGTTTGTCCTTACTGAAATGCATACAATTTGGCACCATATCTAATTATTTTGTTTCACTGAAAAGGTGTTTCCTCAAATATAAGGATAATGGATATTTTTAGGAATGGAATGGGATTCCCATCAAAATTAAAACCAGGATTTCACATTTTAAATTACATAGTCTTTATTTATTGTATTTGGTGTATAGAATCAATGAAGAAAGTGTGGTTTTTAGCAGCTTGTAATCTTCTTAAGTAAGAACAGAATTATAGCTTTCATCCATATAATTAATTTGTGTGGATTTTCACGCCACTTTTTCAGTTGTATCATGTCAATCCTTATGTTTGTATAAGGCACATGGCAGGACTAACTAATTTAGGTTAGACCTTTTGTAAGCTTTCATAGAAAACCTATGGACGAAGTGGATGGACACCATATTCTGTGCATCTCATGAAACTCAATCTCATGATTACCAAAAGATATAAGATTAATGTCAAACCTTATGTCCAGGACTTTGATATCAAAACCCATTTGACATAACATTCCTAATTACAATCAAAACCAAATTTTCATTATTAACAACAAATGTATAGGTCAGCGCCATCGGTTTTGACTTCTGTAAAATATATTAAAAGACTCAGGTGATGCTTCGTGAATTTTACCCACAGAGTGAGTACCCTCCCAGCAAACACAAGACGTCTACAAAACGTTTTGGTTTGGTCTTGGATTGGCTAGGCTATAAAATACGTCTTGTAAACGTTTTGAAAACGTTTTTTCAAAAACATCTTGGAAACGTCTTGATAAAACATATACAAAACGTTTTGATTTGGTCTTGGTTTGGCTTAGCTTCAGAAATTATGGTTGGTAAATATTTTAATAATGTTGGACACTAATTATGGAAAGTGACATTATGAAACTGGAGAGAAAATGGTTTGGCTCGGTTATGGAAATTATGGTTGGTAAATATTTTAATAATGTTGGACACTAATTATGGAAAGTGACATTATGAAACTGGCATGAAATAGTTTAACTGAATGTTTTAGTGTTATTTGGCGAGGTCATAATCACAATTTTTATTGTTTTAAGAATAACACATGCAGGTAATGTTAAGAAAACATGACAACAATGTTTGACCTTGATGTAATATTTTCATATTTTATACTGAATCCTTCCAACAACTTACAAAGTTGTCCATTTGACAGTTTTTTCAAACCAATGTACACATGACTGGGTTAATTGATTATTAATAGCCCCCCCCCCCCCACCTCCATGAGATGGAGTCCTACTCCACACCCCTGCAAATATTATTTTCGTATTCTTACTGCATATTAGAATTAGAAAAATAGGTTAACACTACTAAATTTGCCATTATTTTACATGATGATATGATTGATAATTATACCATTCAGGTCAGGTAATATACATACACCTGTATAAGAAATAACTGCCAATACAGAATGTTTGAATTAAAAGTGTATGTAATGCTGACTCTGTCACCACTCAAATTTGAAAAGTGAAGACTTGGTTCTCCAACAGAAAACATCGACTCAAGGCCACATCTTCGTATTAGAGCTACAATTCGGGAATTAAGGTATGTACATGAGTGTGTTAATTATTGTGAGACTTATTGCATGAACATACATGAATATATATTTAAATGCTGAGTTAAGACATTGAGTATCTATCTTTCACATGTGCATCTAATTTGGCTTAGTCAATTGACCCAATTACATAAGGGAGGGTTGCACCTTGTGCCCTCACCAGGCCTGAATGACCCCAGTTAGGCCAACAAGCTGTGACCCACATGTGGCTATTTCTGTACTGGCCTGCCAACCTCAACATGCACTCAAACTTCTGTGAAGTGTGATAAATATAGGAAAAATCAATTCACAAATCTATGCATATCCTCACATACAATGTTTGGCACAATTAAAGAATTCTGGGCTCTATTATTTTTTATCATTATACATCTGTCTCTAAAAGTTTATGACTTAATCGAGTCACTGAATTTGACTTAATTTATACTTAAACCACATGTTTTCAGATTGTGTAATTTATTTTTTTTATATTCATATCTTTTGTCTTAAATGATATGTTTGTATTGTTTATGAAGAGGTTTTAAATCTTTGAATTTAATTATTGCAGGAGCATGTCGAAGGATTTATCTGAAACAACATGAAGGACAATATGATGCCATTTTGGGGCAAAGCCTAAGAACAATGAAGAATGCCCCAAACTTGAACCAAGTTGGGGGGGCAAAATATCAGGTAGGATATTTTAGAATATCTGTACAAAATCGGGGGGGGGGGGGGGGTTGTTTGGTGAATATGGTATGTTAAATATTTAAAGGAGTATTTCTTGATTTCTTGTGGAATCAAAAGTTTGACAATGAATCTTTAAAAAATGTTATTTCTGTTTCAGAAAGGTGCAGCAAAGAGAGGGTCTGCTCCCAGCACACCACCTTCCTCATGTCTGGTCTCAACTGAAAAGGACTCCTCAAAAACTTCACTCTATCAGAAATCATGGGCATTTTCAACAATTATCAGATATATGTAGAAATACATTGTAACATTGAGTTAGAAACTAAAATGATGTTAATAAATATTTTTAAAAAAAATAAAAAAATGTTTTTTCTATGTTCTTTTTGTACAAATTTAGAGGTAAGATGTAAATATACTGTTATGACTTGTGGGAAATTCTCAAAAAGGTTGTAGGAAGGTCTCAGAAAGGTTTAATGAATATCTTAAGAAGGTCCTATCAAAACGTTTCCAAGAGGTTTTGTCAAAAACATTTCCAAGAGGTTTTATCAAAAACGTTTCCAAGAGGTTTTGTCAAAACGTTTCCAAGAGGTTTTGTCAAAACGTTTTCAAGAGGTTTTGCCAAAACGTTTTCTAGAGGTTTTGCCAAAACGTTTTCAAGAGGTTTTGCCAAAACGTTTTCAAGAGGTTTTGCCAAAACGTTTTCAAGAGGTTTTGCCAAAACGTTTTGAAAACGTTTTGGAGTGTCTACACAATTACGTTTTCAAGACGTTTTGTCAAAACGTTTTGTAAACCAAATCAAAACGTTTTCAAGACGTATTAAAAACGTATAATTGTTTGCTGGGCTATACCACCTAAATCAGTTGTAGGTAAACCAGCCTGACTAGTTAGTAGCCCCACAGGGTAGCTGTCACACATCTCTTGGCCCTTGGCCTGGGTGGCTTAGTTAGCTGACCACAGCGGTAGTCAACTCTTTAGCCTGACTCATACAGACAGGCGTAGTAATATTCATACTTTATTGTTAACAAATTGTTTATTGCATCAGAGAAATGCTAATGTTCTGGAATTAAGGTTTAATATGTTATATCAAATGTTTGACTAACATAAAAAACTCATTCATACGCTCATCTCACTTAGATATATCTTAGCCATAGGCTAACCATCTCACCCTCAATGCAGGTAAAGAGCAGAGGGTTTCAGAACTGCTGTCCCAGGATATACAAGCCAGCCCAACTGCAATACATGGGGTTTTGCGCTAAACCGGGCAAAAATGAGCCCACACTAACCCCAACCACAACCACTAGTATACCTAGCTGCAATTACGTTAGGTTACTTTGCTTGACTCAGAGGCATGGAGTACATGGGCATAGACCAGCCAGTTGGAGCAACTTGGCTCGTTCCACCACCAAAGGTCTCGCAGATATCATTCAGGACGTTAGGCAACAGTAAGTATATGTCACTAACACTAAATCACACAAAGACTCAAGTCAACAGTCTAGTGAAGAAGGTGGGATGCTCAGACAACAAGGTTAGACAGCCAGTAGATTAAGTACAGGATCCATTATCCCAGGCATCCTTCCCATTATTCACAAATCAAATGTCTAATCAAGGGACTGGGTCAGCAGGAGTGGAGCAGCAACTCAGGTAAATACTAGGGACTGGCAGGACTAGAAACTGGCAGGACTGCATGGGACTGGCAGGACTAGAAACTGGCAGGACTGCATGGGACTGGCAGGACTGGGAACTGGCTGCCCTTGGTAACTGGCGTTCAAATGCCTAACAAGGCTATATAAATGACTCTGGCAAACATGAAAACAATTACGCCAAAAGACTAACAATTAGTAACTAACTCACCAACCATATATACTATCCCATGGCCTCAGATTCCCTTCACTCATCTATGGCCTCAGATTCCCTTCACTCATCTTAAGATGGTGTACATACTGTTATATAAACTATAGGTAAAGGTATTGTTAGTAAATTAATTTTCATTTATTTGCAAATACAATTAATTAAAAAATATTTTAAGGTAATTGTTTGTAATGTAACTATTTGATTAAAGTTTATGTGTACGTAGAACCTAAATGGCTGTAAAAACTAGATATATTAAGTCAGTGTGATTGTGTAAATCATTCCCTTGTCAAATTTGTTATCTCCATAAGGATGGAATATATTGCCCTTCCATGTCCAAAGCCCTTTCTCTGCCATCTCTATTACACCTCCATGTACGTTACTCTCATTGAAGTTTGATGATGCAGTCATGATTATATATCCTCCTTAAACAAACATTGAAAGAAATATGAAATACCCTACAATAACATATATATATATATATATATATATATATATATATATATATATATATATATATATATATATATATATATGTGTGTGTGTGTGGGGGGGGGGTTATATCTATATATCTTATATATTTTAGACAATTATTTTTAATAGAATTTCTGATAAATTCAATTTCACCTGGTTTGACAATTCTGATCAGTTCTGGGAAGCATTCCTCTGTCAGATGTCCACGACAGAACGACCCTACACACGCCACAGCGTCGTAAGCGTCTGGAAATAGTACATGGAATCATTTAAACTCCAACCTGACATCTGACACCTTTGTTTATGATTGCATCCAAAGAAGATTAAAATAAGGTGTGATATTACTGTCAGGTAGATGAGTTTTCTCCTTTCCCATCTTTGCACAGATGTACTCTGTGTAGACCTCCTTCGTCTTGGCTTTGTCTAGCATCTCCTGGACGGGATCCAAGGCATCTATATTACGATACCCCAAGTCTGCAAGCTGAAGTATGGGCAACACAATTAGGGAGGAACCATTATATTCAGGAGGGGGTGGAAGAAAAGCTATCAATATCTTTCCCCAGGTGTAGGATATATCATTTATAAGGAATAGAATGTTGTATTCATTTTTTTCAATATTTCCCCAACTAAGTGGTCTCATAAACATTTTGCTTGTACTTTCCTCTTGAATGAGCAACGGTCCATCCCGTAGGCATTGTTAACTGTATTTTCTTACATGTTGCAATAAGAATCAAGGTTCATTCAGATTTAATATGTACTTGTTAACTGGGGTATAGCGAGGTGACATTATATTTTGACATATTGATACAATAAATATTACAATAAGAATCAAGGTTCATTCAGATTTAATATGTACTTGTTAACTGGGGTATAGAGAGGTGACATTATAATTTGACATATTGATACAATAAATATTACAATAAGAATCATGGTTCATTCAGATTGAATACATAACTGTTAACTGAATTCCAGAGAGGTGACTTTGTTTTTTTTTGTTTTTTTTTGTTTTGTTTTTTTTTGTTTTTTGTTTTTGCCTTTTGTTCTTACATATTAATACAATAAGAATCGAGGTTCATTTTGATTAAGCATATAACTCTGAAGTGCAGAGAGATGGTATTACAGCCTGTCCAGAGAGTCCTGTGCCAGCTCCCACATCAAGTATCCTCGCATCTTTGTCACTGACCACCTTCGCCACCGCCTCTGCCACAAGTGTTTGTGTGGCTCTGCCTAAAGTTTGCATGTCCTGTAAAAATGACAAAATGACAATTATGACAAATCAATTATCGATAATCTGGATTTTGCGTGATGTCGCTGTGCTGTTTTAATACCCTTCTCACTTCGGGCCCTATTTTCTTAGTCCCAATTAAGTTATATCACAACTTAGTTATGTCCCTCTCTGAATAATAATTTGATAACTTATCATTTAAATATTTATGACGATCCTAATGGGCCAGCATCATCTATATTTCTATAGAATTATATACGAGCTTATGTGCACATTACCATCCAGCTTTATACCCCAGTTTTTTCATGTGTTCACAGGCCATCGTCAGATGATCCAACGGGCTCCCTACGATATCATATATACGCCTTTCGGATATTCTTCAGACGTCTTTCAAATGATTTTTAGATGTCTTTAGGATATCCTACAGACGTCTGTCAAATGAGACAGACGTCTTTAGGATATCCTACTTGTGACGCCATACAAGCTGAAGACCTGAAGAATCTGACGTTATTCAACTTTTTGACAATTTTGACTTGATATAGACAGAATTTAGACCTAAACATATCGTGAGTGAAATGTTCAACTTTCTCCATTGATTATGGAGACATACATTTTATTTCAGTACTCCAATTATAGACGATCTTATAACGTTTTAGAAACGTCCATGTCAGTCATTACCACAAAATATGCCCAATTTATAATTAAGGAGTTCAATATATATGCATTGATTTCCCCAAAATTTTAGACAATTCTGTCAACTTGCACAATGTTCACATTTATTTCACATTATCAACGTATTTATTGGCAGGTCTATTTTAGGTATCATTCTTCACATTCACAAAAAATACAAATCTGCAAATGTTTGCGTCCATTCTATTTTCTTAGCATTTGCCCAGCAGGGTGTTTTCACATTGTTGCAACAATTTACACATAAAATCCCGATATTCTAACATAAAATCTTGTAATTATCATTACAAAACAATTATTTCTTAACAGAAATAAAATATTAGGTTCAGAAAATGTTGAGAAACTACTAAGGCATTTAAAAAATATAAACTATTCATACTGTGAAAATGTTACCCTTCCATATCTATAGATAATTTTTCTACAGGCTTTTTAGTTTTTGAAAAAAATATCAATGGACATATGAACTTTAAGGGCTTGTAGGGAATAGCCTATTCAATTAAAAATATCAAAAACTTCCGCATTAGATTCCCCAAAACCTATTCATCATGAAATTATATTTTTTTCTTTTAAATCTAAAAACTCAAAATTAGCTAAAAAAATAGCTCAAAAAATGGCGGTAACACACATTGCTTCAAAGGGAATTTTACCCATTGTTCCAAACAATGGGTTGCTATGACGTCATGCGCATGCACACAGGCTACAACGTCACAACACCATTCATTTTACTCCAAGATATAACCAAATATTACTTGCTCTCAGATTTAATAGAACTCATAGAAAACTATTAAAACATGACCTGATCATAGGTTTCTGCCCAGTGTTGGTACATATTGACAACTGCTTCAGCAGAAACGTTTTTACTGGTTATATCCACTACGGCTTGCTCTGCCTCCTCTTTTCTCTTTTCTTTGTTTGCAAATGCTGATAATGAATCCATATTGAATGTATTATTTTCCCTCTTTTTACTTTGACAATTATAATATTGTTGATTGAAAAATTGTGAATGGTGGACAAAATGTGAACTGTTAAATGTCCCGAATAACTAGTATTATGTGCAGTAAGATTTCACATATGTGACCTACTTAGATTGAACCCACTTCAGCATTTTTATGGGAAGGTCCAGAAATAATATCCTGGGGAGCAGCGTATCTCACAAGATCTGCAAGATCTATGTTGAAAAATGTGAAACATGTTTAAGAATGGTCAAAATATTGGTTACACCCGCTAAAATTTGTGATTTTGTCGACATACACATCCTACCCGAACTAGATTTCATACTGGAAGAAAGACAACATTTAAATAAGACAGGCAAAACCTTGTAGATTTGTTTCATAAAAGAAAAGCAAAGGAAAGCTAAATTTCACTGGTTTGCATGATTTTTCGATAAAAACGGAATTGCAGAATAATTGTTATCGTGTAATTTCCATATAAGAATAGTTTTATATTATTTGATAATCTTTAAACTATCATAAATATTCAAATTAGATCCTGTGTGAACAAGGTGAAGATGGGTAGGATTTCCAAGGCCTTTGTGAAACCTCCTACTCCTCCTCTCATTAATAGGATGTCACAACAAGCACAAACAGTGTACAAGATATCCCTGTCTCTCTTTTGGCAATATTGAATGATACTGCTTTATTGACCCTGTCCTAAATATCTCCTTTCAAACTATATTATAACTTTTCTCAACAATGGAGGTGAAATATATCAAAATAATATACAAATTTACAGCTTTTGATATAACAATTCATATCCCTAATTAGATTTCAATTTGCAATTCAGGAAGAAATAAAATCCTTTATGTGGAGTATATAACAAATTCAAAGAAAATGAAAGTTTTTATGTGGTTTTCATATCAGGGGATGATCTAATCTTGCCTAACTTGATAATGAAGTATGATGTGTATCATCATTAATTAATTCTCAATAGGATTGGAGCAATAAATACCAAAGGTCATAAAACATCCATATTATGTCAAACATATTTAATTTTTTTTTTTTGCAATTATCATATCACATGATTCAATCTTATTACATTGATAATTTAGTATATACTTTGTTATTATTCAATGATCTAAAAGCGGTTTGATAAGACCAAACAATACAAGGATATTGATATAAAACATCCTTAAATAGATATGTAAAAAATCAATACAATCGACGTTTTTTATGGTTTTTCTGTCGTGGGATGATACAATCATGTCTAAATTAACATGCTCTATTACATGTAGATTAAAGTTCAATTCTCTCCATGACCAATCAATACGTAAAACACCCAAAATAAGTTTTAAAAGATCCTCGAAAACAGACTTTTTCCTGTGGTTTTAGTCATGACGTGTACTCCCCTTAAGAGAAATCAAGCACTTTCTCAACCAACATTCGGCCATCTTGATTTCTGTTATGAGTGAACTCATTGAGTACATATTAACACATTAACTCCCTATGAAATTAACATCCTACCGAACTACTTTCCATATGACTTCTCCAGAAAAATGTGCACCACTCCAGTAACTGATTTTCTTTGGCTAATTTCAATTCTCTGTTTTATGTTTTCGATTTAAATATATAAAATGTGTATGGACATTATATGACACACCTCATATTCAATATAAATTATTACATGCTAACCTTATATACCTACCTACAGAGAATCAACTAGAAAATGGTTAGATTTAAATGAGAGATGAGTTATAGATATCTGTTTCTTTTTATCGATTTGCATTACTATTGATATCATCTTAGACAAACATATTTTTGGAAAATTTTACTCTATAAATTTAATTTAGGCTGTTGTGTGAAATAACAGAATATCCCTTCATAAAAATAACTTGATCAAGTGATAAAGATGTTGAATATTTGTGTGATTTACCAGTGAGAAGGTCAAATCATACTAATCAACATGGCTCAGTGGGTAAGACATCTGTCTCACATGCTTAAGGTCTGGGGTTCAATTCCCACCGGGAACAATATATATTTTTTTTATTCATGCTGAAACTGAAATCTTCATTTTTAAGTTTTATTTTCGCAAACATGCACATCAGAACATATAGAATTGAAACATTTTTTATTTTGATAGAAATATTTTTAAATAATGACGATACAATAAACAAAGATGAAATCTTCAAAGGTGAAATCTTTATGTTGGGGTCTTTTTAGAGCAGAATGAAAGTCAGAGCACATAAAATGTGTTTTTCTTTTGTTTTTTCTTTTGTTTTTTTTTTTGCAAATTGTCAAAATGGAGAAAATACAAAAAAATAAAATAAAATGTCTTTATTAGCAAAGAAATGGAACAATTTCAATTTTCATACAATGACTCCAAGTTTTCTACAGTACTGACAAAGGGTGATACATGGCTCAGTGGTTAAGATGTCTGTCTTCTATGCTAAAGGTCCAGGGTTCGAATCCTGGTTGGGAAAAGTATTATTTTCATGCTGAAGGTGAAATCTTAATATCTGTTTGAGTGATATGTACTTTAGTAAACATAAATTGATTTGTCTATTGCAAATGCAGAAGAATATAAAATAATAGAAATGATTTGATACCCCCCAAAAAATGAAATTTTTATATTGGAGTTCTTATTGAGCAATTTCCATATCAGAAGAATATAATTTTTATTATTTTATTTTGCAAACATAGACAATATTTGAGCAATATGCATGTCAGAACATATAAAATTGAATATGTTTTTTGCCAACATAGGAAATATAAAAAATAGTAGTTATATGCAGAAAACAAATATGAAATCTTCATATTCCAATTTTATTTCAGTTTAGAAAAAAATGAATTATAACATGGATCCAATTTCAAGAATTTATCATAGACTTTAAACTTCGCGTAAGTTGATCAAGAGGCCAACCTTGAGCATCTCTGAATGAATCCAGTGCGATGCAATAGTTCCCAATGTTTCAGCATTATTATGTGTCTCACAGGTCTGATGATATGCTTTGACCTTTTCTCATGGCAGGATTGCTCACTCAACATTTCGCCTGGATCCACATTTAAAAATAAACATGGACTGTACCTATCTAAGGTGTTGTTACAATTCATCAACACTTAAAACATACCTGCAAACAATGCTCATTCTTAAATACATTCAATCAGATTGGTATATTATATATTTCAAAACAATTTTCAAGATCTTCAAAATGTGTAGTTGTCAATATTTGACCATATCAGTCACTGACAGGATGGAAATCAACAGGTCACATGTCACCTGTATGTGCATTTCTCTTTTGTCCAGTGAGATCAGCCAACAATGCATGTACTCATATGTGCAAAGATCACCTCTTGGAAATGGTGTTGATACCTCTAAAATAGTTCTCTAGTTTCACAGTTGTTTAAACACTACTAACAATATAGAATTAGAATTTCTATATTTGAAATAAATTCAAATATTGCAATCATTATTTTAATTGTCAAATAAAACCACAATTTGAATAAGAAACATGTGTAGTAATGATGCTCAGATGTGTGTACAGTGATTTGCCCACTATTTTTGACATGTGAAAGTGACTACACACCCCACTAATCTGAGTACTAATCTCAGTAAGCAAGTGTTCCCAGCAGGACGCCAGCTCATATTTTTAATCTCTAACTACGGTACCCTTACCTGAGACTTTCCTCTTTTTGTCAGGTATGTTGGCTTAAGGGAAAAACACGTAATGATTGCGGCATGACCCAATCTAGTCTGAATTGTTGACATAGCATCTTCTATATCATTAACATTTTTATAAAGGTTTGAATGGGAGAAAAGCACTTGTTGTATGTGAACAGACATCTATCTAGTGCCCCAATTATCGGAATATCACAAGCTTGTGAGATTTTATTGATATTGTGAAATCATTGCGTAACTTCCTTTTGATTTTCGATTTTATCATATTAATTTTCTAATATATATAAATATATATATATATATATATATATATATATATATATATATATATATATATATATATATATATATATATATATATATATATATATATATATATATATATATATATATATATATATATATCTAGTCAGATCAGATTACCAGATGATAGTTTTAGCTATGTTAGTGAAAGCCGGCATTCTACCTCATGGTTACACTGTGCGAATATCCTCATATCAGCACACTGTTTATTAAATATAAAGCACCAGGAAAATACACCAATACAGTGCCACACTTAAAAAAACTGACAGCAGTATATATACAACTTACTTAAAATTTACTCTCCTGTTTATGCTTGGATAAGCTCGTTTACTTCGATAAACATTTTACTGATAGCTGATATTTAATGGCTATACATTCAACTGATATACATGTTTAAGACTAAGACTAAGACTAAGACTAAGACTAAGACTAAGAAAACTGTTTATTTGGCCCATTTGATAATTACAATATTTCAGTATATTATTTCATTACAATTGGAAATTAAAACTTATCAGATACATTTGGGCCAGGGAGACCACCATTAAGACAAACAAATTATCGCTACCACAGTGGGCCACCCTGGTCAGGTTTGTTCCCTTCTATTTTATTTGTAATTTATATTATATTGTTGTATTGATATATTAAAGAATAGGTATACATATTTATCCCTTTATACACTACATTATTTCATTCATCCAAATAGAACAAGGCCGAATTATCATGGGTGATTTATGCAGAGTACCTGTAGAGATCAGTAAAATGTTAAGAGTTCTTTATATGTACAATTTTTTGTATATACAATTTTATCTCACAATTTTAATAGGTGTGAATCTAATTTCTAGAACATATGTAACAATTTCTTATTAAACACCTATCATGATAGCTGCTCAAGATATAATGTTTAATATATCTTGCATAACCATTGAGACTATGAGTATCAATTTTATCTACAATACAGTCAGGTGTACTGTTTACTGTTTTTATTACATCATGTCTAATACAGTTCTTGGCAAATTCATGTTTAGTCCCAATCACATGAAGTTTGTTTTGGGTTCTGGTAGAGTAACTGTGCATGTCTCTATTGTAGTTCAATGGGAGGGCCTGTAAATAATGAGGCAATTTCTGGTTTCTAAATTTGTAATAAAATTTAAGCTGCTGTAATTTTAGAATGTCCATAACCTTGAGCAATTTCAGTTCTTTGAATAGTGGTTCAGTATGTGCATTGTAAGGACTGAGACTTACAATTCTGATGGCCTTTTTTTGCAATTTAAATATTCTGTCACACTTATAACCCCATGCCAGTATACAATAATTTATATGTGACAAAACTAGAGAGTTGTAAATTGATAGTTTTGTTGCTAATGGCAGGAAATGTTTGAGTTTATTCAAAATCCCAATACTTTTGGATATTTTGTTTGCAATTTTATCAATTTGATTTTTCCAGTTCAAATTTTCATCTAATGTTAGACCAAGAAAGTTGAATTCTTTCACTCTTTCTATTTCTGCATTATCAATTTTGATTTCTAGATCACAAGTTTTCTTTTGAACAGTATGAAATAACATATATTTTGTTTTGGCAACATTTAAAGATAGTTTGTTAACTTTAAGCCAGTTATTTATTTTATTGAGTTCACTATTGATTATTTCACTTGGGCTTCTGTCTTGAGTAGGTTGGCATATAAGTTTCAAAGTGGATGACAAATTTGTATCATCTGCATAAATTATGAATTTGAAAATTTTGCTTGAATTTGCAATATCATTTATGTAAATTATAAATAGCAATGGACCAAGAATGGATCCCTGAGGTACTCCAGTTTTAATTGTCAAAGATTCAGATTTTGTTCCGTCCAGATCAACATATTGGTTGCGGTTAGAAAGATAGCTTCTGATTAGGTTCAGAGCATTTCCAAATATTCCATAATGTTCTAGCTTATCCAAAAGTATTGTGTGATCAAGTGTGTCGAATGCTTTTGAGAGATCACTTTAAACAGATAAACACTCATAAACTTGAACAGTATATATGGAGAACATTGCCTAACTAACATACACGCCACTGTTTATGTAAGGTTATATGACCTATCCTTCAACGTATATATCAGTTTACATGATATATAGAAGAGCTATCCTCCACTGGATATGTCAGTTTAAGTGATGTATACAGGGCTTAATTATACTGTTTATATGATATTTAAGGACCCTATCCTCTGTTGTATATTCCATTTTATATGATATTTTCAGGACCTATCCTCTGTTGTATATGCCAGTTTATATGATATATACAGGACCTTTCTCCGACAGTATATGTCAGTTTATATGATATATACAGGACCTATCTCACACTGTATATGTCAGTTTATATGATATATACAGGACCTATCTCCGACTGTATATATCAGTTTATATGATATATACAGGACCTATCTCCGACTGTATATGTCAGTTTATATGATATATAAAGGACCTATCTCCCACTGTATATGCTAGTTTATGTGATATTTACAGGACCTTTCCCCCCGCTGTTTATGCCAGTTTATTTGATACAATATGTAATTACCCCCAAAATGTACCACAAATATAACATTTTAAATTTATTATTGACAAACAACATAGCAAAAACTGATAAAAAGCCAGCTATCCTGAAAATATGCATATCGAAGGTTATATTTGTTGACCTTTTATATTAGGCCCTTTTTCAGATTTTAAGACAAACTGGTTCCTGTCTGAAAAGAAGCTTTCCTGAAAGTGAATAAAATGAATGGGATATTAGGTTATTTTATCTCTAATTGGTACACATACAATATTTTCTATCAGGCTCTGTTAGAATATTCCAGACTGGTGAAAGGTCATTGACCTTGTCTGACAAAACGCTATTGGCATTTTGCTTGACAAACGGTCAGTGCCCTTGCCTAAAATGTATAAAAAGTATAAAAATATTCATTTCTATATTTCCTAAGGGTATACAATCATCCTAATCCCATCCCTTATAAGAAAAGGTCATTGACCTTACTTATTAACAAACTCTTCTGAAAGAAACAGTAATTGACACTTCAGAACTATCTGGGGTTTCATATCAAACCTCTTGTAAGAACAGACCATGCAAAGACTTGTAAAAGGTCATTGCCCTTGCTTGTAATCAATTTGTGCTGAAAAGAAACAAAAAATGAAAGGGTCACTTGAAGTATTATAAAAGTGAGTTTGTCCTTGCTTAATATGCGTCTTTACTTTGTCACTGGCTCCCCTCTAAAAACAGTCACTGGCTCCTTTCTGAAAACAGTACAAAAACTGTTAAAAGGTCATTGACCTTCCCTTTTTATTAATAATTGACCTTACCTGGAAGGTCATTGACCTTCCCTTTTTTTCAATTATTGGCCTTTCCTGGAAACAAACAGTCCTGAAATCTTAAAGAACAGGAATGATTTTAGTACATATATATCCTTGAAAGGTACATGAAAAGGTCATTGATAACTGGTAAAAGGTCATCGACCTTGTTTAGTCCTGAAAGAAAAAAATGAAAGGGACATTTCTTTCATTTGCATGTGATGTGTTTTATCAGGATCCTGATATGAATGGTGCCCAGCCTGGTAGTTTGGTAAAAGGTCATTGACCTTGCCTGGAAACAAGCAGCCCTGAAATGAAAGATAATACTGGTAGATTACAGTGGATGTCTCTTTGTTCAAACATTGTCCAAATCATGATGCTGTAAATTCCATGTAGATGGCATCTGGGTTAGGATAAAGTCTGGAAAAATATATATCCAAAATAACAGTTTGAATGTCTTTCCTTTGCAAAAACCTGTAACAGAGTGAGGCTTGTATTACACGTGTCAGCCTCTTGCTGGATGGTGGTTAGCATCCTGTGTAAGCATTTTGTAAACATGTCCTAACAGCTTGGGACACAAAGGAAGAATAGCTGTTTTCCCGCCACCAAGCCTGTCACCCCTCATTAGTTCTTCTATGTCACTGCACTAAGGTACAATTAATCTTAGAGTAATAGTCAAAAGTTTGGGAAGCAGGGATAATCTCAGGCGGCAACCAAGCTTGGACACAAAGTTATCTCTGATCAGATGTTATCCCTGTGTTGTGGTTAGCGGCTCTCTCTGTTCTCTGTGGGGTATTTTTCCAACCTCTCCAACTTGTCACCTCAAGCTATATTACTCTAAAAATTAATTAACTCCTGTTGAGCAAGCCAGCACACTATCATAAAGATTTTATAATTGGTCCAGGATTCTCACTTTAACCTTCTTCAAATCATCACTACAGATTTGCCAAGTATAGTGATGATCAAGAATGATCTTGAATCTCATCAGATTTAAGTTCAATTCATTTCACTGCATCCCTGTGCTGTCTCACTTGCATCACAATATATAAATAGCTGCTCGATGTGGCTGGGATGAGCACTTGATTAACCTTGGTTGTCATGGCGACAGTCTCCATGGGGTATCAAGTGGGGTCAGGGCAAATTGTTGCTGACCCAATTTTCAAAAGGCCACCTACTAATTCACATATGAAAATTTCAAAACAGGGACGAGGGCCCATAGATGAGAAACCCATACCAGGACCTAAAGGCCAGAGGGTCTGGTGATTAAAACTTGTGGTGCAAGGCTAAAAGACGGCACTTTTTTTATTTTGATATTTTCCCTGACATACAATCCAAGATTTGTCAATATTTTTGTTTCTAGTGCATATATATCTCCACTCTAAAAAGTCCTATCAGTATCTATACAACATAACAATCATGAAATAAGAGATATCTAAGAGATCTGAATGTTATATAATACCATAAAAGTGTAAAAACCGCCAGGCGCGATTTAGACATTTTATACTCTTTTTGTCACTTACTATCCAAGATTTGCTAATATCTTGGCTTGTAGTGAACATTTTTTCAATCTGAAAAGTCCTATCAGTATCTAAACATCATAAGAATCATGAAATAAGAGATATCTAAGAGATCTGAATGTTATATAGTACCATAAAAGTGTAAAAAACGTCAGGCGCGATTTAGACATTTTATACTCTTTTTGTCACTTACTATCCAATATTTACTAATATTTTGGCTTGTAGTGAATATTTTTTCAATCTGAAAAGTCCTATCAGTATCTAAACATCATAAGAATCATGAAATAGGAGATATCTAAGAGATCTGAATGTTATATAGTACCATAAAAGTGTAAAAACCGCCAGGCGCGATTTAGACATTTTATACTCTTTTTGTCACTTACTATCCAAGATTTGCTAATATTTTGGCTTGTAGTGAACATTTTTTCAATCTGAAAAGTCCTATCAGTATCTTAACATCATAAGAATCATGAAATAAGAGATATCTATGAGATCTGAATGTTACATAGTACCATAAAAGTGTAAAAAACGTCAGGCGCGATTTAGACATTTTATACTCTTTTTGTCACTTACTATCCAAGATTTGCTAATATCTTAGCTTGTAGTGAACATTTTTTCAATCTGAAAAGTCCTATCAGTATCTAAACATCATAAGAATCATGAAATAAGAGATATCTAAGAGATCTGAATGTTATATAGTACCATAAAAGTGTAAAAAACGTCAGGCACGATTTAGACATTTTTTCAATCTGAAAAGTCCTATCAGTATCTAAACATCATAAGAATCATGAAATAAGAGATATCTATGAGATCTGAATGTTATATAGTACCATAAAAGTGTAAAAACCGCCAGGCGCGATTTAGACATTTTATACTCTTTTTTCACTTACTATCCAAGATTTGCTAATATCTTGGCTTGTAGTGAACATTTTTTCAATCTGAAAAGTCCTATCAGTATCTAAACATCATAAGAATCATGAGATAAGAGATATCTTAGAGATTTAAACAGAAACCTTGTTTTGCTCAGATGACACAATAAAGCTCCTGCTTACACATGTTTGCCCTACAATTGAGAGTACCAGATACATATATTCAAAGCATGAAGAATGTTATAAACTTCATGTTTACACAAGGGGTTTGTGGCAGGAAACACTTAATTATTACCAGATAACAATCCCCCACTGGTTCACCATTTCAAATTTTAAGGAGTGGCAACGTTCATATCATGCTTCAATTATCTACAGTGCAAGTAAACATACAGTATATGTAGGTTTACTTACATCATATATATCCATAAGTAAACTTAGAAATTATAAAAATGTTTACATTCACAGTTCATAAACAAGACTAAACGTATGCAGTATACAAAGGTTTCCAATATTGTACCTTATCAGAGGTAAACATATTAAGTTTAGAGATGTATATGTAGACAGTGCATAAACAGTGTTAAACATATGCTGTATATGAATGTTAGCTTATGTCAATCACAACCAGAAGTAAACTTAAAAAGTATAGACATGTTTACACACAAACTTGATAAACAGGAGTATACTTACACATTACACAAAAGTTTATTTTTATCATATATAACCAGAAGTAAACTAAAGATGTATATGACAGTTTACTCATAGCATACCTAATCAGGAGTAAACTGTTGAATTCTAGCAAAGCTAAATATGATGATAAAGTTTAGGATGCTTTACGCTGCCAGTTTAGTCTTGTGGTTACTGATATGTAGTTTACATATGTATATCTGAAACTTGAAGTATAAGAGGGCTTAAACATATAGAGGATATCTTTGATTATATGGATCTTGGCACAGTGTTAGATCATTGTGTATGCTCATCTGATGCTGACTTGACAGTTACAGATTGTGGAGTATATTATGCTTATGGTACCACTGACCATATCCCTTTTTATGTTGATTTTGATATTAATTGTGTACCAATTCTTGCCAAGTGTAGTAATGCATGCAATATGAAACTTGATTGGTCTCGTGTCAAAGAATCTGACAAATTACAATACTGCTGTAACACTGAAAATATGTTATGTAATATAGACACACCTGTAGATGCTTTGTGTTGTAGAAATGTGCAATGTAATGACAAAAGTCATGTTCATGATGTAAATGTTTTTTATGATAATATTGTGAACTCACTAACTGAATCTAGTAATTTTCTATATCAGTTTGGTAATAAACATAAAGGAATATCACGACCAGGATGGAACGAATATGTCTCTGACTTTCATGATGTTGCTAGAGAAGCTTTTGTACTATGGCGGGACATGGGAAAACCCAAACAAGGTCCCATATTTGATATGAAACAGAGAAGCAATGCTCGATTTAAATATGCTATGCGCTTTATTACTCAAAATCAAGATGCCATGCGCAAGGAGTCTCTTGCAAATAAACTGTGCCAAAACAAACATGATAATTTCTGGAAGGAAATGAAACGAATGAACAATATGAACATGTCATTGCCAACAAATATTGATGGTGTGACAGGGGTTGAGAACATTGTGAACCTCTGGCGAAAGCACTATAGGGACCTCTTCAATTGTATTGCTAAGAAAAATAATGTTGTTTATGATGTATTTTATGATGATGATATTACGGTTCGTGCAGATGAGATTTGCCAGGCCATTAAAGACCTAGATCTGAACAAATCATGTGGTAAGGACAAAGTCACAGCTGAGCATCTTAAATTCTGCAGCGAACGCATGTTACCAATGTTAGCCATGTGTATTACTGCATTGCTGGTACATGGAATCCTTCCAGACTCCATGATGAGTGTAATATTGGTTCCTATCATAAAGGACAAAACTGGTAAAATAACCAGCAAGGATAACTATCGGCCAATAGCATTGGCAAGTGTTATTTCAAAGGTGCTTGAATATGTAATTATGACTAGAATGGAGGAATACTTGTTTACAAATGCCAATCAGTTTGGTTTTAAGAGAAAACATGGAACTGATATGTGTATATATGTACTGAAAGAAATAATTAGTAAGTATAGAAGAGGAAAGTCAAATATGTTCTTGTGCTTCCTTGATGCATCAAAAGCTTTTGATCGTGTGAATCACGATAAACTGTTTCAAACCCTTGTAGATCGAGGTGTCCCTGGATATATAGTTAGAATACTCATGTACTGGTACGATAATCAAACTATGTGTGTACGTTGGAGCAGTGCCACGTCTGCACCATTCACAGTGAGTAATGGTGTACGACAGGGTGGTATTCTCTCTCCATACCTGTTCAATGTTTATATGGATGGCCTGTCAAACAGGCTAAATGAATGTAATGTTGGATTTCCTTTCGGGAGTATTTATGTAAACCACTTAATGTATGCTGATGATTTAATTGTTTTATCTCCTTCTGTTAAAGGTCTAAATCGATTGTTAGATATATGTAGCATGTATGGAAGAGATAATGACATTAAGTACAACTCAAAGAAGAGTATAGTGATGATAATATGTAACAAGGATTATAAAAATGTAGTATTCCAAGACTTTAAATTGAATGTCTCATATAACAATATTATGAGAATGATGTTACGTCAGCCTCGTCACTGTAGTGCGAGCATGATGTTTGCTGAAAATCAGGTCCAAAACTCACATGCGTTGATACGCAACTTAATTAGTGTTCAGGTTCATGGTGAGACTTGATATGTCAGAAAACAGCATAATTTATGCAATGTTAAAAGGTGCTAATGTCAGGTATGAATCCAAATTGTGGATACACTGGCATAAACTACTGTATGTGCATTTTGATGCTGGATAGATGATTATATGTATTTGTATATAGTTTCTATATGAAATAGTGCCTTGTTAAGACACTAGTCAATATGTGGACAATAGTCAACCTGTATCTTAGCGTTAGTTCTATATATTACTTAGTTCTTCTTTTGTTTTCATTATTTTTCATTTAAATATGGACCACTGTACAGTTACATGTATAATGTTGAGTCTGAAATAAAGAATTGAAAAAAAAAAAAATATATATATATATATATATATTGCTATGATGCCATGAAAAGAACCTACAACATGTACAACGTAACAACTCCATTCATTACACTCCAAGCTCCAACATGTCCAAGCTCCAACACCATTTTACTTTGCTGTCAACATGGTCAATGTTGGCAAATAAATCTGACATCAACATGAAGAAAATATTTTCTAAAGTGCAGATGAGCCTAAACATGTTAAATATGTTAAAAGGCTTTGTATATTTTCATATATACTAAGTACTGCGTATCAGCTTACTTAATTTGTAATTACTCCAAGGTGCTACATTTATTTGGAAGGAATCCAAACAAATAAATACAATGTAAATATCATTATGATCCTCACTCTGTCCTCTGGGGATTCCCTCTTCATATAATGACGTCAGAAAGGGGTCTCCCCGCCAGTTGACGTATTCGATATCAGCAAAGAATCTCGATCGGGTCCTTTGATATCAGACACGTTAGAATGGGAAAGGTGATAAGAATTCGTCGCAGTCACACATCTGAGGTGACAGTTTGACACATTAGATATAGATGGATATACTGAGAGAAAAATGAGTGGGCACGTGGGAAACCTCAGCCAGAAACAGGAAGATGCTCTGAAACAGGTAAGAAAACTGCTGCTATTGCTGAACCATGTGAATGAACATGCTGAATTATTGTGTACATGTCAGTACTCGTACAAACCTCATGCCAAATTCATATTATAATGGGTGTATGTTGCTTGCTTATGCCATGGACTGAATAGATTAACTACTTATTCCATGTTTATGCAGAGATCAATAACAGTTAAATGTATATGCCACATATTAAAAATAAACTACAAACTGTAGTAAGCAGCAAAATACATTCTAGTAATTGATATGAATTGTATATGATCATGATCATGATAATGATACATCATGGACAATTTTCTTTGACATAGCTTTATCCCTCAAACAACCACTTTTGAAATGCCATATTACTGGAAATATATTGCATGTCAGCATTGGTCAGTGGTACGGTAGTTTATCATGACAAAATTTGGTAAAAACCGACACACACGTAATCATCTGATAATCAAATGATAATCGTGATAATGTTGATATATGATAATAAATGATGTATATATGGTCTTAGATAAGATTTATCTTATCAGTCATCTAACCATTATCATGACCCTTTGGGCATGTTGGGAGAGTGCAATGTTTCTGGTGAAATAAATTATAAATGGTATAAATTGTGTTTTATCATGTTCATGGAATGGTGCTGTCTCATATATTGTCAAAATAAATAAAGCTGATATGGATGATCTTCAGTTGATCAACTAACTTATGTTCATTTCTCACATGCTTTTTATTTATTTTTATCAACATGATCAATAAATGTGACCTGTCAACACAATGATTTTACCGAAACCTTTGACAGCCAGAGGCCATGGCACAATTGGTTAGAGCACAAGCTTTTTCCTGGAGAGGATGGCATAAAATTCATGTTAAAATTTATCATGTGAGCTGAGGCCCATATGAATCTGTGAGCAGGTGTGTTTTCATGCCAAGGACCTGTTGCACTATGAAATGACAATTAAGTATGGTTGTGCACTATATCTTCTACAATTAGGTCTTGTCACAAAATGACTGAAAGAGTATTGAAATACTTACAAATACAATCCTAGATTGTGTAAAAATAATTCATGAAGCTCATAAAAGCTGAGAGATTTTTTTGACAACCTTTTTGACAAGTTGGGACAATATATTGAAGTTGGATCATAAGCTTTTCACAGTATAAATTACAGCAATTTAGTGTACAGGAAGGTAAAATGTCTCGACAATTTTCCCATCTGTTAGGGCTTAACAATACATTGAAATTTATGATTGTGTGAAGTTTCTTGAGAGTTTGATTGCCATATAGACCAGTAACATCTCTATTTTTTAAAAATAATTTTCAATTTTCAGTTCAGGGAGAATGTCGGGGATGTTTTACAGGATCACCATGACGACCACTTCCTCCTTAAATGGCTCCGAGGTAAGGCAACTTAATTCTGACAAAAAAAAACTAGTCCAGTAGTTCCATCAATTTTTTAGGTCCCTTTGTTAACTATTTTAGATCCAGAAAAAAATTGGAAGCCGTTCATTCACAAGACTCTCATTGTGCAATTATTTTTTTGTTTTCTACAGCAAGAAGTTTCGATCTCAAGAAATCAGAAAAAATGCTCAGGGATGTAAGTATATTTGAAAAAATATTTTCTTAGGAGGTTTTAGTGTCACATATATCTTTTTATAAAAAAAATGTTAATGTGAATTGCAGAGTTTGGAATATCGCAAGAAGATTGGTATAGATGATTTACTGGAGAAGTGGACGCCTCCCGAGGTTCTGACCAAGTACTACCCCGGCGGGCAGTATGGCTTTGACAGAGAGGGATACCCAGTGTGGATAGACACCCTAGGCTATGCCGACGTCAGGGGTACTATTACATTACCATCCTAGCAAAAATGTCAAAAATAGTTTATGAATAGAGGGTAATATGAACATGATAAAGATAAAAGGACTTTTTAATTTTGTAGCACAAAGTAATTTGTGCCTTTATCTGTTTCAGGTTTAATGTTTTCTGCCAAAAAAATTGATGCTATAAAATATAAAGCATATTGGACAGAGAAATTATACAAAGTCTGTGATATGCAGTCTGCTAAGGTAAGCATTTACATGTGAATTATATCCTTTGTGTACCATTCTATTATTAATCATACTTTTTAACTGTGCTGACTTTAACGGCATAGCTTTTGCAGTGATGGGGGGAATTTTCTTTCATTCTGTCAGTCTTCTCTGAAACTATAGAGTGGTTTTCTGATATATTGATAGGTAAGATGTCATATTGTCAGCTGATAAATTCTATCCATTTTACATGAGGGTCAGACTTTTTTCAAATGTTTTAATTATTTGTCAAAGATACAATAGCAAAAAGTGAATTGTTTCTCATATATATATTCCCCTGAAACACCCAGTAACCCATTTTACAAATTTAGATATAGCCTCAGTTGGAGACTTCTGGAATATTACAATAAGCGGGTGATGGAGTCTAGACTGTTCTCGACCAGCAAAGCTGGGTTAATACTAACATGTAAAGTGAACATTTATGAAGCAATTTGCTGGCATTCCTGGGAATTCTCACAAACATTATAGAAAGGAGTTGTCATCCCAACTCTGAGACAATTGGTCTTAAAGATTTCTTTTGGACTTCCTGTTAAACGTACTTAGGAATCAATCATTTTGCTGTTAAATTTTGTTAATATCTTTGTTATTACATCTTCCTGCAGACTGAGGTAGTATTTTCTGTATATTTTAGATGGGGAAGAGAATAGATCAGGTGGTTTTATTGTTTGATATGGAGAAAATAGGAATGAAACATTTGTGGAAACCTGGTAAGTCTCCATGTCCAATTTGAATGATATGACAAGTGAGAAAATGCAACCATTTTGTTATTATCCCATTTTGTGGCTATCTGCTCCTTCATAAATATGATTGTCTAGTAATGCATATCTTATATGCAAACTTATCATGCAAAAATAGCCTTGGGAGATCAGAGGTATCAGGGTTATCATTTTTGGCACCTTGTTCTATATAATGTAGGTAACAAAATCATAAGTGTGGTAAGTTATAAACTTGGAGTATGTGTACCTGTTTTAGAGCAGAGATTAAATTTTAATGGGTGTGGAAATGATGTATAATCTGAATCTGTGGGTGTACACTCACTATTTTATGTATAATAACATCATTGAGAGTTGACAGAAATGTGTGGCGATCATAAAGATACACAATATACGAAACATCCTATCACTTGCTATCAAGTTAATTATGTCATGACGTCAGCAGTTTCCTTTGGGTTAATTAGCTGTGGCATTTATTGACATTGCAGATAATCTATATTATGTTGTCCTTGCTCTGATAGGCACTACATTCGTTTGGCTTTACAGAGATTATGTAAATAATAGCTTCTTACTTATGAGGCATCATTTTTCAAAACAAGCATTTTCTAATTGGTAACTTACACAGTGTATTAAGTATGATATTTGCAATGAAGATTAAGTCCTCATAATTTTGATTTTTGTCTTAAATATGGCATATATTCTTTCAATAAATTGCAAATAAAACAATATATTTGCAAGTGTTAGACATTTGATCAAATTTCTCATCCTTATCCTGTTGTATGGATATTTGGACAAAGTGTTATTGAAAAGGTTTTGAAAATAATAATGGACAATAAAAGTATGAAATCATATCTTAACATTTAACATATTTCTCTGGAAAAAACATTTTTGATTAAAAAACAAAGATGTATACAACTTCCTGACTGTAATAATGCATTTGTTCAGCGGGAAAATGTCTTTTATGAATCTTGAAAGAAGAAGAAAAATTTTCATGGGCACTTGCTTCTTCAATTTTGACCGAGATTGTGTTATTTAAGCTAATAATAGATAGATGTAATAATAAATAGATTTAATAGATTTAATAATAGATAGATTTAAAAGATTTTAATGAGATACATGTCTGTTATTCTTGATTGATGTTTTAATAAATGGTACACCATACAACTTATATAGCACTGATATTAGAATTATGAGATAATTTTCACTTAATAAGAATAATTATTTTACAGCTTAAAGGAGATTTATAATAATATGTGTAATATGCAATATAAAGTGCAATATAAAGTTAATTTTAATTGAGAAATATTAATGCTTTTAATTAGTGGAAACTAGGTCCCTTTTTCTTTTATGGAAATATTTAGTATTAATAATAACCATTGATGCTTAATTTACACTATATTTTGTGTAATTTACACTGTATTAATATTGGGCTATTTTCTTCATCTCTCACATTAAGTTTGGTGATGATACATAAGGTGTCTTTGTCTGAGATATATTAACATATTTCATGTTAGTTATGGATAAGGTCTTGTAGTTAAGACAGCTTCCTTCTCTTTGCAGTGATGGATATGTTTCTAGAAATCCTTGTGATGTTCGAAGCTAACTATCCTGAAACATTAAGATACTGCTTTGTTTTTAATGGTGAGACCCTAGTACTAATACCCCTGGAGTAAAAGGTGTGGCAAATTTAGAATAAACAAACAATTTTGATTTGCAATGGCAAATGGTTTCAGCTGTGGACGTATTCACAGAGATTCTGTCCGTCTTTGAAGCCAATTACCCAGAAACTTTGAGATATGCTCTTGTTGTCAACGGTATGTTATGTAACTCAAATTAAGGCCAACAAAAATATATGTTCTGTTTCTGGTTTAAATTTTTTTTAATATAATGACAAATATATCTATTGTTACAAGAATCAACATTTTTATATGAACCATTACTCAGTTAGTTAGTGGCTTTGTAGAACATTGTTTCTGCTATTTAGAATAGGTTGTACTTTTGTGGAGTTAATTGTGTACTTGCTAGATGTCAAAGTTCTAATTCTGTAGATGATGCTTTTTTCAACTGAACAGCATGATATTTTTTCTCATACAACACAGCCAGAAACAGAATGTTAATTTCTCTTGGCCTAATGGTGCCTGACCAATCATAAAGTTCTAAAATTTCACAATAGACCTCAAAGTTATAAATTTGAATGCAATGATTTACATTTTCTTTACAAGTTTTACATATATATTGGTGGAAATTTCAACCTGGACTAGTGGACAAATATTAAAATTTGTAGGACAAAATGAGGTTAACATTTTTACCCATAAACAAATACTTTGACCTGCATAACTACACAAAAGTAATGTTATTAATTATTGGATTTTAGCACCCAGAATATTCCCAATAGCCTACAATATTGCCAAGCCATTCCTCAGTGAAGATACCAAGAAGAAAATAGTGGTGTTAGGAGGTAAGTTATAAGTTATAATGTCCTTTTACAGTGAGTGTCTTGACTATCATAATTATATCCTAATTATAAGCTGTCAGAGCTGTCCTTGACAATCATAATTATAAACTATCAGAACTGTCTATGACTCTCGCAATTATAAACCGTCAGAGCTGTCCTTGACTATCATCATTATAAGCTGTCAGAGCTGTCCTTGACTATCATAATTATAAGCTGTCAGAGCTGTCCTTGACTATCATCATTATAAGCCATCAGAGCTGTCCTTGACTAACATGATTATAAACTGTCAGAGCTGTTCTTCTCAATCAGAACAGTTTCAATCTATATCTGTCAGAGTGACTATACTCATCCATGGAAGCTTCAATATTGAGCTGTCAGAACCAGTTTACCTAACCAAGGCAAATTTTAGTATACAGCTGTCATACACATCAGCTTCAGTATTGAGCTGTCAGGACCACTATACCCAACTATGAAAGTTCATTATTGAGCTTTCAATGCAATTTTGAAAGCTTCAATATCATGAATATAGAGCTGTCAAGGCGACTCTACCCAACTGTAAAAGCTTCAATATTGAGCTGTCTGAGCCATTGTACCCAACCAGCTTAAATCTTGAATTACCTTTGTCTCATCTCTTCTGACATCAATATTAGCCTTCCTTCTTCAATGGCAAAGTTGGTTTTGTAATAAATGAATATTTGTAGGCAACTGGAAGGAGAAGGTTCAGGAGCACATAGCCCCGGACCAGCTGCCAGTCCACTGGGGAGGTACCTGTACTGACCCAGACGGGGATATATACTGCAAATCCAGGGTGAGAAACAAGCTTATCTGATCATGATATCTCATCTCAAGTAAACAGAAAGTACAGAAACAAAGAAACCAGAGAAACAAAAAAAGAATTCAGCAAAAAAAAGAAATATTTTAACAAATAAAACAAATATCTCAATAAAAACAAAAATTAAAATGCGAAAAAAATAAAATAAATAAAAACAGATAACACAAAAACACAAATATGCAATATCCTGTAATATCACTCAGGCCCCTGCACAAATCATCCATCAGACCTGTGTTTTATTTCTGTTCTAATCATACGATTGACAACAAATTTAGACTTTACTGCAGTGGATATCAAAATAGAACCATCCATATTACAAAAAAAATTTGTATCGAATAACTTTCCTTAATCTAATGGTTAGAAAAGAAAAAGGAGAATTGCCATGTTATTATGCAAATGCTCTCATTTAGCTCATTTATGAGTGAACAAATATATTTTTGGTTCCAACTGCCAACAATACAGTATTGTCGTCATACAGGTGTGCATGGGTGGAGAGATCCCCAAGGACTTGTACATGCAGAAGTCTAACTTTGTGGACATGAGTAACTTCACTTCGATCACAGTGGGGCGAGGATCGTCGGAGCAGATTGAGTGTAGCATTGACAAGCCAGGCTGCGTGCTAAGGTAAGGTCTGAAGAGAGATATCCAGGGAAGGGTGTAACTTGGTGGCAGAGAGTGTTTGGGAGAGGGTAGCTCACGATCAGGGTGATATATGTCACAATCACTTTTATCACTGGGAGGTATAAGTCAGAAAAAAAGTCAGAAATAAAAAGCATTCACTTGTGTTTCACATCAGTTTAAGAAAATGGGTAGGGAGGGTGAATTTTTGCTGTTTCAACACCAATTCAGATTTTGCACTTTTATTACATGGAACTTTACATAGATATCTTTACTGTTATGTTATTATAAATTTTCCAGTGATAGGTTTAACAACTTTTTCTGTATTCAAGTATGGGATTTCAAAATATGATTGATGTATTTTATCAAAATAGAAGGAATTAGATTTAGTTTAAAGTGAATAAAAGTTGATTTCAGAATGAATATTTTGACAAGCTTTAACAACTTGATTTGTCCACCCAGAGCTATAAATTCAGTTGAAAACTTTATTCAACCATGCCTAATATAGCCCTCTGTTGGCTTGTTTTATTTCTCCATCAGGTGGCAGTTTATGTCAGAGGGAAATGACATCAGATTTGGAGTATTTCGCCGGACTGCTGAGGCCCGGCAGAAGGCAGGAGACATGATAGAAGTAGTCCCCTCTGACAGGGTGAACAGTCACATGGTGCCAGAAGATGGTAGCATCACCTGTGATGAACAAGGAACATGTAAGTCAATAGAAAACAGGTGCCAGTAACGTGTAAGAAGCACCAGTGTCAAACAAGAAGTGCCAGTGTCATGTAAGAAGCACCAGTAATGTATAAAAAGCACCAGTGTCATGTAAAAAGCACCAGTGTCATGTAAGAAGCACCAGTGTCATGTAAGAAGCACCAGTGTCATGTGAGAAGCACCGGTATAATATAATAAGCACCAGTTTCATGTAAGAAGCACCAATGCCATGTGAGAAGCATCAGTGTCAGGTAAGAAGTACCAGTGTCATGTAAGAAACACCGGTATAATATAAGAAGCACCAGTGTCATAAACTTTCAACTGGGGCCTCATGTCCCAGCAACTGGGACCTCATCAAACATCAACTGGTCTGAGACCACATGACCTATTATCTGGGACCCCATGGCCCATCAACTGAGACCACATAAACTGGGATCACAAGCCCCTTCGATGAAACTATTTGAGTGTATTTAGTGGAATAAATATATTTGAGTGTAGCTAGTGGGATAAATATTTTTTGTGTGTATTTAGTGTTTTTTAAATTTTTCTTTATAGATGTTTTGCGGTTTGATAACACATACAGTTGGGTGATGAGCAAGAAGATCAAGTACTTACTGGAGATCCTGCAACCAGATCAACATACTACTGATTTATAACAAAGTCCAGGTCAATGTACTTAAGAGCATTAAAATAGGGCACAATCAGCCAGCATTGATTTTTATGTGACAGAAATGTTGACATTCTGCTTGAGAATAATTTATTATATATTTATTTTACTTCTTGAAAGACTTTGATTATATACATTTTAGAGAGAGTGTTAAGCCTGATATTGTAGTGTGGTGTCCTCACCTTGTCGTCTGTAACAGAATCACATAATTATGTTATTACAGACAGAGTATTCCAAATGTTAGTCATGCTTTGTGCATAATGAAGGGACCATTGAGGCTGGGCAGAGTATACAGTCTGTCATGTCAGGAGTATACAGTCTGTCATGTCGGGAGTATACAGTCTGTCATGTCAGGAGTATACAGTCTGTCACGTCAGGAGTATATAGTCTGTCATGTCATGAGTATACAGTCTGTCATGTCAGGACTATACAGTCTGTCATGTGAGGAGTATACGGTCTGTCATGTCAGGAGTATACGGTCTGTCATGTCGGGAGTATACAGTCTGTCATGTCAGGAGTATATAGTCTGTCATGTCAGGAGTATACAGTCTGTCATGTCGGGAGTATACAGTCTCTATGTCAGAAGTATACAGTCTGTCATGTCAGGAGTATAGTCTGTCATGTCAGGAGTATATAGTCAGTCATGTCAGAAATATACAGTCTGTCGTGTGAGTAGTATACAGTCTGTCATGTCGGGAGTATAACAAGATAGATTTTAGTCATTCCAATAGCTAATAATATTTATGAATTAACTTAATTCTCATTTGCCAAATTGCCACAACATTACAGTATTAGTAACTTTTAATGGTGACGGTTGTATAAGCTACAGCATAATTGTTCAGTGTTTTTTTTTTTTTTTTGCGAAGTGTTTTTACTTTCTCAAACATATTATTCATAGATTTTAGCATTAGCTCTCCCGGTGAATGTGAGAAATGTATGCATCTTTTATTGTAATGTGCCAAATGTAAATGCAGATGATGTTGCTGACATAATTTAATTTGTTTACACACTAGTATTAAATATAGATTTAGAAACAAAGGAATCTGATTTTAGCTCACTTGTATTTAATTGTGCTGCCCCGACCCCTCATTGTCACCAGTGTCTCAGAAAACTAATATCCCCTAAAGTTACATAACTGGAGAATAGGCTTGTTGTTGCATCAGTTATGTTGCTGTATTGGACTACAAAATCTTATAACAAATATGGAACATTCTGTATGATTGTGTTTAGGAGATGAGGGAATTTTAATATTCAGTACTATTGTACCTCACAGTATATAGCATATTTAAAATTTCCTGAGACATTATATACAAGCATTTCTGTTGGTCCCATAATATATATATATATATATATATATATTTGTGGGGCACAGATGATCTTGTGTGTTTCAAGTGTTAGAGGTTTACAGTTGCACATAGTTACACCATCGTTGGGATGAATCAAAGGTAGCTAAATGATTTTTTGGGGTATTTATGTACTTGCCATTACATATACTATTGTATCCTCACTGATTGATGTACTTATGTTGTTGTTGATATGGACTTCATATCATTAAATGTTCAAAGATGGAGCCATTTATCGGCGGCTTGCTGCGTAAACATAAGCTGCTATATAACAAATAAATAATATATTATTCCAGATTTTTGTTTTCGAAAGTACATTTGGTTGTAATTCCTTTTTAGAAAAACTGCGATTTTGTAGAAATATTACACAATGCTGAGAGTCAGAACAACAAATTATATTAAATGTTATACAACTCTTTTACATGATTGATCGTTCATATATCATATATCGTTCATAAGTTTGTGACAAAGGTTGTCCACTGCTGACCGGTAGGATATGTAACTTGCCGGGCCATTATTATATAGAGAAATGTTCTTCCTGGATTAGATAAGAGGATATCTTTCTCTCAAGGTTAAATGTTTATCTTGCTGGGATGCATTGGGATGTATGCTATGGTTCCAATAGGAATAAATTCAGGATTATGGTGTGCCAGGGTTGCATGGGGGAATATGTTTCAACTTGAATGGACTGGGAAGGTTCTGTAATATTTCCTTTAAATATCAGTAGTGCAGTGTCCTGAATACATTACTAAATATTCAAGATAATCTTTAATGGTTAGTGATTGGCCACAATCCATAAATGTCTAAAAGTGGATGAGTATTTGGTGCTATGAATGTAGATTGAACACATCAATGAAAAATATAATGTCATAAATAAATGATTTGGTTTAAAGAAAATGTGATAAGTTTGTCAAATGACAAATCAAATTAAAGAAATAAAGCTAAGCTCCAGTTGTTGTTTTACTTGATAGAATGTGTAAGCCTGTATAGAACCTGCCTGAAGAGCGATAATGTGTGACCTTAAAGTCAATAGGATTGAGGATATATTCTCATTATTCATAATTCTATCTATATTTTTAAACCATTATATATTCAAAACACATAAAAACCCAAAACAGTAGGATAGATTCTGAATAAAAATCTATACAATTATGATTTGAGTTCTACAATCAACTTATATAGCGCTCTGCCACAATATATATTTATATTCTCTGTCTTAATACTTCTTTTACTGATTGAGAAGAGTGAAAAACATGTTAATTTGTTCGACTTTACTTCCAGGAAAATCAGTACTATAAGACACTCTTTTACCATCAGATGGCATAACATACATACCCATGGCAATATCAATGTATTTATTGCTGAAAAGTGGAAGGGACAGGGCTTTCTCATTAGAATGACCTTCCTAATGAGATTAGGACTAGTGTTTCAGTTGATTATTTTTAAAAAAATTTAAAAAATGTCCACAGACGTACCTATTCCAGAGACATCACATTGAAAAGCACTTTGAGCAAACACTTTCAGGTATCAACGCTATATAGATAAATTTTAAAATATGTTTTATCATTATTGTTCATTTCTCTACAAGGTAGTGGGTCTTGGTTCAGTCTGTAAGACGTCTGTATCCCATGCTTAAAGCCCCATGAATCAAATCTCGGTTGCTACATGCTATCGAGTTGTTTCCCATTACAGTCAGTGTTCCAGAGGTTGTGGTTTGTGTTATGTTTATCTGATAATGCAAAGGAAAGATCTCCAGTCACTCTTCGAAAAAAAGCAGGACATTGAGTCCCGGTGACAGGCTACTATCTGAACTAGTATGGCATAAACAATGCTGAAAAGGTCGTTGATACAGATAAATCAAAATAAAATCATACACATAAAATAATAGCATGCCTTGATCCATTTCAGGGTTTTATCTTCACTAATTTTTTGAGACCTAACGATAATTTAACAAAGGAGCTTGATCTTAAGGCCAACGAGAGAGATCTGTCTCCCTGAACACTGCACGAACTCATGTTCTTGTCTTCATCCCATACTTATCCACTGCAGATAGATGGGGTTTGCAATCAACTTTATCTTCAAAGCAAAGCTGTGAAAACATGGTAATAAGTGCAGAACTATATTGTGTGTGGCTCATTTAAGTTCTCAGCTCATTTACATAATCAATTTTATATTAATACATGCAGTGAAACTAGGCACTATAAACACTATATGAAATGGAAGTAATTCTGTTTCAACTGGGTGAACAGTCATCCGTTTTGAGATTCCCACAAAAGGTTGCAGTCTCTGCCAACAGGGGTCCCACCTGTCTGTGTTTCAAAGTACCCATGACCCAAATGTAAAATGTCGTCTGCTCCAGGTCAAAACAAACCCAGACAGTCAATATGTTCATTTCAGAGAACTTAACACATGATTTGTTGAAGTATTTGCCTAAGATTGATTACATTTATTTTATAATTGACATATTTTATGACATATGTACACAAATTTATTTAAACAAACATTTTATTCATTTCAAAATAATGTATTAAAATGCTCAAAATGGGAAATTTCTAATTTGGACTCTTGCCTCCCTTTAAACCTCCTATAACCATTGCAATTGCAGAATTTATAAAACAATGGAAGGAAATTGGCCACAGGGAAAAATAATTAGGATAAAACCTTTCTGGCGAGATAACAAATGATTTGATTTTTATTTCTCCATTCACGGTTGCCCTTTTTACTGGGAAAAGTTGTTCAATACCAATGCACCTATGCCATTATTTCTACAACCTTCCGGCGATTTTAAATTCCTTATGAATTCAGAAACATTTCTTTCAAATTCTACATATATTCACACACATTCGTTGATATTGAATGATTCCTAACAAAATAGCAATACTGCATTTGTAAGCAATCATATCACACTGATTAAACGCTGGTGCTTGTCATTTATAAACATATATATTAACAAATATATTTAGATATACATTATAAATATTTGTTTAATCAGAATAGGTCAGTGTACCCGGTCCAAAGAACGACCTTATTCTGATAATAGGGATTCAATATGGCGTCCGACATGCAGAAGGATGATTATTTTAGACTCCCAGGTCTTTTCTCTCTCTTGACTGTTCCATTTGTGGTGACTATACCCACGGTGAGTTAGAGTCATGATCATATGCACACGACATTAGACTCAAACTATTATAGATTTTAAAAGATGAGAAGTGTCTCAAGAATTCAGAATCCTAGAGCCTCATCATTTAAGGAATTTAATATGAATTTAAGAATTTAGAACTTAATAAAAATTGAATACCAATCTTTCGGCAGGTGAAACACAGGAGTATGGAAAAGTAGTGTGGGATTTTAAAAAGTTGAATAGCACAGGAATGCATTCTTATCTATTGTGTTTTGGTCAAATCATTTTGACAGTTCTTATCAAATTATTATAGAACCGAAACCAAAATGGCCAAAAGTTGGTCCAGTAATATATCAAAAAAGGGCATAATGAAATGTTTTTTTTAACGAGAATACACCTGACTTTGTACGTGAGACACAAGAATAAAGAACAGGCACGTGGATTAAAAGGTAGCATGTAAATTTACAGGTAGTGTGTTAACAAATCATTTCTGATAGTTGTCACCAAGCTGTGAAAGCACTAAAAACTTAGTGGCTGAACGTTGGTTGAAAATTACCTTAAATCTCTTTATGTATATTGCGTTTAATAAAAGAGCACCTGCTCCAATTCATTTATTTGAAAGCATTCATGAAACCTCAGATAATTTTACAGAGGTTTGTTGTATATGCTTAAACAATATATGGCCACGAAACTGTGATACAAGCATGCTATCTCACTAAAATCAACAAAAATACACTGACCATGGTTATTGTGTTTTGCTGAAAGTACCAAGTACTGCCTATACTCTTTTGACCACCAGGTGGCCACATGTATACAAGCATGTGACCTCTATTGTGGTTTGTCAGGGTGTTAGTCTTTTTGGATAAAATAATGAGTCATATCACCTTGCAATTAACAAAGAATCGATCTCCAGTCATTTGTTTAGTAGAATACTGAGTCATATTACCTTGCAATTAACAAAGAATCGATTTCCAGTCACTTTTTGAGTAGAATAATGAGTCATATTACCTTGCAATTAACAAAGAATCGATCTCCAGTCATTTTTTGGGTAGAATAATGAGTCATATTACCTTGCAATTAACAAAGAATCGATTTCCAGTCACTTTTTGAGTAGAATACTGAGTCATATTACCTTGCTTCTTGCTAATATGATGAAGCTTGTATATTATAGCCTTAAGCGGTAACTGATACAAACAAATCAAATCCATACTAAACAAGATCATTTTCATCCGACACATTTGCATTTATTTTAGCTGGCGTACCTAGCACCGCATCTGGTTCCATATGGGTACCTGGGACCATTTGGGAGTATGACTCTTTTCTTAGTCAAGGAGAAGCCCTATCTCATGGCAGGCGTGTAGGTATACTTTGTATGATTATACATGTACAATTAATTTATCATTGAATAGGATTATTCTATTTTTACAAAATATTTAAACATAATTGTGACCTTAACATTCATTCCTGCTTTCTCTAAATTGAGAATTCCATTTTGGTTTATATTTGGTATTCATATATGCATATTCTTTATGTTTTTGTCTCAAGGACATGAAGATATACAATTAGCATTGTGTGAGTAACATTGTAATAGTTTATGATAGCTTGGAGTATACTCTAAGGTGATAGTAAAATGATATACAGAGTCATGTAGTTTATCATGCACTTACTGATCTGTGAATACAATGTTTTTTATTACATAGCTTTTACCTTCTATGGACGATACACATTTGTGAAGCTTATTATGCAAGAAGTCTTGCCAGGTAAGTCACTTCTTGAACATGCGTTCAATTTTAATCAATTCTTATTGGTTTATAATTTACTAAAATAATATCTGAGAAACACTATATCCTCTTCAAGTATCCAATGATAATTTTGAATTCATTAATTTTAAATTAATTAATTAAATAGAAAATATTTCAATGGCCATTTTGCGTTTTGCTTTTTTTCAGGAAGAAGAACTTAACAGAAAAGGCAGCCAATATGTGGGCACTGCAGACATTCATATATGGAGTAACATCACTCTCACATCTGATGAGTTATGATCCCAAGTCTAAGCTATCATAGTCACCAGTAAATGCTCCATTGCTCCACATTACCGCATTAAAGTGCATGCACGCAGCCAAAGACATTAGTAAATATTGTGGCATATGAACATTGTGTGATGTTGTGTGCTGTATATCTCAGGTACCAACTTGATGATATATTTCTATAGTAAGCATAGCTAAACGGGTGCAGCCTCTGAGGACAAATAAACATTTGTGTTTTGAATGTTCGATAATTAGACCTTCATTTGTGATATGATAACTGGACATTTCATATTTTCGAAGTACGGCTTGATGCCATCAATGAAATAGACATTCAAAATGGCTAAATGACCACAATAAGGGATTTAATAAAAAAATATAATATCAATATATCTGATATTTCTTCTCCTTTATTTAATATACATTGACATGGCACCTTTAATTGATATGCTAAAACCTCTGGTTTGAATTATATGGTGTGTACTCCAGCAGTGGCGTAGCCAGGGGGGCTGAGGGGGCTACAGCCCCCCCCCCCCCAACATTAAAAAAAATTGGGGGGCTGCAAAGGAGGAAGGGGGCTGATAATGACTAGGAGGCTGTAGCAGGGGGATAGGTATTTGGGCAAGTAGTCATGGACCCCAACATATCCAGATTTCAGCCCCCCCCCCCCCTTCAGAAAATCCTGGCTACACCACTGCTCCAGTATACTGAACTGTTATACACTATTTTACATTTCTAAAAAGGGGAGGAATGTGCGAGTTCATAAAATATATCTTCTTGCATGTTGCAGAGAATACTAGATATCATTTAATTAAAAATATCACCACATTCACACATTCCCATTTCAATTTATTTTGTCACAATACAAAGTGCATGAAATTGGTAACATACATGTGTTTTAATGACTGTTTTTTTTTCAAATCACACAAATGGGACGGGTTAAGATACATAAAAGGCATCCTATCAGACATCTTTATATCTGCGCACGCAAACACATTACATGGTGGTCGTCAATATGATGGAATATTTGCTGACAGGGTTAGAAAAGATCAATTTTCCTTTAATTGCTTTGGTATCATGCCATGCACCATAGCCACAGTGGTCCAAACGCCATAAAGTAAAAGTTCGCGACACCAGGAATATTCGAATAGATGTAGAGAAACAGAACCAAATCTCATTAGTAGTTTGTTAATGCTCACCTTTAATGCATGACGGTTGCAGAGGATTTAGCACTGTTGACTTGTTTGGTAATGAAAGGATGGTTTAAAAGAGGTTTTGTGGCAATTTGTGGCAAACAACTTGTGCCACATACCCAGGTCAGATGTGATAAAGGCATTCACCGGAAGTCAATGTAATACTCTCTATGAAAGGATAAATCATGGCACACAAATGAACATATAGTAATACCTCTGCAAATGAAAAAAGCTTTGAAATCTCAAACAGATGTTCACTTTTACTGCAAATTGCATTTGTATGATAATTCAAACAGACTAAGAGTTAAAAGATGTCATATACAAGTAAATGCCCGATACTTTATACACCATGTTTAATGTAGTTCTACTATGGTTCAGAGTCATCAGTAATCATACAAATGTATCAAAACGTGTCTAATTATACACAGGCTTTGGACATCAACTTGGACAACATGACTCATGAACCAGGATTCAACATCTTAGCGTGAATAGCAACCTTTCGATATATCTAACACAAGCAGACTTCGTATTAATTCCACATAGTGTCTTACTTTGTGGTCATTACTATGTGAATCACTGGAAATTAGTTTTATTGGTTACTACCACCATGGAGCAAATCCTGGTTCTCAACGAAATAGAGCCAATGTGTGATACAGGAAGGCTAACATATAGCCATACAATTTACATGCTCAAGGTTTACTTCATGGCCAACTTACTCGAAGTTTAAAATCCATGATTTAGTCTTGATTACACTTGATTTACCCCAAGATACTTTACTTGACTTCATTCTATTAAAATTCACTCACTTTATTGGAAATGACTTCACTTCGCTGCCAATGCCATTGCCTATCTTCGTCCTGTTCTCACAAGTACAGAAGTATATAAATTACATTTGTGAGAATATCACAGATATCATCAAAAACATAAACATGATTAATCTTCTTGTGAGGTTTCACCCTGAGAAAATGCTGTTGTTTGATACAACTAAATCGTGTTATGTGCTTGACGGGTTGCCATGAGAGTCCAAGCAAGGGGGTTATAAATTTCGGGAGACATATTCCGATGAGAAATGGGCTGGCACAAGGCTGGTGTTTAGTACAGAATTGTCTATTACAATATTGAAAATGTCCAGGGGTAGGAATTGTTTGCATATTTTCTCCATGGTGGTCGTCATTATTCATTTCACGTTGTGTCGACAGCTTGAAGAGTCCATCTTGTGAAACGTCTCTTTTCACGTGGGGCGATTTTCTTCCTGTGTTATTTTAGAACTAACTGGAGGAATAACTGATTGTGTCCTTGAGCTAATGTATGGTCATGGCTCAGTATATTAAAAATTCGCTGAAAATTTGAATTTGTGATTCACATTGATGTATTTTCCGAGTGATCTCAAATAATCATTTGTGTCATGTCTATTGGCTGCCAGATATTCGGATTGAAACAAGAAAAATTAGTCATTCTACTATTGATATTTTATTACATTAAATCATTTGTGTTTTATGTTATTTCAGTTTTATATGCTTAATAATCCACTCAGGCCCCAAGTAAAAAGGACCTAATGGATTAGACATTTAACAAACAAGTTTAAAACAGATTTGGACATAATGAGGAATTACTTAGGGGAAAATGGCATTTTCAAGAACAAAGTACCTTCTTTAAAGGTCACTGAATACCTGCAGAGCATGACCCTGACCTTGGTACAGGTCATATTGCCAAATAAATAATAACTACTTCGAGTCTAATGCGGCAAAAGAAACCCTTTGTAGCCCTTTGGCTAGCCTTCGTTTAACCTGGAGACAGGCCTTGAAAATTGACTTGAAACATACCCAAATCGGTATCGCTTGAAGGGCAGGAGACCATTCCAAGTGACGTTACCCTAGGTTGATGAAAGTAGACTCTTTAAAAACATGGACGATAAGGTATGACTATATCAAAAATGAAAAATCACCAATTGAAATCAATATACAAACATTTGATATATTATTGTTATGATTCACGTTATGATCTGTGACAGCATGTCAATTAATTAAAACAAGGACTAGATAGCGGGTTGATTGGTGAACAGAGATTATTGAAATTCAATTCGTCATTGACGAATGTGTCCATACCCATGTGTAACGTGCACCTCAAGAACAGGAATTCACGGATGGCCTCTTTTGACCTTGAAGTGAGGCACCAAAAATGATATCCTCGGGTGGATCCTATACCAGGTCTGGAACACAAACATAACAGGGTCGAATATCCTTTTGGATATTACCCACTAAGATACTAACGGAAATCAGGAAAACCTCATCTTTACATTGAAAACCTCATCTTTGGCCTCTGGACATTTTCTGTCAGATTTTCACCATTAATTATATTCAAGAGTCAAAATGAACATTTCTTAATTAAATCTAATAATAGAGAACAATAGTCATAGTGCAAGGAAATAGAATAGAATACACAGGCGAAGAGAACATCATTTGTGGATTGTTGTTTGTCTGTAGGTCCAAAGGCATTCAGCTTGAATCTGTGACATTTGTATTTGTGTACATTATATATGACAATTTCTGGAGGGCTTCCAACTTCAAACCTTTAATATATTGTGCGCGTTAGTGCAGGATTCACACAGCGTCAGTGCGTCCATCCATGTTGAACAGAAAGCATTAATATGAAGCTCCTCTGTAAAATCATCGTGATTATATCTCTCCTTAATGGAGCACAAGCTTCAAAAAAGAACATTTTGTTTGTGATGGCAGATGATCTAAGACCAGAACTGAGTAATTATGTTGATTCTACCAACTTCCCCGACTTTTTCAAGGATATCTACACCCCAAACATTGATGCGTTTTCTAAGACAGCATTTGTGGCTAAGAGGCCTTATGTTCAGCAGGCTGTGTGTGCACCTAGCCGCGCCTCATTGCTTACAGGTACGTATAAGGGAGTCAATTGTCCATCTGAAAGAAAAACTAGAAACTATGACATGTTGTTTGATGAGACCTACTTGTACATGTTGTAGCAGTTATACCGCTGCCTCACTGAATTGTCTTGTCCCAGGTCCATTGCATGACACCCTCCCTACCCAGAAAAATATTTGCAATATCAGCTTGGTTTACCCTTTAGCATGTTTAAGGTCATATCAGACATTGGAACACGAATGCGATATCGGCACGGCCAAGAATCAAACCCACAGCCTCTGGGTCATCACAGAGGAACTAATGTTAACAGTGTTATTTGGCTGGGAAGTAATAATCGGACGACTTCACAGGGTCTCTGGCGCCGGGAAGTTTATCAGCGATAACTGAGATATGCCGTAGCTGTGGTCACATAATGCACGGGTGCCCCATAGCTGAAAGGTCCCGGTATCACTGGTTACACTTGCCTAACGTTACAAGGGTATGACTGGCAAAAATCGCCTTACTTTAAAATGGTATGACTTGTCACACTTCCCTAACGTTACAAGGGTATGACTGGCAACTATCCGCTAACTTTAAAATTGTATGACTTGTCATACTTGCCTAATCTTACAAGTGTGTGACCGGTCACAATCACCTCACTTTAAATCAAACATACCTTTTAGACTGTGACAAGAGTAATCAATCATATTAACAATGTCAAAATGGTGTGACTTGTCACACATGCTCTTGCCACAGTTTTAAAAAGGTATAATGGATTGCAGATGCCACAGTTTAAAAGTGTAATACTAACCTCATTTGTCATGGGGTAAAACGGTATGGCTAGTAACACTTGAATGATAACCCATGCCTCAATTTAAAAGAGTACGATTGATTTAGCTTGTCTTACATTAAACATGTATGATTGATTACAAATGCCACATTTAAAAAGAGTTTGAGTAGTCAAACTTGCTTGTTATTATACAGGAAGACGCCCCGATACTACAAATGTATACACCTTGAGCGATCACTTCAGGGCTACGGTGGGGTCTGATGTGCAGACCATACCTCAGTACTTCAAAGATGTACACCAATACCACACCGTGGGTATGGGCAAGATATTCCACCCAGGCGAGATGAACAATAATGATGACATCAATTACTCCTGGTCTGAGAGTTATTATCACCCTGCTAACAAGGCAACATGGAGTCGCAAAACTAAGAGTTGGGAGGCCGTGGACACTGAGGATCTACCAGATAATTATCTCCTTGCAAATGCCATTACAAAGCTGGAAGAACTCAAAGACAGTGACGATCCTTTCTTCATGGCCGTGGGCTTCTACAAGCCTCATCTGCCTTTCATCTTCCCCCAAAAATATCTTAGTCATTATCCAGAGGATGATATATCGCCGCCTGCTCACCAGTCAGCCCCTTCTGACTTCCCCGAGTTTGCTTGGTTTGTATACCAGGAGTTGCTGGCATATGATGTAAGCCCTAAGACCATCACCTGCTATTCGTTACACAGTTCAATCGTTTCTGAAAACATAGAGTTTTAATGCATTGAAAGTAAATTTAACTGATGTAGACTTGATGTTCGTGGAAACTATTGCTGATACGGATTGTTATTATTGTCTCCATGCATTATGTCAAGTATTGCCTTCAACTAATAATACCTAATATTGCCTATAATATTGCCTTTAGACCATCATGTCCAGTATTTCCTTCAACTAATAATACCTGATATTGCCTATAAAATTGCCTTTAGACCATTATGTCCAGTATTGCCTTCAACTAATAATACCTAATATTGCCTATAATATTGCCTTTAGACCATTATGTCCAGTATTGCATTCAACTAATAATACCTAATATTACCTATAATATTGCCTTTAGACCATTATGTCCAGTATTGCCTTCAACTAATAATACCTAATATTGCCTATAATATTGCCTTTAGACCATTATGTCCAGTATTGCCTTCAACTAATAATACCTAATATTGCCTATAATATTGCCTTTAGACCATTATGTCCAATATTGCCTTCAACTAATAATACCTGATATTACCTATAATATTGCCTTTAGACCATTATGTCCAGTATTGCCTTCAACTAATAATACCTGATATTACCTATAATATTGCCTTTAGACCATTATGTCCAGTATTGCCTTCAACTAATAATACCTAATATTGCCTATAATATTGCCTTTAGACCATTATGTCCAGTATTGCCATCAACTAATAATACCTAATATTGCCTATAATATTGCCTTTAGACCATTATGTCCAGTATTGCCTTCAACTAATAATACCTAATATTACCTATAATCTTGCCCTTAGATCATCATTTCCAGTATTGCCTAATACCTAGTACTGCCTATAATATTGCCTTTAGACCATTATGTCCAGTATTGCCTTCAACTAATAATACCTAATATTACCTATAATCTTGCCCTTAGACCATTATGTCCAGTATTGCCTTCAACTAATAATACCTAATATTGCCTATAATATTGCCTTTAGACCATTATGTCCAGTATTGCCTTCAACTAATAATACCTAATATTACCTATAATCTTGCCCTTAGATAATCATTTCCAGTATTGCCTAATAACTAGTACTGCCTATAATATTGCCTTTAGACCATTATGTCCAGTATTGCCTTCAACTAATAATACCTAATATTACCTATAATCTTGCCCTTAGACCATTATGTCCAGTATTGCCTTCAACTAATAATACCTAATATTGCCTATAATATTGCCTATAATATTGCCTTTAGACCATTATGTCCAATATTGCCTTCAACTAATAATACCTAATATTACCTATAATCTTGCCCTTAGATCATCATTTCCAGTATTGGCTAATACCTAGTACTGCCTATAATATTGCCTTTAGACCATTATGTCCAGTATTGCCTTCAACTAATAATACCTAGTACTGCCTATAATATTGCCTTTAGACCATTATGTCCAGTATTGCCTTCAACTAATAATACCTAATATTGCCTATAATATTGCCTTTAGACCATTATGTCCAGTATTGCCATCAACTAATAATACCTAATATTGCCTATAATATTGCCTTTAGACCATTATGTCCAATATTGCCTTCAACTAATAATACCTAATATTACCTATAATCTTGCCCTTAGATCATCATTTCCAGTATTGGCTAATACCTAGTACTGCCTATAATATTGCCTTTAGACCATTATGTCCAGTATTGCCTTCAACTAATAATACCTAGTACTGCCTATAATATTGCCTTTAGACCATTATGTTCAATATTGCCTTGCACCTAATAACGCCTACTATCTAATAGTGCCCTCGTATAATAACCTACTATTACATTCACTTCATAATGTTTGATATTGCCTTTACCAGATGTTGTTTATTTGACTTGCAGGACATGGCATCCTACAACGGTTCCCTTGGGACTGTTTTGCCAGCAGATGTTGTTCTTAACTTGAGGAGAGCTTATTACGCTTCTGTGAGCTACATTGATGACTTGTTTGGCCAACTGATGGCTGCGCTTGTAGAAAAGGATCTCTATGACAACACGGTGGTTCTGTTCTGTGGTGATCATGGCTGGCAACTAGGTGAGCTTAATATTAACAAATTAGTGAGCTCAATTAATATTGTACACAACTAGGTGAGCTCAATTAATATTGTACAGAAATAAATGAGCTTAATTAATATTGTACACAACTAGGTCAGCTCAATTAATATTGTACACAACTAGGTGAGCTCAATTAATATTGTACACAACTAGGTCAGCTCAATTAATATTGTACAGAAATAAATGAGCTTAATTAATATTGTACACAACTAGGTCAGCTCAATTAATATTGTACACAACTAGGTGAGCTCAATTAATATTGTACACAACTAGGTCAGCTCAATTAATATTGTACAGAAATAAATGAGCTTAATTAATATTGTACACAACTAGGTCAGCTCAATTAATATTGTACAGAAATAAATGAGCTTAATTAATATTGTACACAACTAGGTGAGCTCAATTAATATTGTACACAACTGGGTGAGCTCAATTAATATTGTACACAAATAAGTAAGCTCAATTAATATTGTACACAAAATAAGTAAGCTCAATTAATATTGTACACAACTAGGTGAGCTCAATTAATATTGTACACAACTGGGTGAGCTCAATTAATATTGTACACAAATAAGTAAGCTCAATTAATATTGTACACAAAATAAGTAAGCTCAATTAATATTGTACACAACTAGGTGAGCTCAATTAATATTGTACACAACTGGGTGAGCTCAATTAATATTGTACACAAAATAAGTGAGCTCAATTAATATTGTACACAAAATAAGTGAGCTCAATTAATATTGTACACAAAATAAGTGAGCTCAATTAATATTGTACACAACTGGGTGAGCTCAATTAATATTGTACACAAAATAAGTGAGCTCAATTAATATTGTACACAAAATAAGTGAGCTCAATTAATATTGTACACAACTGGGTGAGCTCAATTAATATTGTACACAACTGGGTGAGCTCAATTAATATTGTACACAACTAGGTGAGCTCAATTAATATTGTACACAACTGGGTGAGCTCAATTAATATTGTACACAAAATAAGTGAGCTCAATTAATATTGTACACAAAATAAGTGAGCTCAATTAATATTGTACACAAAATAAGTGAGCTCAATTAATATTGTACACAACTGGGTGAGCTCAATTAATATTGTACACAACTAAGTGAGCTCAATTAATATTGTACACAACTGGGTGATCTCAATTAATATTGTACACAACTGGGTGAGCTCAATTAATATTGTACACAAATAAGTAAGCTCAATTAATATTGTACACAAAATAAGTAAGCTCAATTAATATTGTACACAAAATAAGTAAGCTCAATTAATATTGTACACAAAATAAGTGAGCTCAATTAATATTGTACACAAAATAAGTGAGCTCAATTAATATTGTACACAACTGGGTGAGCTCAATTAATATTGTACACAACTGGGTGAGCTCAATTAATATTGTACACAACTGGACGAGCTCAAGTTAATATTGTACACAACTAGGTGAGCTCAATTAATATTGTACACAAGATAAGTGCACTCAATTAATATTGTATGTAGTGGTAATAATGTCATAATGTCATAATAATACCATGACCTTAATGCAATATCCAAATCAAAGATGAGATAGATATGTACTCATTCCCATAATTAAATAAATATTGAAATGACCATTTTGTCAATTGCATTAAGTGCATGCTTATGAAGGTCTAATGAGATCTATCTTCTCCTCTGATCCAACACATGGATTTTATACTCCTCTTACTAAACACATATATACATATTATAGGTATTTTTTTATATCCAGTCATAGCCATCAAGCATCCCGGCAAAGTTGTATCATGAGAACAGTAATCTTAATGGGCTTATTGTCTTATAGTATTCATCATACTTGCTTATTTCAGGGGAACACGGTGAATGGACCAAGAACAATAATTTTGACCTGTCCTTGAGATCGCCCCTGATGATTAGGGTTCCAGGAACAACAGATTTAGATGATGGAGGAGTTGTTACAGGTAGATGGGAAGACAATATATCCACATAATTATGTAGTCTCTTAAATCTGAAAATTAAGGTCACTAAAAGAAGAATGATAAAGTGGGTTTTTCACTGAACAAGATAATCAATCCCTTAATTTGATAAATTTTGAGACGACCATTTGTCTGTATTTAACACGTTGTACATCTGGAAAAATGTATTTGATGCCTAGATTTAATCTTACTTTTCAGACAGCATAGTGGAGTTTGTGGACATATTTCCCACACTGGTAGATGTATCAGGTGTTGAGGACAATAACTATGGGCAATGCAGCAATGATGGTGACCTTGTGACCCCTGCCTGTCATGAGGGCAGAAGTTTGTTGCCCCTCATAAATGACCCAAACGCAGCGTGGACCAATGCTGCCTTCTCCCAGTATCCTGGGGTCAAAGACAGAACCAGTCTGATGGGGTACACGGTCCGCACTGACCAGTTCCGGTACACTCTCTGGGTTCAGTTCAACAAGAGAACGGGAACACCAATTTACAAGAGGGTGTTTGGGGAGGAGCTTTATGATCACTTTGTCGACCCCGGGGAGACCAGGAATGTCGCTGATGATGCGAGTTATGCGGCGAACAAGAGGGTCCATAAGACAATGGTGAGGACAGGATGGAGATCCGTCTTCTCATCCACAAAAAAGACCTTCACAAATAAGAAAGACGACAACATAACGTCCAAGAAGATATCACTGCTGAAACTACTCAAGCAATTTTATGAAGACTAAGATATGGAATCATGTGTAGGACACTAGAAAAGAGAAGAAAGAAACGCAGTTAGTGTATCTATACCACAACAAAATCTTGTGAGTGATCATAATACTAATATTCATGTCTGACCACCCGGAGTACAGAAACAGAAACAGAAACATTCCTTTCTCAATCTCAACAGACAGGGTCAAACGTTATGGAGGATAAAGAAAAGGTTCACAATTTTGAAATAAATCTGACAGATTAAATCTGACAGATATTATATGTAAGTCAAAGTAAATGTCCAGGAAAATATACATAAATTATCATTGAAAATGAATATGAACTGCGATAGAATAGCATGCTTCTTTGTGATAAGATTGCTTTGTAGTAAGATTGTCTTCAATCTGTTTGTCGATCATATACTTTTTTCTATTTAAATAGTGTAGTGTTATGTGAATTTGACAATAAAATATTATAAATCAGGTGGAGAATCGAATGTGTGTTATTTCATATATCTCAGTTCACATCTATAACATTGTATGTATTAAAACATTACCTTGGAGTAATTACGAAACGGTTGGTTGACATGTGCACAAACTACACCTTGTTACGTTATGCCACAGGCATAGAGAAATGCATTGCAGGAAAGAAATGTCTATTCAATCATACAATACGTCAAGAGGTGAAACACTTTTAAATTCTCAGGATTTTCCGAACTTTTGAGAAAGATGTTGCTAAAGAAACTTGTTTCATTAGTAAATGAGCGATGTGCCATGTTATGAAATATTTCGTCTTTTATTCCTTGAAAGTAATGTTCCGATAGATTTTTTCACAAAAATTAAAGAAATTGGATTAAAAGTAAGCCATACATCTGCCAGATAATTCCCGCCATTTTTGTGCATGGAAGTCATTGGCAGCTGTCACATGACAATGCATTTTCACTTGAGGTCCCAGATGATTGATGATTCAGCACTCACAATCGACCAAGATCAGGTCATAACCTGTGATCAGGATTCTGACCTAGATCCTGATCAATCAGTAGAGCTGTCAGCAAGAAATGGAATCTGTTTAAATATTCATTTATTTTCACCAATCAGTCTGCAGTCAGTCCAATCTTGACCCACTATTTAATCAATGGCGGTATGACTGATATCAATACCTCATAAGATATGGGGTATTGCTGATATGAAAGAGAAGTTCTGTAATGGAGGGTATCAGGTATAGAAATATTTACGTTGCTATGGTCACATCATGCAGGTAATGAATATCTGTTATAATCTTTTCATGAACACTGACCCAAAAGCAAATGGAAATTTGCTTTGCTAAGTGTCTTATATGAGCGCATGCATATTTTCCCGGAAATAGATGTACTGCATTTCCGGTGAGTGAGAACAACTGTGACCAATCCAAAGACATAATGCATTTCAAGTGTGCTGAGAAAACACCTGGTCATTTAAAACAAAGACTGGTTCAGACATGTCACGTCCAGGCTGGTGGAGAGTGGGACAGCGGCACACCATTTAGGACATGTTATAAATGCAAAAAGTTTGAATGACTTTGACAGTTATGAGAATATATGATATGAATATGGCTGATATAGGTCATGTAATACAATCATATTTAATACATCACAGGTTACAATTAGAGCAAATGAAAATTAATACAATAAAAGTTATGTAACTGTACACATGGAAATAAAATAATGATATCTATGTTCATATTTTAGATTTATATCAAGATAATATCGCATCAATTGTTTCTAGCTTACACCTCATATCATAGCATGCAATCAATATGAAGAAAATCCAAAAATAACGGGCAATTTATGGATCTAGAACTGGATGAAATATATAAAATGACTATAAGATACCTAAATTAGATTTAATCTCCAGAGATAAGACTGATAATAAGTCTAGTAATATACATAAGTATCCATTTTAATATATAAATCAGTATCAGCCCCAATGCTTCTCACAATGAGAATCTTTATGAGAAACAAGACGTAGTAAAATGTTTCAAGTTTTCTGTCTTCAGTTAATTAAAAACTAATTAGTCTTTTATGGCATTGTCTCGTTTTTCTAATTTTGTATTTCTGTAGAACACACTGATATTTATCACATTTCCAAACAAAACACCTATTGTGCAATCTTGACAGCGAGCCAATAATTTCCAACTGTGTTTAATATCTGATTAGTGATTTGTCCTTTAAGACTCATAATACATCTTTATTTTCAGTTACATTCTTAAGGAAAGTTTGACAAATTAATTGCCAACAGAGAATGTAACATGAATGAACTAATTGTAATTTGGTTCCAATTAGATACAATACCATCTCATTAAGATTGCAAAAATCATTATACAAATAAGAATAATTATTCTTGCTTTCTAAATAAATTGGCTTTGTTACTTAAACAGTTATTGTCATGCAAAAGTTGTGTTTTGAAAGATTGCTTTTCAAATCATCAAATGTATGAGATTTATCTAACAGATATGGAAGTCGTATTTTATAAAAAGACTACATAGCAATCGATAAAAACAAGAAATCGATAAAAACAAATATCATAATGTCACTTTCTAGTATATCTATGATGATTTGCGGAATGTGTTTCTGTGCATGCTGGAAATAAAATCTCGTATTTATTGCAAACTCAGGTGAATTCAAAATAAAGGATTTATCTTACATCTTGTCCATAATCGATTTTTTTTACCCTGGTCTGACCTTCAAATCCTATAAAGTATATGCCCTAATAAACCTAGTGGTATGTGCTCATCCACTCAATCAAAAAAGGGGATTTGGCAAGTTAATCTTATTTGGAGAAATTGGCCATAATATATGAAATTGTTTGTCCCAAATTTGATGAGATCTCTCCAAGTTTAATGGTTTCTCTTCTGTAAATAATTTTGATTGATTGTGAAGCTTGATTCGCCTCAAATGTTTGAATCTCAGTTTATATAATGTTAGTTAACGTGTAGTTATTCAACATAAAATATGCAACAACAGCAATAAAGAACTTCCATATATTATGTTAATCATACATTTCTTGATAAAGTTTTATACAAGCTCTTCTGGATTAACCTGCACATCACATGATAAGTCTTCACATGAGAATTGTCTTTACTTTAAAAAGATGGACGGTGGAAACATTACAAGTATTGAATCCAGCAGTGCATGGCCATACACTGTGGAAGCAGAGGAAGACTATGACTATAGTTATTCTATCAAGATTTTCAAACTCTGGACCTACATCCCTCCACCGTTTTGGATGGGTGGTACAATAGGAAACATTCTATCATTTCTAGTTTTTTCACAGAAGGGCATGAGGGAGTCTTTGACCTCATTTTTCTTCAGGGCTTTGGCAGTCTTTGATACACTAGCTCTCTTAGAATCTTTGGAATCCTTGTTTGCTTTGACTGGGGTGACCGCCCTAGCCACTAACAAGTGGACATGCGGGATAGGCTATTGGGTGCTGGAGACATCTAAAATGCTCTCGGCTTGGACCTTGATTGGCGTGTCTTTTGAGAGATGCATTGGCATTTCTATTCCACATCGAGCAGCTTCTATCTGTACATTGAAGAGAGGAAGAATTTATATTCTGACTATTGCTATACTGTTCATCGCATTAAATGGGATATCTTTCACGTCATATAAAACAGAAAGCTATTATGAAGCTGCAATTGAGGCCGATGTTTATTATTGTTCTTTGAACATGATCAGATTTCAATCACTTAAAACTCGTCCTCTTATTGACCAGTATAATGCTCTGATTTTACCTTGGTCGCAGTTTGCCACGTATTCTTTCATCCCGTTTTGCTGTCTTCTCGTCTCCAACGTCATCATTGTGTTCCGACTGAGAAACGCAGCAAACCGCCGCAAGCTTCTGTACGTGTCTGGGGACGCTCAAAATGCTTCTGTTGTTGGTCTCACATCTATGTTGGTGTCTATTTCCATCCTGTTCATTGTTCTCACTGCCCCCTGGTGTTTCTATTTCGTAGTGAGAAGGTTCATGTCTCCAAACAATTATCACTTTGAAATTGAAACCTTATGGGCTGTAGGTTGGGTCTTTACCCAAATTAATCATTCATTGAATTTCTTCATGTATTGTGCAAGTGGTTCCAGATTCAGGGCCGAACTGCGCAATCTTTTTAAGTGTGCAGGGCTCCGAAAAGAGGGTCAGAACCCACCTACCAACAAAAGGATTGAATTGAATTCCATATCAGCAACTGTGTAAAGAATTCCTTGACAAATAAATTCGGTTAAAGCATATTATCAGGGGTGGACCAACTCTGAACGGTGCCGAACTGTTAATCTGAACTGATCCCTACAATTCGAGTCATAAATATTTACTGTAAAACTCACAACATCATACTCAAAACAATGTTACACACTCAATCGAGACGAAAAATGTAGAGTTTTGTGATGATTTTGGTGCGATTTTGATACCTTTTGTGAAATTTCAAGAAGTCATTACATAACAGAATCACCCGGGTTCGTTCAAAATCCACTCGGTTTTGCTCCGATTGATGTCCGGCACCGTTCAGAGCTCCCCCACCCCTGATTATAAAAATTGACGTTTCCATCTGTAACATTTGCAATTTGGCAATGCAATAGCAGTGAAGTGCTTATTTGAAAATAGTGCAGTTATTTGCTGTTTAAAGTCGTGCTAGCTTCACATACATGCGAAGCAAAATGTTATTTAGAACAACTCTCTAACGTAATGGTGAAAAAGCCTAGGACCCTCAAGATTGTCTGGATATATGACGATCGCAATCCCTGACCAATACCAACACTGGTCCTGATAACTCTGGATAGGGACTCCATGAGTTAAGCTAAATCTTGCTTACATTGGATTCTATTGATGCGCCATCGCCTCCATTGGGGCGCCTCTACAGAATTGTCCAGCAATACTAATGAAAGTGTCGCTTATAGTCATGATCTGCACTATCAGTGAATGTAATCTTTAAGAGATATATTCTCGCCCAAGCTAATATACGACCATATAGGAGTGGAGATTATATATTTTTAAATAATCAATGACACTGGTCTGAAATAGTTAACTCTATGTTGATATAAATATATATCTTCAACAAATTTGTTTCTATCTCATCAGACATTTCTACTGGACTTGTTGGGAAAATTGCATTGCAAATATTTAAGATTGCACATTTTTTGTATTGGATATTGTAAAATGTCACTTTCCCTGAAATATTGGGTAAGGTAAATTATGTGAAATAAATTGCTTTCTGATAACTGTTCATATCTATCGGTCTTATCATTAAAATTGCTACAACTGTCTTCAGGGTTGATTAGCTAACAAGACAACAAACACCACAGAAATGAAAGCACATTTTAATATTTTTTGCTTGTTTTGGCTAATAACACAATGCTAATATGACAACCATTGGTGTCTGAAATGTTGTTTTTTTTTCATCAGCCTGAAATCACCATTAGTTAAATTTGCAATGTCTGTGCTATGCCTATGGCATTCATCCAACTGATCCATCTATCCCTATGTCATTCATCCACCTGATCCACCTATCCCTATGTCATTCATCCACCTGATACACCTATCCCTATGTCATTCATCCACCTGATCCACCTATCCCTATGGCATTCATCCACCTGATCCACCTATCCCTAAGTCATTCATCCACCTGATCCACCTATCCCTATGACATTCATCCACCTGATCCAGCTATCCCTATGGCATTCATCCACCTGATCCATCTATCCCTATGGCATTCATCCACCTATCCCTATGGCATTCATCCACCTGATCCACCTATCCCTATGTCATTCATCCACCTATCCTTATGGCATTCATCCACCTGATCCACCTTTCCCTATGTCATTCATCCACCTGATCCATCTATCCCTATGTCATTCATCCACCTGATCCACCTATCCCTATGACATTCATCCACCTGATCCACCTATCCCTATGTCATTCATCCACCTGATCCACCTATCCCTATGACATTCATCCACCTGATCCATCTATCCCTATGACATTCATCCACCTGATCCATCTATCCCTATGGCATTCATCCACCTGATCCACCTATCCCTATGGCATTCATCCACCTGATCCACCTATCCCTATGTCATTCATCCACCTGATCCACCTATCCCTATGACATTCATCCACCTGATCCAGCTATCCCTATGGCATTCATCCACCTGATCCATCTATCCCTATGGCATTCATCCACCTATCCCTATGGCATTCATCCACCTGATCCACCTATCCCTATGTCATTCATCCACCTATCCTGATGGCATTCATCCACCTGATCCACCTTTCCCTATGACATTCATCCACCTGATCCATCTATCCCTATGTCATTCACCCACCTGATCCATCTATCCCTATGTCATTCATCCACCTATCCTGATGGCATTCATCCACCTGATCCACCTTTCCCTATGACATTCATCCACCTGATCCATCTATCCCTATGTCATTCACCCACCTGATCCATCTATCCCTATGGCATTCATCCACCTATCCTTATGGCATTCATCCACCTGATCCACCTTTCCCTATGACATTCATCCACCTGATCCATCTATCCCTATGTCATTCAACCACCTATCCTTATGGCATTCATCCACCTGATCCACCTATCCCTATGGCATTCATCCACCTATCCCTATGGCATTCATCCATTTATCCCTATGGCATTCATCCACCTGATCCACCTATCCCTATGTCATTCATCCACCTATCCCTATGTCATTCATCCACCTGATCCACCTTTCCCTATGACATTCATCCACCTGATCCATCTATCCCTATGTCATTCATCCACCTATCCCTATGACATTCACTGATCCAGCTATCCCTATGACATTCATCCACCTGATCCAGTTATTCCTATGTCATTCATCCACCTGATCCACCTATCCCTATATCATTCAACCACCTTGTCCATCTATTCTTATGGATAACTTAAACTTTCGGTTAATTCATTCCCCAGCTTTCAGTCACACGTACTTTCAAAATCAAGATTTCAACATAGGCCAAAGGCTTTAGAACTATGCTGATCATTGTTTTTTTGTCATGTTTGTGAAAAATTCTGAAAAATCAAAATGGACATAAATCGGAGCTTATGGAAAAATGATAGAATTGGTCTATCTGAAACTGAAAATATGCCATCTTTCTTACTATTTTCTAAGAACTCCTATCAGTAGTTTCCAAGAAGGTCAAAGTTGATGGACAGAATGACAGAAAATCCCCCCCCCCCCCCATCACTACAGAAGGTAATACGGACTTTGAATGACCTTGGAGTACTGGTTCACTTTGTCATACACTGCTGTTTAATATCTGGATGACACAGAATTACTGGAGACTCTTGTATTGTAAGATAACAAAATATTGAGAATGTTTATTTGAAGAGCAACAGAAGTTACCCAGATTCACAGAAAAAACACTTTTGTCCATTTCATGTTGCTTCAGACATTCATTTCCCTTGTTTCCTACCTTATTCTTTGCTATTACAAAATCACAACGACGATAGATTTCCAGTCCAACCATAGCTTGTGACAATTGGCTCAAGGACATACGCATTGAAATGTCCAATGCTGAAGATAAAACGGCAGGAAACGGTAATCTCCACATGTCTACCGCATAGATGGCTTTCTCAGAATAAAATATGAAACAAATATTACTGGTAGTTTGGAGAAGATTTTTAAAGAAAATGTTTACAGACGGATGGACATTTTCCCCACCCCAAAGAAGTCAACAGAGCTAAAAATGGAGATAAACATTCATTATGAAAAATGTTTTAGGATTTTTCTTTTCATGAAGACCCTCCCTCCTATAAATCATTAATGATCCATCCATTCTCCCCCCCCCCCCCCGAAAAAAAATACAGAACCAGAAATAAGAATCAAATGTTTTATTACTTTTGTTATGTGTCACATACTGAAGTAAAATATTAATAAATGTAGACACACCTCTGATAATTACAATGTGGCATATATATAACAATACAATGTTACAAATAACATTGTTAAAGTGAACAGATTTTTATAAATGACAACCTGACTTGAACCTCTATTGAGTTTAACCTTTCTCATGATTATTAGATCAAAGTTGTTTAACACTACTTCATTTTTCATCCTATTTTTTGAGTTTGAAAAAAAAATACATTAACATAAGAGACAAAATATTGTTACTTTCAACATACATTCGTTTATACAAAATTATTTAAACTGTATGTATGGGGATATTTTTTTTACTTACAGAAGAATCTAAATTTGGTTTGATCATATTTCTTTATTTAGTATAGAAAACTAATCTTTAGTTTAAATTATTTATTTAGTTTCTGATCACTATTGAATACAAATTTCATAGTTATTCCAATAGAGATTCCAGGAAAAAAATAACATTTTTCAAAACAAGTTACCTGGAACTTACAGTTTTACTTCATTAAATTTGAAAATTAAACAACATGCATCATTTGTTGACCTACATTACATATATACATATATACACACAAAAGTAAAAAAAAAAAAAAGTTATTTGCCATAAATTTTCGGTCTGGGCGTGGCGATTTTGATTCTGGCATTTTTAATTTTACCAATGACATTCTCTTAATCTGAACATATAGATATATCATTTTTTACTCACATCTAATGAAAATGAAAGTATCTAAAGAAAAAAAATCATAGTGATAATCAGCACAATTTATATTATTGCCCTCGGCTGAAGATAATATATATCCTGCATTATAAAAAGGTTGTTCACTTTACTGAATTAGGAAACATAAGCATTAATCCAACTGCAAAATCAACATTTCTTGATCAAGTATTTGTCATCTTTTACTCAATACTGTGCCCAAATTGTATTTGGTGACATAAAAAACAGTGAATGATGTCACAATAGGTCATCATTTGACTGTGATGATTCACAACCAAAAATGACAAAAAGTGGCGTCAACTACATCACACGGTGATCGTACATCATCCTATAAAAGAGATATATATATAAGCAACTAATTATGACAAGACCATTAGATTTGCAGTTCCCAAATACTGGCAGTGTGACCTACTTAGCACAGGTCAATCATAATGAGCCCAACAATTGAATTCATCTGAAACAGTGCAAGACTAAAAATCTATTTGATCATGCAGTGTCAGCGAATGACTGGGTTTTAGGGGATTTTCTGTGTGCACTTCCAGTATGTTGTTTTCAATGGAGCAATATGGTGACTAACAATTGTTGTGAACATTTTCTGGAAATACCTGAAATGTGCTTCATTAAGAATTATTTGAAAACTTTATCCAGCTTAGCAGGTCAAGAACATTGACATTGTCTTAGAGGTGACAATGCCTAAATGTCCCACCACCACACAATCATCTGCTCATTTATTATCTCTGTTGGTATTTTACTCCACTCATCAATTTACTGAATGTTCATTTTTTTCGAAGAAACCACAAGGCACCATGCATTTAAGACATAATGCTGCCACCTGGGTTTCAATATTTAAAGGTTACGTTCTTTAAAATTGATTTGATACTTCCAAATTTTCTTTTTATTTCTGAATTTAATAAATTGTTATCTCAAGAATTAAAGCATATCTTATCACTCAAATGACATTTATGCTTTAAAGCTTCAAAATAAATGATAAACCCATAAACATTACCTAGACATCTTGGCATCGGGGTGCTAGGTCACAGTGACAATTTACTAGTGGTGGTTGGGAGTCAACACAGGGATGTCTGCCACTAGGTGGTGACACTGGAAGGTCTGCCACTAGGTGGTAGTACTGGCAGGTCTGAATTGCTTATTTCTTAGGATTTCAATGGCTGTACACAATTGGCACCCGCCGTCTAGCCGGCGGTGAGAGCAGCAGATCGCCGGATCCTCCATTTTGTCCCGCTGAATTCGCCACCTTCCGCCACCGAAACCCGCCGGTTCAATCGTGGAGAAACGGGATAACCCGGGCTAACTTGCCGGACCCAATCGTGTACAAATAGATTGTGCTGTCAGGGACAGAGGATCTTAGATCAGCCTTTCATTTGGGCCAATGACCAGCATTCTAAATGTCTTGCCATGTCCAATTTAAACAATGACTGTTAAATTAAGATAACAAAAAATTGCATCCTTTATATTCCATAAACCAAAACCCATATATTTAGATCTGATAACAGATTAATATAGCAAAAAGGTATGAAGGTACCTTAAATGAAAAACAATATAAATTATTGAAACCAAAGATTTCTTTGGTTTAAGTAAATTAGCTCAAATTTAATATGTTCGAAAAAGGACAATATGGTTGTTGGCAGCAGAATGATCCTAGGACTTTCCACATTTCCAATAACAATTGTTTACCAACACATTTTTTTCAATGACCTGATTTATAACTAATATAAGATCCCAATTCAGATTATTGTCAACAGACAATTATTGTTTTATCAACCAAACTGATGTTTTTGCAATGTGAATAAATTTGAAGTTCATTAATATTCTTGCCAATAATGTGAACATTTATATCTTCCATTTGATAATTTGGAAATTAAAAAAAAAACTTGAGATCATAATGAACAATTGGATTTAACATTTATCTTTTTGTTGAATAGGTATTGTTGAATAGGTATTTGGTTTCTCAAAATACTTATAACTTCATTTTTACTGTCATTTTATGGGAGAAAACAGTAAATCATAAATATAAAGAATCCATTATCCAGTATCCTATGCTGATTACTTACCAGTCCAAATTTAATACTTCAAATCAACATGACATCCATAGAATTTAAACACCTTTATATAAATTTATTTTTAAACAAGAGAAGTGCTTTGGCTTGACCAGTCAGTGGTTATGTATTAGATCAAGGAAATGTGTGACATGCAGGACTCCACTTTATCATATTTCACTCTCTACTTGTTGTAACATTGGATACATCAGTAATAGTACAAAACAGTTAGACAGAACAGGGCTTCATATTAAATCCCTAGCCCAATGGAACCTCAGGGCCAGTATTAGCCAACAGTTTCTACAAGTCCAGATTTAAGTGAATATTTCATATATTTTCATTGTTTAATGTTGTGGGCCACTGGACAAAATCATGAACGTCACGGCCATCACAATAAACCAGTCTGTTCTCAAAAGGTTCCATTTATGCATATATGTTTAACATGCATTATGGATAATATATACACATATATATATATATATAATGTGTTAGAGGACGACCTCCTCGACCACATTGTCTGTGGGGTCCTCCATGATGACCTCCTGTGGCTGCAGTATCTGTTGGGGTACCTGGTTCACCTGTACTAGGTCCTGTATTTGCTGGGGAGAGAGCACGACTTGTCTGTGTCTCTGCCTGGGCTGGACCACCCGGATGACCCGCTGCTGCTGCTGTGGCTGCTGCTGAACGGGGACACTCACTTGACGGGCTTTGCGTGTCGGAGATTGGATCACTACCTTGGGCCTTACTATTCGGATCTGCCGTACTTTAGGAGGAGCGGGAGCCCCTTGTTGGTGATTTAGTCTCTGCTGTTGTTCCTGTTGGTTGATTTGATTCACAATTTGCTGCAAGAGTTCAGGTGAAATTTCAGCTCCATCGATAATACTATTGGTTTCTATGACTTGAGGTTGAACCACCTGCGGTTCCTGAATGATCTCTTGTTGTATATAGTCTGTCTGGACCTCTTCATAATTTTGCGCCAGCTGCTCAACCAACTGGACTTGGCTCATATCTTCTTCCTGTTGATAGGTGTGGGTGATCATCTCCCCGGCCTCTGGTACCTCCCCGTCCTGAACTAGCTCCTCCTGAACCAGCAACTCCTCCTGAACAAGCGGCTCTTCTTCTACCAGCTGCTCCTGCTGAACAAACTGATCCTGCTGGACGAGCTGGCCGTCCATGGTCAGTTGGCCCTGTTCATTGAGTCCCATGGTGATGATCTGTCCGTCCTGAGTGACCAGCTGCTGGGTCTCCCCCTGGTCAGTCATCACATGCTCTTCCACCACTTCCTGAGCTACTTCCTCGTAGATGACATTCTCGTCCTCGACTACTGTTCCCTTCATCAGCTCCACCTCAGTCACGCTGCCTCCGATGCTCTCAATAGCGCGGTTGATTTGCTCCATATTAGCCTTGGCTTCTACTAGTTCTTTAAGAACCTTAGGTTCACTGTCCTCCTCCTTACTGGAGCTCTGCTGGGGCTCCGAGTGCATTATGATTTCTTCTGTTACCACTTCTTCCTCCTCACAGTGTGTTCTCATCATGTCCACAAACATAGAGTCAGGTTCCATATGTTGCACATGGCTTGTATTGAGATCCTCTTCCACTATTTCTTCTTCATCCTCTTCTTCGTCCTCCTCTTCCTCTTCATCCTCTTCTTCTCCCGACGCCCGTGGCCTCTGCTTGTTAACTCTCACCACCACTCGGCTACCTCCCCTCGTCTTGTCAGGGGTGTCAGGACTAGACTTGTTCTCGCCAGAAACGTATAAATGTTCAAGAGAAGCATACTCATGAGAAGAAAGAGCTGATAACAGGGAGAGCCCTGAGAATTGACTGTCCTTGAAGGGTAAAATGTTAGGTGTGGGGGACCTCCGGTTTTCTTTGATAGCCGCTGATGCTTGTGTGATGCGGTCTGAGGTGATGGCTGATGCGTTGACTGGATAGATACCATTCTGTGCAAACTTGCACACAATTTCTTCACTGTTGATTCCTTTTCGCCAAACTTTTTGAAGAATCTGTGCTAGGTTCTTCTGAGTGAAGGGAACGCCTGGATTTTCGTCTTCCCACTTTTTAGCCCGTTTGGCGATGGCATTTTCTAAGTTTGCAGCGAGAGATTCGTCCAATGGTTGTAGGAGGTGGGACACGCCCTGTGGCACACTGACCAGATGGACGCGCTCCTCTCTGGCAAGCGAGCAAAGCTGGAATGTCACCTCGTTGACGGCACGGCCCAGAAACAGAGCACATGGCCTGTGTCCAGCCACAGGTATACGCTTCAGAAAGTGATCTCGGAACCACCACAAAAGCACAATGTCATTGACCTTGCCATCATAGCTACACGTGAAGAAGGCATCTGGATACACCTGTCTGGCAGAGGTCAGTTTAAGTCTTTGGCCCTGGAAAATAACGAATGGCGGAAGAATACTGCCATCAGCTGCTGCAGCTACAAGAATGGTGGCGTCCAGAAAGGCACTGACACGGATCTCGGCCACAGTGTAGATCCTCTCTGGTTTGTTGGCCATGCGATGTTTCTTGTATAAACTTGCTGTTACGTCAAAGAACTTTCGACACATGGCTCTCTGTTTCTGCAAGCTTGGTAAAATGCCACGGTTAACTGCTTTCTTGAACTCTAAGCCTGAAATATCAATAAAGTAGCAAAATTATAGAAAACCAGATATATAGCAGGATTTCGCTTGTTGCCTCATTTTGCTCACTCCCCTTATTCAACAGAGCAATAACTCATACTAATCAACCAGAACAATATACAAATGATTTTGAAAGTTGCTTGCATTTAAACCATTTCAATCAATCAAATAATATTTAAGCTGAATTGTTCCTCTTTATGAGTGTGCATATATCTAAATAAATATTATGATATGAGCATTGTACCTGGATGTCTTTTGAGGAAGCCTGCGAGCCAGTTATGTCCTGGTGAGCAGTCTTTGTATGGACTGTTGTGACCGTGGTTAAGCTGGAGTATCTCGCCAGCCCGGTCTCGTACATCTATGCACCGCATCTGGAAGCCCGCCGTCTCCATGTCCTGCAATACACATCAGCATTATGACTCATAAGGTTTCATAGGGAACTGCCAAAATCTAACACATGTATGTATTCCTTAGACCAGGCCTTGACATAAAGAGAAAAATGCTGGTTGCCCAGTTGGACCATCAGAGCATGAGAAGTGGTGGCCCGAAGTTTCTTAGGATAATAGGATGTGTGATATAATAAAGAGCATTACATAAGGCTGTATAGTGTCTGAGTGGGGATACTTGTCCCAAATGTCTATTAATCGTGATATGATATCTATCAAGAATTAGAATAATAAACTTAAGATAGTTTGGGCCACTAAAAGAACATAAATATAGTTGCCCAACTGGGCCACTACAACAGAGCATTCACTGGCCCAAACAGAGGATCTGGTGGCCCCGGGCCACCGCGTATGTCAAGCCCTGCTTAGACCCAAAATATGATTCCTTCATCATTTCTGTCAAGCTATCATGTGGATGAGAAGAATTTGGTCATTCGGGTGCATAAAGCCTAAAGATCCCATCCTTCACTGGATATACCCTTTTTTGTTAGCCACTATACATGAGTTGCAACACATGTATAGAAATTGCACTCTTAGTAGAGATCTCTCTCAGTCACAAGCTGAACATGACGGGTTAACACGGGTAGCATGAACTATTTTTATTACCTCAAATGAGGCTCAAAATTGGAAGGACTGTTTGCTGTCATTCTGGCACTATTCAAAAGACAATACCTTTCATGAAGTCATAAGCATATTGCCATCCTCTGATGACATCATTATACCCTTCAGTGCTTCTATAATAAAACTTCACATTAAAATGACTCAAATAAAGAAATGTGTTTTAATGAGGGGGCTATAAATATTATTAACAGACACTCGTGGGGATGTATTAATAAAATAAAGTCAATAATTTAGACATGAAAGACAAATAAATTTATCACCTATATCTGACTTTTACCTTTTTTTTTTGCAAAAGTGGTGCTTAATTCCATTAACAAAATAATGATATGCAATTTAAATACCATTAATATGAACATATATAAGACATGAAAAGATGTTACAAGAGTTAAATGAAATGCGGGGTGGGGTTGTCTGTCTTTAATATATAGATTAATAATACTTTATTTACAGAGGGTTTACACATGCCATTTGGCCAACATGACCTGTTATGTTACTTAAACATATCTTCCACAAGGCCCTTATCACAACCTGTTTTTTTTCTTTCCAAAAGAAAAACCATTTAGCTTGTAAGTGCAAACATATTTTTGAATAAGTTTTGTACCAATGACATTGGTGTAGTACTTATAGAAAGGACTTGTATATCATGCAAATGAAATTTTATTGTAACAAACTAAATACAAGCATAGGTATGTCCTGTCCTGTATTTTGTCGAAAAATTTTCAATTATGTCTTATCATACCATACCAGTAAACATGAAAAAATAAACTGAATCAGGCACACAAATGATTTAATAGTATTATAATAGATAAACATGTCCTGACCAGTTGGTGCCAAACACTTAATTACCCTCAAATATGACCAAATGAGGTCATATAATCACATTGAGTCATGCATGAGATTAAGAATATTATATGACGAAGTAGAAACCTCAACAGTGAAGATCTGGTACCACCCACTGACTGCTGTGATGACTACCCACCTTGACATATCTGACGAGGTCTTCCTCTTCCTCGGGAGACAAGGCAGTCTTGACGCCAGGTTTGGTGCCGTGCTGCACTCTCCCATGGATGCGGTCCTTTAATGTGCTGTAGGGAACCCCAAACTGCTTGGCTGCCCCTCGGATGGTCTGCTTCTTGTCTGCCACAGCCTTCATGGCTTCTAACATGTCTTTGTTTCGCCATTGTAATCTATAAAAATGATTTAAAGACATGAAGAGAAAGTGTAACAACAAGACCCTGACTTCTCAAATTTTGACCTTAAATACATCTTTTAATTTCGCTGTGTAATACCAAGTGCTCCTTATCAATGCTTATAATAAAGAAATATCCCATAATCATGCCTCGACATTGAGTTTTGATGGCATTTAATGACATTTAATTTTCACTGGCTCATAAACAAAATTTGTAGCCCAAAAATTGTTATATAAGTTCTTTAAATTATTTCTGATAACCATTTTAGTAAATTCATCAAGCATCCTGCTAATATGATCATTTCTCTGTCCCATAACATATTAAAAATGTGAAATAGTCTATCCTGCACATCCATGGTAGTTGGCCATAATGTCATTATAATGTCTAAACAATAAAAGTAAAATTTAAAGTGTGGATTCTGTCTCAATCCTCCAAATAGGAATAGAATTGGGTTGGAGATGAGATGAGACAATACTTATGAAAACAAAATGGGAGAATGAATATGCATTCCATATCATTTTAGAAGCATGATGAGCATTAAATTAACCTCACAAGCTGTCTGCCTGACATGAGTGTGGGGCAATATAACATGAGTGTGGGACAACATGAGTGTGCACTTATCAGCCCTGTGAATGAAAACATCATATTCTGCATTCAACTCCATCTTGGGTATTTTAAGAAAAAGAAGGCAGATACATAGTAAATAATGAACTACATTGTAATGATCAAAGATGTCATTCATTTGTTCAAGAAAATAATAACAGTTGGCACCTGATGTTTATGTCAAATTTGGAAAATGGCTACGGCCACCAAATTTAGCAAACTTACAATCTTATATGAATACAATTATGTCACAACAGTGTAACAAGTTTTATTTTTTAAATGTCAGATTTTCATGAAAGTTACTTCTCTATCAATATTTGTAACAATCATATTGATTCATAGGCCCCCAAGCAATCTCTCCGACCAATGATTAAATATAGAGGAGTTGTACAGTCCGCGTTCCCTTCACAAGTCCGCAAGTACGTGAATCTGTATCCAGGTCTGTGTTATAGGTCTACATGTAGTATATACTGTGGTGACGGTGAGATCGGTTCGCCTGAGCGATAATGCAGAACTTCAGCTTGTTTCTAATGTTTGTATTAAATGTCTCTGTCTATAATAAATCATTGGTCAGAGAGACTGGCAAGGGGACTCTCGAGTCAAAAGAATTAAACCCAGGCAAGGCCTACCATGTCTAGTGATTGTGAAATGTTAATAAAATATTTCATCATACCATCTTTTATGCTCATGCTGAGTGCTACTTTGGCTAAGACACTGCCAAGAGACTGGCAATCACTTTATGTTAACTCAAAAGATTTTGATCAACCACCAACTGTATTTAATTTTAAGATACAATAATATTTCAAGCTGGGAGAAGTTTATTATCACTCATGTAAACAAGCAATGTTTCAACCAAAATTCCGATAGCTAACGCTTGTCTACACACCTATGAGCAAAATCTCTTTTCTTGGGTCTTTTCCTGGGCGGTCTGCGCTGATCCTCGTCCGAGGAGGAATCCTCTTCTGATTCTGAGGAGGAGGACTGGGCGACCTGTCTTACTGGCGCCTCCACCTTGCTCCGCGTCCCGTGCACCCGTCGCCCTCGGCTCCCACTGGTCCGGCTGGTCTCAGCGGCGGCAGCTAGGGCTTCCTTTGCCACAAGTTCCACTATCTCCTCTACCGTAGCCTCCTCCTTTACTTCTTCTACGGCTCCGACCTGAACATACTGCCCGGTGCCGTCGTCTATAACCTGAATATCGCCCCCACCCTGGTCGTTGTTTTCTGTGACCACCACTTCGACAACCTCGACGGCGGGGACGTCCACGCCAGGCTGCATGGCCACAAGAAGCGGCCCGGACGGGCCATTCTCATCCCCAACTATTGTCCACTCTAGTTGCTGACCACTGTCATCTTCTACTATCTCCATTCCGCACTTTAAAAACAGGCGAAAATTGAGGAACAAAGGCACAATTTGAAGGTAATTTCGCCCACAAAATGGCGCACAGATCCTGCTCTCGCGTCACCTCTCGTCTTGCTCAGTTAGTTACGAGACTTGCGTTCCCAGTCCATTTGAGTCAGGATATAAGACCGAAAAACTCCTGACAAGGTCGAGCTGTGCTTGCATAGCTGCCAGGTGGTACCTGGATAAGACCAACGAGTTGACAAGACTGAAACATCTCCTCTAGCTAGCTGGGTAGCCACGCTGTGTAAGCTCTGAGTGCCCACGAGACAAAAGTGGAGTGACCAGCATATCAAATAAAACAAAAACAAAAACAAACATCTCATCTCATACGCGTGTGCCTTTTTCTCAGTAGTCTTCCACATGAACACTTCAAATGTCTTTACATTTGACTTTCATACAACTATATTTTTATCATTTATTCTCAAATTCTCCTTTTTTAAAAGCAAGATTTGTGTTTCATACATCTTCAATTTTTCAAAGACATTTTTCTCTTTCATTCATCTTTCATTGCATTCCCAGCCACACACGCGGATACATGTCTGCGTGAAAGGGGAAATAGCTTTGAAAAAATCAGAAATGTAAAGACATTTGAAGTGTATATGTGGAAGACTACTGAGAAAAGCACACGCGTATGAGAATGTCAGGAGTACACACACACACACACACACACACACACACCCGTATTTTCGGTCTTATATCCTGACTCAAAAGTGTCAGTGGGGAGGATGATATGATGTGGTGAATTTACTGAAAAGGCCAAATGTGAAAGATTTCTTCAAGGAAGTTCACTAATTTTGTGTTAAGTAACCATGGCGATATTTGGCGTTTACATTATAAACAGGGCCGGCGGGTTGATATACCAATATGATCACAACATGCCCAGAGTCGAGGTGGAAAAAACATTCAGCTTCCCACTGGAGTTGGTTCTGAAGATATACGATGAGAAAGTGGTGGTTGCTTTTGGACAGAGAGATGGAATTAAAGGTATGGATATGTCTGGGATTATTTACACCTGTCGGCAAACCTCTGAAACAATGCTATACCTCTTTGCCAGTTGGAACTTCAATCTTAACAACAGGTAGAACTACACATTAAAAAGGCAGCTAAAAATCATGTGTACTGGACCCTTACTGGCCTTAGTTATTACAGTGACCGGCAGCCAAATCCGGACACTTTCATTTTTTTCACTCCTGATTTTCACAAAATCTTTCAAAACTGAGTAAAAACTACTCACATCAATTAGATCGTGAACTACATATGCGTGTATAATAAAATTGATACATGTTCAATATGTACAGAATTATCGGGAAATTCACGCATTCAGCAAACCTGCATATTGTCCGAGTTCCCATTGAGTTATATGGTGATGTTGGTTACGTCATTTGACAGTGACTCAATCATTCTTGCCATGAAAACATAAACGCTTTTAACGTTTTGAAAGGAATAGGAATAACAAGATGACGTGTGAGGCACAAGATTCAGCTCAATTGTAATTAGTAAAGAACAGTTTTACTCGATATTTAACAGAGTTAAAAATGTCTGAGTTTCATCTGCCGGTTTTGGACAGTTGCCGGTCACTGTACATGATTCATCGAATAATTACAACATTTTATTACTGGTGTCATAAACAAGTTACTTCTGGATGTCTCACTTCCATTGAAAATTCAAAATGGAAACTGCGCTTCTAACTCCACTATTGAAGAGAATGGGTCTTGAATTGGTTGAATCAAATTATCATCTGATATCTAATCTGACCTACTTCCCAAACTTGATGAGAGAGCAGTCGCATCTCAACTGGCAACACATCTGGTAAAAAAATGGCCCTACAGATAAGTTCCAGTCATCCTATAAGGAAGGACATAATGCTGAAACTGCCCTCCTCAGAGTCCAAAACTACATTATCAGAACCTTAGATAAGAGAAAATCTGTTATATTACTTCTGTTAGATTTTTCAGATTCATTTGACACAATTGACCACAACATCCTTATAATCAGGCTGAAGTCTGGATGATGGTTGACAGGCCCTGAAATAGATTAGGCGACAGTGTGTAAAGCAGGGATTTGGAAGGCACCTTGTGCCATAGTCACATTTAAATTAAGTTTGTCCCATTACTTTATTCAATTTATGTGCCAATTCCCAGATACAGCAAAGTGCCTTAACAGCTTGGTAAATCAACAAATTATGTCTGAAATCTCTGTTGATTGATGACCAAACATTGTGTGGCCACCCTTCCATGGAAACTTGATGTACAATGAAGATAATAACAATCTTAACAAGTGTTGATTTTAAAAAATCAAGCTCGCGTAAGTTTGCAAAATCCCAATGCAACATCTAGACTATGCAGTCCAAATATATATGGACATCTTATTAGTGTCTTGGCAAAATCCAACGAAAATCTTCTTACTCCACCACGCACTCACAAATCACTTCTCAAACAAAGGCGACATCTGACGGTGTAAGCAGAATTATTTAGCCAAAACATGGCCGCCATGGACCGATAATCGGGGTAAGCTCCATAGACCTACAGCCTAATCATCTTGAAACCTCGAACATCTAGTCCTAAAGGCAAAACAAACGCGAGCGAAAAGAAATGACATTGGTACATTTGGTCTTATGACTGTAGCACAGAGAAAAGGACCTACATCATTAATTCATGTATCAACCAAAGCGATGTATATAATATCTGGCTGTATACTATTATTCTTGACACCACTGATTATTACAGTACCGATTGTGAGATTTATCACACGATATCTAGTTTTGTCTGTAATCATTTTGTTTTGTTTCTTGTAATTTTTGTTTTTTGTTTTTTTACCATCTCTTTTACATGTGGAGCACCACTTTTTCTTGTTTGTCAAATAATGCCTTATGAGTTTAAATTGCCTTCATTTTATGAGTTAATGACCGACAGCTTATACAGCATATGTATGTTGGTGCGCACATACCAATATTGGATGAGCATCTACATCATTGATTTGCCGTATCACGTCCTTTTTATGAGTGAACAAGAAAATTTGCTCTGACTTCATTATTCATCCTTTTTAAAAAATATTTGGATGAAGTTACAATTAATCAATGTCTTCATGCAAATTGCTGAAAAAAAGGTGATAGATTCGTTCTTACAGACACCACTCTTTTTTTTAAATTTGACAATGTATATTGTTGCAGTTGGTCACACAGTTCTGTCAGTGAATGGTTTAGCAGCAAGTGGGAGACAGCTGGAGAATGGTAAAGACATACTGGAAGTGATCGCTTCTGAGGAGAACTATCCCATCGCCATTAAATTTGGGAGACCTAAACTCACAACCAATGAAAAAATTATGCTTGCTGGAATGTTCCACTCGTAAGTCTTGTTTAACTTGTTTCTTACTTTTTCCTGGTAAAGGCTACATGTTATAAGTGTTAAAAATGTATGCATGATAAACAAAATTATGAAAAAATATATTCCAATTATAGGAAATTTGGCATCCATCAGATTTTTTCATCTCAATCACATGTTGTAAACTATTCCATTTATGGAGGAATGAACCTTAAAGATATTATTGGAGGAATGAACCTTAAAGATATTAATGGAGGAATGAACCTTAAAGATATTAATGGAGGAATGAACCTTAAAGATATTAATGGAGTAATGAACCTTAAAGATATTAATGGAGGAATGAACCTTAAATGCATTAATGGAGGAATGAACTTTAAACTTATTTATCTGTTTAATAAGTGATGATAACTGGCACAAATATTTTCAACTTGAAAATTAGAAAATAACTTATTTTTTATCATTTTGAACCAGGCTTTAAATACTTCATCATAATCCAACTAATTGTTCATGTTTCAAATGCAGCACAATATTGTCACATGATCTCATTTGGCCATCTTTATTGTCACATGATCTCAGTTGGCCATCTTTATTGTCACATGATCTCAGTTGGCCATCTTTATTGTCACATGATCTCAGCTGGCCATCTTTATTGTCACATGATCTCAGTTGGCCATGTTTATTATTTTCAGAATATAATTTAGACAAGAAGGATCAAAAGAAGTTTTAAATGCAATGTTTGCTTCTCATGTGATTTCAGATTATTTGCCATTTCTAGTCAGCTCTCACCCATGCCTCAGTCGTCTGGTATCCAGGTGTTAGAGACCGATACATTCAAGCTGAACTGCTCGCAAACTCTCACAGGTATGGTGCATCTACCAAAATTTACATGCATCTACCAAAATTTACCAATTGCAGAAAAAAAATTACCAATCTGACCAAGATAGGCACTTTTGATAACCCAACTCTCATGAACAAACAATATGTATATTGGTTCATACTGTAACCAGTTCAGTAACCAACATGCAATCTTATCATTATTTGACTAAAAAATCTGAGTAAATGAGATAATGCCAATACCAATCATTCTTTATTATTGTAGTGTTTATACCAAATCAATGTCTACTTGGTAATTATACTTAACCAAACAATATCATTAGCTTTTATTGATAAATATTGTTGAGGCAAAACCGGTAATCATATTACTTTGACCTGATATTACGCATATTGCATTCATGAATGGTTTAATTTCTAGGTATAAAATTTGTGGTGATCACAGATCCCAGACAAGGAAACCAGGACGCTCTGCTACGGAGGCTCTATGAAGTCTACTCAGATTTCGCTTTAAAAAATCCATTCTATTCAATAGATATGCCAATAAGGTAAGTCGGTGCCATTATAACCACAAGGCATTTACTTGATGCTCTGATGAGCCTATTGTCATTCCTGATAAAGCCTTGAACAGATAGAGTGTTGACTAAGATGGTACATGACTTAGACATGCATGAATGGCATCAATAAGATTAGAATTTCCCATAAGTATTTATCTATATAAATGTATATTTATGTTTGTATATATAGATATATATGTGTGTGTGTATATATATTTTTCTGACCCATACATGTACATGAAATGAAGAATGATGCAAAGTCTGTGTTTGTTTTCAGATGTGAATTATTTGATATCAATCTTCAAAGCACAATAGATCAAGCAGAAAAGATGGGAATTACTAGTGTATGAATATTAAGGGCATTCTACACATAGAAGACTATTTATATTGTGTTTAATATCTGTGCTACAATGTGCAATAGAAGTCATTCATATACATGTCGATATAAATCATTTTATTATATGAACTACATCATTGAATGAATTAATTCACAGACCAGGATGAAATACCTAAAGATTGTAAGAAAAGGAAGAACTTGAATAAGGAAGGAGTAAAAACATTTCAAATTGGGTTGCAAATTATGGAATATATTGAGTGTTCCATATCACTGAAGATTGACATGTTGGTAAAATGGAAGAGGAAGTTCATCTATACTTGCGATCTAAGTGTTCTGATTGGATCATTCCACATGACTGACTCGGTATGACACAAACACTGAGATGAATGGCACATGTTGTGTCATGTGTCAATCAGTTTGAAGGATAAAAGGATAATAAATATAGTGTGAATGTTTGTATTATTTTCTTATTATTAAGTTTTCATGTAAACATGAATCAGATTGTTACCAAAATAATTGACACAATACAATTTGTAAAAAAAATGTAAATATAAATGATACGAATCAAGACAAAATGTTGTATATATTTATTATATTAATTTCTGGTCAAAATTCCGCAATTTTCAGTAGCAACTATATAGATAACCACAAGGATAACATTTGACACATTAAAGCAAAGCAAGGTAGATAATTGTGTTACAAACCTCCTAATAGATAGTTTATATTAATTCAACCTATTCAATACATTTAATATATTTCATAATATTGAAGAGTGGTTTGTAGCATATATATAGCCATTTAAGATAAGAGTATAACACCAATAGTAAATGTACCTATAAAAATGAAATTAAATATTTGAAAACTTCAATTTGCTGTCTAAAATAAGATTGCAACATCTTTTTGTGACAAGACATCATTTGGAAAGTTATGTAGCTTTATACAGGAGAGACCCTGGATATTGAACTTATTGATTTCAAAAGAAAATTTCCTCTCAACCCAGTAGTGTAGCCTGCATTTGAAATCTGTACTTTGAGCTGAAGTGCCAGACAAACATTTTTAGACAGGTATATTATGCTTGCAAGTTAAGTTCTAGAAAATATTAACATACCATATTATCCCTTATAGCCGCTCTCTACCTAATTACTGCACACCCTAGACTTAATTGGTTAATTATCCTACAGACATGTGGTCAAGTGTAGGAACTACAGGGCTCAACACTGATGATAAAAGATTATCATTTTCAATACTGAACATGCTTAGTTGTTTTGTGTCTGTACTGACTTATTCATTTTTATTAGTTCATCTAAAATATATTGAATAATACTATACTGTACAATTATTCTTACCATCAAACTATTCTTCAAGTGCAACAAGATGTGGCCATTTAATTACTAACCATCAATTGTGAATCTGAAAATACAGTCTATTTTGAACCCTGGTCTTGGCATGTCTGCCAGTCACATACAAGTGGCCCAAAGGCAATGCTTCCGCCCCCAGGGGGCGGCAATTAGGGATAATACGGTAACTTTATTTTCTAAAATCACTTTAAAAAGATAGTTTACTACTTATCTCAACAAGAAAATAATTAAATTCCCTTTCTTTTTTCTTATAAGCATTTTCAGATCCAGTCATTTTGGTTTAATGCATTAAAAAGCATGTGGCACACATTTGGTGAAGAAATCTTGATTTTATATTTGTCTGCCAATTGGAGACATTAACATATAAGTGATGTATATTATATGTTACAGAAATAAAATAATGAAATGCATTATCTTGGTATTACTGACATTCCCTGTTACATTTTTACAAGTTATTTTATGGAATGTAGGTGATTATTACCAGGATTTTTAGCAGTTGGCATTACACATTAGTTACCAAATGGAGGATGTAATTTTATGGAATATGCACTGTAGTTAAATATGGTCTGATTGTCATGCTTTATTTATTGAGTTAGTCAGCTCAGATGCTACCCTCTGCAAAGTGCTGATGTTCCCTTCCCAAAGTGCTGACTTTCCCTCACCAAGATGCTGACTTTCCCTCACCAAGATGCTGACTTTCCCTCAACAAAGTGCTGACGTTCCCTTCACAAAGTGCTGACATTAACTTCAAAAATTGCTGACACTAACTTCAAAAATTGCTGAATTCCCCTTCACAGAGTGCTGACATTAACTTCACAAAGTGCTGACATTCCTTCCACAAAGTGCTAACATTCCCTTTAACAAAGTGCTGACATATGTCCCTCTACAAATGTTCCCATATTCTGTGTCTACGCACTGCTTGGTAGAGTCCTGTGGCATATGTCCCTCTACTAATGTTCCATGTCTAGCACTGCTTGGTAGAGTCCTGTGGCATATGTCCCTCTACTAATGTTACGTGTCTACGCACTGCTTGGTAGAGTCCAGTGGCATATCCCTCTACTAATGTTCCGTGTCTACACACTGCTTGGTAGAGTCCGGTGGCATATGTCCCTCTGCTAATGTTCCATGTTTACGCACTGCTTGGTAGAGTCCGGTGGCATATGTCCCTCTACTAATGTTCCATGTCTACGCACTTCTTGGTAGAGTCCGGTGGCATATGTCCCTCTACTAATGTTCCATGTCTACGCACTGCTTGGTATAGTCCGGTGGCATATGTCCCTCTACTAATGTTCCATGTCTATGCACTGCTTGGTAGAGTCCGGTGGCATATGTCCCTCTACTAATGTTCCATTGTTCTGTGTCTACGCACTGCTTGGTAGAGTCCAGTGGCATATGTCCCTCTACTAATGTTCCATGTCTACGCACTGCTTGGTATAGTCCGGTGGCATATGTCCCCCTACTAATGTTCCATGTCTACGCACTGCTTGGTATAGTCTGGTGGCATATGTCCCTCTACTAATGTTCCATGTCTATGCACTGCTTGGTAGAGTCCGGTGGCATATGTCCCTCTACTTATGTTCCATTGTTCTGTGTCTATGCACTGCTTGGTAGAGTCGTTGGCATATGTCCCTCTACTAATGTTCCATGTCTACGCACTGCTTGGTATAGTCCGGTGGCATATGTCCCTCTACTAATGTTCCATGTCTATGCACTGCTTGGTAGAGTCCGGTGGCATATGTCCCTCTACTAATGTTCCATTGTTCTGTGTCTACACACTGCTTGGTAGAGTCCTGTGGCATATGTCCCTCTACTAATGTTCCATGTCTACGCACTGCTTGGTAGAGTCTGGTTGCATATGTCCCTCTACTAATGTTCCATGTCTACACACTGCTTGGTAGAGTCTGGTGGCATATGTCCCTCTACTAATGTTCCAATATTCTGTGTCTACGCACTGCTTGGTAGAGTCCAGTGGCATATCCCTCTACTAATGTTCCGTGTCTACACACTGCTTGGTAGAGTCCGGTGGCATATGTCCCTCTACTATTGTTCCATGTCTAGCACTGCTTGGTAGAGTCCTGTGGCATATGTCCCTCTACTATTGTTCCATGTCTACGCACTGCTTGGTAGAGTCCTGTGGCATATGTCCCTCTACTAATGTTCCATGTCTACGCACTGCTTGGTATAGTCCGGTGGCATATGTCCCTCTACTAATGTTCCATGTCTACGCACTGCTTGGTAGAGTCCGGTGGCATTTGTCCCTCTACTAATGTTCCAATGTTCCATGTCTACGCACTGCTTGGTAGCGTCCGTTGGCATATGTCCCTCTACTAATGTTCCATGTCTACGCACTGCTTGGTATAGTCCGGTGGCATATGTCCCTTTACTAATGTCCCATGTCTACGCACTGCTTGGTATAGTCCGGTGGCATATGTCGCTCTACTAATGTCCCTCTACTAATGTTCCATGTCTACGCACTGCTTGGTAGAGTCTGGTGGCATATGTCGCTCTACTAATGTCCCTCTACTAATGTTCCGCACTGCTTGGTGGCATATGTCCCTCTACTAATGTTCCGTGTCTACGCACCGTTCGGTAGAGTCCAGTGGCATATGCCCCTCTACTAATGTTCCACCCACCTTTGGTCAGATTTAACGAGCTCATAACATTATTTCTCTATTGAGGGAAAACAAAAATTGTCACATCACTGGAAATGGCAGACATAGGGATATAACTTTTTTACTACTCAGAATACACCTACAAGTGATATGTGATCGAATGTCAACCTTCTTAGGCAATTTCGATCAAATATTGCCAGTGACCTTGAAGTGACCTTGACGTGACCTTGAAGTGACCTTGAAAATAGAAAGCCTATTTCCACGAAATTATCTACATGTTTTATTATCCTATCATCTACATCTTTCAATTACGAGCTCGTAGAGTCCTTATTCATCAAAATCTGTTAATAATTAACAATTTGAGAGCAATTTATAGTTTTGTGGTCAATCTATAAGGGAAAACATAGGAAAATACTATAATACTAAGTTTTTTTTTAAATAATATAAAAATGCCAGCTTATTGGGGTTAGTTTATGAAAATATATAGAATACTGCACAGAAAAACACATTAATACTAAAAAGAAATTGAAAAAAAGTCCGTCAATTTCAAGATTTATTTTGAAGCTAAAATGATTAGAAATAGCTTCTATCGGTAGGGTTAGAAAAGTGACAAATTGACGGACTTTAATTTGACCTCACATTTATTTTTGAGATATTAGATAAATCAAATATTAATCTAATTTCAGAAAATAATCAGCAATAAGTTGCTCTTATCATAAAAGTACCTAAAAAAGAAGAAATATTCACAGAAAAATATAAGAAAATTAGTCATGAATTGAAATGATTAAAAAAAATATAATAAAAAATATATTGAATGTAGAGTCAATTGGGTTAAATCATTTTGATAATTTAAAAAAAAATGGCATTCTGTGTGGTTGATTTGGTGAATGGAAGTAGAAATCAGCCAATATGACATGTCACTGAAAGTGCTCTGCAGGGGGCTTTCTTGACGTCCGCTCCTCCCACTGCTATAGACCCGTTACATGCGCTATGTCACTCATTCTCGCTGATGTCAAGCAAATGTTTGTGTCAATTAATTGACTTTCCCAAAAGTAAATTTAAAGTTAATATTTAAGAAAAGTTATTGGGAAGAGGAAATATGAAAAATATTGAGGATTGTAATGGATTATATATTACTTTCCCCCAACCAAACCTCAAATAATTATTTTTCCGTCCCTACACTTCCTCCAAGGAAAACATTATTCTCCTTGTCTAATACTGGTCTCGAAATGTAACAAACAGGAAATCTTAATGAGATAAGTTTGGAAAATATATCCCTCTAAATTCTAAAAAGGTGTTTTTTTCAGAAACATTGATGGATATGTTATGGTACTGTGAACTTCAATGGCATGAAACTTAATATGTAAAGACAAAAAAATCCGCTCGTATCTAGTGCTCATTATGAGTGAATGATCAGTAATAGGAGACATTCTATTCACCAGAGATCAACATAAACATAATAAAACACCTTTATATAGTGGCATGATTACAGCACAAATGTGGGATTGGATCAGCAACCATACTGCACTGGCACGGTGTTTGGCTGTGTGTTTGGTGGGCCTTGTGTAGTGGTTGCCATGACAGTGAGCATCAACAACATGGAGGTGGTTGCCATGGCAGCCAGCATCAACAACATGGAAGATGAGAATGTGTGTCTCAGGATGTAAATAGACATTCTCTCCAACATTCGCTGCCAAGGTATTCTCTTTCTAGGGGGTTACGCAATGAGAACTAGCAAAATATGTATACATAGAAACACAACTCACAGAACATTTAACCTGAACAAAGTGAGACTTATGCATACCACATTAATGCACGAGTAGCTTATGAGTGTAATAGTGAATTACACTTATCCCGCTTGCTGATGGAGTGACGTCAGTAACCTGCAGCCGCAGTGAATCCAGCCTCACACTTCCCTGCTTCAGTGCAAAAAGGATTGAGCTTTCAGGAAATTCTAAATTATTCATTTATATATTCTACATTACATAATTAGCCGCAACATGATAGAATTCCCGGAAACACTGAATGCTGCCCCTGTCTTGATAAAGCAATTTGGATACTGCTAGAATTCATACACAGCACTGCAAGATTACATACACAAGGTAATGATAGATTTACTTTGTACCTGTTTAAGAATTGCGCTTATGAACTTCATAAGTGACATCTTAAATAAAACAATTGTATCGTATTAAAAGCTTGTTAGGAAGAGATGACACCGAAACTGGTAGAAGATTCATAGACTCAGTTTATAGTTTGAATATATCTACTTATAAGAAAAAGATATTTACAACGGACCAGTGAATGGAAAGAAATAACTAAATGCCATTTCAATAGTTGTAGGGTAGTTTAAAAGTGCTATTATTAAGAGTCGTCACGAAAGACCCCTAATGGATGGCATTGTCACATGAAAATATGAATATTTGTTTGAAAAGCCACATCCAGCTTTAGATTATTAGACAAAAGAGGATATTACTACTTTTTGTCCAAAAAGAAGTTTATTAGCTGGAATGTCACCTTCATGCTCAAGGGTCATGGGCAAAATCTGCGTCTTGAAAGAAATGTGCTGGTTTTGGTTAAATGATGACTATTACCATGAAAATGGAAAATACTTTATTTATTATAATACTCTATTTTTTCTTCATGTTATTGATCTTCATGTTGTTGATCTCCGTATTTTTGATCTCCATATTATTGATCTTCATGTTGTTGATCTCCGTATTGTTGATCTTCATGTTGTTGATCTCCGTATTTTTGATCTCCATATTGTTCATCTCCATGTTGTTGATCTTCATGTTGTTGATCTTCATATTGTTGATCTTCATATTATTGTTGATCTTCATGTTGTTGATCTTCATATTGTTGATCTTCATATTGTTGATCTTCATGTTGTTGATCTTCATATTGTTGATCTTCATATTGTTGATCTTCATATTGTTGATCTCCATATTGTTGATCTTCATATTGTTGATCTGGAGATCCTTAATTATCAGAGCACTAATGGACACCATGCACTATTTAGTGCACAGGGGCAGAACGCTGGCTGTTGTTGATTGGTCTAATATCGATTACTTCCTGTATGAAGGCGGATTAAGAAGGGGTCCATGGAGCTTCAAAATTTTGAGTGTTACCAGTATGGTAGAATAAGATTTAAATGCTTTCCTCTCACATTATGAATAGAAAGCTTTGAATAGTTTCAATGGCATCTTGTTTTCTGGAGTTTTGGTTTGGAGTTTTGATTATTGAGTGTAGCTGCAGCAAATGAATATGTCAGAGAGCTGCCTCGTCCTCTGACGGCCTGCAGTGTGTTCCCAGCACCTTAATACACCATAGGTGGGTAGTCAGTCAATGTATTAAGTAATATCCCGCACATACATCAGAAGGCAATGTGTGCGCTCTCGATGTGTTGCCATCAGAAACAAATATATACATACTACAATATAGATGGGAATATATTAACTCATTCACACCTGTTTCGTTTTGTGCATTTTATAAAATTGGTCAAGGAACACACATATTAGACGTTCTTCGGTGGAATCCTTTATCAATAAAGGACACTATTGACCATGACATTCTGCTGAACAGGCTTGAAAGAAGATGTGGCATTAGAGGTAAAGCACTTAAATGGTTTAGGTCATATCTTTCAAACCGAAAACAATGTGTTACTATTGATGGCAAAAAATCTGAAAATATGAATATTAATTATGGTGTTCCCCAGGGCTCTATACTTGGGCCTATCTTATTCACAACCTTTATGGAACCATTTTCTGACATTTTATGGAACCATTTTCTGACATTATTGGGCATATATATGCGGATGATAGTCAACTTTACATAACATTGGATCCTGCATCTCCAGAAGAAACAATAAAAACCTCAAAAGAGATGATAGATGTATACAAAACATAAAGATCCTTTTTATTGGAAAGATGAAGATAAATGATGGGAAACCTGAAATGCTTATATGTGGCAAAAATGTTTTTTTCTATGTAAAAAGCTCTCACAAGTCAGGAATTGTTTAGATGAAAAACGGCAAATACCCTTGCACTTGCTTTTGTTACCTCAACACTGGACTATGGTAATGCACTACTGGCCGGACTACCTAAATGTGAACTAGGCAAACTCCATAAGCTGCAAAATGCTGCAGCCAGGGTGGTGGGGAAAATGAGGAAAAAATATCATATAACTCAATAACTGATGGATCAACACTGGCTACTAGTTGAGGCCAGAATTGATTTTAAGATAGCTCTGTTAACTTGGAAGGTGCAAAATGGCTTTACCCCTAAGTATTTGTCTCAACTATTAATACCTAAAAATGGGACTAGATTTCTAAGGTCCAATGAAAACAATGAGTACATAATACCTAGAACTAATATGATAACATATGGTGATAGGGCTTTTGTGGCATATGCGCCAAACAAATTGAATGCCCTGCCCCCTGAAATGAACAATTGTAAAACAATTGATAGCTTCAAAACTCAATTAAAGACCTAATTATACAGAAGGCATTACCTGCAAAAGTGCCATGAGCAGACCTAGTCTGGAATGGCACTATACAAATATTTTATTATATTATATATTATATCTTTAAGGCACTGGTCTACTGAACTAATTTAAATTATGAATGCTTAAAATAAATATATCTATTCTCAGTTTGAATAATGTCTACTTTATTTTACTATCTATATTTCACAATTGCAATAAGTAGCAATCTTGATTTATGTTTACTTATTTTGCTCTCTATATTTCAAATTGAGAATTGCAATAGGCCTCGCATATATATAATCAGCTCAAGCCATGGGATCAGGTCGGGGTGGAGGCCGAGGTGGAGGCCAAGGTGGAGGCCGAGGTGGAGGCCGAGGAGGAGGTAAAGGAGTGGGAACAGGATTGTCCAGGATTATACTGGTCATCATTAACACAATCTTCCTGGTATGCTACAATATTCCATATCTGGTGCATTGATACATATATAGTTTCATATGATACATAGTTTCTTATAAGGATTTTAAAACATCAATTTTATCATTAAAAAACCAGTTCAAACTAATGTTTTCCTTTTCAAAACGTACATTTTACGCCTGCATATTGAACTAAAAATATGTATGCTCAATTCCTAATCGCAATGTGTGTAAACAGATAGTGTAGGGTACATAGAGTAGGGTACATAGAGTAGGGTACATAGAGCAGGGTACATAGAGCAGGGTACATAGAGTAGGGTACATAGAGCAGGGTACATGGAGTAGGGTACATGGAGCAGGGTACATAGAGGAAGGTACATAGAGTAGGGTACATAGAGTAGGTACATAGAGTAGGGTACATGGAGCAGGGTACATGGAGCAGGGTACATAGAGCAGGGTACATAGAGCAGGGTACATAGAGCAGGGTACATGGAGCAGGGTACATAGAGTAGGGTACATGGAGCAGGGTACATAGAGCAGGGTACATGGAGCAGGGTACATAGAGTATGGTACATAGAGTAAGGTACATAGAGTAGGGTACATAGAGCAGGATACATAGAGCAGGGTATATGGAATAGGGTACATAGAGGAAGGTACATAGAGCAGGGTACATAGAGCAGGGTGCATAGAGTAGGGTACATAGAGTAGGGTGCATAGAGTAGGGTGCATAGAGCAGGGTACATAGAGTAAGGTACATAGAGTAGGGTACATAGAGCAGGGTATATGAAGCAGGGTACAAAGAGTAGGGTGCATAGAGTAGGGTACATAGAGTAGGGTGCATAGAGTAGGGTACATAGAATATATATATATATATAAATATGTCTGCTTGTTTTCAGCTCATTGGAATTGCCTTGCTGGCTGGGGGAATCGTAATTTTGGTTGGAAATAAATATTTTGAAGGCTACATAGACAAGCTGTTGAATGCCATCCCTGGCATTGTGAGTGGAGCCGGGATCAGGTAAAATACCCCTTATCATCATCACACACCTATATATTACCAAATAATAGTGTCTTGATAACAATCCGGTGTTTTAATAATTTAATAATTTGACTCCAAATGTGCAAAAAATAAAATATGTGAGATATGCTATGATGTAATGTGATGTATTAAGTGAGATGTTGGGTGATGTATTAAGTGAGATATTGAATGATGTATTAAGTGAGATGTTGAATGATGTATTAAGTGAGATGTTGAATGATGTATTAAGTGAGATGTTGAGTGATGTGTTAAATGAGATGTTGAGTGATGTATTAAGTCAAATGTTGAGTGATGAATTAAGTCAAATGTTGAGTGATGAATTAAGTGAGATATTGAGTGATGAATTAAGTGAGATATTGAGTGATGAATTAAGTCAGATGTTGAGTGATGAATTAAGTCAAATGTTGAGTGATGAATTAAGTCAAATGTTGAGTGATGAATTAAGTGAGATATTGAGTGATGTATTAAGTGAGATGTTGAGTGATGAATTAAGTGAGCGATATTATGAGCAGTGACGGGAGCACCCAGGCCACGTCTGTAGATGCCTCCTCTGTGCTGGACGTTAAGGAGCTCCTTAAGGGCCTGTCTATCATGCTCATCATCCTGGGAGGCATCATCTTTATCATAGCTATGCTGGGCTGCTGTGGTGCCTGCTGCAAGGTCAAGTGGATGCTGGTGGTGGTCAGTATTACTATATATTAAACCTACATATTTGCACTGTTAGAAGTACGTTTTCATTCCTAAATATCACAAATATGTAACAAAAGATATCTTCCTCTAGAAGTAAACTCGGAAAAAAGCAATTGGCATCCTGTCGAGAGATTGCAATAGATGTCCCTGGAAATGTTTGACCATTATCTGTGAGAGCGTTTTAGAATTTAGAAAAATTATTTTCTTCCATTTTTACCGATAGAATAAACAATTTGATTGTTTGCACTGTTAAAATTAATGTGTTAATTTGGAAACGCTAAAATGTGTGTAAATGTTTTTGTGAGTCATATTTTATAAAACCTTGGAGTGACTATGAATAATTACTCCAAGGTAAAACACTATAATATGTTTTATTGTGAAACACAAAATAGTGTTCAATGGAATATAATACTGGGCTGAACTGTAATATTGTGTTATTTTACACATTCAACAAAAGTTAGATATTCACAAACTTTATATTATTAGTGGCACTATCTTGACATTCTAAAGGCTTGGTCTCACTGTAGCGAATAGGCTTAGTGGATGAGTTGCGGACAATTTCGGAGTAGAAAACTTCATGTCGAAAAAAAGACCAAAGGGAACAGCGCGGATGAACACTGATACAGAACGAAAGTATTCAGGAGAAAACACGCACAGACATCGTACAAATACGGATATATACGGACAAGACGGACGTATTGCAGATAGAACACGAATGAGAAGCTGACCAATATGGACGTTCGTTTTCTGTTCGCATCTTATTCTGACCAACTCTGTTCCTTGTGCGTGTTTTCTCCGTACCTTATTCGCATAAATGGTGGATTCAGTGAATATCAGCGGACACAGTCAGGACACATTCAGGATAAGTCAAGACACATTCAGGATGAGATACGAAGAAAGCGTTCGCATTCCGGACGCAATCAGTACGTGTAACGAAGCCAGTGTGAACTGGCCATCCACATCTCATCCGCACAAAATTTTCAACATGTTGAAAAAGTTTTGCGGACCAAGCCGGTAACGTAGACGTCCGAACTCATTCCGAAGAGCAAAATTTTCCACTCTGCTTTCATCCGCTTTGCTAGTCCGCTACAGTGAAACTTGGGCTTAAAGAACAAAATAATTAAGACAGACAGTTATATGAGAGGTGGTGGATGTTGTTCTAGTGTAAATTAAATGTATGCCCACATAAAAGGAAAATAGCCTACTCATCACAGAACTGCATGATAATGTTTCAATGTTTATGTTCACTAAGATTTTACTATTTTACTCAAACTAAATATATATGAATAGATAATGCTTGCTTAATGACATGATTATTTTTATATTTGACATGACTTGTGCATTTCTTGCTCCGACAAAGCTCAATGGGTAGAGCATTTGCCTAAACTGTTCTTCCTGTTGATGTGGCTATTGTCTTGATGTAACTATTGTCTTGATGTGGCTATTGTCTTGATATTGCTATTGTCTTGATATCGCTATTGTCTTGATGTGGCTATTGTCTTGACGTTGCTATTGTCTTGATGTAGCTATTGTTTTGATGTCAATATTGTCCTTATGTTGATATTGTCTTGATGTCACAATCGTCTTGATGTCACAATTGTATTGATGTGGCTATTGTCCTGATGTGGTTATTGTCCTGATGTGGTTATTGTCCTTATGTGGCTATTGTCTTGATGTGGCCATTGTCTTGATGTGGCTATTGTCTTGAAATCACTTTTGTCTTGGTATCATTATAGTCTTGGTATCACTATTGTCTTGATGTTACAATTGTCTTGATGTCACAATTGTCCTGATGTGGCTATTGTCTTGATGTGGCTATTGTCTTGATGTCACAATTGTCTTGATGTGGCTATTGTCTTGATGTGGCTGTTGTCTTGATGTGGCTGTTGTCTTGATGGCGCTATTGTCTTGATGTCACTATTGTCTTGATGTTGCTTTATCTTGATATCACTATTGTCTTGATGTCACAATTGTTTTGATGGCGCTATTGTCTTGATGTCACAATTGTCTTGATGTCGCCATTGTCTTGATGTGGCTATTGTCTTAATGCGGCTATTGTCCTGATGTGGCTATTGTCTTGATGTGGCTATTGTCTTAATGCGGCTATTGTCTTGATGCGGCTATTGTCCTGATGTGGCTATTGATGTCGCTTTTGTTTTGATTGCAGTACGGCATTCTGATGGGCATCATAGTTCTCGCTCAGCTCGTTGTCATCATCGTCATATTCACGGGAAAGGTAGGAAAGTTTAATATATTTTCAACGAGATAAGTTTATCATAGAGTTCTAAGATACAGAACTGAATGCAGTCCTCACTTATTACAGGCGGCATAACAATAATATACAAAGTTGTTGAAGATGATTTGGCACAAATCAAGCTTCATTTTTAAGTTCATGTTTTCAATGTAAAAAAGCCGGGTTAATACTGCATGCAGTATTTTCAATTTTATCTGAATAAGAAATATTGTTCATGACGTTTTCAGTTTTCTGATGTAGCAAAGACCCAGCTGAAGAAAACGTTGGCCAAGTTCAAGGGCATTGACAGTTACACCACGGAGTCCATAACATGGAATGCAATCCAAATATCGGTAATGTATCATTCTGTGCTGAAATTAACATAAAATACATAAACATCTCAAATTTTGCCTAAAATTAAATGATTACTTTACTTCACCGTGTTTTATGTAGAGGTTGTTTCATGTTATATTAGCTCAAGTGTTGTGGAGTTGAGGGTCACACAGACTTTGCTGCGGCCACCCAGTGGAACAAAGATCGTGAATATGAGTACAACGGACAGAAATACACCTTTACACAACTGGTAAGAGAACACTCAAAGCTATCTAAATACATTTGTACTCTTGTAAAAAGTTATCAAACTTTTCTCTGTGTTGTTTATAATGATCTTTTTGTGTGATTTGCATAATGCCCTTTTTGCGTGATTCCAATTGTGTGATTTGCATTATTGCCTTTTTGAGCGGCCAATTGAGATATTTTATTACATCATACATGATATGTTTAACTTGGCCCATCTTATTCCGTTAAATCTGGTTGACTCTAGATCACCAGGTTCTAAGATCTATAATTATTCTTTGTATTTGCTATGGATAGTTGTGAACAAGGCCCTAGCTCATGAAACTCACGATTTATCTTTGATTATTATGTGAATGTACCTTTTAAAAATCATTTCATTAGTTCAATATTCACTTTAATAGCAAGTCTCAAGGTTTTACAGATGTCACTGAAACATCCTTTATATAAATGTTCTTTTTTTATAGCCAATCTTCTGGATTCATGTCTGAACACAATCCGAACACATTGTCACCTTTTATCAATTTAATGGATTTGATTTTGATTGATTTGATTTGATTTGATTTGATTTGATTTGATTTGATATGTTGGCCGCTCCACTTTTGTCTCGTGGGCACTCAGAGCTTACGCAGCGTGGCTATCCAGCTAGAGAGGAGACCCAATACGCACTATCTCCAATCTGTTTTGATTTGATTTGATTTGAGAAGTTGGCTGCTCCACTTATGTCTCGTGGGCACTGACTTACCTACAAACTAACCAGTATAGGCTGTCTATTTCAGACTCCACTCAGTTGTTGTAAGTTTGATGGCACATTACCGGACATCACCCCAAAGGATTCCAACTGCTCCGTTAATCCCACAGACATTAACAACAACTGGAAAATGGTAAGAATGAGTTGGTTATTATCATATACATTGTTTTGATAAAGAGCCCTTGTGAACGTATTGGACTTATACATAAGCTGATAATCATTAAAAAAATATACAGATGATCATATTACTATGACTGCCGTGCACATCCGGTTTACTGACCAATCACAGGAGCCGAATCAATGGTTGGGTTGAAGACTGATCTGTGTAACCAGTCAGAAACCAGTTAAGAAATTAAATGGTAACAAGTGCTCATGATGGAAACAACGGGAGATGCAATCACGACCTCTCTGCATTTTAGTATTTTAGAACTCCTAAAATAGTCGTGATATATTTGAATTACGATTTGACACCTGGGGCGCCACCTATGATCGACGGAGATACCTAGGGCGCCACCTATGATTGACAGAGACGAGGCGCCACCTATGATCTAGCTAGATGAATTATTGGAACTCGATTTCTTCAACAAGGAAGGATTAAGAGGTGAAATAAATAGATTAGAACAAAATTGTTATCATCCAAATACAACTGCCCCTTATCCTCATCATCAGCATCGTTCACGATAATATCGTCTCAAAGAGACACAGTTTAAAGTTGAAAGTTGAAAGAGAGAATTCAGGTGGAATATTCAAGTTGGAATGATCTTGTTTGCCATCTCACACCATCTTTGGTCTCTGATTGGTCTAAAAAACAATATCCCAACATTACCTTTGCTTCAGCTAGCATTGGTCAGAAAACCGGACTTGTGTAAACAGTCATGGTAGTATTAGTAGACAATAATTTGTCTGTTTGTGGGTTTTGCAGATAGGAATTTAAAAGACAAATAAAGGATTGCAAATACATGTTTTTCAGGGATGTTGGAATGCACTTCGTGATGAAGTATCTAACTACAAAACCCCAGCCGCAATAGGTTGCGCAGGGGTCCTACTCCTTGAGGTAAGTCTGGGGTTCCTGACTGGGGTATATACCGGAAGACATAGAGTAAAAACCATTAGTATAATAATTATAATAATAATATCTAATTAAAGTCTATTTTATATTCATTTTAGATTCTGCTCATAGTTCTGGCTGTTGTGATATTCAAATCCAAAAAGGACAAAGTGGAACCAGTTACTATTAAACAGTGAATGGGAGTGGTCAAGACAACCGAACACCCAGGAAGGTCTACACTCCAAATAATATGGAAATATTGTATCAGACTTTTAATATATTCAATACGAGAGGAAAGGGTTAGATATTTCATGTAATCTTTCTCCCGAGTAAAAGTGAAAAAGTAAAGTCAAAGGGCACGTTTATATTCTATATATTTTTAAACACTCACTGTAAATAGTTGCTACAGTTAACTTGCTGCTAATTTACAGCAATAGTTACCAGCAATAGAAAAGAAACAGCAGCTTTTACTTTAATGCATCTACAGCAATTTTAGCATTCTCAAAGCCAATCAAAGCGGATCTGCCAAGAAATCCTTTTTGATTTTTCCAGGGAGATCTCAACCAAGACACTTGCAGGTTGAACCTTTATATCATTATGATGAAATGTACTCATCTTAATTGTGGATTCGTAGAATATGAGTTGAAAAACAAACAAACGATGTGATGCATCAGCTCTTGAAACGATAAAATCCACATTTTGGAATGATTAATTTTCTCATTTATTTTGTTTTAAGTACGGGACAAGCAACAGAGCAGATGGGCAGGTCCTTCTTTGTGTTCAGGTGATGTGGATAACAACCAGAATTGTTTCGATTGATTTAGTCTTTTCAGTGGTTTATCATTGTACACCAGTTTCTCTGCTTATATATATACCTTTTTAACTTGACATTTGGGCCAGTAGGGTGGACAAGTTGTCAAACCTGGACAAGTGGACAAGAAAACAAAGCATTCTGATTGGTCGGATACTGTCTTGGCCATTTTTCGAAGATTTTTTCTACGATTTTATAAGTCTGGGGTATAATTTTGCAGTTTCTTTTTTTTAATCCTTGGTTAAATAAAAAGAAAGAATTGCTGTTGAATTATCAGTATTTTAGTTAATTCATGTCAAGGAAATATCTGTTTATGGCATCAAATACTATATATCATTATTTGAAGTACACTAGAAATTGCTGTCAAAATACAGCACATCTTGCTGCTCTTCTGCAGTTACTTCGTACAGGGTAGATTTATCAGGTGTCATTACAGAGATCTATGGATACTATTTAAGAGGTAGTCAAAGCAGGAATAAAACATGTGGGACCATGATATACTTGCTCTTTCATCTTAAACGTGCCCTTAGGACTTATAGGACTATATATATATATATATATATATATATATATATATATATATATATATATATATATATATATATATATATATATATATATATATATATAATATATATATATATATATATATATATATATATATATATATATATATATATATATATATATATATATATATATATATATATATATATATATATATATATATATATATATATATATATATATTGAAAACAGAACAATATTAAGAGCAATTCATTTCCTTAGAAGTGTGTGACGGTTATAAACTCATCATCATTTATAAAGTTCTAAGAGGAGCCATATTTTACTAAAATGCCATTCCTGGAATTGTATGACATAGTTTATTTGTGAATATAATGTGATAAATCTGTGATAAAGATTGTCAATGCATGCATCTTCTGGTCTGGTCTTATATTAGGTATCCTGCCGTTGATGGACTGACATAATACTCGAGGGGAGGGACAAATTTACTCATACATCCCATACTATTACTGCAATATTGATATGTATTTTGGAGACAAACATTGTAAATTATATGAACATCCAGTATTTAAGATATGGTTCAATGTGACAGTCGTACTCATGTGTTTATTTCTCATATAACTGATGTATTAAAGGACCCCAGTTCTATGTCATGTATTGTGAATATTAACGATTTCACCATGGCCTTTAGGTGTACAGGACCTCAAAGAATGAAAAGAAAAAAGGGATGAATCAGACTTTAACATGCACTACCCCTTTCAATACTCCTTTCCATACCCCTTTCCTATCTTTTTGTTGTTTTGGAATATAAGCTCATCTGTCATTATCGATACTCACGTTCAGAAAATAGTGAATCAATGAGGGTGTCCCAAGTCAACTGGTAGTGATGTCATAATGTGAGTATGATGTCATAGTAAATGTGATATAATGAATGTGATGTCATAGTAAATGTGATGTCGTATTTGTAGCGGTTTGATGAGAGATTTATTCGTCGCCGAGAAAGAAATGTATTATTTTAAAAGTGATTTGAAGTTTTCTAAAAGATCTGTAAAGCTTGTGAAAGCATGTTAAGTACATATCCAGAATCAATATTATAGCCTGTTAGATGTGTGTTGTGAAATGTGTATATTTTTGGTCTAAGGAGTGAAGACCTTTAAAATTATCAAGGTAAAAATATCAAGTCAAAAGGTATCAAGTCAAAAGGTATCAATTTTAAAAGTATCAAGTTAAAAAGTATCAAGGTAAAAATATCAAGTCAAATGGTATCAAGTCAAATGGTATCAAGTTGAAAAGTAACAAGCTAAAAAGTAACAAGCTAAAAAGTAACAAGCTAAAAAGTATCAAGCTAAAAAGTATCAAGCTAAAAAGTATCAGGCTCATAAACAGATTAGTATGGTTTGGCCCAATTTTCACTACCGTTTATAAAAAGATACTGATGTATTCTGTTCAGAAAAGTGGAAAACATCACAAATGCGTCCCTCTCTTGTATCAATTGTATTTCACGTTGTATATAATGAAGAGTTTGATGAGAATAATATTATACAGAACATTTATCCTTATACTAATTACAATATAAAGGCAATGGTTACAATACACTGCATACAATGTTTATATTACCTACAAAACATCCAATGTCATATTGTTACTGCGATGATTAATCATTTTACTTTATAATCAATTATCCGATTGTGCCGTAATAAAGTGTTATAAAAATAGCTGAATCAGATATGAAATGTTTCCAGTAATACAAAACACAAAGAAAATGATGCAATTTAGAGAAATTATTTCTATACATCATAAGATTTCTCTGAATCAATGTTAGTAAATTATAAGAGAAACTGAGATAATTTGTTTAATCTGATATGTAAGGCATTGACCATTTGTAATAATAAATGTGTGATAACGCTTTGCTGATATTAGTTGATTCCTTTCAAAAATGATTGATATAAACTATTGATATATTACTATTGATATATAACTACAAATAAATGTAAATGATTAATGAACAAAATGAAATAATCAAATGACACTAATAAGATTTCACTGTGTAGGCAGACTAATTTGTCTTGGCTTCAACCCCGGAAGGCCTGGTTCCCTCTCCCAAACCCCAGAAGGCCTGGTTCCCTCTCCCCAACCCCGGAAGGCCTGGTTCCCTCCCCCAACCCCAGAAGGCCTGGTTCCCTCTCCCCAACCCCGGAAGGCCTGGTTCCATCTCCCCAACCCCGGAAGGCCTGGTTCCCTCTCCCCAACCCCAGGAGGTCTGGTTCCCTCTTCCCAACCCCGGAAGGTCTGGTTCCCTCTCCTCAACCCTGCACTCTCGGTAAAAACTGTCCAAAGTATACACATAATGGGGTATAGATAAGGCCAGCGCCTGCTAATTACTGATTAAGATAATCACAATTTCCCAAGTAAACACTCCAGGCCCGTTCCTCTACATGTGTATTCACTATACGCAGTTGCACAATACATGGAAAAAAGAGCTAAAATCAACTATTTTGTGTTGTGCTCATAAACCTATAGTTGAGATAACTTTATTGCAATTATAATTGCGTTGGAATGTATTTTCATTGTATATTTGATGCTAACATCAAACAGGACATTCATTGTGTGTATTCCTTTATTTACATGTCAAAGTTGCGCACATTTTCGTGTATAGTGAAATAATCACTCAACAAACAAGGGATATGAGCCTGTCTCTGGGGGATTACTGGCTTTTATTGTTGAAATGCAAACTTGAATCTAAGTCCATGTTGTCAGAGTTATATGCATGTCTGACACTATTATGTCCAAAGAAGAACAAAGTTAGTTTGTGATGCCAGAATAGCAGCTTGGAGTCAGAGATGTCAAAGTGCTATCAGCTTGGCGAGCAGATCTTCCTCCCTGCCTGGCAGCAGGCTTGAGGCCCACACACTGGCGGGCCACGCGGGCCTGATTGGCTGCATGTGCTGGGAGCGTGGGGGTGCCTGGCTGGCCCTGACCTACTTGGCACGTGACCCAGTTTCCCGCCATCCTGCAGTTTGAAAGATGGGGCAGTTTGAAAGATGGGGCACAATCTCTGAAGAGAAACACAAGCAGTTTATCCACAACAGGAACACGTTCACAGACCAAGATCTCGCCTGTATGAGGGACACTCTGGGGGTAAGTACACATAGAATCTGTGTTGCAAATGATTGAATGTTATCATGAAAACGTATGCTTGGAATCTTTGAGTTTCACAACGTTCAGCAAGCTCAAAGCTCTCAAATCACCCTGTGTAAGAGCCACCAGGGGGCATCATTTTGTCCTTTGCTTTCACAAAGATCACAGGTCATACTCATAGATGAATTTAAGGCAGTTCTGTAAGTGTAAGCAAAGATTGTAATTTCTCAATGTTATTTACATCATTTTCTTATATTTATACGATTATCAAACTTTTATATAGACATGCCCGGCAGGATGAGGAGCCAGACTGACTACCAGCAGCTCGGCTCTACTCTCTACCTTCAGTACCCAAGCATCAATGTAAATTCTGTATAACAATGCTTGACAATAAAGACAAGTAATTCTGGTGTGAAAGATTTACTGGGAATGTATACAATTATTCATCTTATTCTATCAGACATTTGTTTTGAAATATTTTTTTATATATTCCAAAATGAGAAAGAAACAGGTTGTATCCATTATAAAGATTTTCATAATAAGGTTTTTCTGCTCACCAGCATATTTGCATGTCTATGATCATTTATTGATAGTTGTGTGACATTTCTCTTTCCAGAGTCTTCTGATGAGCGATGTCAGCAGAAAGATGCGGAACACCCGAGCTGGCAGAAAGAGGAAGAGCCTCGACACACACCAGTCACCCCAGACTCCGGTCGCCAAGTCCAAATGCCTGATGTCGAGTCGGTCATGTGCGCCTACAATACTGGATGTGGAGCTTCCAAAGGAGGAGTACGAGGAGCACCTGACCACAATGAAGCGCGAGATGATTAAAGAAACCAGTATTGAAATGACTGTCATATTAAAGGAAAACAGTATTACTATTAGATTATTATTTTTGTAATGAAGAAAATATTAGCATTGTGAAGTGATCATGTAAGATATAGTGGTATATGAAATGGTATCAATATATTTTTAGCTCTGGTGTAAATGATGATTGAGAAAATGTTTAATGTAGACACATTTATGTGAGCATAAAATGATTTCAATAAACACATTTTTACAACTAAACATGCTTTTGTGTTTAAAAACTGTGACAGGCCATTAAACACTATTTTGGGTATAAATTTTAGACACATTTTAGTGTCTAATTTAAAATGTTTTCCCTAAACATCTACGCACATATATGTGAATAAAAACTGTGACACATTTTGTGTTTAATATTTAGACACTTTTTTCTGAGAGTGTGGAAGGCCTGGTTCCCTCTCCCCAACCCCGGAAGGCCTGGTTCCCTCTCCCCAACCCTGGAAGGCCTGGTTCCCTCTCCTCAACCTGGAAGGCCTGGTTCCCTTTCCCCAACCCCGGAAGGCCTGGTTCCCTCTCCCCAACCAGGGAAGGCCTGGTTCCCTCTCCTCACCCGGAAGGCCTGGTTACCTCTCCCCAACCCCGGAAGGCCTGGTTCCCTTTCCTCAACCCCAGAAGGCCTGGTTCCCTCTCCATCATATTATATACATTGATGATTGTTAACATTCAAAGATGACACACCCATTTCTTTAAAATATTTCTTATCAGATAACTTTTGAAAGCCAGGATGGATTTCTTTTATACCGACCAGACCTATTACTCTGGGTTTTTCGGTTTTTGATAAGTCCTTTAATGGGTGACCTTGACCAATTTGCAAGGTCGGCTACACTATTTCAATATGGCCTACACTTTGTCTGGGTTATTTTTATATTTAATAGTATAAGGTGGTTCATAATTGGCACGTGGTCAATGTCTGATGTGGAATATAGCTCAGATAATAGATTGGATTTCACAAAGACGAATAAGTCATGATTAAAAATGGTGGTCCCATGTTATTATTTTATATCATTACGTTAGATTTTGAAAAATAATCATTGTTATACGACATGGGTTCAGAGTGTGGTTTTTAAAAGGTATTCCCAGTGTTTATTTGTTTTTTGTGTATTATTTTCCAGATTCCATGTTGTATGTATTCCCAGATTCTATGAATATATGTATTTCCAGATTCTAGGATTTATGCAGAAATATGTAATCAGAATATATCAGGATACAAATATATTATCTGCTTCCTGTTCATGTATATGCATATAATACGTAGGCAATCCAATGAAAAACATAAGAAACTTGCCATAGGATTTTGATTGGAAAAAAGCAAACTAATACTCGCCACAAGAATTTGAAAAAGTTGTTCATTCATTGCCAGAATTTAAATCTTTTCCAATATTGATGTAAGGCTGGAACATACTATAAAACTGAAACACAATCAAATATATTCAATTCATCACAGAGAACAAAGATAGATTTACAGAGATGTGGAGCCTGTTTAAATGATATGTGATACTGTGATACAAACAAACAATCTTCCTGAAATGAACCAAACTCCCCCTCTAGGATTGGTATGTTTTGCTAAAGGTGCTTAATACTATGCTTTTACTCATCTGACCACTGTTGTGATCAATAAGGGTGTTAGACCTGTACCAATAGACAAGCATTACCCGGCCCCTACAAGCTAAATCACTCCAGTGTCCCAACCAGAAGGTGCCCCATTATTAGCAAACCTTTACTGAGCAGGTGTTTACACCAGATTCTCCAAGTGTTCAATGTATGATTTGTATTTAAGCAGTAGATTCCAAATGTAAAGCTTTCATCTCATCAGATATTTATGTGGGGTAATATGATGGGTCATAATATTTGATCGCAAAATTTAGGGTATACACATTTATATATCATGTAAGGAAACCATGCTTTAAAATCTGACTTCATGAAAGGTTTTTTGCTAGGTCCACTATGAAATCCATCAATCATGGAATCCAATAGATAGCTCCTGAGACCAACCCTGTATAAAACTTACATGTATTCACTAGCTTATGCCATAGGAAAGTTTGTATATAGACCTATGATATAACTTCACAGATGATCGACCCTTTCTATGGCCCTGACAAGCTGTCAAAGTAAAGACAGATCTAGACTTGACCCTCAAAAGTGTAATGGTGACGTCAGAACCTCTGTGATGACCACATTGTTATGGTTACTATTTTTACATTTCCGTTTCTTTCCATCTAAAGATCAGTTTGTATTTTGAAATAATAAAGTATGCCTCTCCAGCAACTAGCATGGTGTCTGCCTCAGTGTTTACATTGGCGACGAGGAAAAGGGACATTTTAACAGTTCTATATTGTATCATCAGTCAGGGTTGTGTAATAGTCAAGATAAACACCCATAGCATCAGCAGGACGTTCATCAACTCTTGTTGAACAGTGGTGAGTGCTAGAATCAAGTCTCAAAACAAACTGTATAACAGAGCACATGGAAGCTGGTGGTGACACACAAAACGGGAATCCACCCACAGAAATGGCTACTTCAATCAACATCCCTGCAATAAGCGTGTTTGATGATGAATGCGGTACAGAAAATACTAACATTGGTCCTAAATGGGATAGATGGATACTCAGATTTGAGAATTATCTCAGTGCATTGGGGATCAGTGATGACACAAGGAAGAGATCCACATTGCTCCACTTTGTTGGTCCAAGAACTTTTGATGACTTTCAGATGATACCTGATACAGGTGAGGTCAACCAAATTGATTACCAAATATGTAAACAGAAGCTCACTGACCATTTCAAACCCCAGGTTAACACTGAGTATGAGATTGTCAAGTTCAGAAGATTCAGACAAAATAAGGATGAAACTATTGATGCTTTTCACACCAAATGTAAACAACAGGGACAGTTGTGTGATTATGTCAAACTTGACTCTGAGTTAAAGTCATATATATTACAAACTACAGTCGATTTCAAGTTGAGAAAGAAAGGACTAGGTGAGAAAATGACCCTTACCCAGATACTTAAGGCAGGCAGAAAAAAAAAGTTGTGTAAAACTCAGAATGCAGACATGGAGACGATTCTGAAGCGTGAGGCACCCAGTTTACAGAATCAACAGGATGTACAAAAACTCTTGCATACTAGTGGTTACCAAGGACATAGAAACAAGGAGAGAAATCCACACAGGATAGAAGTCATACAAGCCATGCCAATTATAATAAACAGTGCTATAATTGTGGTGGTCATTAGCCACACCCTGGTGGCAGGAAATCTTGTGCATGGGTGGAAGCTGTACCAAGGGAAACCATTTCTCCAGAGTGTGTAGAAGCAGTAAGCCTACCCAGACACAGACGAAAGGTCGTGGATACAGACCTAAGCAGACACATAAAGTCCATGAAGTATCTACTGGTGCAAGTAACCCTACTACAGGTTTCTATTGACTTTAAAGTATTTGATGAAAGTGTTGATGTGTCTCAGTGTAATACCTCAGATCAGAATATAAATGTGAATCAGATATATGCATCAAAACCCCCAAAATTCGTATTGACGGTGTATCAGACATTATCATTACAGCAGACAGTGCTGCTACCTGCAGTGTTCTTGATGAGGTAACATTTCAGGACAAATTAGCTGATCACATCAAACTTGTTTATGTCTAAGGACACTATAAATCCCTATGGTAGACATGCTATATTAAAACCAGTGTGTAAATTTGTTGCTACAATAATATCTGGAGATGTGCATTGCACAGAATTATTCTATGTGTTACCACATATCTCAGGGTGTTTATCTAGCATCGGAGCCAGCCAGAAACTAGGGCTCATACCAGTTTCAGACCAGGTGTTAGAATCAGCACCATAATGTTTTGCCATAACAGATCATGATGTTGAGTGTATTGTTGATGTTCCAGGTTGGATCTGTACTGTAGCAGACCAGCTAAATCGGTCTAATGCAAAGATGTGTGTGGGCATTGGTCAGAAACCCAACTACAGAGTTAAATTAAATGTAGATAAATCTGTAACCCCTGTAGCACAACCAGGAGGATTCTATTCCATATCAGGGGTAAGTGTTTAAGAACACTTGAACAGTTACAAAGTATGGACATAGTTGTTGCTCCAAAGCACATGACCCAGATAACATTCACATCTGTGTTGATATGCGTCAGGCAAACAAGGCGATTATTTGCGAATGGCATCCAATGACAATGCTCGATGATATTTTAAATGATCTGAATGGATCAACAATTTTCAGTAAGGTAGATCTCCGGGAAGGCTATCACCAACTTCTTCTCAATGAAGAATCACGATCAATCACTACATTCTCACCTCATGTAGGTTTGTTCAGATAAAAAAGGCTGAATTCTGGTATCTCAAGTGCGAGCGAGATCTTTCAGAATGTAATTCAAAATGTAATACATGGTATTAAGGGAGCCATGAACATATCCGATGACATCATCATATATGGTGCTACCCAGAAGGAACAAGATGACGCACTTCCTGAAGTGTTCGTGAAGCTTAAAGAAAGTGGTTTCACATTGAATTTGCCTAAGTGTGAATTTAACAAGCATAACATTGAGTACTTTGGACTAGAGTTCTCCGCGAACGGTGTACAGCCAAGTCCTCGGCAAATTGAGACAGTGTTGAATATGTCCAAACTTTCTAACTGTGATGAAGTTGCCAGTTTACTGGGCATGTTCAATTATTCAGCTAGGTTCATTCCTAACTATTCTACTATGACAGTCCCACTTAGAAAACTCACGAAGGATGGTGTAAAATTTGTATGGAGTGTTGATCAGAAAAAAGCCTATGATTTACTGATAAAATATTTATCATGTAACCCAACACTTTCATATTTTGACATCAAGAAACCCAATGAGATATTTGTGGATGCATCGCCTGTTGGTTTAGGGGCGATTTTAACTCAACTTGATGGAAAGGGTGTACATTCAGTGGTGGCATATGGAAGTAGGTCCCTCACCGAGACAGAACAAAGATATGCACAAATTGAACGTGGGGCTCTAGCCTGTGTATGAGATAACCCAGCTGATTACCTTTCGCGACATCCACAGGATCATGATGAATCCAGGAGTGTAGACAGTGTAGCAGAGGAATATATACATGTAGTGCCAAAAGACATGTCGCAGTGTGAGATCAAGGAGGCAACAGACAGTGATGCCACCTTGTGTGCAGTTCGTGATCTTATGAGATCCAATAAATGGTATTTAGTGGAGAAACAAAATCTTTAATCAACAAACATAGACTGTCAAGCCCTTGTGTGTTATAGCAAACTATGCTATGAGCTGAGCGTCACCACTGAAAGACTGATTATACATGGCACTGGAATGTGTATTCCCAGCAGTCTACAAAAACATTGTTCAGATTGCTCACGAGGGTCACCAAAGGGGGAATAAGACAAAAGCTCTGATTCGTGAGAAAGTTTGGTTTCCAGGAATTGATGACACAGTCAGAAACATTGTTGACTGTTGTACAGCATGTAAATCCAATAAAGACCCTAATAGACCTTGGTCACATGGGTGTAGCAATTATATATATTTTGGACTGCTACCATCTGGACATTATCTGATGGCCATTCTTGACGAATATAGCAGATTTTTTCCTGAAGTAGAAATCATGAAGTCACTATCTGCTAAGGCAGTCATACCTCATATCGATAAAGTGTTCTCATCCAGAGGTATCCCAGAAGTCATGAAAACAGATAATGGTACGCCTTTTCAGAGTGAGGAGTTCCAGAACTTTGTTGATGAATTAGGTTTCAAACATCAGAAAGTGACACCATACCAATGGCCAAGCTGAAAATTTCATGAAAACATTAGGTAAGACAGACAGGTGTGCACAACTAGAAGGAAAGCCGTGGAAGCAAAAACTGTATAAGTATCTCAGAAACTACAGGGCAACTCCACACAGCACAACTGGAATAGCCCAAGCAACTGCCTTGAATGGCTACTCACTGAAGACAAAACTACCTGAAGTTATCACTCATGGAGAAAAATCAAATATCAGAGAAAGTGACAGAGAGTCTAAACAGAAATGAAACTTCATGCAGAAAAGATAAGAAATATTCAGGAGTCAAATATTGGTATTGGTGATAAAGTTCTAATGAAGAATGTAACAAAGAAAGGGAAGCTTATATCAAAGTTCCATGATGACCCTTTCGAGGTTATTGATAAAAAGGGCACCATGGTAGTAGCCCAAAGAGGTAGTGAAGTAAAGGCTTAGAACAGTAGTAACTTCAGAACCATCAGGACACAGGAAGATCCACTAAAGATCCATGATAATGATCCTCCAGAAGTCCCAGATAATCCCATAGAAACACTATCAGTATATGAACCACAGCCACCAACCCCATCAGTCAGTTTTCCCACATCACCAAAGACTACTCAAACTAGTCCAAAACCACTAATGTCACCAAAGACCACTCCGAGACCCAGTCAGATGACACAGTCTCGACATAAAAGACAAGTCAGAACACCAAAGTATCTGGCAGATTACCAGATTGAAATACCAAAATTATCAAAATATTGCATGACATTGTAGATAATTATTGTTAATATATTAGCTATTAATATATACAAAGACAGTCACAAAAAAAGACAAGTATGCATATATTAAGAACAATTTAAACATTACCGTATTATGTTCATTATGAGTTGATAACCTGAGAAATATGATTATAGAGCCATGATGTATTCATCATGCCAGCAAGCGAAACATTTGGTATTCTTCATAATCATTAATGGCTTCCAGCTAATTTCAATGTTGGGCAAACATGTAGATGCTTTGTACTATGTTGTTTACTAGTTGCATGTTAAATATGGTTGCAGCTGGATTCGGTGCGATAACCATTTTAAATATCACAAAAAGCTTAATAATCTAAAGGGTGGGGAAATGTAATGGTTACTTTTTTTACATGTCCGTTTTGTTCCATCTAAAGATTAGTTTGTATTTTGAAATAATAAAGTATGCCTCTCCAGCAACCAGCATGGTGTCTCACATCATTCTTGATATTAGCAATATAGTGAAAATATGTTCTGAAATTATGAACTATAATAATAAACTAATTTCTACATCTTTCTTGGTTTATATCTTGCCATGATATTGTATATATCTTCTTTCACATATCATCCTACAGTGATATTAAAATTATAAAACCAGTGTTCATGTTTTCTAATTGAAGTTAAAGTCTGTGAAACCCTCTTTGTCAGGTTAATTTATTACTGGCTACAAAAAAACAATATCAGCTGGGACTGGTGGGTTACTAATACAAAAAGGCTGGTTTGTTAAACGCTGCATTATCGATGGATGAAATAATAATACATTTTCATTTGCTTCTTGAAAATCAGGGGCCATGTTGTGATTCATAGGGATTAAATGTGTATTGCACATTTCATACAATTTTTCGAACAATTTTATGTACCCGAAGAAAAACTAAATATCATGACGCAGATTAAATAATATTAACGTTCTTAAAGATTCTTCTTTCAAATACAGCAAACATCAACAAGAATGCTATTGATGTGAGCTTTGACGACTACTCACTGCTGCCCTGCTTTGACATTTCACAAAATGACACATATGATACGTTGACAGCTTTGTCATTCACTTTCATTTTAAAACATTGCTGCCCTGAGCAATATATCAAGTCCTGATGAATGGGATTGTGAAATTTAATGTGCATGAGGATGTGAACAATATTTGTTTTTGCACCATTTGACAAAAATAACACTCGTACCTGTATTACATAATTGCATGTGATGTCATTATTCAACCAACATACAGGCTGAATTAATATTTATCATGTATATGAAGAAATAGGACTAGCTCAGATAGAAAGACGTTTGCTATGTGCACCCAGGGTTCGATTCCTGCTTGGGACAAGAACTTTTATTAAGAAAGTTGGATGTCTCTTAAAAACCGTTGCTTGCGCTAACATGTTTTTTTGATAATACAAAAGAAGAAATCTTCTGTGATTTTACCTGGAACAGCCAAAATTGCGCAAAGGCGTGAAGGCAAAGAAACCAAATACCCGGATAACAATATGTATATTTATAATACACAGAGAAATCCGTTGAAGTAATTTATTAAGATTTCAAATAATATAAACATGATTAGTACTCAAACAATACGCTAAATATTCATTAATTATTAAAATAATGTCTAGTGTTCATTAATAATGAAATAATTATTCAACCAATGTCTATAAAAATTCACACATACTTGTAGTGTTTATAGAGTTTGTCTTAAATTTCTAAGAGATTTCAAACTGAAATAATTGACCATTAACGGCAAGAAAACAAATCTTTGACTTCCTTTCTGAACTTACTTCCGGTTAGGCAATAAAGAATGAAGTTAATAGAATGATTAATGCCTTGACAGACATATCCAAGGGACCATATTTCTGTGATCCATATACCATAGCCACCAAGGAAGTAATAGATGAAGAAAGGTGTAGTGAGGACCAGGAAGGCGATGGAGACGGACACCAACATAAAGGTGACACTGGACACATTAGGACCAGCCGGACCACCGCCCCCGCTCCCCTGCATCTTAGCACGCTCAAACTGCAGCATGATCAGACGAACTATAATGATCACATTAATAGAGAAAATGAAAATAAAAGGACCGATAGAATAAAATAACATATAGATATATAGATGTGCTTGTAGGTATGCAACTAGGATGTCTTCAGTGACCCATACGATACAATAATGGACATCCCGGTAGAGGGCTGCCTCGTAGAAGGGGTAGCTGATATAGGCAAATAGGTAGTACCAGTTGACAAAAGGGGAGAGGGCAAAAAGGACGGCTACGTAGATCTTACCCTTCTTTATAGTACAGATACTCTTAGCCCTGTGAGGCCATACTATACCAATCAATCTCTCAACACCGATTCCAACCAGAAGCCAGGCCGACACCGTCTTTAAGGTATTGAAGATCCAATACAATATCTTACAGGATAAATGATAAGAATTATATATATCAATACCGCCATAAACAAACAGAATCTGTAAGTATTCCTGAATATACAGTAAATCACTTATTGCAAGCCAACGAAACAAAAAGGCTGTCAGAGACCCGTGAAGGGCTTTTCTTGAGAACACTGTGATAGAGACTACATTACCAAATACGCCTAGTACCCACACCAGACAGTTGCCATATACCACAATACAACTTGCTATGAAGGAATTAATAAGGAGCTCGGTGCCCTGCTCAGAGGTGACATTCTGAGGACTAACATCTGTTGTTATATCCATTCCTAATTAGTCCTATATAAACAACATAAGCTGCTTTCAGTACATTATATGATAACAATCATATCGGAGTCAGTTGTTTCTTTCTATCGGATCAGCTCATGTTAAGTTATTATATACGTTTTGTGAGAGTGTTGCTGATGAGAGTCCTAATTTATTCCACCGGACTAATATACATCATACAGCAGAAAACAATGGTGGACCCTGAATGGGTTATACTACTCACTCAAATGGAATCTCCCAAGACATAACATATACATGTGCAATATAAAAGGAGTGATCTGTTTAAATATATTAGGGAAAACCCATCATTATTATCACAATAATACCAAAACCACAATAACCATCATGGTATGGATAGGGTTAATAGAGGAGGAGCGAGGGTGGTATGGATAGGGTTAATAGGGAAGGAGCGAGGGTGGTATGGATAGGGTTAATAGAGGAGGGGTGAGGGTGGTATGGATAGGGTTAATAGAGGAGGAGCGAGGGTGGTATGGATAGGGTTAATAGAGGAGGAGCGAGGGTGGTATGGATAGGGTTAATAGAGGAGGAGCGAGGGTGGTATGGATAGGGTTAATAGAGGAGGGGCGAGGGTGGTATGGATAGGGTTAATAGAGGAGGGGTGAGGGTGGTATGGATAGGGTTAATAGAGGAGGAGCGGGGGTGGTATGGATAGGGTTAATAGAGGAGGGGTGAGGGTGGTATGGATAGGGTTAATAGAGGAGGAGCGAGGGTGGTATGGATAGGGTTAATAGAGGAGGAGCGAGGGTGGTATGGATAGGGTTAATAGAGGAGGAGCGAGGGTGGTATGGATAGGGTTAATAGAGGAGGAGCGAGGGTGGTATGGATAGGGTTAATGGATGTGGGGTGAGGGTGGTATGGATAGGGTTAATAGAAGAGGGGTGAGGGTGGTATGGATAGGGTTAATAGAGGAGGAGCGAGGGTGGTATGGATAGGGTTAATAGAAGAGGGGTGAGGGTGGTATGGATAGGGTTAATAGAGGAGGAGCGAGGGTGGTATGGATAGGGTTAATAGGGAAGGAGCGAGGGTGGTATAGATGGGGTTAATAGAGGAGGAGCGAGGGTGGTATGGATAGGGTTAATAGGGAAGGAGCGAGGGTGGTATGGATAGGGTTAATAGGGAAGGAGCGAGGGTGGTATGGATAGGTTTAATAGAGGAGGGGTGAGGGTGGTATGGATAGGGTTAATAGAGGAGGAGCGAGGGTGGTATGGATAGGGTTAATAGGGAAGGAGCGAGGGTGGTATGGATAGGTTTAATAGAGGAGGGGTGAGGGTGGTATGGATAGGGGTAATAGAGGTGCAATGGCTGACACTGTATGATGGTTACGATTGTTGATGCAAACTGGGGACAATATTAATTGTTGGTAATGGTTGGTAAGGGGTGTGTCTCATTTCTCATGTAAACTCATTAGCATGAACAAAATGAATAAAATATAATCAGTGGGATACGCCTTTTCTACATCAAAGATGTAATAACATTTTCTCCTGATGTGTTCATTATTGCGTGATTGTGTTGCATGATTACGTTGATTTTAATCTTTGCCGCAAAAGATGTCTAAATCAGAAACTTTCACCAATCAATTGTTTACCATATATTCATCAAGAAAATAATGGGTTGACAATACAAAACATGTGTTTTAATCTACTTTTACTGAATCAATTCATTCAAAGCAATAACACAGGGTCAAATGTTTGCACATATCCTTTGCACAGTGAACCAATTTTAGTATTATCTAATTTGCACAATTAATCCATTTTATGGAGAAAGAGAAACATATTCAAACAAATTGATGTAGCCCATATAAGGTTAAACCTTCAGAAATATTGAAATGCAATGCATGAGTACCTCTTGTTGTTCCCCAATCAAAGGTTTGTGGAACAAGCAGAGTTACTTCTGTTTTAACCAACGAAATGTTTGGTTGGTTTCAACAAGATCAATTCTGTATTTTAAACGGGTTCAACGGGGCCATTAAAACGGGTTCGACTCGATTTGTGCAGCGGGCGACAGACCAGAGAATTATGACGTACCTTCAGTTGGTGCCCGAATGCATGGTCGGAAAGGAATACATTTTCTTCATTTCATATCATCCAAAAAGAATCAAGCTTTTTTGGGAAGCATTTGATATTATAATATATAAAAGATAATGATGAGTGGTGCCATGAGAAGCAAAATGCAATGGAAATCTCTTGATAGACCACATGGTCCAGATGAGGTTCAGGGTTTTCATATTAATGGTTCATCACTAGTCATGTTTAATGCACTTGATACACGATCTTGATTTATATGAGGAATTCAATATTGAAAGACCCATATCTCTCAAAAGTATGGGCAGTGGCATTTTGGCACAAGTTGCCAACATCAGCACATTTTTATGTTCAAATTTAATCAAACTGTTACATACGCTCAACACATTAAACACATTAGAGGGTGAGTCAAGCATTATCACCATCCCTTACAACAATTGCAATGATAAATGTTAATCTAAACCAGTGCACCTTCCCCTTAGCCCTCAAAAAGGAGGACGTCTCTCCTGTTTACAAAAAGGATGATAGGCTAGACTAAGAGTAAACATAGACCAGATAGTGTGCTGTCAGTCATATCATAAGCCATGGATTACAAATGAAGCAGGTGTTTACTTTAATGATAAACATATCGCAAATATCACTATAATAGTGCTTATCGTAAATATCACTGTTGTAAACATGTGTTGGTGGAAGCTGTAAAGGACTGTAAAAGTCCTCTTGACACTAGAGAATATGTGGGGGCAATTCTTGTGGACCTGTCTAAAGCATTGGACTGTGACCCCATGGATATTGTTGCTTGCAAAATTAGAACGTCTGGTTCATATATTCACACATGTAATTTGTTTCTTTACTATTATACAGGGTGTAAGCAGTGCACATGAGAAAACAATTAATTGGGACTCGCACATCCGGTGCCCAAAAAATATAGAATTTCAAGCTTGTTGGGGTCAATTTTAGAAGGGAAAAGGAAACAAAAAAAGGATTTTATACAATATGTACAATTTATCTAAAACATGCTTGATGGAGGCAGTTTTGAGGCATCGGCAACAAATACAATTTACAACATATATTTTAAGTAATATATAATCTAAGACCAATAATAGACGTGATATAGCTTTCAGATACAATCTATTAGAAATATCTCTTATCTTTAATATTTACAAGATGTTCAACTTCATAACATTACATAACATTTATTATTAGGCAAAACATAGACTTTAATAGTTTGGATCTGTTAACTTAACATTGATTATAGTATCTTAAACATGATATTTGCTTTATAACACATATTCAAAAGTTTTTTTTGTTTTTTTTTTGTTTTTTTTATTGTTGTTTTTTTTTTGGGGGGGGGGGTTTAAGGCAGATTTTAAACCAAAAATACATATTCAAAATGTTTGAATTGGGCAGTTTTAAAGCCAAACCATTGTGATAGTTATAACCCCTCTATAGAAAATACTATGAAGTCAATTCATAGACAATCAATTATTTATCCATAATCTAATGCTCATGGGTCCGTCTGTCAACATTTATTTTGACATTTTGCTATTTCATTAAATGTTTGAGATACAAGCTCCAAATGATAAATACATGTGCATCCTATGAAGGCCTAAATATGATGACCTCAATTATGACCTTGACTTGCTTTCAAGATCACAGGCTATAAATTGTAAAAACAAACTTTCACATTTTGCTATATCTTGCTATATGTTAAAGGCCCTGGCCAACTGACCAACATTAATTGATGAATGTTTAAAAAGCCACTGACTGAGCAAGACCACAAGTTTTTGTCATTCTTTTACAATGTGACCAAACACTTTGATATTTCAGTATTTTTCATCACTTTGACAAGCAACTGGCGAACTGTCTGAGGCTGAGGCATGAGATGAATTTATGGGTTTTAATCCAGAATATACAGCATTTTTTAAAGCACAAAGTAAACAATGAGTTCTCCGAGGTTGATTTACCACCCCTTATATTCAAAATTGAACCAATTTTGCACTCTTCCCAATCCTGGAAAATTCTATAACTCATTTATTCTGTAATTTATGTATGTTAGTCCCACCCACTGATTTCCAAATCAGTGAAGCAAGCTGGTGGTCAAAGAAACCAATGGTTCAGGCTAATGTCTATTGTTCGAGGCAAAGGTGTGATAACTGAGCTGTCTGCTGTCCCACTACTTCTTAACAGTACTTTTGTGTGGCTCTTATCATGCATAGATCAGGTCTAATCAGTAACATTTATTCCAATTTCCCAAAAAGTGTTCAGACGATGGGTTTTCACAAAATTGGCCACCAACCCAGTTTGCATGTAGACCTCCTGACGTCTGGGAAAATGCGTAGTGATATGTGGTTGGTGCTCTAGTGGCCACACTGTGCTTGTATCAAATGTGGCTACACTCATGGCAAATAGGACAAAACTTCTTGGCACCCAAGACTTCATACAAAGATGAAGTTTACTTCAATAAATGACCACTTGTAGTTGTATTAAATATAAATTAATGTAAATAAGACATTGTACCATTTTCCAATAATCTAATAAATCATACATTCATTTACACACATAAAAGTTAAACAAATAGGATGTATGCACCCTAGAAAACAAGACTGGCTGAGAAGAGAAAATATAGAGATATGTTTTGGTTCGGAAAATAAATTGAAAATTTATCAAGAATAAATTCAGTATCATCCTTCAATAACTCCATGAGATTAGATTTATTATCAGTGTAACCTTTATTATATAATAACACTGTGTCAAATTTCCAAAAGCCCCTTCCATGGATACACTGATTTTGGTTAAGTCATAAAATAAAATACGATGATCAGATTTTAATCCAGGAAGAACATTAACTAATCTCATATAGGTAATGAGGTATGATGATACTAACCAATGATCTATTCTTGAAAAGACAGCTGGTCTTTGCTGTTCCTTTGTAAATAATTATTAATCAGGAAATTGAATTCTTTATGTATAAACCAAATTATAGACACCCATAAGGGCAACAAGCTCTTTAGTATATTCATCGATACAGCTTTCAGAAGATCCTGGCTTGTCTTAGTCTTCACAAAATCAAATATTGTGTTGAAATCACAACATAATACCAAATTCTGGTTTCAAATCATATAAAAATTTTAACTGTTCAATAGCTGTACTCTAGACTGGTGCATAGATATTACAGACGAATAGATCACATTCATCTTGATTGATATTCAAAGCTAAAATGTGTCCGTCATTATCATTTAAAAAACCTTGTAATGGATTCCATAAACAGATTTGAGTAACTTAATATTAAACAAGATCATGCCACCATAATCCTTTTCCCTTTTATTAGTTATTTCTTCAAAACTATGGGTTTCCTGCAAAAGATGTATTCCATTTTGATATTTGGAGTTCAAATGTTTAAAGATGATTCCTCATTTTGAGTCATCTCTCAATCCCCTAACATTGAATGAATATAATTTAAAATTAGCCATTTATTTCACCATCCATCATTTACTTCATGTTGACAAGTACTGTTTACAGATTGACATTAGACAATTGTATTATATTTTCTGACAAAGAACTGCATCTGATGTGAACACTAAATTGTTAACAATACACACCATGATAAACAAAGCAACATACAAATAACATATAAAACACGCCAAATGTGGAAAATACAAACAAACAATTGAACCACACATTAATGATCATCATGTGTTCGTTCAGGGCCTGATTTTTCCATCGTACTTCAATTTGAAGTATGTGCTCCGATCCTAAATTCATGCTCAGATTTGAAGTTTTGCTCAGATTCTGAACATATACTCAGATCCTATTTTTCCATCATGCTTGGGAAACTCAGATTTGAAGTTTTTGCTCAGATTTGAGGTTCATGCTCATGTTCTGAGTATTTACTCAGATCCACGATTTTTGGATTTTTCCAATGTGCTCAGACATTTTTTTCCTCAGATTCGTAGTTTTCATGCTAAGATTGTGAGACACCTCAGAGACTGGCTTCGGTATGATATATATACGAAATATTGAACAATTTATGTTGAATTAAAGAATTAGATAAGGTTTAATTGACTAGAATCACGTGCATATACACTCCAAGCTAATGGATTAGTTGCTACGTTACAGCTGTAACATAGCAACTGTGCGTCTGTACTCTCGAAAATATTCACATCAGGTCATTCTCTGACACTTGCATGTACCAACGAGGTCAAATGGTGTGATAAACATCAGTAATCAACTGATAAACTGAAACGCAGCTTTGTTGTCATCCGCAGCTCTGTTGTTGTCGGCTGTACATAAAGTGATCCCAATTCCAAGCTCCTATTATCCCCTATTTTGGGCCTCTGTATTTTCTTATTTGAGTATGATGTCATGGGTGTATTTACTCAATTAAACAATGGAAATAACACATTTATCGGTGCGATAAATGCAAGGGAAACCCAGGCAGCTTCCGGGGTCCCAACTCAGGGAAGAAACCGTCCAAGGTAAAAAGGGGCAAGTTAAACCAGGAATAAAGGGGAAGAATTGTAGGGGATGGGAGTAACTTGGGGAAAAAAGGGAAGCATGTAAAACGGGGAGTGCATTGTGGGGAGGGAATTAAGCAAGGAGGGAAAGGATTGATATGTCAGGGAGTAAATAAATTTAATATGGTAAAGAAAGTCACGGTTAACCCTCAGGTTGTAAATAAGTTCACGGGTAACCAGATTTAGTTAAGGTGAAAAAATCATGTACAAGTGATCAATTATTGGCTATCTGGTAATGGACCTACCCAAATATGGGCCTAGGTCAAGGTCACGTGGGTATCAAGCGGCAAATCGCCACAAAAGGACTGTAAAGACTGTTGCAAGAAACATAGCCCGCAGGATCATATGAACTGAAGCCGTATCAGGCAATGATATGTATGCAGACAGGGTACAGTTTTACTCCGTCTGAGGTAGAAGTAAGTTATTGGACATAATAACATAACCACATATATATATTGTTATGTAAAATATATATTTTTATTATCAGAATAAAGTTATTGACATGGTCTGTCGCCAAGAACCCGGTTGTTGTTGTCGGTCACTCCCATGAGGCGAGGAATTAACATAAATGACATCATATTGCTAAAGTACGTACTTCAAGTCTGAGAAAATACTTCGTGAAGTAAGCACAATTGAGATTCTGCGCATGATGAAAAAATAAAAAATACTTCACTTTTGGAAGCAAACTTTGGTAAGTATGGCTTCAAATCTAAATACATGCTCAGATTTAAGAGCTTCAAATCTAAATACATGCTCAGATTTAAGACCGGGCCCAGGTAAAACTACAAAAGAAAGGGGAGACACCCGTCATTTTGTTTGTCCTTCAACTTTGACCTAGTCCCTTAAAACTATTGGTCATAATTCTTTGTTATTAGTAGGGGAGATTTTGTATTTTCAGGGGACCAACTCTATCTATTTCCCATTTGGCTCAGGGTCCTTTCCATTCTTTATGATTTTTCTGATAGTTATCACTAAAATCTGATAGTTATCACTAAATTATCAATGAGGCTGCCAATTTGAATAACATGACAAATACCAGTCAGAGTTTAGGAAGAAATTTTGAGCATATGCAGAGAAAACGTCCTCCCCACAATGCATCTGTTCAGAAGAAAATGGAGGATTGCACCAAATATTGTATCTATTAAAGCTCAGTATAAATGTTTATTATGGCAGGCTACGTCTTTCTAATATTCAGAAATATGGGGGTTGACAGTCGTTTTTCTCCTCAATTTGACAACATTAACATACTGCCATTACTTACTTGCTTTGAACCTACTTTGCACCTCGCCTGTCAGAAGGTGAACTTAAAAACAAAATTATTTCACCTTCTGTCATACATTACTGAAACATATTTTAATGTCACACTTGGACCAGTTACAACTTGATGCTTTTGCACATTTAGAGTTCACCAAATGATGTTGTGTGGATAACATTACAACATTAGCAATCAATTTGGATCTTTTAATACTTTTATCAATAAACATGCTCATAATGCTAAATGGGAAACAGGCATCAAGTTAAAAAGTGTGTTACAAAATGGAAATAATGTATGTGAGACTGGATAACAGGAATTCGCCACTGTCAAAGTATGCAAAGATGGTTGATGGTGACAATGAATGAGGACAGTACAATACTATAACAAAACATACCGAGTCGGGGAAGCTGGGTGAGCGGATTCAGTGAGTTGGTGATGCCTTCGGCTCAGGGTATCCTTCCGCCATCACCAACGAACTGAATGCGCTCACACAGCTGACCCAACGAGGCATGTTTTGTTTTTATACCTCAGACAACTACTGTATTTTTTTTTAAATGATACATGAAACAAGATATTTATCATTAAAAACGTTTTGTAAACAAAGCGCACCTCATTTGACCCCGTCACGTGACCCGAAAATAGTGCGTACAGCCATAGACTGGTTGCCGCCCTCTGTGTATACACGATGTTCTTGACACTCGGTGGGGGACCAGTCTAAAGATGGCCGACGGAAAATAGTTCGCACCTAATGAATACGCTACGAATACTCGGCATGCTCGTATTCATTGGAAATCTCGTCGATACGCGCATCACTGAGGTATAAAGCATTAGACTGCCTTGTTAAGGCCAAGGGAAGCTCTTGATCACCTAAAATAATTGAATGAATTTACTTCCCATGAAACTAAGAAATTGGTGAATTCTGCACTCAGTGAGAATGGTCCTCAGTGTCAAGGACCTTTGTCATGTCACTAACTGGAATCAACAAACAATGCAAACAAAACAAACACAACAAACTTTCAACAAATAAAGCATATATTTCACTCATCAATTTTCACCAAATTGAACCTTCAATTTGCATGAGGGTACCCAATAGTCTAATTTCATTTTTTTTTAATTATCTTTTTTATCGAAATATTTAAGCGCTAAAATACATGTCCCCTGGCAGTATTTCCCTAAAAGTCATATGTTTGGAACATAAAATGTTATGCAAAGTCAAATGTTCAGGAACAAATGAACTGATAACTGTTAACGCTTAAATAAACGAAATACAAAAATAAAAAATAATGAGCTGTGAAAGTTGTCTTTTGTGTGATCCTCAATGCCGGATCCTTACTCCAGTATAGCACCATAGGACAGGTATCCTCTCACAAGGGAAATACGTCATGATACAATGTTTTGTAGCCATTTACTTACATTTCTAATGTACAAAACTATTATGAATCAACGTAAGACTATTCACACATATATATATATATATAAGATGCATTTAAATTTCGGTTTATTAATTCCTTACGACTGACGCTTTGTGCAGAATTTGTCAGAGATCCCAATATACAATGCATTTCAACATCCTAAAGATTTCCATTATTTATCATTTATTTTATTGAAACCTTTTCTGCACACATATGCTAAATCATTTCAGATAAAAGCCTGTATTTTTAATGAGAAACTGGTTTTTATCCATTTATCTTACATTAAATATACCAATACAATGGCGACAGGGCTTTTGAGGTATATGCCCTGAAAATGTGCAAGTGAAAACGTACAAGTCTTTGGATGGGTTTAAATCCAAAATGAAGACTCGCTTATATAAGAAACATCATCTGCAAAGCGCTATGATCAAACATTGTCTGAAATAGCTTAATAACATTTTTTATTAACATTAACATTTTTAATACTTTTCCCTTTTCAATCAGAGAAAATGTGTCGCAAATAGGGTTTACAATAAACTACAGGAGCAAGATTAAGCCGATTGTGAACATGTGGTGCTGCAATCTAGTCTGTATGTATTTTAGGTCCATCTACACATCTAATAACATGTTAAACACAAATTATGGGCCTGGTGCCAATAGAATGGATGATATGGTACGTTTGGGGCGAAAAATGACAGCTAAATCACTTTAATTTTCCTGAGATAATTCATTTATATCTTCGGTCAATGCCCTGGCTATCCTTAACATGTTCATATGCAACTGAAAGTAAATCAGTGACTGTTGATTTACTCTACAATTGTACTGCATAACAGACATGTGATATGGTTTTTCCAACACAGCGTTCAATTATTTTGTTTTGTGAATATGTACAAAAGGGTCTGCAAGATCTTATACACCATGATCACATATTTCTAAGGGAAAGAAAATACTCCCAGCAACTCGGATGTACGTATATTAACAAGTTTGACTATTACCACAGGTACACCACATTTGTGAAAGCACTCGTTGTGTCATTTTGGCTTACCCATTCTCATAAAACATTATACACACACACACACACATACAAACACACATATATATTTGTGTGTGTATACATGATGCGTAAGGTGTGATAAATTCTTAAGACAGAGCTGCATTTGCACCGGGAGAACATAACACAGAGTTGCAATTGTACTGGGAGAACATAATACAGAGTTGCGATTGCACCGGGATAACATAACACAGAGTTGCGATTGTACTGGGAGAACATAACACAGAGTTGCAATTGTACTGGGAGAACATAATACAGAGTTGCGATTGCACCGGGAGAACATAACACAGAGTTACAATTGCACCGGGAGAACATAACACAGAGTTGCGATTGTACTGGGAGAACATAACACAGAGTTGCGATTACACCGGGATAACATAACACAGAGTTGCGATTGTACTGGGAGAACATAACACAGAGTTGCGATTGTACTGGGAGAACATAACACAGAGTTGCGATTACACCGGGATAACATAACACAGAGTTGCGATTGTACTGGGAGAACATAACACAGAGTTGCGATTGTACTGGGAGAACATAACACAGTTGCAATTACACCGAGAGACTTAAGCGCATGATCACCGATAATAACAAAAGACAGTGAAACATTGCTAGTATAACTTGGGTATATGTGGTCTTCGTTCTCTCCTCCAGCAGTGTAGCCAAACTGGGTAGGCCTCGAGTGCCCACGGAACACAAGTGGTATGGCCATCTTCACAAATCAAATAAAATAAATATCTACCTGCAGCTGATTTGTCTCATAAATCATCTTTTAAATTATGTTCTCAACACTAAAATAGGATCCTGGCATTGATATTTATGTACATTAAAAAAAATAGTTTTTTGTGTTTAGGAACAGATCATTGGTTAATTCAAATCACTGTTAGGTGAATATTTGTAGATGTGTTTTTATTAGGGAGTTATTTGGGGAATGTTCAGTCCTCAGGTTCCTTACACTCCTCGCAGTCCTTCATCGTGCTCACGTACTGCTCTACTTGGATCGTACACTCATATATACTGTACTTGTCTCTCATCATGTTTCCTGCCACCATCAACACCGACTGCGGATTTATTCCTCTCTCTGAAATTAAATTTAATATATAAATTAACTATATATCTTTGGAGTTACTGAATATGAAATACTCTTACTTGACATCACCTTTATGACGTCATGGTAAAGATTCAATGATTGGTTGGACAGCTAGCTTATTAGTACCAGTTCTTTTCCGATGATTTCTATGCTGTGTTTAGAAAATATAAAAACAAAATGATTTTGGGCAGATATTGATGCCTCGGGGTCTGTTAGACATGCCTAGTAGGCATGTCTCATTATGTCGCATGTCTCATTAGTACATCACAACTGTGTCACAACTCTTAGAAAGTGCCATATGACATTGGCAGTATGTCAGGGGAAAAGGGCCATATCTCTAACCCACAGATTTCGCCCCGGATTTTGATACCCCAGGGCCTGTTCTAGACACGTCTAGCGAGCATGTCTAACCCCAATTTGTCTCTCATGATTTATTAAGACACTACCACAGGTTTTGTTGATATTTCCGACTTATGTCAGAGAAGAGTCATGTCTGTTACCCACATATATAGCTCCGCATATTGATGTCTCAGGGGATGTTTTGAACATGTCTCGTAAGCAAATCTTACCCTGTATTAGATTCTCATAATTTATTAATATTAATATTATATTATTAATTAAATTACACCTCTTCAAAAACCACAAATCGTTTATATTCAATTAATCAGGGTAAAAGCGATATATCCGTTTTATATAGGGTATATATCCTTTTGTTTTGTCATATTTATCCTTAACCTCAACACATAGGAACATACATTTTGGTGAATTTTAAATTTAAATCTGTCAAATATTCAGTATCAAGAGAAGTTGACGATCATGTATGGGTGAGTTGGCGTTCTTACCGAGAGCGAGGTGCACGGCCAGAGCGGTTTTCGCCATGGTGAGTGACCAGATCCTCAAGTTATGCACCTTCTTCACCCCGGGGATGCTGGCAAGCGAATTCTTCACTTCAGAAAACTTCATCCCACGTGGAGCACCTGTCATAACAATACATATTATTTTGAATTAACTAATATTATTGTTCAGGTTAGATAAAATTAGAAACCTGTCATAAGAATAAATATCATTTTGAATTAGCTGATATTTTTGTTCCGGTTACATGAAATCTATAAACATGCACGAGTGGTGATATCATTATATTTAATATCAACCAACAGGGGAGAAATACAATATCATCAATTGAAGCTTCTTAAAAGCAGAATATATAGTTCCGATTACATCAGACCATCTAAGTCAGTGTTTGCGCATGCGTGATTGAGTCTCGTTTAGTGCGTGATGTGAGTTAGATGCGCACCTTCCATTAGAACCAGGAGAGTGTCGCGCAGAATGGTGATGGTGGTGATCAGAACGAGGACGGAGAACAGGAAGGTACAGATTGGGTCCGCCAACTTCCACTCAGGCTGCAACCAACAACACCACATTTATCACCATCCAATTTGCATAATATGCACATGTTATAATCAGGCTTAAACACACAAATATCAGCTATACCATTGTCTAAATATTCTATTATGAGAAAAACTCACTGATTATAACACAACTTGATAACAAGGATTTATTTTTCAAAACTGCTAAATTGTTATTTGCAGGGTTTTTTGGGGTTAAAATAAAACAACAAAAAGACAAAAATAATTCATCATATAAATTGTGGTTCTTGGAACAATACTTGACAGTTCCCAGGTCTGACATTATTTTCACATTAGGCAATATTTTACAACATTGAGGAATGGTTCAAAAATAATACAAAGCACGGATTAGAGTATTAAGTCATATATCATTACTCTCCTCTCAAAATGTACAAACTATCTATATATGTATATAAATGTACCTTCAAATATATAATTAAAGCTGCAATGAAGACTCCTACGCTCTGAATAAAGTCCCCTACAACGTGGATAAATGCGGCTCGCACGTTGATATTTTCCTTAGCTTTCTCTTTTCTCAGCAGCGCTTTCTTTTCCTCGTCTCGGCAGTCATCAGCCTCGGGATCACTGGAGGAGGAGGAGGAGGATGTAGAAGAGGAGGTTCGGCCGTGACTGTGACCGTGAGATCCTCCTCCGTGACTGTGTCCGTGATCATGTAGAGTACACCCCATTCTGCAATCATCAAATATGTCTGCTACATATGATTGATATCAAATGAAATGGTGGGGTGAAATGAACACATCAATAATTTATTATCTGAAACACCCCATTCTGCAAACACTATGAATAAGGATTGTCTGTTACATATATTTGATATCAAAATGAATGGGGGTGAAATGAACACATTGATTTATTATTTGAGCGCAATGAACAGACGCCATGAGAAGACGCCATAAGCAGACGCCATGAGCAGGTATCGTCTGAAATAGCGCTACACAAATGTTTTATTATTATCATTATTATTACCCCATTCTGCAAACATTAGAAATATGGTATGTCCTTGATATTAAATGGAATGGGATGAAATAATACGTTATGATATGAGACAATAGAGAGGTTAGACTGACAGCAGGTTGACTCCTACGCCGACCCCGGCGGTGATGAGCATGACGGTAGCGTCTATCTCGTAGTCTCCTGACACGACCCTCTCTACGGCCATATACACCAGCACACCGGTCACAACCCAGATCAGAAGTACAGATATCAGCGCTCCCATCACCTCTGAAAACACAACAAATACCATCCACTGATTGGGTCAGATAATGTCATATGCACATATAGGTATAGGTTAAAAGGTTGGCAAAACATGCGTCAGATTTGTTATCTGTTTTCTATGATGCGAGTTTAATGAGACACAAGATTCAAAATAGAAAATAATTGTGTCGAAGTAAACTATTAAGTATCTATTGAAGCAGTAAGCTTGTAGTTACCTGCTCTGTACCAGCCGAAGCTCATCCTCTTAGTGGGAGGTCTGGAGGCCAGATAGATGGCAAACAAACTGATCATGAAGCTGGCAAAGTCTGTCAGCAAATGAGCAGCGTCCGTCGCTATTGCCAGACTGTTCGCCAAAACGCCACCTGATTTAAAATTAAAAGAGAAATGAAAATTGCTGAAATGATAATATGTTGGTTGGTACCTTTATAACTCTTCTACCTCGCCATGAAGAGTGAACATTTTCCTGCTGAACATGATAATATTTTACATAACCATCGCTTCACCTATTGGTTTATATACAAGAAGCCTGATTTCTTCGGTAGAGTTAGGGTAAACATGGAAGCCACGATTCCAGCAGTGAGCACAAGTCTAAAAGATGCCCCCTTCTTGACAGCGCTATCATGTTCACCATATCAGCATATCAAATTCATCTTACCAACAACTTCCCCGATCATGAAAAGGAGACAGAGGATGCTGGCCAGGACCAACTTCCGGCGGGCACGCTTGTCCATCCTCTCTTCCGGTAGGCCGACGTGGCAATGTGGATTCATATCTGTCAATGAAAGGAAAAGGGTTAAAATACAAGATTGATCTATAAAGTACAGGATACAGTGATTGTGCTGTGTTTAAATGTAAGATTTTAGATGTCCGGCTCTTGCACTTAGCAACAGGCCGGGATTCGAAGCTGGGTTCCCAAAATCTTATGGCAGATGCTTTACCAGTTAATATATAAGCTATTTCGACCAGTTCAGACAAGAATGTTGCAAATGCTGACATTCTTAGCCCTGTTTTGTACATACTACACTTTAAGTCAGAGATAACACATAAAAAATGTTTTTATCGATATAAAATGTTTTTGCAATTATTATTATTGAACCGATTTGGTTTAAATGTGCAGTGACCTTGAGGTCACAAATATTGTACGAAGCACATCTCCTTAACCACTCAAAGGAGGAAATTAATAGTTGGTGTACAGAAATGGCTATGCCAATCATTATCTTTTTGTAATGTTTGTGAACATTTCTGGAAAATGCTTCATAAATGATCATTTAAATCCTTTTCAAGAGTAGATTTGAGCAGATGATAATTTTGACCAATCTAATTTCATGTTACTTCCCATTGGCTAATATTTTTAATGTTATTAAAATGGCAGCCTCCTTGACAACCTAGTCATAACTATTATATCTTTGAAAAAAATCATAATAAAATTGAAAAAGATCTGAGCCTCATGGAAAAAGATAGTATTGGTTCCCTGAGAATACATCTTGCATACTAATAGCTAAGAACTCCACCCAGCAGTTTCAGAGGAGATCAAATTTGAAGGACAGAATTACAGAAAATGACAGCATCATATCTTTATTTTTACAGATTTGATCTTTGCCCTTTATGCTGTGACCTTGATCTTTGTATTATTGTGCAGGTCATATCTCATGAAAGACGAACTGGAGATACTAAATATTGGGCACGCATGAGGACCACAAGGTGTAGGGTGTTCCATTTTTGGCAAAAGTTATCAGATCTTATGGGCCATCTGGATTGGGGTTACATATGCCTTAGATATGATGCTGATTTTTTTTGGGCTTCATCGGACCAATTTGAATTTGTCCCGTATGACGTTTTTTGCAAAAATAGGTAAAAATGGCTTTTTTCAGAGTTTTTTTCAGGATTATCATTCGTCAATATTAATTCATTTGCAGATTTTCTGTTATTTATTCCATGAATATCATTTCAATGATAAGTATTGACCAGATGGTAAAACAGGTATCACATTTTATGGTTATATATAGGAAAATTGGGGTTTGCTTTGCAAAATATCACTCGCTTAATGCATAGATACATGATACAATATATCATTGTCCAGTATTACAAGATTTGGTTAGATTTTGTAACTAATATGAATGGATTCCCAGCTTATTTTGTTCTTTATATAGTAATATTGATGATAAAGAAGTGGGTATGTGTATTGTTATGCAAATTAGAAAAGTACAAAAAGTAGGTCAAAGTTCATATCCTGTTGCTAGCAAAACTGGGTCAAACATGGTGGGCAGAAGTGTCATCTGCACGTATTTGTAGTATATTTTTCAGTTATTTTGTGAAATATTTAACAAAAGAAACAGTAATTTGTAGCATAGTGCTTGGATAGTGCTTGGAATTGTGCTGATATACAATGCACGGTGCATGTGTATAGTGACTATTATGTCATTTATGGCCAAACCCATGTATAAACAAGGTAATTATTATATCATTCTTGCACTTGCAGGTGTTTCATAAATTCCAATGATTCAAAATGGAGTAGATGATGTAGTGCATGTGCATAGCCAGAATGATATAGACTTACAGTGCTTTATATAGAAACTCTAGCTTTGTTGGTGGTGGAGTAGTAATAGTTTAACAATCATGCCTGGGAATAAGAATAATGGACGTAAAAGGAAAACAGTGCCTGACGTTGACCTACCAGAAATTAGAGCTCCTACTACACGGTCATCCAAGGAGTCCTTTGACCCTTTGCCTTTACCAGGGCAAACAAGCCAGGGCACAAAACTTACTTATGCACCTCGTGAGCCAACTAGAGAAACTGAAGGAAAGAAAAGCACTACAAAACGTCCCTGTGTCTCCTCCTTGGATTTTAAACATACAATTGGCTCCCCCCTTGATAGTTTCTCAAATAATCCCCTTCCACAGAAGCGGCATATCTTGCAGAGATGGAGAGGGCTTCAGATTGAATCTGATTTCAATAAGCGGGTCACAACAAGGGGCCATGTCAAGACAACATGGTCAGAAATCCAGTTTCTGTGGGCTAAGTCTAGAATACCTCTGAAAGAGTATAGAAAGGCAGATGCTGTGGACAAGAAAACAGATAAGAAGTGGATAGACAAGATTGTGACTGTGATCAAAGGTTACCACGCCTTTTCCAGAAATCCTGAACAGAGAATTCAAGAAGTTTATAAAGACAAGCTAAACGGTCTGTTTGATATATCCTTAGGAGATGAAGCAGCTATAGAGGAAGCATTGCGGGTAGAGCGTAGTAATGACTGGATGGAGGACTTGATATTTTACAGAGGCCAGAAGCAGCATCCACAGCTCTACACCATGGGTGGTGTAGACCTCAAACTGGCTGCCAGAGAAAAACGTGCTGCATCAAGAAGAGATCAGGAGAAGAAGAGAGAAACCAAAGAAGCTGAATGCACTATGGCCCAAGTTATTAAATGTTGATCATTTGAGTTCTACATTATTGCTTTCTCTCTTGTAGGTTGTACATCCTCGTCGCCATGGTGCTCCATTTCAGCCTGGCTTTAGGATGAGAAGACCAGGTGCTGTAAGTGTACAACCAGATTCATGCAGCAAGGTCTGTACCTCCTGAAGATTGCCATGCTTCGTGGACGAGCAAGAGACAGATTTCACCTTACTAAGAGGGAAGAGCAGTGTGTCCTAGCTATGGCCGAATATATCTGCCTGTTTTTGTACAACACTATCTACAGGCTCGTCTGGCAAGTGCTGCTCCCAGATTAGACCTAGAGTTGTGGACAAAGCTGAAGAGGTATGGAACAGTACATGGAGCTGGAACAAAACAATGCACACTCACTGTAGCTGTTCTCCAAAGTGTGAAACACCACCTCTGGTATCTTACACAGGAATGTGTCATTTTCTGCCTCTTTGATGAAGATCTGCCAGAGGTGGAACGGCAACAGGTAGCTGATCAACTCCTATAGAATCCACAGCCTGCCAACTTTCATACAGGAAAGCCATTTTTCCAAACCAAAATCTGCTGAATGGTGGTAATCTGGCTGACTTTGTTGGACCACGCTCATGGTTGTTATTTAATCAAACTAGACTAAACAGCCAATGGCTTCAGAGCCCAGTGGCAGACTGGCATCTTAACCAGGATTATGTCACTATGTATGACATGGTCAAGAAGCTAGAAGTTGTAAATGATGGAGCAGAGAGGGCCATCAAGGATGTGACAGAATATGCTGATATCACACATGATGGGAATCTGCAGGATGACTACATTGTTATTGCCAACCGTCATGGAGAAATATTCCATTGTCTCAAACGTGATGCACTGAGGAACTTGAGAATATGAATGATAACCCTGAGAATCCTTGAGAATATGAAGTCAAGAATAATTCTAGTACCATGGAAATAACCTTGTATTATGCATTTAAGAGTCATGTAAAATTTGCTCCAGACTGTGTTTACCAGGTTGTTGTCTCATTTGTTGCATTGACATCATTTGATAATATCATTGATATGTATGATGAATATATGATTAAAAGTTGTCTATATTTAGCAAATTCTGCCTCTATCTGTGTTTAAAGTCATTTGTTTTTTACACTATTATTCACTTTCAACCAGAGAATCTGATATATCACTTACAAACGGGTCAACACCTTAAACTGAGTTGATACTAGTAAGTGACATACAACATAATCTACAATTGAGATAACGTTCATGAAGAAAATTGTCAAAAAGTAACGAAAAAGGCCGAAAAATGCAATTTTTGCCTATTTTTGCAAAAAACGTCATACGGGACAAATTCAAATTGGTCCGATCAAGCCCCCAAAAAATCAGCATCATATCTAAGGCATATGTAACCCCAATCTAGATGGCCCATAAGATCTGATAACTTTTGCCAAAAATGGAACACTCTAACAAGGTGTAGTTGGGCATTGCTAGTTTTCTTTTCATACTTAGTATGCAGAAATGTCCATGATTTATGGCATAAGAATATGGTAGGTTTGGTAGAGGATCCTGCTGGATAACATGATAACAACTTTAGGTATCTTTGATATGTGACTGTAATTTTCTTGGATACGAGTATCCCCCATAGACTGTACAATGAGAAATATTAATATTGCATTCACAAGGGACAAACAGAGGATGTGTCAAAATGAGCTAATAAATTAACACTACCCATCACTCTACTGTAAAAATATTGAATGACTTAATATAAATTGTTTATATGATTTTTGCACAGTTATAATAAACAAGACATCAATGAATATCACATCATCATCATCATCATCATTTTCAAATATTCTGTACAGTAGACTGTCATTTGTGAGGAGTCCTATGTTTGAGTCTCTCTCCAATGTCATTAGTATAGCATAGAAAGAGTATACCCAGTATTGTTCTCTGTGGCACTCCTGATCTCACACATACAGGGTCTGATTCGCCATCAATAACTATACTATCCTCTGTCTATGGTCTGTAGGCCATTTTGTATCCATGAGCCAACTTAGGTTTATGTTTAGCCGTTTATGACAGGCTGTATCAAAGAATTTACTAAAACCAAGCATGAGAATGTCACCATGTCCAAAAATGATATGTTGCAACATCCTACAAGGTACATATATCAAGTACATATATCAAGAAATCTGGTCTGTAGCTAACAGCACAACTTCTATCTCCTTTTTTTTGGGAGACTGTGACTATGTTTTCTGTGTGTCAATGTGCCAAGCTTTTGGCACGTACCCTTTGTCAAATGAGTCTTGAAATAGTTCTGGAGGATTGAAGCTCAAGACTCTTGTGGGTATTTGATCAAGGCCATTGGTTTTTTGTTGTTATGGTTTGAGAGTAGTTTTTCTACACCAGCAACTGTGATAGTAATTTGCTCTATTTGGGGAGAAACAGGTTCATCTGACAGGAATATTTTCCCTGTTTTCAGTAGAGATTACAGATTCGTATTAACAAGATAGAACTTCTGCCTTGCCTTTATTGTCTTTCACTTCAAAAATATTTTCTGTTGTTGTTGATTCTGCGACTGTATCCTTCTGTCCTGATCTGAAATACCTGCAGGACTTTTTACGTTCATGGACACTAGATATATGTCTGTCTGTTGGCCTATGGTGACATCCTATGAACAATGGTTCTGTTCCAGTTGTGTTTATTAAGTTTTCTCCGCTCAAGTTGCAGTCAGTTTTTAGACTCTCTTCTGTAGGGTGTGAGAGCAATCTTTTGTGGATTCCGATCAATATACCACCACAGTCAGCAATAGTGTGGTCAATGTGGGATTTAGTTATGCATATTGTATCAGGATATCACTTTGCTCATTTATCAGCTCAAATTGCTTTTTGGTTGAGTTAAGGCTTCACTATCATCACCTATCATCACCTTAGTTTAGTCCTGCCTTGTTTAGGTCTAGTGTAGTAGTTTTATTCTTCAGGTGGACCTTGACCCGATTTTTCCATCGTACTTCAATTTGAAGTACGTGCTCAGATCCTAATATCATGCTCGGATTTGAAGTTTTGCTCAGATTCTGAGCATATACACAAATCCGATTTTTCCATCATGCTTGGAAAACACAGACTTGACGTTTATGCTCAGATTTGAAGTTCATGCTCACGTTCTGAGGATTTACTCAGATCCAAGATTTTTGGAGTTTTCCAATGTGCTCAGATATTTTACTTGCTCAGATTCTGAGTTTTCATGCTGAAGTCAATGCTTCAAAGTATGATTTTTTACGAAATATTGAATAATGTATATTAAATTAAAGGATAAGATACATGGGAGTATTGACTCAATTAAACAATGGAAATATGACGTCATATGGCTCAAGTACGTACTTCAAGTCTGAGCAAATACTTCGTGAAGTAAGCACAACTGAGATTCTGAGCATGATGAAAAAATCCAAAATGCTTCAGTTTTGGAAGCAAACTTTGTAAGTATGGCTTCAAATCTGAGTACATGTTCAGATTTAAGATTTGAAGTATGATGGAAAAATCGGGCCCTTGAGTGCTTTTCTCATTTATTACACTCTGGTGACAAAGTGTTTCAAAAATATTACTTGTTTCAAATTCATTTTCAAAGAAGGTATCATAACTATTAGTGAGGCAACATTTCCAGGAATCCCACAACAACCATTTTTGCTTATTTTTATGGCCATATGTTTTTTTTGTGGTGAACCCATCACATTGTATGTGAAAATAAGTAAAATATTCATCGCACTGCATGGCTCAATGAACTTTTGGCAACTGGTCATTCACACGCTCTGCGAGAAGAGAATAGTCCCTTGATGTGCATGTCACCACATAATAGTAACCGTAAAAAATAGCATACAGCTTTTGCATCTTTTCCTTGGATTGGTATTTTCCAGTCGCAGAGGTTTTATTGAAGTCTGTAAGGAACCTGAAAGACTATCATTTTCAAAAATGGCTGAACATTGGACAGAAACCAGGAGCCGATAAAAAAAACTAGACTGCCATTACTGGTGCATGTGCACTTCCAAGCATTTAATGGTAATGGCTGACTCCTTCAATCATGAATGGTCTGGAGGCCATTAATAAGGTGATTGGTGATAGTGAGTCAACAATGAATGGTCTGGAGGCCATTAATAAGGTAATTGATGATAATGAGTCAACAGTGAATGGTCTGGAGGCCATTGATAAGGTAATTGATGATAATGAGTCAACAGTGAATGGTCTGGAGGCCATTGATAAGGTGATTGGTGATAATGAGTCAACAGTGATTTGTTTGTTTGTTTGTTTGGGGTTTTACATCACTTTCAACATTATTTCAGTCATTTCGTGATGAGACCTACTTGTAGCAGATATAGTGCTGCCTCACTGAACTGTCATGTCGCAGGTCCTTGACATGACAACCCACCCGGTCACAGATTTACAAGGACAATGGGTTAACCCTTTGGCACAGGCCTCAGCTCATATGGATAATTGTATCATGAGTTCAATCTCGGCAAGTCAACAGTGAATGGTCTGGAGGCCATTGATAAGGTGATTGGTGATAATGAGTCAACAGTGAATGGTCTGGAGGCCATTGATAAGGTGATTGGTGATGAATTAACAATGAATTGTATGGAGGCCATTGATAAGGTGATTAGTGATAATGAGTCAACAGTGAATGGTCTGGAGGCCTTTGTGTTTCCATGACGTCATCACTTGCACTCTTCCAAATGCCATTTCACGTTGTCATGTTTGATATCGGGTAAAAAACTGAAGAACAAAACACTACAGAATTCACACGGATTTGTATTTTTAGATATTATGACTGGGAAAGACGATGACATGGGTCATAACGGCAACAGTCAATCGCCGGAGATCGAGCTTATTTACTGGGGAAACTTCAATATGACGGGCAGTGCGTGGTGTTTCGAGAAACAGTGGATTTCAAGTCTATTTTGCCGATGTCTTTGGGTATATAAAATAAAATTGGTTAGTCCAGCCAATCAACAAAATTTAGATAGCATACAAAAGATCATAGTTTCATTAATAATTGAAGTGGAAAGATGATTTAACTTGCAATAAAGCCGTCTTGACGTTGCAAGCAAGGTATACACACTTACGTGAGCCCCATGAGATGAACAATTCTTTCAACCGAATATTGCATATACAAAAGACCATACCATCGTATGCTATGTCCCTTCCATCTTTCTTAATCTTTCACCTTTTACTTTCTAATAAGTATCGTCAACAACAACATCATCACTGATCTTAATTCATAACCTTGTTATACTCTTACGTACCTTCACTTGAATTCAAACCGGAATGTTTTATCTTCACATTTTCATCAGTACTATTATAATTGACCCTGAAATAGAATAATAATCATTAATATCCTCATCCAATAACATGTTATAAAGAAAGTGAAACATAGATTATGCGTTAGTGTATATATATGATAATTTTATATCAATCAAACGAAGTAAAAAGCAAAATTGGGAAACGAATAGAGTTGGTTGGAGATGTATGTCATTGTCTTTATTCATAATACTACAACTGATACAAACCTATCGGAAAAAGGCAAGCTGAAACTTAACATTATAATTGAGTGATAATATAGTAATTGACAATCAATTCTGCACTGGCATAACGTGATATACTTACTCTTCAGGTAAAGGAACTGTGACATTTGTGACAGATGATTTGAGGTTTGCCATATTGTATATCCGTCAATAATCCAAACTATTTTGACTATTACATATCTACATTCGAAACCTGTGACAAATGACCTAATGAAAGCGATAATCCAAGATTAGTTTAGGATAAAATCCATTCGTGAATTGTGCAATTTGGGTTGTAGTGAATGATGCCTTTTGATTAGTGAGTTGAGCATTTAGACTGCTTATCTTTGTCACCCATATCTGCCTATACTCCTCGAGACAACACCTGTTTTGTTTCCAAATTTAATGTAAAATATATTACTATACAATGTATTTTTGCAGCATACATATATGTGCTGTATAATATGTATATATGCTAAGTTGGCCTGATAAATCCATATATTCCAGATAACCATCTCAGCATGCTGCACACATTGCAATGATGCTTTGTGGGGTCTGTCAGGTCGACACAAACTTTCAGATTACTAATCTCTCATATAGCAGTTAAAATGTAATAAAAAACACAAGAATGGTGTTTGTTTCTAATGATTGTGTGCCACATTCATTCGTAAACCAACATTTACCAGCCAATTTGATGATTTTTGCATGATAACAGTTATTAGATTGATTCATCCTGAAGTTGCGTATGGAAAATTGCACCGATATATAAAAAATAAATGAAAAATAAATGAAAATGGGATATATGTATTGGACAAAAGTATCACTGGTAAACTTATATTGATAAATTGTAGATATTCTCATGAACATGAACAAAAAATATAACAAACTGATTGACAGAAAATGATTACTGGATCTGACTGGTAAGGCACCCAGAATGATTACTGGATCTGACTGGCAAGCGAACCTGGATGATTTCTGGATCTGACTGGCAAGGGAATCAGGATGATTACTGGATCTGACTGGCAAGGCACCCAGGATGATTACAGAATCTGACTGACAAGGGAACAAGGATGATTATTGGATCTGACTGGTAAGGGAACCAGGATGATTACTGGATCTGACTGGTAAGGGACCCAGAATGATTACAGCATCTGACTGGTAAGGGACCCAGGATGATTACTGGATCTGACTGGTAAGGGACCCAGAATGATTACAGGATCTGACTGGTAAGGGACCCAGGAAGATTACAGGATATGACTGACAAGGGACCCAGAATGATTACAGGATCTGACTGGTAAGGGACCCAGAATGATTACAGGATCTGACTGGTAAGGGACCCAGGATGATTACTGGATCTGACTGGTAAGGGACCCAGAATGATTACAGGATCTGACTGGTAAGGGACCCAGGATGATTACTGGATCTGACTGGTAAGGGACCCAGAATGATTACAGGATCTGACTGGTAAGGCACCCAGGATGATTACTGGATCTGACTGGCAAGGCACCCAGGATGATTACTGGATCTGACTGGCAAGGGACACAGGATAATTACTGGATCTGACTGGCAAGAGACCCAGGATGATTACTGGATCTGACTGGCAAGGGATCCAGGATGATTACAGGATCTGACTGGTGAGGCACCCAGGATGATTACTGGACCTGACTGGCAAGGGACCCAGGATGATTACTGGATCTGACTAGTAAGGGACCCAGGATGATTACAGGATCTTACTGGCAAGGCACCCAGGATGATTACTGGATCTGACTGGTAAGGCACCCAGGATGATTACTGGATCTGACTGGCAAGGGACACAGGATAATTACTGGATATGACTGGCAAGAGACCCAGGATGATTACTGGATCTGACTGGTAAGGTACCCAGGATGATTACTGGATCTGACTGGTAAGGCACCCAGGATGATTACTGGATCTGACTGGCAAGGCACCCAGGATGATGACTGGATCTGACTGGTAAGGCACCCAGGATGATTACTGGATCTGACTGGCAAGGGACACAGGATGATTACAGGAACTGACTGGTAAGAGACCCAGGATGATTACAGGATCTGACTGGAAAGAGACCCAGGAAGATTACTGGATCTGACTGGCAAGGCACCCAGGATGATGACTGGATCTGACTGGTAAGGCACCCAGGATGATTACTGGATCTGACTGGCAAGGGACACAGGATGATTACAGGAACTGACTGGTAAGAGACCCAGGATGATTACAGGATCTGACTGGAAAGAGACCCAGGAAGATTATTGGATCTGACTGGCAAGGGACACAGGATGATTACAGGAACTGACTGGTAAGAGACCCAGGATGATTACAGGATCTGACTGGAAAGAGACCCAGGATGATAACAGGATCTGACTGGCAAGAGACCCAGGATGATTACTGGATCTGACTGGCAAGAGACCCAGGAAGATTACTGGATCTGACTGGCAAGGGACCCAGGATGATTGATGGACCACGATGATTAATGATTAAGGATAAATGAAAAAAACTGCACGTTCTACTGGAACAACTGAACCCATACAAGTTTTCTGAGCACCCAACCATGAAAGCTACTCTTTGTGGTGTATTGAAAATATTTTCAAAATGTCTCGCATTTCCTGTTTTGGAAGTTTGCATTCATCATAATTTTGAATTTTCCTAATATCTAGGCCACTAAAGGTTATTAATGGCAGTGTGTTTGCCTTCTTTTGCTAATTTGATAGTGTATAGGAAAGAGTCCACGTCAATATTTGGTGTTCACACAGGATCAATAGTACATTCAAATCATCCTTTACTTTAAATGTAAATGTTGTGTGTGGAGAACATTCACACAATTTTCTTCGAACAAATTCATCTATGATTGTGGTAGAAAAGTAAAATGTGGCTCTGAATGTTTCATGTGGCTTGGAATGTTTCATGTGGCTCTGAATGTTTCATGTGGCTTGAAATGTTTCATATCGCTCTGAATTTTTCATGTGTCTCTGAATGTTTCATGTGGCTCTGAATGTTTCATGTGGCTCTGAATGTTTCATATGGCTCTGAATGTTTCATATGGCTCTGAATGTTTCACGTGGCTCTGAATGTTTCATATGGCTCTGAATGTTTCATATGGCTCTGAATGTTTCATGTGGCTCTGAATGTTTCATGTGGCTCTGAATGTTTCATGTGGCTCTGAATGTTTCATGTGGCTCTGAATGTTTCATGTGGCTCTGAATGTTTCATGTGGCTCTGAATGTTTCATATGGCTCTGAATGTTTCATATGGCTCTGAATGTTTCACGTGGCTCTGAATGTTTCATATGGCTCTGAATGTTTCATATGGCTCTGAATGTTTCATATGGCTCTGAATGTTTCATGTGGCTCTGAATGTTTCATATCGCTCTGAATGTTTCATGTGGCTCTGAATGTTTCATGTGGCTCTGAATGCTTCACGTGGCTCTGAATGTTTCATATGGCTCTGAATGTTTCATATGGCTCTGAATGTTTCATGTGGCTCTGAATGTTTCATGTGGCTCTGAATGTTTCATATGGCTCTGAATGTTTCATATGGCTCTGAATGTTTCATGTGGCTCTGAATGTTTCATGTGGCTTGGAATGTTTCATATGGCTCTGAATGTTTCATATGGCTTGGAATGTTTCATATGGCTCTGAATGTTTCATATGGCTCTGAATGTTTCATGTGGCTCTGAATGTTTCACGTGGCTCTGAATGTTTCATATGGCTCTGAATGTTTCATATGGCTCTGAATGTTTCACGTGGCTCTGAATGTTTCATATGGCTCTGAATGTTTCATATGGCTCTGAATGTTTCATATGGCTCTGAATGTTTCATGTGGCTCTGAATATTTCATGTGGCTTGGAATGTTTCATATGGCTCTGAATGTTTCATATGGCTCTGAATGTTTCATGTGGCTCTGAATGTTTCATGTGGCTTGGAATGTTTCATATGGCTCTGAATGTTTCATATGGCTCTGAATGTTTCATGTGGCTCTGAATGTTTCATATGGCTCTGAATGTTTCATGTGGCTCTGAATGTTTCATGTGGCTCTGAATGTTTTATGTGGCTTGGAATGTTTCATGTGGCTCTGAATGTTTCATGTGGCTCTGAATGTTTCATGTGGCTCTGAATGTTTCATATGGCTCTGAATGCTTCATGTGGCTTGGAATGTTTCATGTGGCTCTGAATGTTTCATGTGGCTCTGAATGTTTCATGTGGCTCTGAATGTTTCAGGCTGATGTTAGCTGACAGGAAAATGTGGGTGTTCGGAATGAATTCAGAAGTATACTCTCAAGGGACCAGTTTCCGTCACTACCAATAACCGCCGATTACAGCGGCTAAGCTGGAGAGGACCCTTGTAGCCGCTGTCAGTCAAGGTCTACTTCATCGGCGGTAACTGGTCCAGCACGAGTACGCAACTTGAACACCTTATTCATTTTAAATTACTTTTTTTAGGGTCTAGAGCAGTACAGTTATGACTGCTTTGGTCTGCAAAATATTTTCAACATTTTGAAAACTATGGATGTAGAGGTTGCGAATGGCCAGTTTGCACTTTCTTTAAGGCTTGGTCTCTCTATAGCAAACAGGCCAAGCAGATGAGCTGCAGAGTGGAAAACATCCGTGCGTCGGCTTTTGTTTGTTTCTGAGCTCTTTGGAGGAATGAATGAGATATGCACACGTCAAAAAAGCAAGTGGACAAGACCAAAGCGAACAACGCAAAAGAACGAAAGTATTCAGGAGAAAACATGCACAGAAAGTGTACAAATATGGATATACACGGACAAGCCAGATGCATGCGCATGAGTGGGTTGCAATGGCTGTCTTTTTTGTAGAGCTCCGATATTTTCGTCTTTTTGACAAAATATTGAGCTATCACTGAGGTCTTTCTTTGCTATTAACCTATCACTACTGCAGTCTAACTTCTAGTATATCGACTGACAGACTTTTTGCAACCCAGAACTGCGGAACTTGGCTGTAAAACATCGAGGAAGCTGATTCAATGATCGAGGATGTTACTATAGGCCAACAGACAGAAATATATCTAACGTCCCAGAACTAAATTCTTCCCAAGAGATGCATTTAGTTCTACCCCAAACAGGCCACGGGCCCTGGCGCAGTTGGTTAGGGCGCCAGTTTATTAGCACCAGTTCCTCTGTGGTGATCCAAAGGTCGTGGCTTCAAACCCCGGCCGTGCCGAGATTGAACTCATGATACAATTTCCCATATGAGCTGAGGCCCGTGCCTTAAGGGTTAACCCGTTGTCCTTGTAAATCTGTGACCGGGTGGGTTGTCATGTCAAGGACCTGCGACATGACAATTCAGTGAGGCAGCACTATACCTGCTACAAGTAGGTCTCATCACGAAATGACTGAAATAATGTTGAAAGTGTTGTAAAACCCCATACAAACAAACAAACAAATCTACCCCAAACATATTACTAACATGGGACTTCAATGTACCAAATATCACATGGGAGAATATGTCCTGTAAGTCAAGCCCTGCATATGGGATCGATCTGCATACAGCAGTGGTTGATACTTTTAATGAACATTGTCTCATACAAGTAAATCAACCAACCCAACCCTAGCCTAGTAAATAAAGTATCTGTCCATCCAGGCATGAGTGACCATGATGTGGTGATAACAGAAATCAATTCAAAAGCCACACTGGCCAAGAAAAAGCCAAGAAACGTATGGCTGTACAAAAAAGGAGACATGAATGCAATATAACAAGATATGCATGTCTTTTTTGAAGATGAAGTTAAGGATTCAAGTCTCTCAGTTGAAACTGAACAATAAATTCCATCAATAAACACAGTCCTATAAAATAAGTGGTAGATGGGATGTGCCATGGATGACAAAGGAAATCAAGAGACAAATTAGACGACGATACAAAAAGGCTGAAAAAACTAAAAAGGATTATGACCGTAGAAAATTCAGAACCATTTGGAAACACATGAAACATAAGTTGAGAGAATCGCACAATGAATATGTCCTTGGGCTACTCGATTTACCTGACATTGGATTCAGGAGACCATCAATGGGAAAAAAGTTCTGGAAATACATTATATCCAGGCACAAAAATACTGTTGGTGTACCAACACAACTGAAAATGACACTGAAGTGAAAGACAGTTAAGGCAAGGCAGAATTTCTTTCACATCAGTACAAATCTGTTTTTTTTTCTACTGAAAACATGGAAAATATTCCTGATAAAGGTGAACTTCTCCGCAAATAGAGCCAATTACCATCACAGTTGCTGGTGTGGAAAAATGATCTCTAACCTAAACTGCAAAAAAGCCAATGGCTTTTTGGAGCATATAATTGTCAGACATATGATGAATCACTGCGAACTTTAAAATATCCTGGTAAATTTTCAGCATGGATTCAGGATAGGTCACTCATGTGAAACTCAGTTAATCACAACCTTACAGGACATACTCAAGGCTAGAAATGATGGGCAAAATGTTGACATGCTCATTCTCAATTTTAGTAAAGCCTTTGACACAATCTGCCATGAGCGGCTGAGTCACAAGCTTGAGCAATACGGAATCTCAGGGCAGGTCTGTTCATGGATAAAAAACTGGCTTACAAACCGTGAACAGAGGGTAGTTATTGACGGTGATGAATCTGAACCTGTCCATGTTAAATCTGGAGTGCCTCAAGGTACAGTACTTGGGCCAATCCTATTTCTACTCTATATTAATGATATTGGAGAGAAAGTAAAATATTCAAACATGACAGCCTTCTATATAGAATAGTTGAAAATGAGGAGGATGCAGTAAAACTGCAAGAGGACCTAAATATGCTGGAGGAATGGTTAAATGAGTGGCAAATAGACTTGAATGCTCAGAAATGCTACACCCTGAGCAGCAAGAAAAAAAGCAAAGCTCTTGATTCAAGAAAATATACATTAAATGTTCACATCTTGCAACATGTTGAACATCATCCCTACCTCGGAGTTGAACTCCAAACAGATATGAAATGGGATGAGCATATTAAAGCCATTGTTTGCAAAACAAATCAAGTACTGGGATTTGTAAGAAGGAATTTCAACATACGCCCAGGAAATATCAAGGAAGCTGCCTACAATACACTTGTGCGCCCCCACTTAGAATATGCACCAAGTGTGTGGGACCCTTACCTCAAGAAAGATATAGACCGCATAGAATCAGTTCAAAGACGAGCTGCTAGATGTGTGGCTGGCAACTGGAAGAGAGGAACAGGCACTGTAACAAATCCTGGAAGACCTAAAATGGGATTCACTAGCAGAGAGAAGAAGGACCCAGAACTAGTTTGATTGTGCAAGGCTATAAATGGCGAAATAGCTTTGAAACTTCCAGATCATGTAAAAAATCAGCTCCTAAAAGGAAAAACCATGGAAATTGCTATATCGAAATGGTGACAAGCTGTGACCCGTATAAATACAGCTATTTTCCAAGGACAGTGACTGACTGGAATAACCTTCTGCCTCATTTAACTACATTGAAAACAGGTAGCTCGGCATCCTTCAGAAACTCCCTTGCCAGAGAATAAAGGTTGGCGACAAGCAGCTGGTGTGTACCAGCTGCACCCCTCGGCCGGATGCAAATTGGTTTTGATAGATGAAGATGTAGATGTATTACAGACAGAACATGAGTGAGAACTTGACCAATTTGGACACTCATCTTCTGTTCACATTTTATTCCTTGTTCTTGTCTTCTCTGAACCAGTTTGATTCAAAAGAGTTGCATAGACTTCCGAACTCATTCCGAACACCCGTATAGTCTGTTCGCTACAGTGAAACCGCATCTTTATACATACCAAGTGGGTCAGGAATGCAAAACACTTTTTTGTATCTCATCCTGATTGTGTTCTGACCATCTTCAGTGTAATTGTCCTGCATTTATGTGAAATTTATGTGTCCTGCTGTCCTGCATTTATGTGAAAAAAGGTACGAAGAAGACACGAACAAGGAACGGTGTTGATCAGTATAAGATACAAAAAGTATATGAACAACAAGTTTACAAACATTCTCATGTCCGGACTACATCTGTTTTGATCACATATATCCATATTTGTATCCTTTCTGTGCTTTTTACCTCCTAAGAAGAAAGAAACAGGCATTGCAACAATAAAATCTGGAAAACCTAAAATGGGATATGTGAGCAGAGAGGAGGACTGAGAGACTGGTTTTATGTACAAGACAATAAATATAGAAATAGCATTGAAATAACCAGTATATGTCAAAATGAAATCAGTTCCTACAAGAAAAGAAAAAGATGGAAATCACTATATAGAACCAACAACAAGCTTTGACCCTTATAAAGTATTGGAATGTATCCTACTGCTGTTTGATGGAATATTTGCCCATAAACCTTTCCAAATGTTCAGATAACATAATGTGGAGGAAAAATGGGATGTTATTTACAATGCTTTGTTACAAACAAGCTATACATACTTCTGAACATTGAGAATCTGAGAAGCTAATATGGTGCCGATATTGTTAGATTAATGCAATGCCAATCCTCCCTTCTGTCACATACAACTAAAGAATGAAAGCTAAAATCACAACCGTGGATGAGAACATTTGAAGTCCATGTATAAAGGTATTAATCTTACTTTCATGTCCTTGAAGTGTGGATATTTCTGCTATTTGCCATCCAATCCTTAAATTCAGTGTTTTAAAGCTTATCCTAGTATTGCATCGATTAACATTTCTGCCCAAACCTTAGATCACTTGTATAAAAATCAGAAAATCTGTGATCCAGTTGAGGGAATTATAAAAAGGAATAGTGTCCCACAGAATACTATTTTAATCCTGTGCTCAGTTGGGTGTTACAATGCCTTTCAGTTATCACAAATGTCACAAGCAATTAAGCAACAGGGGGCACAAACTTTGTAAACTTCCTAGAGAAAAATATTATTTACAGGGTGTTCTACCACTCAATTACATGCATTATCACATTTCACTTGGAATACCAATGTCATCTGTATTAAAGAAATACTATAAGAAGGCAAAAGGTAAGGTTTGCAGTTTCTAGAAATGCTTTACTATCTTTTCATTCTTTTCATAAAATTTTAGGATACATTTTAGGATTTTAGGATCATATTTCTCAAAATTTCCCACGAATTATATGACAAAATTGAGAACATTTACAAGTTTAATCATCATAAACAGATTTACTCAAAAAATTGTTCTATTTAGTTTAAATGGAAGGAATTTTGATTAATGCTCTAGATTTTGAAATTTCTAACTTTCTTCAAAGTCTAGTCAAAATTAACAAATGGTGTCAAAAGACATATGTGAATTATTTCATTCACAAAAACCCAAATTGCTTGAGTTATAATTCATTTTTCAAATTCTGCTTATTTAAACTAAAACAATCATCTTGCACTTTGTCATATTTTGGAGGCTCAAATTTGGGGGACATGGTTTTTTGGCGGGAAAAATGAACCTTGGAAGACACTGTTCCCAATAACGTTAAAGTTCAAACTGGGTGGATGATTGCTCAAAGGTACAAAGTCCGCTTCCCATGCTGAAGGTCTGGGGTACGAATTTCGGTCAGAGCAAATATTGTGGTCATGCTGCATGTATTGAAAAGGTGGATATCCGTTTCTGAGTTGTGCTCCATGATTGACTATCCAAGGCCGTGGTTTCTATTATCAGAAACCGGGTGATTATACAAGAAAGATCCTTGCCAACTGATATCAATAACAATTGCCAATTGCTGTGTTATAATAAAGTTTAAATTGTTCTTTCCGGCCACTGTCAATGGTTTTTTTCTTCTTCTTTTAATTTAAAAAAAAAAGTTAAACAAATCAAGATCAGGTATATACATTTTCGTTATGTAGAATTCAATGGAGAAACCACAGCAAAGTTGCAACCAGCGGTGTGATTTTACCATAAATGTGACGTGACACAAATAAGAGACAAGAATTATCTCATGTATTTTTGCTGTCATACAAATTACACAATCAATTTCAAATTATCCTTTAAATAGGCAACAGTGTATTGCTTTCACCAAATCTGTAGTATATGATGTTATTGTTGATATAAAAGGCTGCAGATAATAATAATGATCAGTTATTTTGTATCCCAGGCAGAATGACCAGTGTAAGCATGCATTCTATATTATTATCATTTTTATTGCTATCTTTTTTTTTTGTTCTCCGCCAAAATCAACAGTTACTGTGAAGTATCCATTATATCTTTTTGTGTGGCAATAACTGGTACATGAACACCATACTATCGTGACGAAATGACGATATAAAGTGCCACTGAAATATAAATGAAATATCTAGAACGGCAATGAAACACTCAGAACCACATTAAGTGAAGAAATGAATGTTTTATTGGAAATTTGAGATCTCAGATTCTGAGCAGAATTTCAAATGATCATCCTGACACCTAAAGCTTTCATATAATGTAATTCTACTGCCACTTATTTGTCATCATTCTAGTGATTTTAGTGTTTGATACAAAATACCTTATGATCCCCAAAACATCGTTTTAGGCCAGGTTTTGTCAATTATTATCACCAAAAGGCTGCAGATAGTAATAATGATCAGTTATTTTGTATCCCAGGCAGAATGACCAGTGTAAGCATGCATTCTATATTATTATCATTTTTATTGCTATCTTTTTTTTCGTTCTCCTTAATGTGTACTGTGTCGAAATCTGATACCTTAAAACCACGACTTTGGTGTTATATGACATTGTGACTTTCGAATATATCAAATATGGTGAAAAATCTCAGAAATCAGAAATACAAAGTTAGTCAAGTCAAGTCAAAGTCAAGTCAAAAGACCTTTATTTCACCAGGAAGCTCTTAAAGCAAAGCTGTTTTCCGATGAGGACTAGACAAACAACACATACATTAAAAATATACATTACATTCAGGACTGACAATACACATGAAACATATATACTATATACACTTATCTACAGGGGGGATGGCTAAAAACATGACTAGAATTTAAAATCAGTTATAGATAAAATCACTGTTTCTTTGGCCTTTGTATATATATATATTAAATTAATCTGGATACATTGCATTTAAAAACATTGATATTAGGTGAGTTTCCGATAGTTAAATTAAGATTGTTCCATGCAACAGCCCCTCTGAAGTTAAAAGCATGCTGACCAATAGCTAGTAAACATTTTGGATTGATAGATTTCTCTTCAGACTAGATCTGGTGAAGTATGAATGTGAAGCAGCAGCAAAGCGATTGCACAAGTAATCAGGAGCTAAATTGTTCATACACTTATAAATTAAAGTACACTTGTGATACAATATACGCTCTTGAATACCACTTCAGACTAGTTAAAACATCAGCTGTTTGTGTTTCATAAGGTATATGGAGAATAACCTTACCAGCTTTGTTTTGTAGCCTCTGTAGCTCGCTGTCCTCATCAATGTCACCGATATTACCATTACCATAAATAGTATCACAGTAATCAAACAATGGTAGAATAAGGGCATTGTAGAGTTGCAAAGACAGGTCCTGGTTCATGTACTGTCTAACTCTTTTCAGTACCCCTACCCGCTGCCTGATTTTACCAACTGTTACTCTGAGGTATTGTTGACAATTAAGAGAGGATTCCAAAAACAAACCTAGGTACTTGTAGTGCTCTACTTTCTCTAAGGTTTCTCCATTGATATGGATTTCGGGTGTTCTGGTTTTCCTCAATCTTTTTAGGGTTCCAAACAACATCCATTTGCATTTGGCTATATTCGGGTGTAGCTTATTATCTCTAAACCAAGTACTAGCATATCTGAGATCTTCTTCCAGATATTGTTTGATTTCATTAATGTTCTTGGAGTTATACATTAACATGGTATCGTCAGCTTATAAAACTACTTTGCATCTTGTTATGATATGGGTAAAATCATTGATAAACAGCAATGAACCCAAAATGGACCCTTGTGGTACCCCACATGTGACAAGCAGAGGCTCAGACATGACACTTTGAAATTGTACACATTGTGTACGTTCCATGAGGTAATTTTGAAGCCAGAAAAGTTCAGTATTTTTGAAACCCAAACACTCTAATTTATATAATAACATCTCAAAGTCCACCGTATCAAATGCTTTTTTCAAGTCTAGATACACTGTCCCAGTCAATTTACCCCGGTCCATGTTTCTGAGAATGTGATCTGTCACATCTGTGGCAGCTGTTAGTGTTGAGTGCATCACTCTAAAGCCGGATTGTTCTGGACATAATATATTGTGTTTCTTTAGATAAGATACAATTTGTTGTTGCACTGCATGTTCAAATATTTCCATACAAACCGGTATAACAGAGATTGGTCTGTAATTGGAAGGACACTGTGGACTATCCCCTTGAAAATTGGAGTAACCTTTGCTTTTTTCCATAAGCTTGGTACAATGCCAGTTTGGAGAGATGCATTCATGATGAATGTGAGTGGTCCTGACACTACTTCTGCCGCATCCTTCAGCAGCCTGGCATTTATGTTGTCTAGTCCTGTAGCTTTGGATGCCTGAAGTTGTTTTAGTTGATTTTTGGTGAATTCTACATGAATATTACAAAAACTGAACTTTTTGTCAAAATTTGGATATGGGTTTTGAATCTGAACTCCAGTTGGAAATTTTGATGCCAATTTTGAGCCAATGCTGCTGAACAATGTGTTGGATGAGTGGGCAATGCCAGGTGGTTCTGTATGTGTTCCCATCTCATCTTCCAGCATAGAAGGATGTTGAGCAGATGATGATAGGAGCACCTTCTTAAGTGATTTCCACAATCTGTCAGGCTTTGACATGTTTTCTGCAAGCAAATTTGAAAAATAGTCCTTTTTTGCTTCCCTACATTTAGTGGTTACCAGATTTTTGAGCCGTTTGTACTCATTATGTAGTTCAGGATCTTTGTGTTTGCTTACGCTTGATTTTGTTATGTCCCTCTCAGTCATTAATGTTCTAATTTCACCACATATCCAAGGATTTTCTAGACCCTTTACCCTTTTTTGCATCATTGGTGCAAATTTATCTGCAGCTTCATTGAATAGTGTGATGAAGGTATCTAACATATCTTGGGGATCATTAAATGTTTCCATGGTATATTTTGTAGATATTCAATAAAAGTGTTAGAGTCATAATGTTTATAATTCCGAACCCATATGCTTTTAGGTGTGTACATGCTGAGGTGTTTAGATGAGTTCATGTTGAGGTGTTTAGATGTGTTCATGCTGAGGTGTTTAGATGTGTTCGTGCTGAGGTTTTAGATGTGTTCATGCTGAGGTGTTTAGATGAGTTCATGCTGAGGTGTTTAGATGTGTTCATGCTGAGGTGTTTAGATGAGTTCATGCTGAGGTGTTTAGATGTGTTCATGCTGAGGTGTTTAGATGTGTTCATGCTGAGGTGTTTAGATGTGTTCATGCTGAGGTGTTTAGATGTGTTCTTGCTGAGGTGTTTAGATGAGTTCATGCTGAGGTGTTTAGATGTGTTCATGCTGAGGTGTTTAGATGAGTTCATGCTGAGGTGTTTAGATGAGTTCATGCTGAGGTGTTTAGAAGAGTTCATGCTGAGGTGTTGATATTGTTTCAAAATAGCTCAGTATATCAAAATTCACTGGTCACTGGCAATAGGTCACTGGCAATATTTGATAAAAATTGCCTACCTAGGTCCACATTCATTTATGTATCATTTGTAGATGTTTCCCTCAGAGTAAAAACGTTATATGCTTATGTCTGTCATTTGTACTGATGTCGGTGGTATGTATCACTCTTGACTCAAAAATGGATATGAAAGCACAAATCCACAAAATATGCAAAAGAGGCCATTTCCACATCAGAAACATTTCCGCCATCAGACATTGTGTAGATGTCAAGATAGCAGTTAAAATTATAAACTGTCTTAAAATAATGTTGTTACATTTTAATTGTGTCTCAGTTGTTTACATATTTGCTGTCAGAAGACAATATAACGTTATTAGAGAACTATAACGTATAAAATCCATAATAAATTCACTTCTCTAGTTATTTATTGGCAAATCTAATATATCTATACGAGAATAGAATTTGAAGCAAACTTGTAGAGATGTATAACTCAATCTTCTGACTGGTAAATTTGAAATATTGTCAAGATCTTCATCATTTTATCAAGTTATTTGATAAAGGATGCTATTTATTTATTCCATGTGCCAGCTTAAACTTATAGTATATAAATATCTAAAATAGTAATGTTTCGGTTGGTATTGAAATTAATGCAAAAAGATCCTAAGAAGCTGATATCTCAGTTATCAGTTATGTGCAATATTTAAATCTTAGACACCATTTATAGTTGATTATCTACAAGTAGGTATACAAGCTAGACAGGGATTTACTAACATTGAACATGAAAAAGTTGATATGTCATGTTAAGACACATATATATTTGACTAAAAAAAATAAAATGGTTCCAAAACAAGAAGGTCAGCGACTCGAGTGATATCACCACCTTTGTAGTGTATATGAAGAAGCCACGTGCAGTCGGGTGTACCTGAATATATGAGGAGTTCACTCATAATAGAGGGTAGAGTTTGAATATGTGTTTGATATTTCCTAAGGGAAATACACGTCATGAATAGAACTTTTTCAAAGTGATTTGTCGCCCTACACATTTCCTAGCGCATGTTTGGCATACTCTTAGTCGACTCTATTGTAGGAAACCATTCACCCTCACTGCGTGCCATGGGAGAAGTCGTTTTACAAAGCATATGTTGGACTGAAAGGTGTGTGTCACCTAATGACTACGTATATTATGTATGTGCAATCGTTGTGTGGCAACAAACCACAAGTGTAGTTCACCATATCAAAGGTTACCAAAGTGGAACTTTCTAACGAGCTTGCAAACAATGGGTCTGGATATTTGTCTGTAGATAACTACACACCTTCCAATTACCAGGAATATAAACGTGGAAATAAAGATGTTTACGTGTACAAGAGCCAAAACTCTGATTCAATAGCTGGCGCCTCTGGTTGATAAATGGTTTGCACTGACCACAAAAACTTATCAAATGTTGAAATCTTAAATTCTAAATTTTGCCCAAAACATTAAGAACTTGGAGCACGTTCAAGACATGTGAATCAATCGGTCTATATGCCCAGTATTACCTTAAACTCTTGTCAGCACTACTACAATCCTCAGAAAGCTGTCTATCATTAGTTTTCAAAGACATTAGTTTTCAAAGACATTAGTTTTCAAAGACATTAGTTTTCAAAGACATTCACAATTTTGTCAGATGAAAAGGACAGTACCTCTACTTCCGGCTTACTTTGAAACTGTCTGCGAGATTGAAGGGAGGAGGATTAAATGGAGGAGGATTGCAGGGAGTAGGATTGGAGGGAGGAGGATTGATTGGAGGGAGGAGGATTGGAGATAGTAGGATCGCAGGGAGGATTGGAGGGAGGAGGGTTGCAGGGAGAAGGATTGCAAGGAGGAGGATTGGAGAGATGAGGATTGATTGCAGGGAGGCGGATTAGAGGGAGGAGGATTGCAAGGAGGAGGATTGGAGAGAGGAGGATTGGAGATAGGAGAATCGCAGGCAGAATTGCAGGGAGGAGGATTGCAGGGAGGAGGATTGCAAGGAGGAGGATTACAGGGAGGAAGATTGGAGGGAGGAGGATTAAAGGGAGGAGGATTAAACGGAGGAAGATTAAACGGAGGAGGGCTGCAGGGAGGAGGATTGCAGGGAGGAGGACTACAGGGAAGAAAATCGGGAGGAGGATTGCAAGGAGGAGGATTGGAGAGAGGAGGATTGGAGATAGGAGAATCGCAGGCAGAATTGCAGGGAGGAGGATTGCAGGGAGGAGGATTGCAAGGAGGAGGATTACACGGAGGAAGATTGGAGGGAGGAGGATTAAAGGGAGGAGGATTAAACGGAGGAGGATTAAACGGAGGAGGGTTGCAGGGGGGAGGATTGGAGGAGGAGGATTACAGGGAGGAGGATTGGAGAGAAGAGGATTGCAGGGAGGAGGATTGAAGAGAGGAAGATTGGAGAGAGGAGGATTAGAGAGAGGAGGATTAGAGGAAGGAGGATTGAAGGGAGGAGGATTGGAGGGAGGAGGATTGAAGGGAGGAGGATTAGAGAGAGGAGGATTAGAGGAAGGAGGATTGGAGGGAGGAGGATTAGAGGGAGGAGAATTGGAGGGAGGAGAATTGGAGGGATGAGGATTAAAGGGAGGAGCAAACAGAAATTTCAATCCTATATGCAGACTTGGGGTGTGATAAGGGAGATAACAGGATAGATAACAGGACTGTGTTGGAGGAGGAAATCTGGCGATAAGAATCACTACACACTGGAACGTTAGATGGTGTCATGGAGTGGGCCACCTCCACTCTGATAGCTGCACTATCTTCTCCCATATTTACTCCACACTCATTTCTTATCATAAAAAAGATAAGACATCTCACATATACATGAATTAAAATGAAATGTCATCTTTCCTCTGTGATCTCGTTTCATATTATTGAATATTGAAGAGACGGTGATATCTTGATGCTCCCAAGCACAACAATATTGTCATCTTACTCTGTCTGGAATAATCAACAAAATGATTATGTTATTCTGTAAAATGAGTAATCGTATAGTTGATGAACAAAACAGGGTTTAGAAAGCAAATATCCTTGTATAAGTAATACGTTTATATATGTGTATATTTCTTGAATATGCTCAACAAACTAAGGGCTGGAGTACTAAGGGCTAGGGTACTAAGGGCTCGGGTACTAAGGGCTCGGGTACTAAGGGCTCGGGTACTAATGGCTGGGGTACTAAGGGCTGGGATACTAAGGGCTGGGGCACTAAGGGCTGGGGTACTAAGGGCTGGGACACTAAGGGCTGGGGTACTAAGGGCTAGGGCACTAAGGGCTGGGGCACTAAGGGCTGGGGTACTAAGGGCTGGGGTACTGAGGGATGGGGTACTGAGGGTTGGGGCACTAAGGGCTGCGATACTGAGGGCTTGGACACTAAGGGCTGGGGTACTAAGGGCTGGGCTACTAAGGGCTGGGGTACTGAGGGATGGGGTACTGAGGGTTGGGGCACTAAGGGCTGCGATACTGAGGGCTTGGACACTAAGGGCTGGGGTACTAAGGGCTGGGCTACTAAGGGCTGGGGTACTGAGGGATGGGGTACTGAGGGATGGGGTACTGAGGGCTGGAGTACTGAGTGCTGGGACACTAAGGGCTGGGGCACTAAGGGCTGGGGTACTAAGGGCTGGGGTACTGAGGGCTTAGGTACTGAGGGCTGAGGTACTGAGGGCTGGGGTACTAAGGGCTGGGGTACTGAGGGCTGGGGTACTAAGGGCTGGGGCACTAAGGGCTGGGGCACTAAGGGCTGGGGTACTAAGGGCTATGGCACTAAGGGCTGGGGCACTAAGGGCTGGGGTACTAAGGGCTAGGGCACTAAGGGCTGGGGTACTAAGGGCTGGGGTACTAAAGGCTGGGATACTAAGGGCTGGGGTACTAAGGGCTGGGGCACTAAGGGCTGGGGTACTAAGGGCTGGGGCACTAAGGGCTGGGGTACTGATGGATGGGGTACTGAGGGTTGGGGCACTAAGGGCTGCGATACTGAGGGCTTGGACACTAAGGGCTAGGGCACTAAGGGCTGGGCTACTAAGGGCTGGGGTACTGAGGGATGGGGTACTGAGGGCTGGGGTACTGAGGGCTGGAGTACTGAGGGCTGGGATACTAAGGGCTGGGGCACTAAGGGCTGGGCTACTAAGGGCTGGGGTACTGAGGGCTTGGGTACTGAGGGCTGAGGTACTGAGGGCTGGGGTACTAAGGGCTGGGGTACTAAGGGCTGGGCTACTAAGGGCTGGGCTACTAAGGGCTGGGATACTAAGGGCTGGGGTACTAAGGGCTGGGGCACTAAGGGCTGGGGTACTAAGGGCTGGGGCACTAAGGGCTGGGGCACTAAGGGCTGGGGCACTAAGGGCTGGGGCACTAAGGGCTGGGGCACTAAGGGCTGCGATACTGAGGGCTTGGACACTAAGGGCTGGGGCACTAAGGGCTGGGGTACTGAGGGATGGGGTACTGAGGGATGGGGTACTGAGGGCTGAGGTACTGAGGGCTGGAGTACCGAGGGCTGGGACACTAAGGGCTGGGGCACTAAGGGCTGGGGTACTGAGGGATGGGGTACTGAGGGTTGGGGCACTAAGGGCTGCGATACTGAGGGCTTGGACACTAAGGGCTGGGGCACTAAGGGCTGGGCTACTAAGGGCTGGGGTACTGAGGGATGGGGTACTGAGGGCTGGGGTACTGAGGGCTGGAGTACTGAGGGCTGGGGCACTAAGGGCTGGGGCACTATTCTTCACAGTATCTTACGCTTCAAAAAGGAAGACATGATATCACTTCACTGCCACAGAACAATTTGGTTACGCTCCCCTGAATGTGACAATATGGTTCAGACCAAGGTGGGCGGCAGGAGGAAAGCGGGGGAAAATATGGGATAGTAGGATAACAGGAGGATAACAGGAATATAATAGGAGGATTACAGGAAAATAACAGGACGATAATAGGAGGATAATAAGATGATATTAGGATGATAAAAGGAGGATAACAGAAGGATAACAGGAGGATAGTAGGAGGGTAACAGGAAGATAACAGGAGGATAACAGGAGGGTGACAGGAGGATAGTAGGACAATAACAGGAGGATAGCAGGAGGATAATATGAGGATAACAGGAGGATAATATGAGGATAACAGGAGGATAATATGAGGATATCAGGAGGATAACAGGAGGATAACAGGAGGATAACAGAAGGATAACAGGGGGATAGTAGGAGAATAACAGGAGGATAACGGGGGAATAGTAGGAGGATAACAGCAAGATAACAGGAGGATAATATGAGGATAACAGGAGGATAGTAGGAGGATAATATGAGGATAACAGGAGGATAATATGAGGATAGCAGGAGGATAACAGGGGGATAACAGGGGGATAACAGAAGGATTATAGGAGGATAACAGGAGGATAATATGAGGATAACAGGAGGATAATAGGATAACAGGAGGATAATATGAGGATAGCAGGAGGATAATAGGAGGAAAACAGGAGGATAATATGAGGATAACAGGAGGATAATATGAGGATAACAGGAGGATAATAGGAGGATAACAGGAGGATAACAAGAGGATAATATGATAACAATGATAACAGGAGGATAATAGGAGGATAATAGGAGGATAACAAGAGGATAATGGGATAACAGGGGGATAGTAGGAGGATAATTAGATAACAGGAGAATAGTAGGAGGAGGATAACAGAAGGATAATTGAAGGATAATAGGAGGATAGTAGGAGGATAGTAGGAGGATAACAGGAGGATAATAGGAGGATAATAGGATAACAGAAGGATAGTAGGATGATAACAGAAGGATAATAGGAGGAAAACAGGGGGGCAGTAGGAGGATAATAGGGATAACAGAAAGATAATATGAGGATAACAGAAGGATAATAGAAGGATAACAGAAGGATTACAAGAGGATAACAGGAGGATAACAGGAGGATAGTAGGAGGATAACAGGAGGATAGTAGGAGGATAACAGGAGGATAGTAGGAGGATAACAGGATAACAGAAGGATAGTAGGATGATAACACAGGAGGATAGTAGGAGGATAATAGGATAACAGAAGGATAGTAGGATGATAACAGAAGGATAATATGAGGATAATAGGAGGATAGTAGGAGGATAACAGGATAACAGGAGGATAGTAGGATGATAACAGGAGGATAGTAGGAGGATAATAGGATAACAGAAGGATAGTAGGATGATAACAGAAGGATTATAGGAGGATAGTAGGAGGATAATATGAGGATAACAGGAGGATAATATGAGGATAGCAGGAGGATAACAGGAGGATAATAGGGGGATAATAGGAGGATAACAGAAGGATTATAGGAGGATAACAGGAGGATAATATGAGGATAACAGGAGGATAATATGAGGATAGCAGGAGGATAGCAGGAGGATAGCAGGAGGATAACAGGAGGATAATATGAGGATAACAGGAGGATAATAGGAGGATAACAGGAGGATAGCAAGAGGATAATATGATAACAGGAGGATAATAGGAGGATAATAGGAGGATAACAGGAGGATAACAAGAGGATAATAGGAGGATAACAGGAGGATAGTAGGAGGATAACAGGAGGATAGTAGGAGGATAATAGGATAACAGAAGGATAATATGAGGATAACAGAAGGATTATAGGAGGATTGTAGGAGGATAACAGGAGGACAATATGAGGATAACAAGAGGACAACAGGACGATAAGAGGAGGATAAGAGGAGGATAACATAAGTTTATTTTGATTTTGTCAGAGTCGGCTTCACCATTGGAGTGTGAGGAGTTGATATAATAATCTGATCGTGCATGTAAAATGTGCTTTGAATTGTTTAGTTGAATTTATTAAATTCATGCCAATCAGATTATGTAAATAGTGCACCTAAAAGCAATTATAGCATATGTATCCTGTCACAAATAATCATATGAAAAATTATGATCATATGAAAAATTATGATCATATGAAAATGCCTATCCATAATGGCAAGGTTTACTCAGGAATAGATCATTACTCAGCCGTGGATGCGGGATTTGCATTTTTATATTTTTGTATCTTTTTTATTTTTGCTCACCTCGCCCCGGAAAGTTTATATTTACGGTCCATCCCAAAATAGTACATTTCTGATTCAGTATTTACCCAGCGATAACAAACACATCTCAATCTCGGCGCCTCCCACGCGTGAAGCATTCTTGTGGCTACTATTTTACTGCATATGTTTCAGACTCTTGTGCATGTTGCATAGGTGATTCGGGCAGACGCCTGGTGCAGAGATGACTCGGGCAGATGCCTGGTGCATGGATGACTCGGGCAGATGCCTGGTGCATGGATGAGTCAGGCAGATGCCTGGTGCATAGATGACTCGGGCAGATGCCTGGTGCATGGATGAGTCAGGCAGATGCCTGGTACGTGGAGGACTTGGACAGATGCCTGGTGCATGGAGGACTCGGGCAGATGCCTGGTGCATGGATGAGTCGGGCAGATGCCTGGTACGTGGAGGATTTGGGCAGATGCCTGGTGCGTGGAGGACTTGGGCAGATGCCTGGTGCTTGGAGTAATTGTGCAGATGCCTGGTGCATGGATGAGTCGGGCAGATGCCTGGTGCATGGAGGACTCGGGCAGATGCCTGGTGCATGGATGAGTCGGGCAGATGCCTGGTGCATGGATGACTCGGGCAGATGCCTGGTGCATGCAGGACTCGGGCAGACGCCTGGTCCGTGGATGACTCGGGCAGACGCCTGGTGCATACATCACTATCACCATCATCAGGGGATGCGGAGGAGAGGCCGTGGATACAGTAAAATAAATCAGCGTAAAGAAGACATGTTGTGGCCCATGTGGTGATTCTGTGCACATTGTTAAAATTGTTCAGTTCTATTACTCTGCATAGCGAGGTAGAGTCACATATTACCTCTGCCAAAATTGGTATGACATTGTCTCAACCTAGTCCGCAAGGTCGACTGCACAATCCACAAACAGGTGCGTAATTGGTGGGCTGTGTACATGCTCACTCCGCCCATTATCAAATGAAAGCAAGCTGTCACATCCACATGTTGTGACTACTCACTTTCTAACCAAACCAATGCCACCAGTTAACTGAGTTATACTTTCACATGTATTTGTTGTTGTAGTCACTCTAACCAAAACAAGGACACTGATTGGTTGTGTTATTATATGTGACAATTTACTTTACTCAGTGTCTATTAGCTGCTGAAAGAAGCTTGTCATGGGCGTGACCTCTCAGTACTCACTGATTATGGTCAATACTTGCAGAGCCATGTATAAATCCTTGATCTGCTGTGGAGAGTACAGTTCTATGCGATTTCTGTGCAATCTTAGTGATATTCAACTTGACTGGCCATGGCTATGACAGAAAGACCTACGTGTAGTCCTATATATATGTGCGCGTGTCCTTCTGTGTCCTGGTTGAGAATCATCATTCACTGATATATAAATGCAAATATTAAAATTGAGTCATTATGTACACACTCTCTGAGCTTGTTTATCTCTGTCAAAGATCACTGGGTCATGTCCTGCCAAACAGCTACCTGAAAGGTCTGGATACGGGTTGCCGAGCACTTTGTGCTCAAAATAATGACCTTATCGACAATAAATCAACAACAAAGCTAAATAACATTCAAATTTTGTACTATTTCATCTTGGGCTCGAGCTGCAGAAGTCGGCCGTCTCGAGTGTCTGCCATGCACCGCTGATGAAGAGGGGACATCACTCATTTTTTAGGCCTATTTGAACTTAAGCAGGTGGAGCACTTTGCGCTCGTCTTTTTGCGTCTAAATTCTGCCGAATTAAAAATTTATGGACAATTTAAAATTGTTCTTAAATTACAATGATATATTTGGAAAGTTACATGGCAAGTTTCAGGGAAAAAAATCTGCCTGTCATAGTTGAAATGTACATATATTCTTCGTAATATTTGCACAGTTCTAATCAATGAAAGAGTCAATACCTTTTGGAAAAAATAACGATCCCTTGTTCTTGGATACGCAATGGATCTTGGGATTGCTTTGCAACAATGGATGCCCGGATTTGTAAACAAATCAAAGACTTTTAACCGTGGATACGAAATTTCACCGACAGGATGAGCAAGGCCCTGAGCGCAAAGTACAATGAGCGCAAAGTACTCGGCAACCCGTATGATTAAAGCGAGAGAAAAAAAATGGTGTCCTATTGAGTATTAATCTTCAAATTTCAAACTCACTTACTTGTTATTTATCTCCAATATTTTGGTTTCACCATGGTCACCAGAGATGCTGAAGCTGCGCACTAATTTAGTTTCTACAGACATGTTGATATTGGAGGTGAAGTATCATGTAATGTCAATGAAATCTTCCAATGTTCCACTGGTCAGGAACATGGTATATAGGTTGCTTTTGCACCCCTCACCATATCACCCCGCGTGCAGCGGCCTTGAGTACCTCGTGCAAAAGATATGCAATCTTGCAGTACGGCCAACATCCACTCACCATAATAATAAATGCTAACACCATTGTCATATAATATAAACCTATATAACGTGCTGTGAGATTATTGTGAGCAAAATATATAATGGAAGACAACAATTCAATATTCAATATCCATCTATTTCATTGAAGTTTGGATGATGCGCAGATATCGGTCTATGTGACCATTGAATAATAAATAGTAGCTGTTTGCCATTGCTAGAAATATATATATATATATTATACACAACGAGAACATGCTATTCATAAATTATAACTTGTCACCCCTGAACAAAGTTGATCTCATTCTAGGGGTGATATAAAGCAAGTTCGACTCTTCCACACCTTCTCAGACCTTGTCCATTTCATCAGATCAGTGTACCTTGACACACTCTGAAGTGCATGGTGTTCCACATGTACAGGGGGTGGGTGGGAGAGCTCTAAAGTGGTGTTCCACATGTACAGGGGGTTGGAGAGCTCTGAAGTGGTGTTCCACATGTACAGGGGGTGGGAGAGCTCTGAAGTGGTGTTCCACATGTACAGGGGGTGGGAGAGCTCTGAAGTGGTGTTCCACATGTACAAGGGGTGAGAGAGCTCTGAGGTGGTGTTCCACATGTACAGGGGGTGGGAGAGCTCTGAAGTGGTGTTCCACATGTACAGGGGGGTGGGAGAGCTGTGAAGTGGTGTTCCACATGTACAAGGGGTGGGAGAGCTCTGAAGTGGTGTTCCACATGTACAGGGGGTTGGAGAGCTCTGAAGTGGTGTTCCACATGTACAAGGGGTGGGAGAGCTGTGAAGTGGTGTTCCACATGTACAGGGGGGTGGGAGAGCTGTGAAGTGGTGTTCCACATGTACAGGGGTAGGAGAGCGGTGAAGTGGTGTTCACATGTAGAGGGGTAGGAGAAATCTGGAGTGGTGTTCGACATGTACAGGGGGTGGGAGAGCTGTGAAGTGGTGTTCCACATGTACAGGGGGTGGGAGAGCGGTGAAGTGGTGTTCACATGTAGAAGGGTAGGAGAACTCTGGAGTGGTGTTCGACATGTACAAGGGGTGGGAGAGCTCTGGAGTGGTGTACCACATGTACAGGGGGTGGGAGAGCTCTGAAGTGGTGTTCCACATGTACAGGGGGTTGGAGAGCTCTGAAGTGGTGTTCCCCATGTACAGGGGGTGGGAGAGCTCTGGAGTGGTGTTCCACATGTACAAGGGGTAGGAGAGCTGTGAAGTGGTGTTCCACATGTACAAGGGGTGGGAGAGCTCTGAAGTGGTATTCCACATGTACAGGGGGGTGGGAGAGCTGTGAAGTGGTGTTCCACATGTACAGGGGGTGGGAGAGCTCTGAAGTGGTGTTCCACATGTACAAGGGGTAGGAGAGCTCTGAAGTGGTGTTCCACATGTAGAGGGGTAGGAGAGCTGTGAAGTGGTGTTCCACATGTACAGGGGGTGGGAGAGCTCTGAAGTGGTGTTCCACATGTACAAGGGGTGGGAGAGCTCTGAAGTGGTGTTCCACATGTACAGGGGGTGGGAGAGCTCTGAAGTGGTGTTCCACATGTACAGGGGGCGGGAGAGCTGTGAAGTGGTGTTCCACATGTACAAGGGGTAGGAGAGCTCTGAAGTGGTGTTCCACATGTAGAGGGGTAGGAGAACTCTGGAGTGGTGTTCCACATGTACAGGGGGGTGGGAGAGCTCTGAAGTGGTGTTCCACATGGACAGGGGGGTGGGAGAGCTGTGAAGTGGTGTTCCACATGTACAGGGGGGTGGGAAAGCTGTGAAGTGGTGTTCCACATGTACAGGGGGTGGGAGAGCTGTGAAGTGGTGTTCCACATGGACAGGGGGGTGGGAGAGCTGTGAAGTGGTGTTCCACATGTACAGGGGGTGGGAGAGCTCTGGAGTGGTGTTCCACATGTACAGGGGGTAGGAGAGCTCTGAAGTGGTGTTCCACATGTACAATGGGTAGGAGAGCTCTGAAGTGGTGTTCCACATGTATACAGGGGTAGGAGAACTCTGGAGTGGTGATCCACATGTACAAGGGGTGGGAGAGCTCTGGAGTGGTGTTCCACATGTACAGGAGGTGGGAGAGCTCTGGTATGACGTCATACAATTGTTCTGAACCAATTATGTTCTGGTATATAACGACTTTTTTTGTCTCACAAAAAGCATCAAAATCGTTTTAAAGTCATCACAAAATTGTACAAAATTCATTACATGTGATGACAGCGTTTTTATTGATAGTGTAAATTTTATGATAGATTTATAACGTTTTTACGGTAATATTTGTGCCCCTAAGTCAGAAATTACGTCTTGCTATGCAATCTTAAATTGGGGCACATTCCTGTGTTAGAATTTGGCAAATATCTTGTTAAAAATCAGTTTCATCATATTCTTATATGTGTAACTGATGAGTGTGTTATTTTCTTTAAAAAAAATTATATAAAGATTAAAAAAAACAACCTTTTCAATGTAGACATTGTTCACCGTTCGACACTATTCAGATTTTAGTCGGATTGGCTGCGATTTAGCGCCCAGCGTCCAGAATGATGTGATTTAGTGCCCTGTGTCCAGAATGACGTGATTTAGTGCCCTGTGTCCAGAATGACACGATTTAGTGCCCAGTATATCCAGAATGACGCGATTTAGTGCCCAGCATCCAGAATGACACGATTTAGTGCCCAGCATCCAGAATGATGTGATTTAGTGCCCAGCATCCAGAATAACGTGATTTAGTGCCCAGTATATCCAGAATGATGTGATTTAGTGCCCAGCATCCAGAATGACGCGATTTAGTGCCCAGTATATCCAAATGATGTGATTTAGTGCTCATCTTCAAGAATGACGTGATTTAGTGCCCAGCGTCCAGAATGACGTGATTTAGTGCCCTGTGTCCAGAATGACGTGATTTAGTGCCCAGTGTCCAGAATGACGTGATTTAGTGCCTAGTATATCCAGAATGATGTGATTTAGTGCCCTGTGACCAGAATGACGTGATTTAGTGCACTGTAACCAGAATGACGTGATTTAGTGCACAGCATCCAGAATGATGTGATTTAGTGCCCAGTATATCCAGACTGACGTAATTTAGTACCCAGTATCCAGAATGATGTGATTTAGTGCCCAATATATCCAGAATGACGTGATTTAGTGCCCAGTATATCCAGAATGATGTGATTTAGTGCCCTGTGACCAGAATGACGTGATTTAGTGCACTGTAACCAGAATGATGTGATTTAGTGTCCAGTATCAAGAATGACGTGATTTAGTGCCCAGCATCCAGAATGACGTGATTTAGTGCCCAGCATCCAGAATGGTGTGATTTAGTGCCCAGCATCCAGAATGGTGTGATTTAGTGCCCAGTATATCCAGAATGGTGTGATTTAGTGCCTAGCATCCAGAATGATGTGATTTAGTGCCCAGCGTCCAGAATGACATGATTTAGTGCCCAGCATAAAGAATGATGTGATTTAGTGCCCAGCATCCAGAATGGTGTGATTTAGTGCCCAGCATCCAGAATGGTGTGATTTAGTGCCCAGTATATCCAGAATGGTGTGATTTAGTGCCCAGTATCCAGAATGATGTGATTTAGTGCACAGCATCCAGAATGACGCGATTTAGTGACCAGCGTCCAGAATGACGCGATTTAGTGACCAGCGTCCAGAATGGTGTGATTTAGTGCCCAGTATATCCAGAATGATGTGATTTAGTGCCCAGCATCAAGAATGATGTGATTTAGTGCCCAGTATGCAGAATGATGTGATTTAGTGCCCAATATATCCAGAATGATGTGATTTAGTGCCCAGCATCCAGAATGACTTTATTTAGTGCCCAGTATCCAGAAGGACGTGATTTAGTGCCCAGCATCCAGACTGACGTGATTTAGTGCCCAGCGTCCAGAATGACGTGATTTAGTGTCCAGCATCAAGAATGACATGATTTAGTGCCCTGTGTCCAGAATGACATGATTTAGTGCCCAGCATCCAGAATGACGTGATTTAGTGCCCAGCATTAAGAATGATGTGATTTAGTGTCCAGCATCAAGAATGACATGATTTAGTGCCCAGCGTCCAGAATGACGTGATTTAGTGCCCAGCGTCCAGAATGACGTGAATTGTACAGATTGGTCCAGATTTACTGCCCAGAACGATTCAGAGCTCTGCCACTCCTGATGTAACACGGATCGGAAAAAAACAAACAAAACAAAAGTTACAAGAAACAAAATAAAAATTACAACAAACTAAACAAAAATTAAAACAGAAAAACTTAAACAAATCATTGTAAATTGATGGGGTGGTTAAAATTATCTTTGTTGAATTTGGTGTATGAATAATTTCTATAGCACAATGGAATACAAAGTTCAGTCTTTTAATGATTGCGTTCCTTGTGTTAGCTCAGACTCTACTGCAAATTATTGATCAGACTTTTGCTTATCATTTCTGTTCTAGTTTTTTTCCAACATAGCTATTTTATCTGTAATTTATTAGTAATTTAATATATCACCTTCCTATATATCTCATTTTCAATGTTGGATTAGCTGCTATGTATACCTTTGTGGTATTTATCATAATACCTCCCATCAAGGATCTGTCCTCGGTGTCTTTCGGTTTATAATTATAAATAATAATAATAAAATTTGTATAGCGCTGATACCAGACATATACTGACGGATGCCCTCTTTCATAAATCGATCAGCGAAGAGAAATGCTTTGACCAAGATTAATCATATTCACGTTGAAAGCTTAATCTATTGTCACCGAGTCAAAGGTATCATGAATTTTAAAATGATATGGAGGATTTGTTTCCAGGGCCTGTCGGCTTTTGATCTTTAGCCTTCATATAATCTCCATGTTGGAGTTTCCATACTTGCTTTCGTCCTGCTATGTGACAGAAGCTGTTTAACGTTTAATGGGTCTATCAGAAATATTATTATAGCTCTCAGTGATTGCTCACAACTAATCTATCCATTTGATTGTTTTTATCTATTCTTATTTATGTTTTATAATTTCCAAACATGTTTTGCTATTTTCGCAGTCAAAATGATCATGCTATACTGCTGTTAACAAATAAACCTTACGCTCGTATATCATACATGGTGTCTACTTCCCTGAAGAGACATGAAGACCTTTTCAACTTCTGTTCAGCTATCATGAGTTTCTATAATGAGTAAACACATTGATTATATATCAACATGTTAGCTCCCTTTGACGGAGAACATTTACATATGACTTCTCCAATAATATACACCACACTTGAGTCACTTTCTTTGCTTTATTATCATTTTCTGGCCAAAAAGATATGTGAACTCTGTCTGGAAATATATGATACACTTTATATTTAATGGAAGAAATGACACCGTACCTTATATACCTGCCTACAGAGAATCAACAAATGGTGTCTCAGATGTAAATTAGACATGGATAGTAAATATCTACATCCATTGATTTTGATATCATTCTAAACATATATGTTTAAAAAAAAAACTTGGTTTATAATTTGAACTTTATACAGAGAGGAACAACTATTATACAAATATGGACCTGGGTGGAGTGCAATATGACTTTTTATGGACCTTCGGAAAGTTATATTGCACGAGGCGCAGCCGAGTGCAATATAACTTTCCGAAGGTCCATAAAAAGTCATATTGCATGACACCCAGGAACATATTTGTTTTATTCTATGATCACTGTGTTAATTACTGCCATTGTTGGTTTAATTCTAAAAGTGAGAACTGAAAAGGACGACTTTGTCTGTATGGTGACGTCATTATAGGGCTTCCCCAACATTTCCCGCCATGAAAGGGACGAGTTTGTCTGTATGGTGACGTCATGGAATTCCCCATCAGTGCAGTGGAAAGTATATTGACGTGCAATATAATGCATCTGGTCAATACAACAATTTAAAGAAGCTCACGTGACCAGGAATTGACCAATCACAGCACAGAATACACAGTGATCATAGAATAATATGTGATACACCAGTGAGAAGAAGGCTTACTTTTAAAAGTGGCTCAGTGGGTAAGATATATGTCGAGCATGCTATGAAGGTCTGGGGTTCGATTCCCAGTTGGGACAAGTACTTTTTCATGTTAAAAATGAAATCTACTTATTTGGATTAATTGGTTTTTGGTTTTAATTGGTTTTAATTGGTTTTCTGACAAATAATGATCTTATACAGAAAGCAGAAATCAAATCTTCATATTAGGTTTTACTTTATCAAAGTGCATATCAGAATATATACATATAAATGGTTTTTGCAAACGTAAATACAAAAGAATGCTTTTATACAGAATACACAGATTAAATATTCATATTGAGGTTTTATATGAGTGATTTTTGGAGCTCACACACATTTGCAAAGAAACTGTAACATGAGTTTCACAGTTGTTCTCTTTTTATCAGTCTTTTAGCAGTGTTAACAATATAGAACTAGAATTTTTATATAATTATAAAAAGCTTATCATATATTCCAATAATTTTTCTATTGTTAAATTAAGTTACAGTTTAAAAGATATATGGAGTAATAATGCTCAGATAAATATGTGGTGATTTGGTAACTATTTTAAAACATATCAAAGTGATCAGACACCCTACAAATCTGAGTAATAATCTTCGGCAAACACGGGACAGTGACTAATATTTTAAATCTCTACCACTGATACCCTGACCTGTGACTTAATATCAGGTGTGATGGCTCAAGGGAAAGCACGTCATGGGACATCTTCTTTGTCATAAAATAAACACCCCAACTTGGAGATATCTTATCAGGTGGGGGATTAACATTGTCAACTATATTTTGATGGTCTCCCTTTAAGATAAACATCCCAATTAATAGATATCTTATCAGGTGGGGGATTAACATTGTCAACTATATTTATTCTTTTTGTATGACTGTGCTCCTGGGTTTGATTTATAATGCAATGACTGCCACTGGTGAGTGCGTGGAGATATATTTCCATTGGGCTGTCTACATAACTACATCGATAGCATTGCTTGTCATTCATTCTTCTTACGACCTCTGCAATAATTGCCCTGTTTTCGATCTCATTTTAAGTTTGGAATTCCCATTTTAAGTCATATATACTCACCAGAAAATAAAATCCAATCAGAATTGACGTACATTAGGTTATAACTTGGGACCATCACTAGAAATGGCAGACATAGGGATATAACTTTTTTACTACTCACAATACATCTACAAATGATATGTGATCGAATGTCAACCTTCTTAGGCTATTTTGATCAAATATTGCCAGTGACCTTGAAGTGACCTTTCAATGACCTTGAAAATAGAAAGTTTATTTCCACGAAATTATCTGCATGTTTTATTATCCTATCATCTACATCTTTCAAATACGAGCTCGTAGAGTCCTTATTCATCAAAATCTGTTCATAATTAACAATTTGAGAGCAATTTATAGTTTTGTGGTCAATCTACAAGGGAAAACAGAGGTAAATACTATAGGTTTTTTGAAATAATATAAAAATGCCAGCTTATTGGGGGTTAGTTTATGAAAATATATAGAATACTGCACAGAAAAACACATTAATACTAAAAAGAAATTGAAAAAGTCCGTCAATTTCAAGATTTATTATGAAGCTAAAATGATTAAAAATAGCTTAAATCGGTAGGGTTACAAAAGTGACAAATTGACGGACTTTAATTTGACCTCACATTTATTTTTGAGATATTAGATAAATTAAATATTAATCTAATTTCAGAAAATAATCAGCAATAAGTTGCTCTTATCATAATAATACCTAAAACAGAAGAAATATTCCCTGAAAAATATGAGAAAATTAGTCATGAATAGAAATGATTAAAAAAAAAGATCTAATAAAAAATATATTGAATGTAGAGTCAATTAGGTTATAACATTTTGATAATTTAAAAAGAAATTGCATTCTATGTGGTTGAAATGGCATTCTATGTGGTCGGACACGGCCAA